>CAWUFW010008045.1:0-600000 GCA_963921515.1 Calotriton arnoldi
TTAATATTGCACTGGTACAGCTGGTCAATGTAGAATCCGATCCAGTCATCCTTACGGCTTTTATGTTGTGTCGTATGCCGATGACACTCAGATCTTGATCACTCTTGGCCCAGATCCAATGGAAACAAAGTCACGTTTCAAAGATTGCATGCCCCACATTGACAGGTGGATGAGAACAAATCACCTTCAATTAAATGGAGGTAAAACTGAGATCATGCTCTATGGCAAAGCTCATGAGCATTGGTCACATGATTGGTGGTCCCTAAATCTCGGCCCCTGCCCAACTCCAACACAGATGGTACGGAACTTAGGATTCCAAATGGACAATAAATTATCAATGAAAAACCAGATCAATAAGATAATTAGCTCCTGCTTTGGCATCATGCGTAATTTACGCAAAGTTTTTAAATGGATTCCGATGGAGGCCAGAAAACCTTTAGTCCAGGGACTGATCATCAACCGTATGGACTATGGAAATGCCCTGTTGGCGTCAATAAATGAAGACCTTCTTTCAAGGCTGCAGGTTCTGCAGAATACCGCAGCCAGGCTTGTACTCAATCTCCCACCAAGATCCCAGTCGGCACCCAACCTGAGACTCTTACATTGGCTGCCTGTCAGAAAACGAATACGTTTTAAGATTCTATGCTTATCGCACAAAAATATGTACGGAAGAGGCCCAGGCTTTTGGACCAAAAAGTTAAGTTGGTACCAACCTGGCAGAACTCTGAGATCCAGCAACTAATCACTTCTCGCATCTCTCAAAATTCGCACTACCACAAACGGAGGGAGATCCTTCTCCTTCCTTGCTCCGGCTTTTTGGAACAAACTGCCCTCTCACCTACGCATCATCAATGATCACAACTGTTTTCGCAGGAAGTTAAAGACATGGCTGTTTGACATCTAATTGCATCTAACCAAGTTGATCTTTTGAGCTGTCCGCTAGCGCCATGAGACTTTCGAGTGATATGTGCGCTATATTAAATATCCCATGATTTGATTTGATTTGATTAGTTGGTACACAGGTAGTGAAATTCTATTTAAGTTTAGCCAGCAAGATTTAATGAGAGCAGATATGATGCCCTGATGTTGTACAATCGTAAACAACCTGTTAAAATGGCCGCCGTCCAATCACCGATATAACAATGTATATTTTAACTTGTTTACTGTGGCAATTTGGGTTCACAAAAGTACATTTTGAAATTTACAATGGTAAGAATTGCCTCTGAAATGTTCGGCAATATCGGATTTTTTGCATATGATTTCATAGTTGTATGGTTCCCATTTGGGATTGATCCGTTACAAAATGGACGCCGCAGTAGAACTATGAACTGGCAGATCTCCAAAAGTTGTCCTTTCTCTGTGTTGATTCACCTGTATGTAAATGTGTGGTTTGGAAAAACACTGGTGTGTGAACAAGACTGCTTTGACAGTTGAAACGTGCTACTGATAATAAATCCTTTGGATCAGCAAGTCTCCCCTGAGTGTGCGCTTACTTGGTTTTTCTACGTGTATATATATATATATAAAGGCATAGAAAGTTAAAATGCGCTGTACCTCACAATCCCTGTACACAACCTTCCGTTTTGTAAACAAATTGATTTTATTAAAGCAATTTAGCACTGTTTTTTGCACTAGACACTTTATTTGCAGCAATATGCTCTTAGGAGCACAGGCATACGCAAATTAAACACTTTTTAGCACTCTGCACCTATTTATGCACTTTACAATTTTTAGCAGCGGAGTACAAACCCACTTGGGCAGTATTACTCTCAGACGTTGTTTTAAGGTTGAGCTTTTATGATATTAACATTCTTTTAGTTTTATAACATGCAAAAACGTATTATACTGCAATTGAGAAGCATTGGGCTTTTTAACAATATTTTAAGGATGTTTTTATACATGTGTGACATATCGAATGTATTTATACTTGAAATTTGTATTTGTATTTTGCACATGTTTAACATATCCATGATCAACCCTTATGAACATGTTAATAATATGCTGCTATTTTGTACTGTGACATTGGAACTCAGGACGCTAGTCTGTTTTCCATATCGTCTTTGCACTTTGCACTTTAAATGTGGGAAAGACTTGTAGGCGTGTCATGTGATCAAGGCTTGCATAGGCCGAAACGCGTCATGGTGGCACAGCGCACGAACTGAATAAAACTACAAATTTGCACAAAATAAGAGGAGTCCGTTCCTGTTTCTGGTTCCAGGTTACAGGGAACCGCGTGTGAAAAAGGTTTGTTGCAATCTATTCCAAGGCGGCTTCCTTGGATATAACGGACCCCCTCTCGAGTTGGGCGTAGCGGCAGGAAGCCAAATCCGGCTGTCTAACCGGAAGAATACATCTTCATGAGGAGAATGCTGCAACAGCCCCCAGACGATGAATAACACCAACCGACAGTGGCATAGCAGTTGCATTCGTGTCGGAAGACGCGGATAACACCGGCGAAAACCACGTAAGGTAGGAGTATCCACAAGTGTCTGGAGAGAGGTGTGCACAGCGAGGCATTGCAAAGTTGTAGCAAAATCCTTGCATTGAATATAACGTGCTTGACAATGGCCGCTGACGTGCTACGAGGCAGGGAGGAGGCAGCGGAGGAAATGTTTACTGAGACTCCCAGCATGCAGTCACAAACACAAACCAGCAGTGACGGGAATAGTAGGAACTTTTCGAGTATAAAAGATCTCTACAAAAAATCGGAAAAGCTAATGAAGGCAGAACAAGCCAAGTGGTGGGAGCACAAATCTCTCTCCAAATACCTGGATGTGGGCAGGATTCCCCGTGGGCTACGTATTATGCTTGCACCAAGCTATGAAAACCCGAATCCAAACATGCTAAGGGAGTGGGCCGAGAGCAATTTGGAGTCTTCGAGGATGCTAGTGTAAATCCTGATTAAATATGCAAGCATCGACAGAACTGATCTGCAAAAACAAATTGATCAGTTAAACAAACAAATTACAACAATGGAAGGCAATGATGCAACTCCCAAACTCAGAGAGGAGATGCTTGTCAGATTAAAAAAGGAGGAAGACATTATTAAAAAACGCAAGACCTTCAAATTCCAAAGGGATAAGAACGACTATGACAATGGGCAAATCTTTACCTTTTCACGTAAATACGATGCAGTAAAAGCCACGCATAAGGGAGCAAGATTCACAACAGAGACAGGGGCTACAGCTGGTCCCACCCGCAACATACACAACGCATCGTCGTTGTCGAACCTCAGTTCCGCAGTTGAAAGTGGATCAGATACAGAACAACACAATGGCGCAGCTGGAGGATCTAACGTGCAGAAACAAAAACACACACTCGCCGAGGAATTACATTTTTTATGGCAAGAAAGGCGCCAAACACTGCGCCCGAGGATTGCAAACTCCAAACCAAACAGCGGAGGAACGCAAAATGCCGTGAAAGAAGGCGAAGAAGGCGACAACGAGAAAAAGCGACCCAACAAGAAACCGGCCGGCAAGGGCTGGCGACGCAAGTAACTCAAAGCTTACCATCTGCCAATACAATCGTAAATCTATCTGATATCAACCTTGATCAGGCAGAACAACAACTCTTAGCGCTGGGACTTTCCTACTGTCCTGAAGCCAATTTTTATTATCCCCAAATGAGGGCGGACATTTACAAATTTATTAGGAAAGTAAAACTAAAGAAATTTCATCAGTTAAGACAAAATAAAAAAAACATACAAAAGCCAGCAGAGGTGCCAACAAACAATGCCACCGCATTGACAGCCACTGATGTAAGCCTGCTGTGTGATTTGCAAGATTTACAAAATCATGACTCCAGATGAGCACCACCAGAGTCCACTCAATCTCTAATGGAACAACAAGGAATAAATGTAAATGCCACACCAAATACTGGATTTAAACCTAAATCCACCTTCGTACCAATCATGCCAAAAGACTCTATTGACACCTTTAATGACCTAATAACGGCTGATGTGAGGAAATTAAATTGCAAAACAGAAAACGAAATGCACGCCAGTGCAAATATCACCAACTGATCAAAAAACTCAGGGACAATGACTCTATAGTTATCCGAAATTTGGACAAAGGAGGGAACGTGGTGATATGGCCAAAGAAACAATACCTGGAGGAAGCTATGCTACAACTCAATGACCGTAGTTGTTACAAGCTAAGCAACAAACAAAATGAGCTGTTTGCTAAACTCTTGGCCTGGAAAAGCGCAGGACTAATTAACCAGGAGGAATACCGCTTTCTGAAAAATGACTACACCATCATGCCCGTTATTTATTTCATACCTAAGGTGCATAAAGACATCACAAAACCCCCGGGAAGACCAATAATCTCCGTGAAATAAAGGGGCATATTAGCTAGAAGAGGCGATAATCATCGCTAACCCTGCTTAGCGTGATTTTTTATAATCGCCGGCTATCGCTGGAATATATCGCCACACTAACGCTGTATTAGCAACGATTAGCGCTATGGCGATGAATATTCCAGCGATAGCGGGGGAAATGGGCCAACATCGCTGAAAAACCAGCGATGTTGCAGTACAAACGGTGTTGGCCTTGCTGATACGACCCTGTGGTCGTATCACAGTAATCCACCCCTCCATGTAATGTATACATAAGTCAGGAATTTAGCAGTTCTTAAATTCCTGTGTTAATGGGGGCTTAGCGTGCATTTCATTGTCGCTACGCGGGTCCGGGGCATCCTTGTTAATAGCCTGGAGCCGCGTTAGCGATGATTTCCCTTGGAGTTATGTCAGGAACGCCTACTTCGCATCTCATTAGCGATGCAAAGCAAGGCGTTCGTAAAA
Source organism: Calotriton arnoldi (assembly GCA_963921515.1). Lineage (NCBI taxonomy): Eukaryota > Metazoa > Chordata > Amphibia > Caudata > Salamandridae > Calotriton > Calotriton arnoldi. Next base: position 4,801 of record CAWUFW010008045.1, read on the forward strand.
CAGGTGCTATCACCATGGAACACGCGCTAAGGCCTGTTAGCGTGTCCTTGGTGATACCTCGATATAATTATCGCCGCTTTGCGGCCGAAAACGGCCGCAAAAGCGGCGATAAGGGGCTTGCTAATATGCCCCAAAGTCTGCTGGAGAATGTGTCTGTTTACATCGATTCCTTCCTGCAAAACCATGTTAAAGCCCTACCATCGTTCATACAGGATACCACTGACTTTTTAAAACAAGTCCCTAACTTCCAATGGCAAGATGATTACTGATTAATGACATTGGATGTATCCAACTTATATACATCAATACATCATAAGGATGGGATAAGGGCATTGGAACACTTTATAGGCACCAGACCGATTGAATTCTATCAGCACAACAAAATGCTTATCAGTCTGACAAAATTTTGCCTAGAAAATAACTTCTTCCTATTTCAACAGCAGGTTTACCAACAAACTAGAGGAGTAGCTATGGGGCCAAGCTTTTCGCCAAGCTATGCCTGCCTCCATATGGGATGGTGGGAGGAGAGGATTTTAAACATCAAACATGCAGACACACTAGCAGACCATGTGATAAAGTGGACACGGTACATTGACGATCTATTTGTGATCTGGCGGGGAAACAGACAAAGTGCAGAGGAGTTTGTCACCAATATAAATTGTAACGATCTAAATCTGTATTTTACACATAACATAAGTGCCAGCTCAGTCTGTTTCCTAGATGTAGAGATTTATGTTGCCCAGAGTTGTCTTCAGACAAAACTACACCGCAAACCTATCGCAGGAAACACCTTACTACATTCTACAAGTTTCCATCCCAGGCATACCTTATGTAGCATCCCGTATGGGGAAATGCTTAGAATACGTAGAATTTGTAGTAGTGAGAGTGATTTGATAGAGGCTCAGGAAGAAAGCAAATCACGCTTCCTAGCAAGAGGTTATTCTGAGAATATTGTCAACAAGGCAATACAACGTACCAGGGACCTATCCAGATATGACCTGCTGTTTAAACCATCACACAGCAAGGGCAAGCTTGTCAATTGCACAAGGCCAGAAAGTACTAATCCTAGAATAATCTTAACATTTAATAAGCAGAAAGACAGTCTCATTAGGATTATAAAGAAGAACTGGCACTTAGTGCTAAGCGACCCAGTGGTGGAGGACAAACTTCCTCAGACACCCACAATAACATTCAGAAAGGCACCATCCACTAGTGACTTCCTGGTGAGCAGCAGCCCTGAAGTAAGATCAGGTGCCGGCTGGTTGGCAGGCTGGAAAGGTTTTGTCAGATGCTTCTCTGGTAGGGCGTGCAAATTTGGAACTAGTAAAACATCTTACTGCACGCCATTTTCTGATAAGCCCACCAAAATCAACAAGCTACTTACATGTAAAACGGAATTTGCTATTTACGTGCTGGTGTGCTCTTGTGGACTGCGGTACATGGGATGCACGAAACTGCAGGTCCGCAAGAGGATTCTTCAGCACCTAAGGGCCATAACAAATTCGGACTCAACCTACCCGGTGGCCCTCCACTTCAAAGAAGTCCACGGCAACGATTTGGAACATCTAAAATTCTAAGCCGTGGACTCAGTTCCTCCATTAAGACGAGGTGGCGATAGGGAGGCAATTCTAAGGAAGCTTGAAACCAGGTATATCTTGGAATTCGATAGTAAAAACCCACAGGGACTCAATACCACTGAGGACCTGTACACTTGGCTCTAGTAATGCCCTAGCTCTAAGATTTGACTATAATGACCAGTAACACATCCGATGTAACTTACATGCATTAAGGCATATAAAGTTAAAATACGCTGTACCTCACAGTCCTTATACACAACTGTTGTAATGAAGTAGATCCAGTCCAAGTAGTTTCAAGTAGGTTTATTAAAGATGGATGTTACATCTTAAAGAGAGCCCCACCAGGAGCAGCCTCACTGCTGCTCAGTCCATCATCAACTGACTCTCACACACATGAACATTCCATTCGCCAACATTCTCTCAGACAGACACGCAGGCTGAGCAGCAGTATAACACATCTCCTTCCTTTAAGGGAATACAAAAACTCTCAGAACAGTATCAGAACAAATGCAAGAAATAAATAACTTAGCATAGTTCTGAAAAGTAGCATGTAAAATTAAAGGTGTAGAATTCATGCAGAAAGAATAAAATACATAGAAAGAGACACGGGAATACACCATCTCCCTTCTTATCACAACACAACCCACACTCCCACACCAAAGACTACCAACAAACCAAAGTACCAAAATCATGCAAGCTGGCCAGGCAAACACAAGAAAAGTACAAGGATGCCAACAACAAGGTGTAGGAGAGAACAGACCAAAGAAGCAAAGAAAAAAAACAGAAAAGGGTGAAAGCAGCCGCACAGGAAACATGGAACAGAAAAGCTGCCTTTCACTCAAAATCCACAACAAAACGCATAGGTGGTGAGCTCACAACAAAAAGGAAAGCAGTAGAAGAGGAGAAGCAAACTACATAAAAGCACTATCCTCAAAACAAGCTGGGGTGGAACGTGTGGGCACACACCACACGACACAATGCAATACACCGAAAATGCAGAACTCCCCCAGCGCAAACTGGGGTGTGATGTGTAGAAAACACTCTACACGGATTCTAAGCAGGTGCACAAGACTTCACTCAACCCGTACAGAACTCCCCCCAACGCAAAATGGGGTGTGATGTGTAGAAAACACTCTATACGGAATCTAAGCAGGTACACAAGACTTCAATCAACCCGTAAAGAACTCCCCCCAACGCAAAATGGGGTGTGATGTGTAGAAAACACTCTACACAGAATCTAAGCAGGAGCGTAACGCTACACTCAAAAACTACAGCACTTCCCCCAACAACAAGTTGGGGTGTGATGTGTGGAAGGGACTCCACACAGAACCAAAAAAACACTCCCAACGCAAACCTTGACGTGCAAGGGAAAAGGGGCGTAATGCACACGAACATTGCAAAGGAAAGTAAGTACAATCACATAGTTATATGGACCACAAGTCAAACACATGCACACAACAGCATAAGTAATAAAATGTTGACTATCATTTTGAGAGACAACAAGTAGTAAGGCATTGGACATTATACAACAAGGACAAAATTGAGTAAACAAGGTTTTCCTCATGTGAGCGACCTCTCACATGAAGTATGACACTGTCCCAAGAAAACAATAAAATAAAACAAATAAAGTAGTCACCGTGGTCTGCAGTAAAGGAAAACGTGCTCAGGCTTGAAGAACATGTGAGAAGCAAAAAACGAAAAGAAACAGTACCTTGCTGGAAGATTCAAAACATGCAAATGTCCTGCGTTTCACCATGAACTGGAGAATAACAGAAGAGAGTCAAGGAAAAGAAGTGAAATCATTTGTACCTTCAAACGAGGGTGGGAAAAACTGGGAGGCAGGTCAGGGAATTGCAGTTCATGTGTGCAATAAATACTAGAAACTGGAACACTGGAAACTTCCACGACAAAGATAAGAACTGCAGACCAAAAGAACACTGCAACGTTAGTAGTCCAGTGCAAATTCTGCTTGAACTTTATTGAAAGAACAAACGTGGTTGGCAAATAAGAAGACCAGCACAGAATACTTCGAGCTTCAAGTGTTGCGGTGCTACTTACAAGCACAAGATGGCGGCACGTTTGTGACGCCGAGTCGGATGGCTCAGCGCACGTGAAGGCAGCCCAAGCTGCTCGGATCCAATTGCCTCATGAAGGATCCCACAAAGACAGCGCTGCAGGGCTCTAGGACGCAGGTAAGATCTCGTGCATGGAAACACGTGCTGTTTGTTTTTCAAACTGCAGGGAGAGCGGTTGAACTGCCAAATGACAAGAATAGGCAGTGACCAAACTGCCTAAGAATTAAAATAAAGAAAATGGCCCAGATTTGCCCAGGTTTCTAGCAGTGAAAGCTCCAATAGTTACTAAATGGCAAAAGCGGGCGGACAAACACCAGTGTGGCATTATAAGACACAATGTAGGGAGCGAGTACAATTAACGAAACATCTCTCCAGACAAAAAAAAACAGGGAAGCTAAATCTCCAGAGTAACGCTGTTCCATGTACGTAAGCACTCTTGAATCGAAGTGCATGAACTGCTGACACAAGTTCCAAGAAGTGATGGAAACACTGCAACATTACTTAAACGATGGTTGCAGCAAACAGGCATCGGTTGCAGGTCCAGTACAGTTGCAGTGGACACAGCAGAGTCTGGCACACCCGGGATTGGGTCACACCAAGTAGAATCCTTAAAACTCAACTCCTCTTGAAGGACATCTGTTCTTGGGTCACAGCAGCGAGGAGGGTAGAGAGTCCAGCAGGAACTGGCAGACAGCAGGACAGGCAGGCAGCAGGACAGGCAGGTAGAAGGACAAGCAGGCAGCAAGAACTGGTCGCTCTTCTGGGAAACTGCACTTTGTGGAAACACTCTCCCAAAGTAACAGGACAGGGACCACTGTCCCAAAGGAGCAGGAGAGGGAGAAGGGACAAAGAGCAGGAACTGGCACGTTAAGGTTGCGGCGACCGATGTAGTGGCCACTGGTGGAGCTCAGGGGTGCCAGGTTTCTTTAAATATGCAGGGTACAGTTTCAAAAGAAAGTCTTTTACCTTGAAGTAGTTTAAGACTTCATAGTCAATCCATTAAGGTAGCACAGTCAGGTTCTTCCATGAATCGTCGCCAAAATATGTTGTAATGAAGTAGATCCAGTCCAAGTAGTTTCAAGTAGGTTTATTAAAGATGAATGTTACATCTTAAAGAGAGCCACACCAGGAGCAGCCTCACTGCTGCTCAGCCCATCACCAACTGACTCTCACACATTAACATTCCATTCACCAACATTCTCTCACACAGACACCCAGGCTGAGCAGCAGTATAACAACAACCTTACGTTTTGTAAAAAAATTGATTTTATAAAAGCAATTTAGCACTGTTTTTTGCACTAGACACTTTATTTGCAGCAATATACTCTTAGGAGCACAGGCATACGCAAATTAAACACTTGTAACACTTTTTAGCACTTTGCACCTATTTATGCACTTTACAATTTTTAGCAGTGGAGTACAAGCCCACTTGGGCAGTATTACTCTCAGACGTTGTTTTAAGGTTGAGCTTTTATGATATTAACATTCTTTTAGTATTATAACATGCAAAAACGTATTATACTGGAATTGAGAAGCATTGAGCTTTTTAACAATATTTTAAGGATGTTTTTATACATGTGTGACATATTGAATGTATTTATACTTGAAATTTGTATTTGTATTTTGCACATGTTTAACATATCAATGATCAACCCTTATGAACATGTTAATAATATGCTGCTATTTTGTACTGTGACATTGGAACTCAGGCTCAGCGTGGAGACAATCTACTGCATGTCGGGGAGAAGCAAGATGGCGGCCGCATAGGAGGCCGTTAGCAGCGCAATGACCAAGGGGCGCTGAGCTGTAACCAACTATGACCTGTGAGAAACAGATGAACAAGTAGAAGGCAGAAAGTAAAAGGAAACTGATGCCCCTCGGAGCCAAAGCCTGCTGCTGCTGCGCGTGGGCTAATTGGATCACATTCGGGCTGAGAATCTTAAAGCGGTTCACAGCAACGCACTCACCCTGTACAAGCTGCGGTGGGCCGGACGGACTCGCTGCCGCGATGGGGCCAAAGAACCCAGGAACCGGGGGAACAACAAAGGCAGGAGGAGCTCGCCAGGTGCGGAGCGGGCTTACAGCAGAGCGCGGGTTGGAGAGCCCGGAAGAGCCGGCGCCCAGGCAAGGGCGCCGGGCACAGGCACAGCAGAGCGAGCAACCCCTGGAGGAGAGGGGCATGGGAGGGGCCACAGTAAAGCTACGTCCAGCCGGCCCCTCGGTAGCTGATCTGCTACAGCGAGGGCGGGAGCTACAGCCGAGGGCAGAGACAGATCGAAGAGGACTTGGCAAACCCGGACCGGAGCTGAAGCTAGGAGAGTCTCCTGGGCTAGTTTGCCTTCAAGATCAACCGGCAACAACAGGGACCTCTGACACTCCGCCTGGTGAAGGTAGGCCTATAGAGATAAGTGCTTTGCGAGCAACAACGCTGATAACAGTGACCCTGAGCAATTCTGAACAAGATGGGGGGGGACTGGTGAGACTTTAACCCCTGGCAGGATAATGGCAGGTGGGGATCCCAGTGGGACAAGCGGAAGGGGAGGTAATGGTGGATCCTTTCCTATGAACGATGATGCAATACCCCTAGATCCAAAATCTGCTCCTTCAGCAATAATGAACAAACCCCCACAACTAACTAGTACGATCAATAGTCAGGAAAATAAGAAGTTGGGGAGCACGGTTCACCCTTCAGAGGCAGCATCAACGGAAATTCGGCAAGGGGAGGAGGAGATGGATAAAGGAAATAAAGACATCCCAGAGAGAGAGCCAAGCAATTGCTTTTTTTCAGTTACAGAGGTGGCTGAGTGGTCTGAGGATGGTTGTGGTTCCTCCTCTGAACTTAGCAATATTGACACTGACACTGACCCTGAAGAAAGCGATGGAGCTCAAGTTCTAACTGCTCGAAAAATAAAGAGGAAATCTGCTGCGCAACGCTTGGGTGGCAAAGATCTCACATGGGACTATACATCTGCGACCCAACTGTCAGGCTCTCCACCAGGGGAGGTAGCAGGCCCAGCCAACCCGGATCCCCCAACTCTAGAGGCTATATACCAGGCGATTTTTATGCATCGAGAAGAGACACACCAGGATAGTCGGAAAGCCCAGTCTACACTGCGCAAGGTACAGGGGGTAGTTAGGAAACTGACCAAGTCATGCAATACTATTGGCGAGCGAATGTCTGACCTGGAGACAAGGATTGTTACAGCAGAGATGGACCTTACAGCAACTCAAGCACAAACTGAAGCACACGAGGCCCAGCTGAAGGATATAGAGTGGAAGCTGGAGGACCACGAAAATCGGCAGAGGCGAAATAACCTACGTGTCCTTGAGGTCCCGGAAGGAGTGGAGGGGGCAGATACTCGGACCTACACAGTGGAGCTGTTAAGGGTCGCCTTCCCTGAACTATCTGACTGGAATTGGTCACATGAGATACAGCGAGCCCATCGAACCCCCTTCAAGTTAAGACACCCAGCGAAAGAAGATGCAAAGCCGAGGGCCATTCTTGTTTATTTCGGGAACTTTCTGCTTCGCCAAGCTGTGTCGGAAAAAGCCAGGCGCGAATCAAAAATGAATAGTGGCGGGGTGTCTTTTTTTGTGCGCCCAGATTTTTGCCATGCCACGGTGGAAAGACGCTGGAGGCTAAGACAGTTGATCAAGCCGTTCCAGGACAAGAATGCACAAGCTTTCCTGGTTAACCCAGCACAGCTGAAAGTGATATGGGGGGACAGACACGATTTTTTTCCTCTGAAATCAAGGCAAAAGAATATTTGGAAGGTCCGGAAAGTTAAATAGACGCATAACCCAACATGACAACAAGGCGAACATGATTAATATAATTTAAAATTATCACTGGTTAGGAAATGTATAAGTTTATAAACACAGGGAAGGGGGAAAAAGAAGGGGGGAACCAAAAGAGTGGTAAACATCTTTAAAAACTAAGGTATATATAATGTAATAAGTTTTGGTAGAAACTATCACAGGGTAGTATAAGAAAAGTTGACTTTAATTTAGCGCCTGGTCATGTGTGCTGTGCTCATCTCACGCGCAGACCTAGGTCTGAGTGCTTCTTAAGGGTGGTGGTGGGGAAGGGGGTGTGGGTGGGAGGTGGGGAGGAAGCAGGGAGATGGGGGAAGGGCAAGGGTTGCGGGGAGGGCTGGGGGGGATGCAAAATTCTAAAAAATATATACCCAGGAATGGACTAAAGACTACTGCTGAAACATTACATTTTGGGTGGATTAAGGCAATAAAGGTATACCAGGCTGGTACAAAAGCTAAGCATAAATGGGTAAGATAAATATTTGTACAATAAACGTGGGCGGTTTGAATGACCGGAATAAGAGGCAAAGGCTGGCTGAGTTTGTTAGATTGAATACATTAGATGTTGTGTGTGTACAAGAGACTCATATTCCCTGGGGAAAAAGGAATCTGATGGGTATGGGAGGATATAACATGCTGGCATGTACCTCCCAGAGCTCCAACATTTGAGGGGTGGCAATCTTTGCGAAGGTGGCTATGGGGGAGGCCAAGTGTAAGCTATCAGATGCACTAGGGCGATGGGCAGTGGTCGAATTAGAGATAGGCTATACCATCTGTGCAATATATGGCTCAAACCAAGATGACCCGGAGATTTTTGAAGCCCTTGAGATAGGACTGGCAACCTGGCCCTGTCCCCTAATTATCTGTGGTGATCTGAATATCACAACCGAGTTTTGCAACATTCATCAATATCAAGGATGAAAGCCTAGAGTACATAGAGCATTGGCATCCCTTATTAGCAGTCACGGTTTGGTCGACATCTGGGCTAGTAAAAACCTCAATAATCCATGGCATACCTATTAATTTTGTCCTCATAAAAAATATACTAGACTCGACTACTTTTTTACCTCTACGAACCTGGCTAATAAAGTGTTGATTAGAAATCTCCAGAAAGTGATTTCGGATCATAATCCATTGATTCTGGATCTTGAGGTTGATACTCCTAGTAAGATACATGGCAAGTGGACATTTGACAAGAAGCTCCTGGTTAATAAATCTTATATTGAGTATATTAAGAACTGGGCTCAGCAATTCCTAGACATTAATAGATATAGTGCTAGCCGGAATATTGTCTGGGATACTTTCAAAGCTGCCCTAAGGGGCGAAACAATCAGCTTTGTAGCACGTGCGAGGAAAGAATGTCGGCTAGAGAATGAACGGTTGTTAGCTGAGCTGGGCAAGGCAGAAGAAGATCACACAACTTCAATAACTCAGGGACAAGAAGCAGCAGATTCCCAATTACGGATTATCTCTCTTAAAGCCGAAATTAACAGCTGGCTTATGCAGAAATCGTCCGACGTGTATCAGACACAACAAAGCGAACTGTACGAGACCGGGGAACTAGTGGGGAAACTGCTTGCACTTCGCACCACGCAAAAAAATGTTTAGAATCTGATAACCGCCATAACAAAAGATGGTCAAACATACACAGAGACTAATGATATACTGGGAGTATTTCAGGAATACTACCAGATTCTCTATAAGGAAGATGCAGGGGCAACACAGGATGCGTTGTGTAAAATTACAGAAACAGAACTAGGGCCTCTGCTTGATAGTCAGGCTAAGGAGGGGCTAGACAGGGATTTTTCACTCGAGGAGGTATTAAAAGCACTGCACGAGCTACCATCAGGGAAAGCTGCTGGCCCCGATAGTATTCCCCTAGAAATATATAAAATATTACAAACAGTGATTGCCCCCATATTATTAGATCTGTTCCTGGGTGTGCAACATAATGGACAAACACCAGAATCCTGGAAAGAGACAGACATCATCATTTTTCCCAAAAAAGGCAAACCACCAGATAATCCAGCTTCATATGGGCCTATATCATTGATCAAGACAGATAGAAAACTATACTCCAAAATATTGGCTACTCGATTAGGGAGGGTCATTGGCCACCTGGTCCCGCCCTGGCAGCATGGTTTTATTCCCGGGAAGGGGACAACCGATCACATTGGGCGGGTTATAATGCTGTTTGATATCCAGGCTACAACAGGGGGACAGATGCCCATGATCCTCCTCGATGCTGAAAAAGCATTTGATCGGGTGGCCTGGAGGATCTTGTGGGGGATATTGGAGCTAAAAGGCTTTGTGCCACGAATTATTATGGCCATCAAAGCAATGTACTCAGATCCTAGAGCCCAATTACAACTGATGGGAAAAGAATCAAATAGTATTTTAATATCAAGGGGGACTAGACAGGGATGTCCTTGTTCCCTTATTTTATTTGCACTGTACATAAACCCTCTGATAGAAAAATTCTTAAAAAGTCAAGCTATCAAGCCAATTGTTTTTAGATGTTTTGAAACCAAGATCTTGGCTTATGCAGACGACATTGCCATTTTAACCACCAACCCGACCGATGCAGTCAGGGAAGCCACGGCTATCGCCAAAGAATATGGGCAGGCATCAGGTTATTCGTTGAATGAAGGTAAAACATTGATAGTATGCACAGATAATATAATTGTTAAGGATCCTCGGTGTGTAGAAAGTGCTACCTATCTGGGGGTCTGTATTAGCTCGAAAATAGATACAATAGCTAAGATTATTCTTAACTCTCTGATAAAAACAATATCTACAGACCTTAAAAGGATAAACGGGCTGCATTTATCAGTCATTGGGCGGGGAAACGTCTTAAAAATGTCAATGTTACCAAAAATCTTGTATATGTTTTGCTCTATTCTGCTTGCGATAGATGTAGCAATTTTAAAAGCACTAGAAGCCATGTTCTCAAATTTCACTTGGCAATACGGTAAAGTCAGACGCTCCCTAAAGTACATGCCACTTCCACAGGTACGGGGGGGGTTAGCGTTTCCTAATATCATATTCTATCACTGGGCAAGCCTTCTACACCAGATGGCGATTTTATTCTGCTTGGCCACAAGTAAAGAGACAGAGGAGGAAAGGAAAGCCAGGATTCCAACAATATATGAACTTACCCTAGGGAGGGATGCCTCGGGCTGCTATTAAGTCAGGTGGAGCCAAGCTACTAAAAGAAGGTGCGATTTAAGGTGGTGCAAAGCGCCTGGGAAATATGGACCAGGGTGCGCAAGGCAATGGCAATTCCAAAAGTTAATCGGTATACCCCTCTCTGGCGCTCGCATATTTTCCCGCACCCATTCTATGATAATATGGGTAAGCACTGGGAACATTTAGGCCTAACTGCATTAGGAGATCTATATGGGTCAGGCCAGGTACGCCCTTTCGCTGCCCTGCAACAGGATTATGGGATCCCTGCTAGGCAATATTTTAAATATGTACAGACCCGAGAATTTTTTGCTAGTCGTAGACCGGTAGTACACTTTGAAAAAATAGAGTTACTGGAGATAATTGCACGTAGGGGTAACAGGATAAATATTTACAGTATATTGCTAAAGAGCATCCCAGATGATCTAGAGAAGACTGAAACTAATTGGGCGGGGACGCTGAACAACCCTGATGTTGATGTGTATATGGCTCTGTTATTAGTGGCCAAAATCTTTCGATCAACCAATCTTAAGACACAACATTATAAAACCTTGTTCAATCTGTATTGTACCCCTGCCAAGCTTTTTAGTTGGGGCAAGAGAGCAGACGATAGGTGCCCAAGGTGTGGGGAAAAGCCTGCAACAATAGTGCATATGTTTTATGATTGTGATAGGCTGCTATCTCTAAAGAACGAGGTGGCTAGTTTTTTGGAGGGGCTGCTAGGTCATAGGATTAACCTATCCCCTACTTTGATGCTAATGGGCTATGATAGCTGAATTGGCCTGGATACCACAGAGAAATATTTTGTATTTATATGCACAGCCGTTTTTAGGATAATAACTGCAGCAAGATGGAAGGATGCTGATCCCCCCACCTTTCAAATATGGCTAGCACGTCTCCTGGGGATATATAATCAAGAGTCCGCACTATATGCATGCAGGGGTAGGGAGACCAGGAGACTCGGACGGGCGATTTGGTCACCCATCGCAAAGTGGAGAAAGAATCTGGGATGCCCAGGCAGGTTAAGAGGTGGTGGTCTGTGGGGTGTATCTTAAATTACGTGTATTTTAATTTAATATATGTAACTAGGAACTGCTAGCATCTGGTTTTATGATTTTAGCCAGTGTTAATAATATTGATTGTATTTATAATATTTATGGTATTTTCTTCCCCAATTCTGATAATAATATGTATTAGTGCCCTTATGTATATACAGTAGAAATTTAACGCATTGCCTTTTTTTTGTATGTAAGAACCAATATATGTACTGTAATTGGATTTCCATGCGTATATAATTTAAAAAAGAAAAAGGAACTCAGGACCCTAGTCTGTTTTCCATATCGTCTTTGCACTTTGCACTTTAAATGTGGGAAGGACTTGTAGGCGCGTCATGTGATCAAGGCCTGCATAGGCCGAAACGCGTCATGGCGGCACAGCGCATTAACTGAATAAAACAACAAATTTGCACAAAATAAGAGGAGTCCGTTCCTGTTTCTGGTTCCAGGTTACAGGGAACCACATGTGAAAAAGGATTGTTGCAATATATATATATATATATATATATATATATATATATATATATATATATATATATATATATATATATATATATATATATATAAAGCATTTTTTTTTTAAATGGCAGAATTCACGTTGGGGTCGAGAATCCCGCCAACATTTTTTTAAAAATGAACCTTCATTTTAATGAGGGTCCCGGGTGGGCCAGGTCCCGGGGGCAATGCTAAAATGAAATAGCGGGGGCCCACGGGGGCCCCCGCAGCCCTGGGGACTGCCACCTCCCTGGGGCTTCTTAAAAAATGAATGCGTGGGGGGGTCCCACCCCCCCACGCTGCCCCAGGGACCGCCACCTCCCCAGGGCTCTATTTCTTTTTTTTTTTTTTTAGATGGGTGAGTGCGTATGTAGTAACTGATATTGGTGTGTCTATGGTTTCGAAAATGGTAGTCTGTATTTTACAGTGGGTATATCAAAGGTTATATTAGGGTGTGAGGAGGTGCATCAGATTTTCACGTGGATGATGTCATCAGTGATGTCATTTGAGATGTCATCAGTGATGTCACTGACCATGTCATGAATGATGTAATATGTGACGTCATCAGCAGTGCATTGTGGGGGCGTGAATTATAGTTAGCTGAACTAACTATAACGGCGGAATTTCTCTGGTTTTGTACGAGTGAAATGCCCAACTAACTATAACGTCCCTGAAACCTATGGTTTTTTCAGTGAATTTCTAAGGTTTTTTAAATGCTAATTTCTAACTATAACGTGCCTGAAACCTATGGTTTTTTCAGTGAATTTCTAAGGTTTTTTAAATGCTAATTTCTAACTATAACGTGCCTGAAACCTATGGTTTTTTCAGTGAATATATATATATATTTATTATTCTATGTATACATGTGAAAATGTCTCAGTCCCCTGTTTGCCTCGGTGGCACGGAAAAAATGGGTGGAACTGACGTCAGCACGCCGACGAGGTCCTCTTATGGCTCCGATGACGTCATACGGTGTCGCGAGCGGAGCCGTGTTATTATGACGCCCTCGTTGACGTGGGAGAGCTAGGAAAGAATTTCCGTGGAATGCTGGTGCAGGGGATATTCACCTAAGTGTTCAGGCTAGTCCTTTGGGAGCAACTGTTTATGTTGCCACTCCAGAAACCGAAACCAGTGATCCAAGGGCAGAGGCCCTGCAGATGGCACACGAGGTGGGGTGCCCAGTCGTGTGCACCGGCGGGGCAGCGAAATGACAAGCACCACAACCCACAAAAAAGGTAACGAGGGCACTGAATAACACAGGATCTTCTCTTTGTATCTGGCAGGAACAACAAAGTTAAAATGCCCTAGTACCAAAATGTAGAATTAGTGCTACAACGGTCTTCAAGAGGACCTGTGATGCCGCTTCTGCCTCCCGTACCCTGGAGGCGGCACATGGGTCACGCGGTGCGGTCATACTGCGGTGAGACGCACACTCGTTGACCTCTCATGGCACTGCTCCACACTTCAGGGAGGACGCTTTCCATTAGCTATGTTTTCTGATGACATGTCGCGCCGGCCCCGTCCAACAACAGAACTCCTTTAGATCCTAACAGACTCTTCCACTCTCTCACCGGAAGTGAAACCAGGCCACGCGGACACTTTCACAATACAACAGCCGGGAATGCACTTTTCGGTAAAAAAAGCACATTCCTTCCTCCTAATTAATCAAATAAACGTCTCACTGAAGAACAGGGGCCAGCTTCGATCGGTAAACAGCCGTTACAACGGCTTTTTTACTTTGCGATACCATTACAACGCATGCATTACCACGCATGCGTTGTACATCACGAAGTCATTACTACGCATTTTTTTAGAACGCATGGTCATTTACCACGCATGCCTTTACAACAAATTTTGTTGTAACGGTATGTATGGTAAATGACCATGCGTTCTAAAACATGTAGTCAATCCATGTCGTTGTAAGGAAACAGAGGCTGTTCCGTTTCCTCACAACAGCGTGCACCGCCCCTCAGAGATGACGTGAAGCAGGAACCACGAGGAGAGAGGAACCATGAGGAGTGAGAGGTAAGGGGATTGGGCATGGGGTGGGGGTTTCTTTTCTAGGGTTTAGGGTAGTGCAGTGGTGTTTGGGTGGTGTAGGGGGTCGTGCTGGGGGTAGTGTTTTAGGGTTTAGGGTAGTGCAGTGGTGTTTGGGTAGTGTAGGGGGTCGTGCTGGGGGTAGTGTTTTAGGGTTTAGGGTAGTGCAGTAGTGTAGGGGGTCATGCTGGGGGTAGTGTTTTAGGGTTTAGGGTAGTGCAGTGGTGTATGGGTAGTGTAGGGGGTCATGCTGGGGTAGTGTTTTAGGGTTTAGGGTAGTGCAGTGGTGTTTGAGTAGTGTAGGGGGTCATGCTGGTGGTAGTGTTTTAGGGTTTAGGGTAGTGCAGTGGTGTTTGTGTAGTGTAGGGGGTTGTGCTGGGGGTAGGGTTTTAGAGTTTATGTTAGTGCAATGGTGTTTGGGTAGTGTAGGGGGTAGTGCTGGGGTAGTGTTTTAGGGTTTAGGGCAGTGCAGTGGTGTTTGTGTAGTGAAGGGGGTCATGCTGTGGGTAGTGTTTTAGGGTTTAGGGTAGTGCAGTCGTGTTTGTGTAGTGTAGGGGTTCGTGTTTTAGGGTATAGGGTAGTGCAGTGGTGTTTGGGTAGTGTAGGGGGTCATGCTGTGGTTAGTGTTTTAGGGTTTAGGGTAGTGCAGTGGTGTTTGTGTAGTGTGGGAGGTCATGCTGGGGGTATATTTAGGGTTTAGTGTAGTGCAGTGGTGTTTGGGTAGTGTAGGGAGTCGTGCTGGGGGTAGTGTTTTAGGGTTTAGGGTAGTGCAGTGGTGTTTGGGTAGTGTAGGGAGTCGTGCTGGTGGTAGTGTTTTAGGGTTTAGGGTAGTGCAGTTATGTTTGGGTAGTGTAGGGTGTCGTGCTGGGGGTAGTGTTTTAGGGTTTAGGGTAGTGCAGTGGTGTTTGGGTAGTGGAGGGGTAGTGTTTTAGGGTTTAGGGTAGTGCGCCCAACCAGCCACAATATCTGTGGACAAAGGGGATCCTGACTCTTTGGAACGCTCCGTCAATTGAATAATTTGGGTCAAGGGCCCTACCACGTCCAAGACCTATCAATTCCTTTCTTGGGATCCCTCATATACTTGGAGAAAAAGGTACATAGTTTCTCATCAATTTCAGGCGTGTGTGCCACCTTCCCCTTCAGTGAGGGCCTGGGGCATTCTCCCCTCATCCTATTCCTGACCTCCCTTTCAAGGGGTTGATGGATTTTCCCCACCACATACTCTGCCACTTTGGCGTCAGGTGTCCACTCTGCCGACCTAGGATGGTAAATTTGGGTAGGCTCGAACATGTCCGAGTGGACCCGTCCCCAACCGGGGACTGAGAGGAGTGGGACTCTGGACGCCACGGATGCCCCGAGTCCTTATCCTCATCGGAGGAGAAATCGTCCTCTGATACACCCTCTCCCTCTAAGGGAAACCCGCCGTCGGGGTCTACAATAGTGGTGACAGTGTCGCAATTTTCTCTGGGCCCCTCCTCCTCCCGGCAGGAGTGCATGTTTTAGCGTTCGCGCACTCTTGAGGAAGGTCTCCGTAAGTTTAGCAAATCCTTCCAAGTGCCCCGCGTTATGCTTAACGGCCCTTTTATTCCCCATCTGGGAGCTACTTGGACCCGCCACCACCAGATCTGGGTCACTGAACACCCCAGGGATGCTTTTCGCCAGCTTATCAACCTGATCCCTAAGAGGAGCCAGAGAGAGGGCTTGGTCCACTGCTGGAGGGAGAAGTTGGGGGGCCATTCCTCCTCCACTTCCTGGTAGGAGGAGTAAAAATGGTCTTCTGGAGAAGACATGATAGCAGAGGGTGTGAGCACAGAACAAATGCCCTTAAAATCCTTAAGACAGCCCCCTCGCCGGTGCTCCCACAGCTGGGCTTTCCCCGAAGCTGTTATAAGAATAGACTGAGGCGCAATACCAATTACCACCACCAGGTGGCGCTGGTCACTAACGTGGCCGTGTGGGGAAATCACCGTGTAGCGGTGTCAAAATTAGGCGAGGGTTGGTCGGGAATCAAGCGGACACTAAAGGAGTGACCGGATTCCCAAACGCGCGTAAAGACCAGCGGGGGCGCTCGACGGAGCTGCCTCACTCGGACCAGATGCGCCTGACAGGATCTCACCGCGCGCAGAGCACACAGTGGGAGACACTGCGAGGGGGAGAACGCACTCGGGCAAGAGCCTGCTGCGCAGGGAATATGAAACAATACCAAGGCAATAATGCTAATAACGTGCACAAGAAACCGCTATACAAACAGCAACAACGTCAGATTAAGCCAAGAATGTAAGGAATGCACTTAACTGACGAGCAGTGAAGAAAGAGGAAGCGGAAGGGACGTCACGATATTATATACGATGGACTGTGATATTATTGGACTATAGTTGCCTTGGAGACTACCCCCCTAATGATTCATGGGTTGTGTAGTCTTTTGTTTAATGATTGTTGTGTTACGTTTTCTTTGAACTGCTATGCAAATAAAGTGAGGAAAGATATGCATAATCCTCGCCTCCGTCCAGCCATAGAATTCATTAAACTTTATTTGATCTGATTTAGAAACATAGATCATAAAAGTGTACATAAAAACAGTAAATCCTCTTTCCTAATACAATACAGTGAGAATTAATTAAAACCAGTAGGTAAAAACGGGTGTTACAAAGCCCGGTTCAGAGCAACTTCAGGTTAACAGAATCGTAAAGTTCAATGTTTAGTAAGATCAATCTCATGTACTTCGTGCAAAATACGCAATAAGGGGTCCAAGTAAGATGTAACGCTCCAATACCTGACCAGTTTGCACTATATACAACTGCAGAAAAACTAAAAATAAAAAGTGTTTTGCACACTTCTGTCATTGGGCTATATGTGGGCTACATCTGGGTGATATTTGTGCTACATTTGGGCTCTTTTTTCTCTGGTGGCCATCTTGGGAGACTTATTTGTTATGAAGTTTCCTAATTTCGTCATTTACTGCAGTCTCCTCAGTAGGAAATGCTTTCAGTTTTTCACTTTGATTCCATCAAGAAGGCATTCAGATGTGTCACACATTTGCCATAAATTCAGAATGTTAGCACTCTAGTTGTTCATTAGATCACTGTAGTAAAGCTACTGCTCACCAGGGAGTTAACTGGAAGTCTACTGCTGGTATTGAAAGTGATTGTTTCAGTCTGCATGTCAGAATTTTCTAATGAAATAGAAGAGGATTTGAGATCTCACTTAAAACATGCCCTACATTTTCTTTCTGCAGCACTAACCATAATTTCTATGGCAAAATGAACCCCCTCATTTTGTTCCTTTTAAATTAAATGTTTTAAGTGTTACCAGTTTATTCCAATAAAGCTGGCTTCAGGTGTGCCATACTTTTGTCATAAGTAAGGCTGTTAGCACTCTAGTTGTTCTTTAGAACACTCTGGGAAGCTGCAGTAGAACACAAAGGCATCAACTGACAGGCTGCTCCTGTTGAAATATAACAGGAAGATATTTGAGATCACACTTGAAACATGTCCTAATTTTTCTTTCTACAGCACTAACCATAATTTCTATGATAAAATGAACCCCATCATTTTGTTCCTTTTTAAATTAAATGTTTTAAGTGTTACCAGTTTATTCCAATAAAGATGGCTTCAGGTGTGCCATACTTTTGTCATAAGTAAGGCTGTTAGCACTCTAGTTGTTCTTTAGAACACTCTGGGAAGCTGCAGTAGAACACAAAGGCATCAACTGACAGGCTGCTCCTGTTGAAATATAACAGGAAGATATTTGAGATCTCACTTAAAACATGTCCTAATTTTTCTTTCTACAGCACTAACCATAATTTCTATGACAAAATGAACCCCCTCATTGTGTTCCTTTTTAAATTAAATGTTTTAAGAGTTACCAGTTTATTCCAATCAAGATGGCTTCAGGTGTGCCATAATTGTGTCATAAGTAAGACTGTTAGAAACATGTCCTAATTTTTCTTTCTACAGCACTAACCATAATTTCTATGACAAAATGAACCCCATCATTTTGTTCCTTTTTAAATTAAATGTTTTAAGTGTTACCAGTTTATTCCAATCAAGATGGCTTCAGGTGTGCCATACTTTTGTCATAAGTAAGGCTGTTAGCACTTTAGTTGTTCTTTAGAACACTCTGGGAAGCTGCAGTAGAACACAAAGGAATCAACTGACAGTCTCTGCCCTTGTTGGATGTACATGTTTTACTGAGAATGTCAGACTTCATTCTCACATGACTGAGAAAGATAATGTGAATTTACAGAAAATATGCTCTCATTTTAGCTTCTGGAGCACCTTCCAAAACTGTATGGGACAAGCATGTGAAAATAGTTTTCTCTCAAACATGATTCATGATATCCCAGCAGAAGGTTTTTCACAGGGTAGAATCACCTTAGAACACACCACAATTCCTGAAATTAGTATGGTACCATCAACAAATGAATTCTAATGTAACTAAAGTCTGTTATCACCCTTTATAGTTCTCCTTTTGGTAACCCTCAAAATCTTCGATTCACTACAATGCATTTCAATGGGGTACTATCATTTATATTGGTCCCAAGATGGCTGCCAGCAATTCCAGGATGAAGTGCTGACAGCCAATCAGATCTCACGATGACATGTGTGGTTAGGCTCTGCCCAGATATATATGTGTTTTCTTTTTCAAATTTCGCAGGAACTACTGAATGGATTTACACCATTTAACCAAAAGGCACGACTCTGAACCAAGGGCTACCTTTTTGCCAAATTTGGTGTAATTCCGTTCAGCAGTTCGGGCTGTAGCTGCGACTAAAGGTTCCTATGGAAAATTGCATGGGGAAAACACGTTTTGGGACCCCCCTTTTTTCTCGGCCCCCACTTGACGAATCACCCCGAGACTTTCAGGATAGGAGTGGACCGGAGCGCCCCACGAGTTTTGAAAATTTTGCGAAGATTCATCAACCGGCGCCAAAGTTATTGGAAATAGAATGTTGTGAATTTCCTATGGAAAATAGGTCCTCACTATAACTACCTACTGGCGACCGCCAGTAGGTAATATATATATATATATATATATATAGTGCACAATTGAATTCCTTCGCAGCGCGCTCTGCGACGGGTGCATTCGTGGTGGGGCTGAATCCAAGCCCAAATTGAATTTTTTGTACAAGGATGCGATGCACACCAAATTCCAGGATTTAAAGCTTATTTATTTAGCTTCCTCTGGCTCCAACCAACGCGTTTCAGCCCAACAAGGCCTTTGTCACGTGGTTGGAGCCAGAGGAAGCTAAATAAATAAGCTTTAAATCTTGGAATTTGGTGTGCATCGCATCCTTGTACAAAAAAAAAATATATAGATATATATATATTACCTACTGGCGGTCGCCAGTAGGTAGTTATAGTTAGGACCTAGTTTCCATAGGAAAAGCGTTTTTTCTTTTCCCAATAACTTTGGCGCCGGTTGACGAATCTTCGCGAAAGTTTCAAAACTAGTGGGGTGCTCCGGTCAGCTCCTGTCTTGAAAGCTTCGGGGTGATTTGACAAGCGGGGGCCGAGAAAAAAGGGGGGTCCCAAAACACGTTTTCCCCATGTTAATTTCCATAGGAAACTTTATACAAAGCTACAGCCTGAACTATTGAACGGAATTACACCAAATTTGGCAAAAAGGTAGCCCTTGGTTCAGAAAGAGTCCTTTTTGTTAAATGGTGTAAATCCGTTGAGTAGTTCCTGAGAAATTCTAAAAATAAAAGTTTCAATATCTGGGCGGAGCCTAACCCCCGAGCACGAGCTTGACTCTAATTGGCTGCCAACACTTCAAACCAGGAAGTGTTGGCAGCCATCTTGTGCTTCAAGGAGGGAGAAAGAAAAAGGTGAGAAAAAAGATAACAAAACAAGAAAAGGGGGCAGGGTAAAAACACCCTGACCCCCCAGGCCTGTTCAGCCCAAAAAAAGCATTTTTTTTTAAAAAAACAATTCGGGCGGGGTCGCGCCGGGTGTGCGAATCCCTCCGAAAAAATTTTAAAAAACGAAGCGCGGACTCCCGCGCTTCGTTTTCAAAGCTCCCGGGTAGGGCAAGTTCCGGGGGCAATTTATTAATGTAGCAGGGGCCCGCGGGGGCCCCCGCAGCCCCAGGGACCACCACCTCCCCGGGGCTATGTGAATTATATGCGGGAGGGCACACGGCACTCCCGCAGCCCCGGGGACCGCCACCTCCCCAGGGCTTGTTTTTTATTAATCTGTGGGGGGCCTCCAAGGCCCCCCAAGCCCTGGGGACTGCCACCCCCAGGGCGTTTCTTAAATATTTGCGGGGGCACACGGCCCCCCCGCTGCCCCGGTGACCACCACCCCCGGGGCTTGTTTTTAAAATAAATAAACCTGTGTGGGGGGGCTCGAGCCCCCCCACATGCCCCGGGGACCGCCACCTCCCCGGGGCACTATAAATATAAATGCGGGGGTCCCTTACGGACCCACGAGCCCTGGGGACCACCACCTCCCCGGGGCTTCAAACCCGTTGGGAGGGGGGCCGCGCGGCCCCCCTCCTGGAGCGCGTGATGGCCCTGGGGACCGCCATCCCCTAGGGCCGGCTCCTGCAGTGTCCCGGTGTGCCCACCCCCAGGACACTGCTGTTTGCTATGGCAGGGCGGGAGCCGTGGGGCTCCCGCACTGTCATAGCAAACTCTGCTTTGGATTTTGGAAGCGAGAGCAGGTTTCCTGCTCTCACTTCCAAAATCCAAAGCAGATTGCTTTTCCACAAGGGGAGCTGCATGTCAGCAGCTTCCCGTGTGGAAAAGCAATGCCGGCTCCTGCAGGAGGCGGGGAGCCGGCGGGACCGAGGGGGCATTGGGGCTCCCCCCACGGTCCCCAATGGAAAGGGCCGGCCCCGGGGGATAGGGTTCCCGGGGCCAGAAGTGGTCCAGGAGTGGGCTACGCGGCCACAGGGCACTTTTGCACACTTGTCACATCAGGCCCCGCCCCCTCCCTGCACCACTGTGCAAACGTGCACTGTGGCGCATTTTAAGTTGGGGGATTAATTCCCCTTCATTCCTGAGGGTCCCTGGGAGCCAACTAGCCCACCAGGTACCTCCAGTAAGCGCCACAGGGCTGCGTTGCAGAGAGGTGGTCCGAGGCCACGCCCCTTTTTACACCTCTCTGCAACGCAGCTCTGTGGCACTTACTGGAGGTACCTGGTGGACTAGTTGGCTCCCAGGGACCCTCAGGAATGAAGGGGAATTAATCCCCCAACTTAAAACGAGCCACGTGGCGCGTTTGCACAGTAGAGAAGGCAGGGGACGGGGCCTGATGTGACAAGTGATAATGTGTAGTTTATTATGTTTTCTGTCCCAGTGACTATTGAATTCCTCAGCAGTATGATAAACTAGATTAGTAGGAAGGTTCTTAACACGGTTTTAGATTGATCTCGATCTAACATCAAGACGTATAAGGGAATATGTGTGTCCACTTGGAGCCGTATTGCAAGAAATGGATTTGGGAGAGGTCATTATATAGACCACAGGGTGTCTGCCCATTCAGGGCACTATAGGATATTGGACTTAAGATTACATTGTATAGCATAGTCCCCAGAAGCTATATGATTATGTTATCAGATATGATATCTCTTATTCTTCTTTAATCAATTCAAAAATAGGTTTTCCAAGTTTGTGAAACTATGGACATGAATATGGTGATAATGTATAGAGCACTTTAAGAATGACAATGCACTGTTGGTCTTCATGAATTTTCAATTAGTAATGAATGTCCTTTAACCCTTGTGATAATCAGTGCCTGCCCATTCAGGGCTGTATTAGATGCTTAAACATGAGCGAGGTTAATATGTAGCCCATTTAGAGTTTCTTTGGGATCTTGGACATACGAACATGTTATATAACACAATGCATTGTGTCTATTGTGAACTGCTTGTGAAATCGATTGGTATGAATATGACCACAAAAATACATTGATATAGAGCATTTGATAATTTATGACAATTTATTGGTGCTTTATTAATGAAATGAAATGCTAAATGATATTAACATTGAACAAGATCATTTCTTTTTACCGTGTTAAGATGGTCGCGATGAAACTGAGGATTATATGTTGACTCTAGTCCGTCCCCTATTGCAATGTGAAAAATGATGTTTAAAATGGTGAACTGATTAGAAGTACGCTGACATTGACGAAGGCCATTATGGCCGAAATGCATTTGTCAGCTACGGTGAATATCTGAAATGAAGCAAAACACCGATGGACTTTGTGGCAGCAAAGTGAATGGAATAAAAATATATATATATCAAATGTTTTATTTTTTTTTAAATCTAAAAATGGAGTCGCGTACCGGACCCGGTTCTTTGCATTTTGTACACGAGCCCATTTATATATTTAAAAGTGTAAAATATAGTGAAATTAATACTTTATGTATATCTTAGTGGTAGTACTTTAGTTGTAGAGTAATATAATGAATATGTAGTTATGCTAAATGCAAATAAAAATTTACGTTTATATATTTCGGGGTTCGCGATACCATCGCGCACACTACCGGGCCTTACTTCTGGATCCGGGTACAAATCCCGGCTCCTGCGTGATTTTTAACAGTTATATTTCACATAATGCATAATTTACAATTGATTATTACTTTAATATTTTGGTTTCAAATATATTGTATCTCCTTGTTTCTTTCGAATATGTAAATGTGGAATTGCAGCCCGGACGCAACTCTTTGTTTTTTATTTGTAATATTAATACATATATATATATATAGACACAATAAGAATTAAAAGAAGTTTCGGAATCGCGTCCGGTATGCGGTTGCACCGTGTAGCAGTCGCGCACCCCATGTGCCACAAAAAAAAAGGCATTTGATTGGTTAAACATACTGTCATTATTAACCTTGCTAGATCCCACCCTTTTTCTTCTAATTTTGGGTGTGGTTAGCAACAGTCACACTCATTCCAGAAGAGCCTATTTGGCAGGTGGTTTAGTATTTTTTGGATTGTCAATTTGAAAATTTAAAATGGCAACATTATCAGACCTGCATGAGGAGGAGGAGCAGACCCTTTTGGAGGAAGAAGAGGAGCCACCACGAAAGAAGGAGATTGTGGTATGGAATTTTTTTTCAATTCCAGAGGGCCAGAAAAAAGTAAACGCGCAGAAGGTCACCTGCAACATATGCAAGAAGGTGCTGTCTTGTTGATCCGAGAAGAAATATTTTTGTGGGATGTCTTCAATGTACAAGCACCTGAAGACGATGCATGAAAACCGTCTTGCAAGAGCAGAATTTGGAAGACCTAATGCAAATGAAGGTGGCCAAGATGCGCAGGCTTCAACATCAAGACCTGGTTATAGGCTGCAGACCATTCCTCCGACTCTGCCTGATTTTGCCAAAGCTGGACTTTTCTGCCCAAAATGTATTACCGTTTTGAGTGCTGGGTAACAGGTTGTCCAAACCATGTTGGACACCATTAATAACCATCGTTGTTAATTTGTTTTTTCCCCAAATTAGGCACGCTGTTTTGTGCTTGTTTTTTTGTTTAAATTTTCATTTTAAAAATCAAAAAACAACAAAATAGTAAAAAAAAAAATATCAAATAGTTTTAAAAAACGAAAAAAAAACTGTTCTTACGGAACAACCTAGTCTGGTTTAAAAAAGAAAAAGTATATGTTGTGTGAATGGATGAGTCAATGGGTAGTGTCTGCGTGATTGGATGAGTGCATACGTAGTGTCTGAGTGATTGGATGAGTTAATGGGTAGTGCCTGAATGAATGGATGAGTGCAAGGGTAATGCTTGAGTGACTGGATGAGTGCTAGGCTAGTGGCTGAGAGAATGGATGACTGTATGCGTAGCGCCTGAGTGAATGGTTGAGTGTAAGGGTAGTGTCTGAGTGATTGGAAGAGTGCATGGGTAGTGCCTGAGTGATTGGATGACTGCATGGGTAGTGCCTGAGAGAATGGTTGAGTGCATGTGTAGTGCCTGAGTGAATGATTAAGTGTAAGTAGTACCTGAGTGATTGGATGAGTACATGACTAGAGCCTGGCTGATTGCATGAGTGCATGTGTAGTGCCTGGTTGATTGGATGAGTGCATGCGTAGTACCTGGGTGAATGCATGAGTGCATGAGTAGTGCCTGGGTGATTGGATGAGTGCATGGGTAGTGCCTGAGTAGTGGTTAAGTGAATAATTGAGTGCAAGAATAGTACCTGAGTGATTGGATGAGTGTATAGGTAGTGCCTGAGTGAATGGATGAGTTGAAGGATAGTGAGTGGGTGATTGGATGAGTGCATGGGCAATGCTTGGGTGATTGGATGAGTGCATGGTAGTGCCTGAGTGAATGGATGAGTGCAAGGGAAGTGCCTGGGTCATTGGATAACTGCATGGGTAGAGCCAGAGAGAATGCATGAGTTCATGGGTAGTGCCTGAGTGATTGGAGGAGTGCATAGGTAGTATTTGAGTGATTGGATGAGTGTATGGGTAGTGCCAGAGTGAATGGATGAGTGTATGCATAGTGTCTGGGTCATTGGATGAGTGCATTAGTAGTGGCTGAGTGAATGGATGAGTGCAAGGGTAGTGCCTGGGTCAATGGATAAGTGTATGGGTAGTGACTAAGTGAATGGATGAGTGCATGCTTAGAGCCTGAGTGAATGGATGAGAGCAAGGGTGGTGCCTGGGTGATTGGATGTGTGCATGGGTAGTACCTGGGTGAATGGATGAGTGCATGGATAATGGCTGATTGAATGCATGAGTGCATGCATAGCTCCTGAGTGAATTGATGAGTGCATGGGTAGTGGCTGGGTGACCGCATGAGTGCAAGGCTAGTGGCTGAGAGAATAGATGACTGTATGTGTAGCACCTGAGTGAATGGTTCAGTGCAAGACTAGTATCTGAGTGATTGGAAGAGTGCATGGGTAGCGTCTGGGTGATTGGATGAGTGCATGACTAGTGCGTAGGTGATTGCATGAGTGCATGCATAGTGCCTGTTTGATTGGATGAGTCCATGGGTAGTACCTGAGAGAATCGAAGAGTATATGTGTAGTGCCTGAAAGGATGGATGAGTGCAAGGATAGTGCTTGAATGATTGGATGAGTGCATGGGTAGTGCCTCAGTGAATGCATGAGTGTAAAGGTAGTGCCTGGGTGATTGAGTGAGTGCATGGGTGGTGCCTGAGTGATTGGATGAATGCATGGGTAGTGCCTGAGTAAATGGATGAGTGCAAGCCTAGTGCCTGGGTCATTGAATGAGTGCATGGGTAGTGCCTGAGAGAATGGTTGAGTGCATGCGCAGTGCCTGAATGAATGTTTGAGTGCAAGGTTAGTTCCTGAATGATTGGATTAGTGCATGGATAGTGCCAGAGTGAATGGATGAGTGCAAGGGTAGTGCCGGGATCATTGGATGACTGCTTGCGTAGTGCCTGAGAGAATGCATGAGTTTATGTTAGTACCCCAGTGAATGGTTGAGTGCAAGAGTAGTACTAGAGTGATTGGATGAGTGCATGGGTAGTGCCTGGGTGACAGGATGAGTGCAAGGGTAGTGCCTGCATCATTGGATAAGTGCATGGGTAGCATGTGAGAGAATGCAGGAGTGTTAGCATAGTGCCTGAGTGAATGTTTGAGTGCAAGGATAGTGCCTGAGTGATTGGATGACTCCATGAGAAGTGCCTGAGTGTTTGCATGAGCCCATGGGTAGTGCCTGGGTGATTTGATGAGTGCATGGGTAGTGCCTGAGTAGTGCTTAAGTGAATATTGAGTGCAAGAATAGTACCTGAGTGATTGGAGGAGTGTATAGGTAGTGCCTGAGTGAATGGATGAGTGCAAGGATAGTGAGTGGGTGATTGGATGAGTGCATGGGTAATGGCGGGGTGATTGGATGTATGCATGGTAGTGCCTGAGTGAATGGATAAGTGCAAGGGAAGTGCCTGGGTCATTGGATGACTGCATGGGTAGAGCCTGAGAGAATGCATGAGTTCATGGGTAGTGCCTGAGTGATTGGAGGAGTGCGTGGGTAGTATTTGAGTGATTGGATGAGTGCATGGGTAGTGCCAGAGTGAATGGATGAGTGTATGCATAGTGTCTGGGTCATTGGATGAGTGCATTAGTAGTGGCTGAGTGAATGGATGAGTGCAAGGGTAGTGCCTGGGTCAATGGATAAGTGTATGGGTAGTGACTGAGTGAATGGATGAGCGCATACTTAGAGCCTGAGTGAATGGATGAGAGCATGTGTAGTGCCTGGTTGATTGGATGAGTGCATGCGTAGTACCTGGGTGAATGCATGAGTGCATGAGTAGTGCCTGGGTGATTGGATGAGTGCATGGGTAGTGCCTGAGTAGTGGTTAAGTGAATAATTGAGTGCAAGAATAGTACCTGAGTGATTGGATGAGTGTATAGGTAGTGCCTGAGTGAATGGATGAGTTGAAGGATAGTGAGTGGGTGATTGGATGAGTGCATGGGCAATGCTTGGGTGATTGGATGAGTGCATGGTAGTGCCTGAGTGAATGGATGAGTGCAAGGGAAGTGCCTGGGTCATTGGATAACTGCATGGGTAGAGCCAGAGAGAATGCATGAGTTCATGGGTAGTGCCTGAGTGATTGGAGGAGTGCATAGGTAGTATTTGAGTGATTGGATGAGTGTATGGGTAGTGCCAGAGTGAATGGATGAGTGTATGCATAGTGTCTGGGTCATTGGATGAGTGCATTAGTAGTGGCTGAGTGAATGGATGAGTGCAAGGGTAGTGCCTGGGTCAATGGATAAGTGTATGGGTAGTGACTGAGTGAATGGATGAGCGCATACTTAGAGCCTGAGTGAATGGATGAGAGCAAGGGTGGTGCCTGGGTGATTGGATGTGTGCATGGGTAGTACCTGGGTGAATGGATGAGTGCATGGATAATGGCTGATTGAATGCATGAGTGCATGCATAGCTCCTGAGTGAATTGATGAGTGCATGGGTAGTGGCTGGGTGACCGCATGAGTGCAAGGCTAGTGGCTGAGAGAATAGATGACTGTATGTGTAGCACCTGAGTGAATGGTTCAGTGCAAGACTAGTATCTGAGTGATTGGAAGAGTGCATGGGTAGCGTCTGGGTGATTGGATGAGTGCATGACTAGTGCGTAGGTGATTGCATGAGTGCATGCATAGTGCCTGTTTGATTGGATGAGTCCATGGGTAGTACCTGAGAGAATCGAAGAGTATATGTGTAGTGCCTGAAAGGATGGATGAGTGCAAGGATAGTGCTTGAATGATTGGATGAGTGCATGGGTAGTGCCTCAGTGAATGCATGAGTGTAAAGGTAGTGCCTGGGTGATTGAGTGAGTGCATGGGTGGTGCCTGAGTGATTGGATGAATGCATGGGTAGTGCCTGAGTAAATGGATGAGTGCAAGCCTAGTGCCTGGGTCATTGAATGAGTGCATGGGTAGTGCCTGAGAGAATGGTTGAGTGCATGCGCAGTGCCTGAATGAATGTTTGAGTGCAAGGTTAGTTCCTGAATGATTGGATTAGTGCATGGATAGTGCCAGAGTGAATGGATGAGTGCAAGGGTAGTGCCGGGATCATTGGATGACTGCTTGCGTAGTGCCTGAGAGAATGCATGAGTTTATGTTAGTACCCCAGTGAATGGTTGAGTGCAAGAGTAGTACTAGAGTGATTGGATGAGTGCATGGGTAGTGCCTGGGTGACAGGATGAGTGCAAGGGTAGTGCCTGCATCATTGGATAAGTGCATGGGTAGCATGTGAGAGAATGCAGGAGTGTTAGCATAGTGCCTGAGTGAATGTTTGAGTGCAAGGATAGTGCCTGAGTGATTGGATGACTCCATGAGAAGTGCCTGAGTGTTTGCATGAGCCCATGGGTAGTGCCTGGGTGATTTGATGAGTGCATGGGTAGTGCCTGAGTAGTGCTTAAGTGAATATTGAGTGCAAGAATAGTACCTGAGTGATTGGATGAGTGTATGGGTTGTGCCTGAATGAATGGATGAGTGCAAGGATAGTTAGCGAGTGATTGGATGAGTGCATGGGTAATGGCGGGGTGATTGGATGTATGCATGGTAGTGCCTGAGTGAATGGATAAGTGCAAGGGAAGTGCCTGGGTCATTGGATGACTGCATGGGTAGAGCCTGAGAGAATGCATGAGTTCATGGGTAGTGCATGAGTGATTGGAGGAGTGCGTGGGTAGTATTTGAATGATTGGATGAGT
This sequence comes from Calotriton arnoldi, assembly GCA_963921515.1. NCBI lineage: Eukaryota > Metazoa > Chordata > Amphibia > Caudata > Salamandridae > Calotriton > Calotriton arnoldi. The sequence continues at coordinate 33,173 of CAWUFW010008045.1, forward strand.
GCATGGGTAGTGCCTGAGTGAATGGATGAGTGTATGCATAGTGTCTGGGTCATTGGATGAGTGCATTAGTAGTGGCTGAGTGAATGGATGAGTGCAAGGGTAGTGCCTGGGTCAATGGATAAGTGTATGGGTAGTGACTAAGTGAATGGATGAGTGCATGCTTAGAGCCTGAGTGAATGGATGAGAGCAAGGGTGGTGCCTGGGTGATTGGATGTGTGCATGGGTAGTACCTGGCTGAATGGATGAATGCATGGATAATGGCTGATTAAATGCATGAGTGCATGCATAGCTCCTGAGTGAATTGATGAGTGCATGGGTAGTGGCTGGGTGACTGCATGAGTGCAAGGCTAGTGTCTGAGAGAATGGATGACTGTATGTGTAGCACCTGAGTGAATGGTTGAGTGCAAGGCTAGTATCTGAGTGATTGGAAGAGTGCATGGGTAGCGTCTGGGTGATTGGATGAGTGCATGACTAGTGCGTAGGTGATTGCATGAGTGCATGCATAGTGCCTGGTTGATTGGATGAGTCCATGGGTAGTGCCTGAGAGAATCGAAGAGTATATGTGTAGTGCCTGAAAGGATGGATGAGTGCCAGGATAGTGCTTGAATGATTGGATGAGTGCATGGGTAGTGTCTCAGTGAATGCATGAGTGTAAAGGTAGTGCATGGGTGATTGAGTGAGTGCATGCGTAGTGCCTGAGTGCTTGGATGAATGCATGGGCAGTGCCTGAGTAAATGGATGAGTGCAAGCCTAGTGCCTGGGTCATTGGATGAGTGTGTGGGTAGTGCCTGAGAGAATGGTTGAGTGCGTGCATAGTGCCTGAATGAATGTTTGAGTGCAAGGTTAGTTCCTGAATGATTGGATGAGTGCATGGATAGTGCCAGAGTGAATGGATGAGTGCAAGGGTAGTGCCGGGATCATTGGATGACTGCATGCATAGTGCCTGAGAGAATGCATGAGTTTATGTGTCGTACCCCAGTGAATGGTTGAGAGCAAGAGTAGTACTAGAGTGATTGGATGAGTGCATGGATAGTGCCTGGGTGACAGGATGAGTGCAAGGGTAGTGCCTGCATCATTGGATAAGTGCATGGGTAGCATGTGAGAGAATGCAGGAGTGTTAGCATAGTGCCTGAGTGAATGTTTGAGTGCAAGGATAGTGCCTGAGTGATTGGATGACTCCATGAGAAGTGCCTGAGTGTTTGCATGAGCCCATGGGTAGTGCCTGGGTGATTTGATGAGTGCATGGGTAGTGCCTGAGTAGTGCTTAAGTGAATATTGAGTGCAAGAATAGTACCTGAGTGATTGGAGGAGTGTATAGGTAGTGCCTGAGTGAATGGATGAGTGCAAGGATAGTGAGTGGGTGATAGGATGAGTGCATGGGTAATGGCGGGGTGATTGGATGTATGCATGGTAGTGCCTGAGTGAATGGATAAGTGCAAGGAAAGTGCCTGGGTCATTGGTTGACTGCATGGGTAGAGCCTGAGAGAATGCATGAGTTCATGGGTAGTGCCTGAGTGATTGGAGGAGTGCGTGGGTAGTATTTGAGTGATTGGATGAGTGCATGGGTAGTGCCAGAGTGAATGGATGAGTGTATGCATAGTGTCTGGGTCATTGGATGAGTGCATTAGTAGTGGCTGAGTGAATGGATGAGTGCAAGGGTAGTGCCTGGGTCAATGGATAAGTGTATGGGTAGTGACTGAGTGAATGGATGAGCGCATACTTAGAGCCTGAGTGAATGGATGAGAGCATGTGTAGTGCCTGGTTGATTGGATGAGTGCATGCGTAGTACCTGGGTGAATGCATGAGTGCATGAGTAGTGCCTGGGTGATTGGATGAGTGCATGGGTAGTGCCTGAGTAGTGGTTAAGTGAATAATTGAGTGCAAGAATAGTACCTGAGTGATTGGATGAGTGTATAGGTAGTGCCTGAGTGAATGGATGAGTTGAAGGATAGTGAGTGGGTGATTGGATGAGTGCATGGGCAATGCTTGGGTGATTGGATGAGTGCATGGTAGTGCCTGAGTGAATGGATGAGTGCAAGGGAAGTGCCTGGGTCATTGGATAACTGCATGGGTAGAGCCAGAGAGAATGCATGAGTTCATGGGTAGTGCCTGAGTGATTGGAGGAGTGCATAGGTAGTATTTGAGTGATTGGATGAGTGTATGGGTAGTGCCAGAGTGAATGGATGAGTGTATGCATAGTGTCTGGGTCATTGGATGAGTGCATTAGTAGTGGCTGAGTGAATGGATGAGTGCAAGGGTAGTGCCTGGGTCAATGGATAAGTGTATGGGTAGTGACTGAGTGAATGGATGAGCGCATACTTAGAGCCTGAGTGAATGGATGAGAGCAAGGGTGGTGCCTGGGTGATTGGATGTGTGCATGGGTAGTACCTGGGTGAATGGATGAGTGCATGGATAATGGCTGATTGAATGCATGAGTGCATGCATAGCTCCTGAGTGAATTGATGAGTGCATGGGTAGTGGCTGGGTGACCGCATGAGTGCAAGGCTAGTGGCTGAGAGAATAGATGACTGTATGTGTAGCACCTGAGTGAATGGTTCAGTGCAAGACTAGTATCTGAGTGATTGGAAGAGTGCATGGGTAGCGTCTGGGTGATTGGATGAGTGCATGACTAGTGCGTAGGTGATTGCATGAGTGCATGCATAGTGCCTGTTTGATTGGATGAGTCCATGGGTAGTACCTGAGAGAATCGAAGAGTATATGTGTAGTGCCTGAAAGGATGGATGAGTGCAAGGATAGTGCTTGAATGATTGGATGAGTGCATGGGTAGTGCCTCAGTGAATGCATGAGTGTAAAGGTAGTGCCTGGGTGATTGAGTGAGTGCATGGGTGGTGCCTGAGTGATTGGATGAATGCATGGGTAGTGCCTGAGTAAATGGATGAGTGCAAGCCTAGTGCCTGGGTCATTGAATGAGTGCATGGGTAGTGCCTGAGAGAATGGTTGAGTGCATGCGCAGTGCCTGAATGAATGTTTGAGTGCAAGGTTAGTTCCTGAATGATTGGATTAGTGCATGGATAGTGCCAGAGTGAATGGATGAGTGCAAGGGTAGTGCCGGGATCATTGGATGACTGCTTGCGTAGTGCCTGAGAGAATGCATGAGTTTATGTTAGTACCCCAGTGAATGGTTGAGTGCAAGAGTAGTACTAGAGTGATTGGATGAGTGCATGGGTAGTGCCTGGGTGACAGGATGAGTGCAAGGGTAGTGCCTGCATCATTGGATAAGTGCATGGGTAGCATGTGAGAGAATGCAGGAGTGTTAGCATAGTGCCTGAGTGAATGTTTGAGTGCAAGGATAGTGCCTGAGTGATTGGATGACTCCATGAGAAGTGCCTGAGTGTTTGCATGAGCCCATGGGTAGTGCCTGGGTGATTTGATGAGTGCATGGGTAGTGCCTGAGTAGTGCTTAAGTGAATATTGAGTGCAAGAATAGTACCTGAGTGATTGGAGGAGTGTATAGGTAGTGCCTGAGTGAATGGATGAGTGCAAGGATAGTGAGTGGGTGATTGGATGAGTGCATGGGTAATGGCGGGGTGATTGGATGTATGCATGGTAGTGCCTGAGTGAATGGATAAGTGCAAGGGAAGTGCCTGGGTCATTGGATGACTGCATGGGTAGAGCCTGAGAGAATGCATGAGTTCATGGGTAGTGCCTGAGTGATTGGAGGAGTGCGTGGGTAGTGCCTGAGTGAATGGATGAGTGTATGCATAGTGTCTGGGTCATTGGATGAGTGCATTAGTAGTGGCTGAGTGAATGGATGAGTGCAAGGGTAGTGCCTGGGTCAATGGATAAGTGTATGGGTAGTGACTAAGTGAATGGATGAGTGCATGCTTAGAGCCTGAGTGAATGGATGAGAGCAAGGGTGGTGCCTGGGTGATTGGATGTGTGCATGGGTAGTACCTGGCTGAATGGATGAATGCATGGATAATGGCTGATTAAATGCATGAGTGCATGCATAGCTCCTGAGTGAATTGATGAGTGCATGGGTAGTGGCTGGGTGACTGCATGAGTGCAAGGCTAGTGTCTGAGAGAATGGATGACTGTATGTGTAGCACCTGAGTGAATGGTTGAGTGCAAGGCTAGTATCTGAGTGATTGGAAGAGTGCATGGGTAGCGTCTGGGTGATTGGATGAGTGCATGACTAGTGCGTAGGTGATTGCATGAGTGCATGCATAGTGCCTGGTTGATTGGATAAGTCCATGGGTAGTGCCTGAGAGAATCGAAGAGTATATGTGTAGTGCCTGAAAGGATGGATGAGTGCCAGGATAGTGCTTGAATGATTGGATGAGTGCATGGGTAGTGTCTCAGTGAATGCATGAGTGTAAAGGTAGTGCATGGGTGATTGAGTGAGTGCATGCGTAGTGCCTGAGTGCTTGGATGAATGCATGGGCAGTGCCTGAGTAAATGGATGAGTGCAAGCCTAGTGCCTGGGTCATTGGATGAGTGTGTGGGTAGTGCCTGAGAGAATGGTTGAGTGCGTGCATAGTGCCTGAATGAATGTTTGAGTGCAAGGTTAGTTCCTGAATGATTGGATGAGTGCATGGATAGTGCCAGAGTGAATGGATGAGTGCAAGGGTAGTGCCGGGATCATTGGATGACTGCATGCATAGTGCCTGAGAGAATGCATGAGTTTATGTGTCGTACCCCAGTGAATGGTTGAGAGCAAGAGTAGTACTAGAGTGATTGGATGAGTGCATGGATAGTGCCTGGGTGACATGGATGAGTGCAAGGGTAGTGCCTGCATCATTGGATAAGTGCATGGGTAGTATGTGAGAGAATGTAGGAGTGTTAGCATAGTGCCTGAGTGAATGTTTGAGTGCAAGGATAGTGCCTGAGTGATTGGATGACTCCATGAGAAGTGCCTGAGTGATTGCATGAGCCCATGGGTAGTGCCTGGGTGATTTGATGGGTGCATGGGTAGTGCCTGAGTAGTGCCTAAGTGAATAGTTGAGTGCAAGAGTAGTATCTAAGTGATTAGATGAGTGTATGGGTAGTGCCTGAGTGAATGGATGAGTGCAAGGATAGTGAGTGAGTGATTCGATGAGTGCATGGGTAATTCCTGGGTGAGTTGATGAGTACATGGTAGTGCCTGAGTGAATGGATGAGTGCAAGGGTAGTGCCTGGGTCATTGGATGACTCCGTGGGTAGTGCCTAACAGAATGCATGAGTTCATTGGTAGTGCCTGAGTGATTGGATGAGTGCATGGGTAGTATTTGAGTAATTGGATGAGTGCATGGGGAGTGCCTGAGTAAATGGATGAGTGTATGTGTAGAGCTTGGGTCATTGGATGAGTGATCAGTAGAGGCTGAGTGAATGGATGCGTGCAAGGGTAGTGCCTGGGTGATTGGATGTGTGCATGGATAGTACCAGAGTGAATGGATGAGTGCATAAATAATGCCCGAGTGAGTTGATGAGTGCATGTGTAGTGCCTGAGTGAATGGATGAGTGCAAGGGTAGTGTCTAGGTAATTGGATGAGTGTATGAATAGTGTCTAGGTGATTGGGAGAGTGCATAGATAGTGCCTGAGTGAATGGATGAGTGCATGGGCACCGATTGGGTGATTGGATTAGTGCATGGGTAGTGCCTGGTTGATTGTATGAGTGTGTGGTAGCACATAGGTGACTGCATAAGTGTGATACTGCTCCTTAGGAATAGTATAATACTTTTCAAATAGTCTAAAAGATGAACACTATTTGGATTAGAAACAAATAGCATTTAATAAAAATGTAAACATTTCTGCAGTTTATCATGCATATTCTATTTTGTATTCTTACCTTTCAAGTAATTTAGATACATCATTCAGTAAACATATTTTTGAGTTGTATTATCCTAAACAGCATTAAAACTGTTTCCAATCTTGAACAGTACCTACTATAAAGAAGAAAAAGAAAAACTGTTATTTTATGATAATACATTAGAGAAATTATAATATTATATTTTTGAGAACACAACATTAATTTAGAATTACATAACATTCTCAGTTTCCCTTTTTTGCTGGTCTCAGATTGTACAAAACATCACCATACACAGTGATTTGAATGTAGCATCATCATTGAACAGCGGGGAAAAAAACAATCAAATTGATTATAGTAAAAAAAAGCAAATCAGCATAGTACATCATTATCAATATGTGTAGCTATGCGTTTTCCTATCTACACTTTGTTAATCACTTCCTTCATCTACATTAACTCTATTATTTATCACAAATACATTTTAAAAAATGTACAATGTAATTTACTTCTGGTACAATATTGACAAGAAATATATAAACTATTTCCTTTTAAAGACAATTTCCAAATTGTAATATCAATTAGGCCAAATAATAATCAAAACACTAATTATAAACACTAATAGATTGCAGTGCTTTCTAATTTCTGTTGACATCTACCCCAATAGGCCAAATGATGCACTCAAAACTTTGGCTGGAGAAATAACATATAAGAATTTGGTAATTGATAAGGCAATCTTGGTTTGAATTCCAAGTGGGCATCATTGCAATGTGTCCATCCTTTGTTACACTTTAAATAAACAGTATAGTCTCCAGATGTTGTAGTAGGTCCATCATGGAAAATAATAGCCACTGTTATATAAGTTCTTCCTGAAATAAATATTTGACTTCGTTTAAAATCTGTTATTTTTGTTTCCAATTTCTTCCATTTGCTCTGCAACGTTGTAACATTAAAATGACATATTTTCAAAATCTCTCTATATGTAATGTAGACAACATCTCTGATCTACAATGTGAACATGTCATATCCTGATTTGCTGTTTTAATCAATTTGATAAAAGGTACTGATTTGCAGTCTGATATTGTTAACTATAGGAATCGTTCTGATTGTATTTGTGTGGTAGAACTAAATGAACACTCTTCACAGTTATGGTCCCATTTGTAACTTAGTCCAAATAAGTTATCAATTTGTATTCCTTCGAGTTCTAATACTCCAAGCACGAGCATTAGAAATTCTTGTGCATCTTGTTGTACATTTAGAGTAAATGTCAATGAACCAGTATATATATCTAAAAGATGTTGAATGCCAGAAGCAGTATGTATTTTACTCCTGTCACTTACCAACTGTTGAAATAAATGATGTAGTGCAGAACAGAATCTTTTTTCACCATTTTCCATGATTTCATGATGAAAATGTGGTAAATGAACACAACATTCAGAATCAAATTAGCATAATAGTTGATACCTGAACTATTTTCCAACTGGTATCCTACAATCTCATCATCAGTTTCCACTTTTTCTTTCTTTACACCTTCAACTTTGTCTTGAATTGATTTCTTATTTTCAACCTCAAATGAATGTTTGATGGATTTCCGTTTTGGACACAGTATACATTTCTCATATACTGGATATTCACCTAAATGAGGAGCATAAAGTCTTCTTAAACGATTGTACTCTCTTATATAATTTGCATCAGCACTAATCTTTTTCTCATCAAAATCTATCAAACACAAACCAGACAATGTTTTTACTCAAGACAATGCAAAGTATGCCATTCCCTCTTTGAACACTGTACTTCCAATATTTACAAAAGCTCTGTCTATACTTAAACTTTGAGATTTATCAATAGTTACTGCATATGCTAGAGTCAGACGAAACTGTTGTCTACGAACATACAAGTCTTTTACAAGCAAAAAACGTACAACGCAACACCCAATCTGTCTTACCTCATCAATCTGGTCAAATTTTATAATCAAAAACTCTATTCCATCTCTATTTAGAAAATTAACAAAATCAACAACTTTTCCTATTGCTCTATTTACTAATCCTTCTTCTACTTTCAAATTACGCCGCAAAATTCCTCGACATTTTTTACATACACGTAAACTCTTTTCTAATCCCGCAGTTTTAGATACAGACTTTTCCAAAGAATCCAATTTAGCCTGTAGTTTCTCAGTAAGAAAAAGTATTAATCCCTGATGTTTGACTTTGTCAATAGCTTTAATTTCCTGAATTTGTTGTTTTTCAAGTTTGAGAAGTTGTTCATTGAATGTAGAACACTCTTGCAGTGTAGGCATTAGGCAAACTATAGATTTGTTTTCTACAAACATACTGTATATTACTTCTGCTGCAGTTTTTTCAGATGTATACAAGTGCTTTAGTAGCCGACTTTCCAAAGCTTGTTTACCATGTTCCGTCAATAATATCCAATTCTTATGTCTTTAAGAATATTTCCATAATCTTCATCACCTGCCTGTCGCATATTCTTAGCAAGTTCTTTATATTCAAAGTTTAACCAAATATTTACATTCCCAATACTTCCCAAAGATTTCCTTGTGTCATGATGGGAAGCATTTTAAAAACAGGTTGTCCTTTAACAGGAGTAAGTTGTAGTAGGTTTCCAAATACAAATAAATGTTTTCCTCCTAAACAGAACATCATAATCTGTTTTTAAAATCCGTTGCATTCTCAAGTGCACAAAGGCAAGCATTAAGTTTGACACCTTGCTCACCTCATCAATGATTAAAAGTTTAAGGGGCATATTAGCAAGACCGGCGATAAAATTATCGCCGTTTTAGCGGCAGGAAACTGCCGCTAAAGCGGCGATAATGGGCTTGCTAATATGCATTATAGAATTCCAATAGAAGCCCAGGTTAGATGTGCAGGACATCTAACCTGGGCTTCTATTGGAATTCTATAACGCATATTAGCAAGCCCATTATCGCCGCTTTAGCGGCAGTTTCCTGCCGCTAAAACGGCGATAATTTTATCGCCGGTCTTGCTAATATGCCCCTCAGTTTTTTCAGTACTCTTGAGACTACATAACAAGCTTCTCCAGATAGCTTCTGATATTCTAGTTTATTATCATGTTGAACAGGAAGCATAAATAATCGATGTAAAGAAATACCTTTAATGTTGTGTGCTGCTAATCCAGTTGGAGCTGTTACGACACAAGATAAATGTGATTCTGTAGTCTTGTGTAGATAACTGGTCAAAACTTTAATTAAGGAACTTTTTCTTGTTCCAGCTTGACCACTAAAGTACAATAGAATAGGTTTAAATGATGAACATTGGCATTCTTTTTTCCATGGAGCAAACCATGTTGTACCTGTTGCTTGACTTGTAGATATATTTCTTTTTGTTCAATATTTAGTTGTTCATCTAACTTTTCAAACTGAATAATATCCTGCTGTGCTTGCTGCATTGCAGTTTCTACCTCATTCATGGCTATTGGTGCTTCATTTTCAGTAATTGGTTGTCAAAGTGGATCTTGAGTCAGTTGACCAGAACTTTGACTGCTTTGTGAACTTTTCTAGCTATTTCAGCTGCAATAGTACCTTCTTGTTCAATCTCATCATTTAACATTTGTAGGTAAGTTGGAAAAAGTGTGCACTTAATGCTGTCTTTAGTTGCATTAAAATAATCTTCATAGCAGTCAAAATCTCCAAATAATTCTGTTTCATTACGCCAAGGCTTGAACCGTTGCAGAAATGCTAAATAGAAAAATTCTCTCTTATCTGCAGTTTCACAACTCCGTTTTCAGAGGCTAAATTAGGTAAGCATAACAGCTTTCTCTGTGGTAGTGTGGGCAAGCAGTTAGGCTTATCCAGAGAGTGTGTTAAGCATTTATTGTATTCACTCAATCAAGGACTGATACACACACTCAGAGACAGAATCCAGACCAATTAGGTAAGTATAAAAAAAGTATACTTTTTTTATTGAAACATACTTTATTGGTTTTTATTGATTTTGTATATCATACCATCATGTTACATATCTTGTACCATCATAGATGTCTTAATAAGTATACACATGTCTACTTCATATTCCTGCTGCAGCGTAGATGTACACAATAGGTCTATGTAGCAATTATAATAGTCCACATTTGTCTTCGAGCTATTTAACTCTGCTGATGGTCATATTCCAACATATTAATACAACAAACTGTCCCCAACTCCCCCCTCCCGTTCCACCCCTGTCTCACGCGTACCTCTTATTCCCATGTATGTGTATTATTCGGTATAGGCTCGTGACACAGTCATGTGTACGTATCTTAAATCTCCTTGTTTATGCGCCGTTTACAGGACATGGTTACCCCTCTGCGCATTCAGTTGTATACCTCATACCGGGTCCTAAATATCATCCATTGTCTTTATGGCTTCTAGCATCCCATCCCATTCCAATGCTATTGGCATTTTCCGTAAGCCCTTGAGTTCTTCTCTGCGTAGTGCGGCGCTCTCCGCAGTACCCCAACGTAGTAATTCCGTGTGCCAGGTCAGTACTTCCGGGGGTTTCCGCGATTTCCATCTCATAGTAATGTTTCGTATAGCTAATATGAGTGCTAGATCTATAAAACGGTATTTCACTTTATGTTTGGATGTTTGCTTATGCAGCCCTAGAATGCACTCCCCTATCGTGTTCTGTATTTCACGGTTTACTGCTTCCCCCGTTCTGTGCCTGACGGTGTCCCAGTATCCCCGCACTTTGGGACAGGTCCATAACATGTGAAGTAGGTTTGCGCCCTCTAACAGGCATCTCGGGCAATAATGTTGTGTTTGGGGGAACATTCTATCTAACTTATGTGGAGTGAGGTAAGCTCGGTGTAATACCATAGTCTGTATAAATTTGAGTTTCGTGTTCCTCGATGTCTTCCTTGGGTGTTCCAGTACCTTCGTCCATTCTTTATCTGTTAGGTCCCTATCTATGTCTCCCGCCCATGCAGTTCTCAGCGTGTCTAGAGTGGCTTTGGTATGCGAACTGATGCCTGTATAAAGCCATCTAATAAGGTGTCTGCCTCTTCCCATATAATGTACCATCTTGACTAGGTCATTGGTAGAGGGTTCCTGCCTTTGCGTGGCCCAGTGTGTTTTTATGTATTGTATCAGTGCAGCGTGTAGTAAATATAAATGTGCTGGGGCCCCAGTTTCATTAATAAATGTATCATGGTCGAGCAGTATCCCATCCCCAAATAGATCTGACACTGTGTCAATCCCTGCATCCGACCAAAGTGTCAATTTTCACTTCGTGAGTCTGCCTCCCGCTAGTGGGATCCCCATCAAAGAAATGTTACCTGCATATGCCGGGGGTGCTTGCGTATAATGCAACGCCGCCTTCCAGCATTGAAGCGCTGTGGCTAGCAGTGGGGGAAGGTCTCTCGGGGGTCTACTACCAGGCAGCAATAGAGCATGTAGTGCACCGTTGTCCATGTCTGCCTCCGTGAACCCTATTTCCTGCAAGTTGCGTCCCGCTGTCCAATATGATAGCCACTGTAATTGGCATGCATAATAGTATGCTCGCAAGTCTGGGACACCCAGTCCGCCCATGCGTGTACCTACTTGCAGTTTCTTCAGGCTTATACGGCGTCTACCAGTACCCAGATAAGGTCAATGAGCATCGTGTTCAATAATTTAAATGTGGTTTGCAGCACGATTAATGGTAAATTAGTGAAATAATACAAAAGTCTCGGCAGAACCACCATTTTTTCCAGGGCCGCCCTCCCCATAACAGATAGTGGCAGTGCCGTCCAGAAAACAATACTGGAACGCAAAGCTCGGATTGCTTTGTGCAGGTTACCGTCAAGCATGTCTGCATGTGCCCTGTAAATTTGTATACCTAGGTACTTAAAGGTATCCGGGGCCACCGTTAGTTGAGCGTCCCCAAAATCTATACTTGCAGTTCCTGCATTCTCTGTAAAGAAGAAAGCATGCAATTTCATTATGTTAACGGCTAACCCAGACACAAATTCAAAGCGACGGAACGTATCATATATTGGGGCTAGAGGCATATTTAAGTCATGCAGGTATAAAATGATGTCGTCTGCATATGCCGAGAACAGGTGCAATGTGTTTCCTAGCAATATACCCTGGTCTGTGAACTCTTTCCGCATTGTTATGGCCAATGGTTCCAAGGCCAGTATAAAGATAAGAGGTGACAGGGGGCATCCCTGCCTAGTCCCCTTATGTATGGAGTATTCCTCCGAGATGTGACTACCAGTGCGGACTCGTGCTGTAGGGGCCATAAAAATACAAAATAAAGTATACTTATGTTTTATTTTAGAACCAAGCAGGACTTGGCACAGGTAAGTAAAATATACTTTCAAATGCAACACTGTTCAAGGAAATGTAGTTGTGCTTGAAATTGCAACTGTTAGAGATTTATAGATGCTTTGGAAACAGTTTAAATTACACAGTAATTACTTTTCATTAGATTTAGATTGCTTTTGGATTACTTTGAGTACTGGGGGTGGTATGCCTAGATACCGCACCTTCTGATCTTTAAATACAAGGTAAGTATGACTTTTTATGCTTTGCAATAGAATTATCTTTTCTATATACAACACAGCCCAAAATCGCTTAACATGGGTTCCTATGGAGAAAAAGTGTTAGCGGTTTCACAGGTAAGTACACAACTTTCGAGGGTGAGTTTTTGGGGTTAGGATCAAGGTTCCCCAAGGTCTAGATGGGCACTTGAGTTGCACCACCAGCTGCACTGGGGTGGCCGGGTGCAGAGTGCAGCGGCCCAATGTTAGCCAATGTGGCTAAGGGAGCCTTCGGTTAGGGACTGTTGACGAACAGGCCACTCGGTTGTGGGAACTAAGCTCCTGGGGCTAAGGTCAGCATTGCAAGGGCCAACAACCAACACAGGAGCTGCACCACCAGTGGCACTTGGGCGGCTGGGTGCAGGGTGCAAAACGGATGTCGGGACCCTTTGTTTTCCATTGGAGACCTTCTGTTTCGCAAAAATGCTGCAGGCTCGGACAGGAATGCGTCCTGAAGGCGACCACCAGCTGGAGAGGTAAGTTAGGATCTGGGGGGATGCTTGGACACAGTCGGTTGGACTACCCAAGGCCATGGGGCATCAGGTGCAGTGTTGTCTTCTGACATCGGGTTTTCTTACCAGCCCCGGTCGTGGTCGGGGAGACCCTTCAGGTTGAGGCTGCAGGCGTCGTCTTGATGCTTAAGGGAGGACGGGGATCACCAGATCCCAGGTCAGGATCGCTGGGGAGACCTCCTCGTGGTGTTGGGCCACTCGAACTCGGGCTGTGGGCATCGGGTGCAGAGTGGTGCAGAACCTCAGAGTCACCGGAATCCAGATTCTGGAGGTGAGTCTTTGTTTGAAGAAAACCGGTGCTCACTGGAGACAGAGTCTGTAGGAACGTCGGCAGGGCAGGTCCTCTGGGCTCTGGGGGTTACTGGCTGCTGGACTTGCCGGAGTTCTGGCTGTAGGCAGGTCGTAGGCGAGACAGGCCGGTAGGGCTGGGGCCAGGGCATTTGGTGTCCTCTTCTTCCTGGGTCAGCACGGCTCTTCGGTCCTTGTTTCTTCCTTGAATCTGCCTTTTGGTTCAGGGATATATTTAGAGGGCCTTTTAGGGGTCTCGAGGTAGTAGCCAATGGGCTACTGACCTTAGGGTGACTACACCCTTGGTGTGCTCACCCCTCATGGGGGAGTGGGCACAATCCCTAATCCTGATTGGAGAGTGGGCTTCACCTTGCCTCCCCCATCTGAGGTGTAGGGTTGGGAGAGGTGGGCACACCTTCTGGGCTGCTCTAATTTTTCTTGCCTGTTTTCCCACCAAAAAGGGAGTGAGACAGGAAGGGGGCCTGCTCCTGATAGCAGGAGAGTCTGGGGGTTGCGTTGCAAAGGCGGCAAGGCCTTTGAAGCTCCCCTGCCACAGATGACTCTTCCTGACTTGGGAGAGGTGTCAAAACCTCTGCCCAGGTAAGGCTTGGTTTCTGGGCCCAGGGAGCAAATTTTCCCACCCCAGGGGTCCAGAAAGTTGTCTCGTGGTGGAAGGCTGGTGTCTACCATTCAGGGAACCCACCAGAGGCTGGTTGTTTTTCAGGCGGCATCTCTAAGATGCCGTCTGAGTGCATTGTATAATAAATCCCACACTGGCATCACTGTGGGTTTATTACGCTGAGACGTTTGCTACCAAACTTCCCAGAATTCAGTAAAGCCATTATGGTTCTGTGGAGTTTGTAATGACAAACTCCCAGACCACATAGTCTTTATGGCTCTACTGCACTTACAATGTCTAAGAATGGACTTAGACACTGTATTGGTACAGTGCTCATACAACTGTACCCTCACCAGTGTGCCATGTGGACTCTTCACTTTTCCCTGCACCAAAACACATAGCCTGCAATAGCAGTGTGTGTGTGTGTCAAGGTACAGGACCTCTAAGGGTGGCCCAATATGTGCTGTAGCCCTTAGAGGCCTTCCCTGGTCACAGTCCCCTTGGTACCCATGGTACCTTTTACAAGGGACTTACCTGTAGCCAGAGAGATGCCAATTGTGGGTACAAATGTACAGGTTTGGGAAAGAACATAAGCCCTGGGAACCTGATTGGCAGGGACCCAGGGCACATCAAGTCAAAGTGTATCAGAAATCTTTCAAAAAGTGTGGGGGGTGACTGCAACAGAAACCCACTTTCCTACACACTCTATGCCACTCCAGTTAATGGCACTCAACTTTTCAACACTTTACTCCACTCTGTGCCACTCCACTCTAGGACAATCTACTCCACTCTATGCAACACCCTCTACGCTACTCCACCCTGCTCTACACCACTCCATGACACTCTATGCCACTCCACTCTACGACACTCTACTCAACTCTGACACTGTACTCCACTCTACACCACTCAACTCTATGCCCTTCCACTTTACGACACTACTACCCCTACGACACTACTACCCCTACGACACTCCACAACACTGTATGCTGCTCCATGGCACCCCACTTCACTCCTCTCCACGCCACTCAACTCTACTGTACGCCACTCTACACCACTCCATAACACTCCACTCTACGACACTCCACTCCAAGCCACTCTCCTTTAACACACTAAGGGACATATTTACAAGCCCCTATTGCCACAGGAACATCACTTTTAAGGATGTTCCCGTGGTGATAGGTGTTTCACCTTATTTACAAGGTGGCGTTAAGCCACTTAACGTGGCTTAGCGCTGCCTTGTAAATAAGGAACCCTTTACGCTATACTTAGCGTGAAAGGGGTGGGCAATAGGTGTTGCGGTAGGCGTTCCACCACAACACCAATTGATTTTCACGCAGCCCCCTATTTACAAGGGTGGCATAAATAGGAGGTAGCGCCAAAATTAAGACCAGGGAAAACCTGGTCTTAACATTGCGAAACGGGGAGAAATGCTTTATTTCTCCTTGTTTTTGCTGTTTCCATGTGTGCTACATTGTGCAGAACACAAAGAAACAGCAAAACGCCATGAATGAGTGTTTATGTGCAGGAAGGTGTCCCTTCCTGCACATAAAGAATCATTAAAAAAATTATGATTTGCAACTTCTATGTGTGCTGCACAATGCAGCACACATAGAAGTTTCAAATTGCCATTTGTGATTGTTTATGTGCAGGAAGGGACACCTTCCTGCACATAAACTATCATTACCTCAATGCAGGCACCCTTGCACTATGGTGCAAGGGTGTCTGCGTTGGCGGTAGGCAGCTTAATTTAGCGCCATATCTTTGTAAATATGGCTCATCCCTGCGTTTTCGGATTGGCGGAGCATGGCGTTAGCATTTTGTGTTTAACGCCATGCTTCGCCATTACATTGTAAATATGTCCCTAACTTTTAGCAATGCTGAACAGCAGCGACTCTGGTGTACAACATTGCTAAAACATATTGGCAAAGACAATAGTTCTTGCATAAGCGAGCCCTATTGGATTTGCCAGTGCTTGTTGTTGTTGAACTGGGGGCGGTAGCAGGTTTTTAGGTCTCGGACTAGGCAGCGCATGCGCTGTCTCGTTCAGAGATGCTGTATACACTATAGTGGGGGGAAGCTCCACCCACTTTCCGCCCATCTTTTTGATTGGCTTTATTAATAAATTCTGCATTGTGATTGGTGTTTAGCTTCTTAGTCCCGCCTCCTGACGCCTATGTTGTCATTTTGCTCCTTCCGAGGCTATCAGCCCCTTTACGCGAACACTATTTGCTGCCCTGTGTGTCCCCCCCACCCCCTCCAGCAGTTCGCAGTTTTTTCGCCCCACCCCTCCCACTCCTGTTCGTGCTTTTTTAAACGTGGAAGCTGCCATTTGCAATGCAATACGCCTCGCGTAAATGCGAGTCGTATTGCATTGCAAATGCTTGTTTAAAAATAGTGCGCAGTCACTAGCACGCCACCTCGCGAAACGTAGGCGCAAAAACCGTAAGTCAGGCGTCTCGCACCTCAAGTGTGGGCGGGGCTTCCGTGCACCGAGGAGAGTCCCGCACACCGGCCAGAGGAAGACTGAGCTTCCCCAATTGCTCCGACGCCAGAGAGGGGGGTCGGAGCTTCGCAGGCTTCCAGAAAAAAGAGCAGGGCTCCATGCTGCTGCTCGGCAGGCTCGGCTCGCCTGCCTCTGGAATCTGTGCCCCCGGGCTCGAGAGTTGACAGCGCTGGATTCTGTGCCTCGGAGGTGCATTGTTTGCACAGTCCCGACCCGAGACCGGTCGGGCAGGTCTGTGTGGAAACTGTGTGCTTTGTGGAGCACTGGGGGATTGAGTGGGTGCAGGGCCAGGGGCGTAGATATCTGAGTTGCAGAGGGTGCAGCTGCACCGGGCCCCAGTGAGGGTTAGACGGGAAGCGTTGGGTGCGTTATTTATTTTTGTACTTCCCAAACGCAGGTGAGGGGCCCTTTGTCTGTGTTTGCATTAATGCCCATGTCAACGTTGCTACCCATCCGCCCAGGGCAGTGGCTCAAAGATGATCCATGCTGGAGTCCAATGCACGAGGTGGGTGCCTCTCCTGGACCGGCCCATGGTGCCGAGTCTCAGCCTTGCGCACTCATCTCGTGTTAGAGCCACGTGACTGAATAACTAGGGAGCGGACGGACCCTGCCGGTGAAACTCGAGCTTTGAGCCCAGTTCATGCTCCAAGAAGGAAACGTGGACGTGGTTTCTATAGGACACAAACGCAGCCTATTATAAAACGGGGCCACAGCATTAGCTGTAGCCAGGGCTTGAAGTGGCCCGTGTCTCAAACCCAAGTAATTCAAAACAGACATTGAAATGGGTCCCTTTTCGGCCCTGTTTTCAGTTTTTAACTTTACTGGCCAAAACGTCGAACGATTTCCGAACAAAGAATGTAAAAAACGTCAAGGTAATCCGTGTCGGTCCTATTTATTATGTTTCACATGCTTTACTTAGTCGTGCGTACCCTCAGAGTGTTGGCTTTTCCCAGGATGTTGTTACGGTATATTTTTTTCCGGCAACATATTATGCTTGTAGTGCATACTTTGAGCAGAGTTGTCTTCAGGTGTTTATAACAGGACTCACAGGAGAGCTACAGAGTTTCAGCTGGAGGCAGTTCGACGTTTTCCTCGGGGCCTGTCCGGGGGTGAAAAACATATTCAAAGTACACGACCATCCAATCCTTGGCCTCTCTGCAAAGCTGGTCATGTATGCCAAGTGTAGTTGTGATGCTATGCGTGTGAAGGAGGTTATACAGTTGTCAAAATGTTGACCAGGTGCAATGAAAAGAAAAAGTGCGTGCTATGTGTATGTGGTGGTGAAGTGAATGAGATGCTAGGCAGCTCATGCAGGAGAGAGTGAAAAGAGTGTGCAGAAGATGGAGGAGATGAGGTGTGAGATAAGCATATGGAGGATTTTAGAAAGATGTGGAGAGAGAGAGAGCACAAGTGACTAACAGAGACTGCAGAGGAATGTTTTGGGAAGGGAAGAAAATGGGTGATTGAAACACTCTGAAGGCCACAACCCCTTCCGTTGACTATAGCAATATTTAATTCACAGTCCCACAACTTCAGAATTGAAACGTTTTCAATATTAATTATTTACAACATCATTGTTGTTACTCATTTCTCTTTCACAGCTAATAACTATTGGCAAAGCCAATAGTCCTGGCTGGTTTTAGATGTGTTTCAGCGGTGTTATGTCCCTGGATGCAGTAAAAGAAAGCTCAGAAAGGCACCAAAGTTCTGGTTGAGTGGCCCTCTGTGGGAAGCACAGAATTTTAGTTAACATGTTTAAGCCAAACAATATTAATTACATAGACCACACCCCTTTTAGGGACACCCACTTTTTCATCCCACTTAAATCCCTGCCTGTAGTATGCTGGCTTCCAACTAACCTGCTGTTGCTCTGGCCTGGGGGCATAGTTTTGCACTAGTGGCGGGAGCGGTGCTCCACACTAGCACCCCTCCCCCCCTCAAAGCGCTCGCGGGGCCGGTGGAGCAGCAATCTGCCAGGGCTGGTTGCTGTTTCCAGTCCGGCTGTGTGAGTGCAGCTCGCCTCTGGCTGGCTGGCCTTGGGCCTTTAAGTACAGTACAGGGATAATAGGCGCTTGTGGGATCCGTGCTTACAATTATTGTTGGGCCCATGCCTGGCCAAAAGTCCCTGTGGAGTAGCCTAGTGAGGCCCAGAGTCTGATTACATCATTTCTAACTCTGTATATTTTCCTGAGCAGAGAACTTGTCACAGGCTCCCTCGCAGGAGTTGTACATGAGTGTTTTTTTTGGTAAAGTATTCTGCTCGGCTTGAGACACGAGCCCGCCCTTGTGTGTGGTAGGTTTAGAGAACTAGCCTTTACCTTCCGTCATTGGTAAATTACTGCATCCTTTCATCAATTGAACCCATCCTTGTCTCCGAGTGTCTGTGCAGCTTGTTTGTGTGTGCATGAGGGCCTGGTGTACCCTAGGCTGGGGTGTTACCAGCACCACTAGAATTATGCGGCAGTGAGGGCCACATTATGCCAACAGCGTGGAAAAAACTATGCAGCAAGAAAACAAAGTGTCATAATTCACTTCGACACGTGTTGCCCCTCATTAGCACCAGCTTACCACCTCAATAGAACAATCAGCAACTTGAAGGTGACCCGTTGACCTTTGCACATATTCTGCCATTAGACAGAACTACATGTGATCCTTTTTTTTTAGCAACTTTTGTTCTTTTTGAGCAAGAAACAATTTTTTTTTTAAATCTGCAAATTATGTAGTGGATTATAGAAGGAGAAGTGGATCAAATCCATAATTCTGCTCAAAACGCTGCTACATCAGAATTGCAAAATTCCAGTGGTTATAGCTATTAACAATGAAACTGCTATGAACGGTGTTGGCAGTCCGTCACATTCATTGCGTTCTTTTTTCTGCTGTGTCCCTTGGAGGTGAGGTAGAGGCTACACCAGTTTGATCCACAGTGGGCCCTTAGCTTCTACATGATAGGTGTATTGATTATGGGTAGACAATCAACTTTTTATTTGAGTCGTCAGTGTAAATAAAGGGAAAGTGGTTCAGAAGCAGGCCTTCTTATGATTGTCGCTCGCATCAAAAGCTATGTTATGGGCTTCCGAGCGCACTCTTTACTGTCCAGGAAAGGCCCCAATATTGCGTGATAAAATGTTGTTGACGGTTCCTCGGATCAAAAAGTGTGGGTCTGGGGGAAGATCTTTCTCTTACCCCGACCCCACTTACCGGGATGCTCTTCCTGTTCATATAGGTCAGTGCTATGATCATTTTATATTCAGGAAACTACTTAAAACCCAACTGTTTTAGCAGATTATTATTAGTGACTGCTGCCAATTGTTAATGGCCCCTGCGCCATGATACTCTTCTTGGGGTGAGTTGCGCGCAATAGTAAATAACAGTGACATAACATAACTAATAGGTCTGAGAAGCGACATTTCGTGGTGCGTTCATGTTCCATGCACTGGTATATAAATATCAGTGCAGCCACGTCCTTGTCAGTGGCCTCCTGACACCATAAGTGCCAGGTGTCATTATATGACCCAGCTCACTGAAACTCATTTCTTTGACATCAGAAGGATTCCCTGCAGGTGGCGTACATATTTCTGCAGCAGATGCAGAAACCCAGAGAGAAATCCAGTCTCCTTCTTGTGGAAACAACTCCTGCTTAATCTTCGGTTTTGTTATTATCACTTACAATTTCGCAAATCGATTAAAACCTTGATTCTCCACTTATAGGGATGGTGGAAGCCTAACAACAGTTAAAGATTTGAAATACTCAGAAGCAGTTTGCAATCTGGGGGTCACCTTTGACAGCAAACTATCCATGAAGAGTCACGTAAACTAAGTCACAGGTGCCTGCTTCACACCACTCCGTGGACTAAGGAAACTCCTACCTCTGCTGCCCCCACATACAAAATCTCTGATTGTACACAGCGTAATACTAAGCAGGCTCGATTACTGCAATGCCTTACTGTTAGGCGTCCCGGACTATCTGGTAAACAGACTGTACCGAGTCCAAAAATCAGCCGCAAAACTGGCTCTAGACAGACCAAGAGAATCGCCTGCATCAAACTCCATGAAGGAACTTCAGTGGCTACCTTTAAAACAAAGAATAGCCTTTAGGTCCTTGTGCATGGGCTTCAATGCACTTCAGGGCAGGTGCCCACTACCCCTACAAAAAAGATTAATATGATATGCCCCAAAGAGATGACTTCATTCAGCAACCGCCAATCTGATATGTTAAAGAACAGTAGATGTTTCAGCACCCAGGCTAATGTGCTGCATGGCTAAATACTTACAAGGTCCCAAAGCCGAGACCGATTGCATTGCAAATGCTTGTTTGTAAGGCTGAAGCTTTTAGCCTCATTATCACATCTTAAGGCCAACATCCCCGAATCATCATGAGATGGAGGTTGATAAAGTTTAAATAGTGTTTCCTGTCGTAACAATTTGTACAGGTCATACAGCTACTGAATGTTGTAGCTCAGGTCCAGAGAGGTGGTTTTGGACACTTTTACCTGCAACACACAGTTACAGAAAAAAGGTTCCTATAAAAACTGATGTAAGGTCAGTGCTGAATTTGAGCCGGTGGTTGCAGGTGGGGACCACCGTCACTCGTATTTGAAGATTGGGACATTCTTTTCATCATCAGACTTTGACCGCGAACAAGAGAGAGAACAGCAGAAAAGGGGGAAAGAAGCAGAAAGAGAAAGACGGCAAAAGAGTGAGAAAGGCATGAAAAAAGAGCCAGCAGGAGGGAGGTAAAAAGGCAGGTATTGAATGGTGGTGGATGAAAGAGGCATGGAGTGGAATCAAAGCAAGAAAAAAGTCGTATGCAGCTTGTGAAAAAAAGAAATCTTTGGGCGCAGCACCTATTTTTTCATAAATTAAACACTGACAAAGTTTACATGTGGTTTGACAGTAGAGGTGACACTCTTAGCAGATTGTGAGACAAATAATGGCACTTATTGTAGTCTCCTTTGTGGTAGGAAGTGATGCAAGTCTTTGTGAGCAACTGCGCGAAACTGGCAGCTACAGAACTTACAGAAGATCACAAAAAAAACACAGCTTAGCCTGAAAGCGCCCCGCTGACCGCCCCTACATCCTGTCTAGAGCAGAGAGCTGCCCATGCGACGCCTCTCTTCCATTGGAGATCTTTGCACATCACAGAGCTGCCTTCGTCTTACAGAGAAGGTGGCCACAAGTGATAGAACAGCGCCACCTCCTGGGTTCTAGTGAGGCAGCACCTGTGTCAGCCGCTCACTGATGAAGAGGGGTATCAGTAAATTCCAGTCAACATTTAAGGGATGAGTCAGAACGAGGCGTGGGAGGTCTATGGCATGTCCTTTTCTGTGGAATTCAGTTACTGCACCGTCACTGGCAGAAAAGAGAGCTGTAAATATTCAGGTCCAATTGTGTGGTCCGGGGCCCTGTGATTAAATCGAGTCGAATTTTCAAAATTGAAAGTTTCTATAGCAGTGCACTGAGACGTACTAATGAAAAAAAATGTATGCAGTGGCGGCTAGTAGGGGACGGGGCAGGGTGGGGGTTTGGGTAGAAAAAACAAAACAAAAAGACTTACCTGTGGGTTGCCAGCCGCCGCCTCTCCTCCGTCCGCACTGCATCCCAGAAGCACCCAGGTTCCCAGATTCCTCTAGCCAATCACAAAGCTGTCTTACAGCAGCGTTGTGATTTATTTATTTATTTTATTTATTTTATGCGTTTTTGTATAGCGCGGACTTTACCCGAAGGTGTCAGAGCGCTTCACATTAGGAACAGTAACATTACATGAGGAGAAAATCGCAAGTGACATAATACAAAGGCAAGCGTTACATTACATGAAGATAAAGTGACAATTGTGCAAATAACAAAAACAAACAAAATACAAAAAGAGGTAGCAAATGATACGCTACAAGAGGAAAAGGTGACAAGTGTGCATGATACATAAGATACAAAATACAAATATAGATATAATACTGCAATAAGTGGCAGACACTCTCAGAATACACTGGGAAGGCACTTCTATAGGCATGGAGTACAGAATTTCCTATAGTGGAAGAACTTCCTTGAGGGAGTAGAGAGGGCGTGAATTAGGTTTGGAAGTGTCTTTGGAGAAGGAGAAATTTGAGGTCAGTTTTGAAGGACCGGGAAGAGGTGGTGGTCCGGAGCTGAGGCGGAAGTGAGTTCCAGATTCTCACTGCGTTGCCTGAAAAGGATTGGGCCATCGATCTTTCCTTTTTGAAAGTGGGAGGTTCAAGCAATACATTTTCCGCATTACGTGATGGTCTAGAGCCTCCAGAGAGTTTCAGTTTGTTCGCCAAGTAGCAAGGAGTGGAGGAATGCAAGGCTTTGTGGGTGATACAGGCAGTCTTGTAGATGGATCTTGCCTCGATGGGAAGCCAACGGAGGGAGGATAAAATGGGTGTGATGTGGTCGCTTCTTTTGGCCCCATATATGAAACGAGCTGCTGAATGGAGCACAGATTTGAGGGGGGACAGGTGGGATTTGGGGAGGCCAGTAAGAAGAGAATTGCAGTAGTCCAGCCTAGAGAGAACCAGCGATTGGACCAGGGTCTTTCGGTCTTGCTCTGGGAAGAAGCGTCGAATCCCCCAGAGAAAGCGCAGTTGGTATCGAGCAGACTTTGCAATGGAATTGATGTGGGAGAGTAGATTGAGTTTTCTGTCGAGTATGACACCAAGGGATTTTGCGCTGTCGACAATGATAGGTTTAATGTTAAGTAGATTCATCTGATCCATCCATGATTGAACCGGGGGAGGAGAGAGTGAGGAGGAGAGGAGGAGGAATTCAGTTTTAGAGGGATTCAGAATCAATTGATGAGTTAACATCCAGTTTTGAATGGAGTCGAGAGTAGAGTTTAGGATGGAGAGATCATGTGTGGAGGACACCTTGAGGTAGATTTGAGTGCCGTCCGCATAGAGATGATAGGGGATCCCAGATTTACTTAGGAGATTTCCCAATGGTTCCAAATAGAGGTTGAACAAAGTGGGTGCAAGTATAGAGCCTAGAGGAACACCTTGACCTACCGCCAAAGGAGATGAAAGACTGTTCGCTATTTTGATAATTTGGGATCTATCAGAGAGGAAGGAAGCAAACCATTTAAGCACTGTGCCTTCCATGCCCATTCTCTGTTGAAGAGTGTTAAGGAGGGTGTTGTGATTGACAGTGTCAAAGGCTGCAGAAAGGTCAAGGAGGATTAGAAGACAAGACTCCCCTGAATCGAGTATCCGCAGTGCGTCATCGATCACTTGCAGCAGGGCTGTTTCAGTGCTGCAGTTTTGAATGAAGCCAGACTGGAAATTGTCAAGAAGATCATTGTCCTTGATATGGCGGGAAAGTTGTTTCGCTACACATCTTTCAGTGATTTTCGCAAGAAAAGGTAGGTTAGTGATGGGGCGGAAGTTGTTGAGGTCATTCGCACCGGCAGTGGGTTTTTTTAAGAAGAGGGGTAACCTGCCCAGTTTTGAAGGGAACAGGAAGGGAGCCTTGACAGAGGGAAAGGTTAACCAGAGCGGTCCAATAGGAAAGAGAATGGGTGAAGAAGTCGATTGCAATGGCACTAGGGATGGGGTCAAGAGAATGGTTGGAGGGCTTTGTTTCGAGGATGCATTTGAGGAGGGCATCTTCAGGGATGGAGTCAAAGTTCTGCCAAATGGCTAGGGATTTGCGTTCCTCTGGAGGGGTAGGATGACTGACCTGATCCACAAGTAATTTCACTTTTTCGTCAAAGAATAAAGCGAATTCCGCTGCTTTCTTTGTAGAATCCTCCAACTTGGAGGTTGGGGGAGGGCCGTTTGGATTCTTGATGAGGTCGAAAAGTTTTTTGGGTCTATTTTTGGCTGAGTCAAGGAGGGTTCTGAAGTGCGATGCTTTTTCAAGGAAGATGTGCTTGTGGTACTTGGATCTTGCTGATCGAAGCGTGACCAAATTATTGGTGGACGGCGCTTGTCTCCATCGTTTCTCCAGGATTCTTAGGTACTTCCTTTCTTCATAAAGGGATTTGTTGAACCAAGGTGCTGAGGGAGTAGGCCTTTTCCTTTTGCTTTGAAGAGGAGCGACGTTGTTGATTTCAACTTCAAGGACTGAGAGGCATTGGGAGGTGAGTTCATTTACATCCAGGTTCGGGTCTAGCCTTGGAAGTGATAGCAAAGCCGAATCACAGAGGGTACCGAGGTCGATATTTTTCGTGTTACGGAACCATGAAGTAGTCCTCTAAGGTTGGCCGAGTGTTATAGAGTGTGATAGGTGAAGAGAGAATGGGATGAGGAGGTGGTCAGACCAGTCTACATGAATAGGGGTAGCGATAGTAAGCATGTCTGCTTTAGAAATAACAAGGTCCAGGATTGAGCCCTTAGAGTGTGTTGTTTCTGTGCAGGGTTGGATAAGATCGTTTGCGGAGAGAAAGGTGGCCAGCATATTCGCAGAAGAGTCATCCAGCGAGCCCCAGTGGAGATTGAAGTCACCCACGAAAATCTGATTGTCACTTTGCGAGTATTGGTCGCTGATGAAGCCAGTGAGTTCCTCCATAAACGAAGGGCCGCTGCCAGGCGGGCGATAAATGGCATGGAATCTGAGGGGTGAACGTTGGTGCAATTGAAGCTCAAGAGATAGGCATTCAAAAGTGCGGAAGGAACTGTTAGGAAAAGCCTTGAGTTGAAGGGAGTTTCTAAAGATGACTGCAACACCTCCCCCAACTTTGTCTATTCTGTCATTTCTCAATATAGAATAGCCTGTGGGTAATAGGAGATCAAACATAGAGTGAGAGGTATCGTTGAACCAGGTCTCTGTGAGGAAGAGCATGTCGATATTGTGAAGGGTGATGGTATCGGAGATTTCAAGTTTGTGTTTTATTGCAGATCTGCAGTTGTGGAGCAGACAGTGCAACTCTGCCGAGACTGTTTTGATGACAGGGGCACTTGAGCTATGAGGGGGGATAGGGATATTGTACTTATATGAGGGTGCTCGGGAGGATTAGGGTGGATGATTGGTTCTGACAGAGGAGATGGTCGGAATAGTGTAAATAGTAGGGTTACATGGAGAGGAAAGTGGAAGAAGGGTGGCGGTCGAGGACTTGAGTGAGTTTGCGATGTTTGCAGGTCTTGTGGGAAGGTGAGTGTTCTCCAAAGGAATTGAGGTGTAAGGAAAGGTGGAAAGCTTGGAGCTTAAGAGTGAGATGGTAGCTTCAAGCTGGGTGATGGAGGTGATGAGAGAACCTAGCTTATTTTCCAGAGAGAGTAGGGCAGAGCACGGCATGTTGGGTGGCTCGATAGAAACAGGAGGGGGTGCAGTTGGCGGCGGAGGGCAGGGAGAGGTGGGGGTACGGGAGGGTACAGGGTTCAGGGGTGGGGAAAGGTGGTGGTTGAGAGCCGGCGTTGGAGAGTTGTCTTTGATGACGTTGCAAGAAGGATAGGAATTGAGGACATAATTAGGGGAGATAGGTGAGGAACGAGGCGGTGGGGCAGAAAGGGAGGGGGAATGAGTGGAGTCATAGGAAGGGAGGAGGTTTGGGCGGAAGAGAGGGGAGGGGGTTGGAGGGGTCCTGTAGGCTAGGTGAGGTGACTGTGAGGGAACGGGCACCTGGCAGAGAGAGGGGGTTGGGAGATGGGGAAGTTGAAGAGAGAAAGTGGTTCTGCTGGGTCCGAGGGAGGGAAAGGGAAAGGGTTACCAAGGGGGGACATGGGGTAGCACAGCAATACCGGAGGAGTGGGGGGAAGGAGAGAGATGCAATGGGCTTGTAAAGAATTTGGGGTACATAGCGAGGGGAGGAGGGGGTAGAAAAGAGAAGAGGAGGGAATAGGGGGAACGTAGGAAAAGGTGACTAGGGGAGAAGGTTGGAGGAGAGGTGGACAAAAAAGGGGGGTGATAGGTAGGGATAGGGATAGGGGGGAGGAGATAAGATTGGAGTACCGGGAAGGTGCAGATTGGATGAGGGGCGTATTAGCTAGCGGTAAGGCTGATGTGATGAAGGGGGGCACACTGTGAGGGGGAAGAATGGGAGAGGAGGGAACAGGGGAGGGGGGTAAGAGGGTCAGCCTGTGCCTCGCGAGGGTGCAGCCTATGTAGGGGGTCAGGGGAGGAGATAGAGAGTAATGGGTGGAGTTAGATGAAGAGTCAAGGGAGAGTCCGGTCACAGGAGAGGGGAGTAGGGTGGGGAATAGGTGGTCAAAGAGAGAGAGACAGGTGTCTTTAGCTTGGATCATGACAGTACCGTTGTTATAGAGTGAGATAGTGAGGGATCCGTTAAAACACGCAGAGGGGGAAATCTTTAGCTGTTTTCCATGAGGGATAGAAGAGGAGGAGGTGACGTTAAGGGTATTATATAAGCTGGTGGACCAGGAGGGGATGTCGTGAGTGAAAAAAATGAGATCGTTTTTGAGCCTCCCATACCGACCATTGTAGAATTGATCAACAAAGAGGGAATCAATCAGGGAAACATTCAATGGTGTTATGCTTGAATCGTTTTGCTGACGATTTAGTCAGGTTAGGAGGATAAATGATTTTGTAGCAATTAAATCCAGACTTAACTCGCAAGGTGGCCATGTTGGGAAACTGAGGAGGAGGGGGGTGAAGGGGATATGAGAAGGGTGTTACTAGGGCAGCGGTGATGAGGAGAAGTATAAGGAGAGGAAGGGGGCACATATTCCAGAGGTCAGGTGGAGATACCCGAACTGATGTGCTGACAGGGAAGTGATGTGATTAGGAGCAGGTTGTTACTTCAGAACAGGACTGAATCAACAAGATAGGACTGAGGATAGAGTGGTGTAAGAGGAAGAAGAGGGTTGCCACCCGGGACGGTCAGGTGCTCTCCAATGCTCTCCAATGGGGAGAGCAGCGCTGGGCCCTCTGGTTCACCTCCTGGTTCTGCTCTGTTCACCCCACAGCACCCTCTCTCACCTCTGTCCATGATTGGGCTGAGCGCCATAGTTTGGCGCTCAGGGAGGGGCTGGGAGCCTGTGCATGTTCTCCACCCAGGCTGTACAGAACCGTCATGTGCACTTACGGTGCAGCCACCACTCTTCCCCCTGCTGTCGGCACGTGAGCCCTGCCCTGCCCTGCCCTACTATGGAGCTTGCAGGCAGACTAAAAATAAAATTATAATAACGTTCTACTATCATTTTATTTTTACTTTGCTCTGCTCTTAGAACACTGGGGCGACACTCCTCCTCCCAGCGGATTATCCGACCCTGATTTATGCCATTGTGATTAGTTTGCTTATGCCGAACATGGGAGGGCAATAAGAAGAATATTATGAAGGGGGCTACTTTGTGTGTGGCTGTGCTCCTTGTGAATAAACAGAATGCTGTCACTCACAGTGAAGCTATCCAAAGGCTGAAGTGGGCAGAGCCATTGAACCAACTATTATAAGATTACACCACATGGTGGCGCTGTCCATCTATTCTTCTTCTGAATTTTTCATGCAGTGGTTACTTAAAAAATGTAAATCTGTTAGTTGCAGTGCTGTTGGTTGTACCTGGTA
The DNA here is from genome assembly GCA_963921515.1 of Calotriton arnoldi. Taxonomy (NCBI): domain Eukaryota; kingdom Metazoa; phylum Chordata; class Amphibia; order Caudata; family Salamandridae; genus Calotriton; species Calotriton arnoldi. Next base: position 60,843 of record CAWUFW010008045.1, read on the forward strand.
GAGTGGACTCCTATGAAGCACCCTTTTTCCAAATTAAGCACTGGAAAAAGGTAGCTTGAAATGGGAAGAAGATGTGGAGACAGTGTTTAATTCCGTGTTTGCACATTTTAACCTGCAGAAGTAGCCGGCTTATTTCGCATATAATTAGATGAGTAATAACCACTGGGCAAATATAAACAATGCAGGTTGTAGTTTTTTTCCCTGCTTCGATACTCCTGTGCATGGGTACCACAGTTTGAATGGGAGGCAACGCTGGAAGGGGGCAAGCTTTCCACTTATCTGACATGTAAAGAATCTAGAGGGTTTTTTTGCCAGCTATAATTCAGTGCACTTTTGCAATGAAATACCACTAGGTCAGTGGAAAATCTGCACAAGACCTGAGATGCTGATTAGGCTGAAAACTCAGTTTGTGTCTGAAATGTTGTGACCACAAACTCAGCACTAAGTTCTAAGTAGTGCCTCTGATATCAAACCTTGCCAAAAAACGGAAATTTAGGTGGCCCATTTGGCACATATCAACTGACAGTATTTACGTTTTTTTTTCTATGGGCTCTAGAAAGAAGAGTGCGCACACTCGCTTAGATTAGAACCTGAGAAATGGAATTAAAATGCACAGATCCTGCAGTATATGGATTATGCTAAACAGGTCTGCAACAAGGAGGCTGGAGGCTGGGTTATAAGAAAATGCATTATTCGGGAAAGAATATATATATATATTTACACACACACATATATAAATATACACTTATATGTGTGTGGGTGTGTACATATATAATATTCAATGAAACAACCAAAGGTTAAAGTAACATTATAGTTAAGTGCGATAAAAAGATCTGTTTTTCTTTCAAAACAACTTAGAAATTCACTGAAAAAGACAATGGTTAAAGTGAGGCTATAGTTAGGTGAATATGTCAGTGACAACGTTAATGTTTTGAACTCAACAAAACACAGAAAATCACAGGTTATAGTTAGCAGAGGTAACTATAACTTGCTGTGAAAAGGGGTGAGGGCGTCCTCCTGTTTATTTTATATCTTTTGTTGTTCCGTTTTTCCTCTGTAGTAAATATGAGTACTGCTTCTTATGTGTTGTCTCGCTTTTTATTCATCAGCAGCAAGTATTTATAATTTTGACATACATGGCATGTTTCACAAGGTATCAAATGTTGAGGCAGCCGGCACGTGTTTCGCCCGCTTTTGTCCCATTAGCCTGGGGCTTTCTCAAGGCTGCAAGAAATACAATGGACTGTCATAAGTCACGGTATTCAAGTAGAGACAAAGTGAGACTGTCAACAAGTGTAAAGTGAAGCAAACAAGGAACACATAGAGATGACGCATCCATATTGTGCTTCCCAGGTGTGTATCACAAAAGATATCTCACAAAGTTAACTATACTACTAGATTGTAATCTCTTTTAGCACATGCACAGAAATAGTTATTTGTACAGGGTGACAGGTTAGTTAGAACAATGATCCTGGCAAGCTCGAGACGAGACTTTCATAGGGTTAGTGTTATCAAACAGGCAAAGTTTGATAGGATCAGAGTTCCTTCTAGTGGATAGTTACCATGCTTAACCTAGCGCAGGGGACCATATAGTGACAAGTGCCCATACTTTAATTAGAGGTGATTGCTAGTAAAAGCATAGGCATGCTGGTGTTAGTGAGGGTGTTGTATTGAATTGTAATTAGGCAGGGTATCTCTTGTACTAAAGTGAGCATCAAAGTAGCAATAATACTTGTAATCGATGTCCCTCGTGACACCTTTATAGCGTTCTGCTGGGGTCGAAAATACGCTATTTCTGAACAAAGACGAAGCAATATTGTAGGAAGGTGGAATCTGACTATATGGTTGCCCCCACTTTTTTTATGGTGTTTTGCTGGTTTATGACTTAGTTGGACTGGGATCCTGCTATTCAGGGCCCCAGTCTATCTGCTTTCTCTGTAAAATGGATTCCATGTGCCTTAGGCACATCTCTGATTGGGATCTGGAGTGCCCTTATAAGTCCCTAGTATATGGTATACTATGTACCAAGGGCATAGGTACCTCAGAGGCCTGCCAGGGGCTGCAGCATGTATTATGCCACCCCTGGAAGGCCATCCAAACTGACACCACAGGTCTGCTACTGCAGCCTGGGTAAGGTGGTGCATGCACCCCTTACTGTGATATAGGTTACCTATATCACGAAATACATACACACCTAGAAACCTATAAGTCACTCCTAAGGCAGGCCTTATCAATCCTAAAGGCAGAGTGCATGGCTCCTATGTGAGAGGGTGCCCCTGCATGAGCAGGGCCCCTCTGCAGCGTTCGGAGACCATCTCTGATGCTGTTTGTAGTGCAGCCTGACCATATACTCTTAAGCGCATTATATCCTCGCGGTAAAATGCTAACTTTGGAATGGCTGCACCTAAACATGTCGTGTTTGGTGTCAAACATCTTGGAATACTACCCCCCGCCAATCCTGGCGGCGGGGTAGCATTCCACCCTTCTAGAGGGAAAGACATGTTAACTCTAGCTTACCCGGTAACTTCTTTCTGAAGCCCTGGCATCACAAAATGGATGCTGCTGCCACAGACACAAGTCTGGCCTCCTGCTGCTGGACGAAACTCCGGCAGGGGAGGCCTGGACAATAGGTTTCCTGTTGCAGGGAGGTGTGACCACCTCCCCAGACAGGATAATGTGTATTGGGGCTGGGTGGGTGCACTCTTAGAGTGCTTTGAAGTCCTGCACTGGGGGAGCAAAAGGCTCCTCTGTGCATATGCCAGTTCAAACCAGCTCAGGGGCTACCTGCCCCTGCTCTGGCGCGAAACTGGACAAAGGGAAGTGGGTGTAGCCACCCCTCCCTTGACCCTCCCATAGGTGGGGTCATAGAGTTAGACCCTCCCTGTTTTACTAGTTAAAATGGGGAACCCTTGCCACAGCAAGATTAGATTATACCTGGACGAAACTCTGAAACAGAATCCTGGACCTTCGACGCTCTACTCACGATTAGAGGACTGAAGAATCTCCCTTGGGGTCAAGGAGTGACTCCCTGCTTGGCAGGCACCAAAGAAGCATCTGTCCGGTTCGCATCACTGAAGCTCCCGTCGGACGCCGAAGTCATCGCATCACCAGAGGTGGATTCTCAGACTTCCCGAGGCTACCCTGAGTCCCCAGCAAAGCTGAGGCCCGTGGCTATCGTGGGTAACGTGAGACCGTGACCCCTGGACACCGAGCACATTTGCAAGTGCACCATCTTCTGGGTCTCCCAAGGAGTCGTGCTTTGGGCTCCGAGTAGCCCTAGCCTCCAGCACCACCTGCACCGAAGATCACTGGCCCCCACTCCACGAGTGTCCTGTAAGCCAGCTCCACGTGCGGCGTCACGAGGCTCCTTTGCGGTCGCTAGCCCGTTGGCTAGTAGCCCTTAACGAAGGCCAATCTTTTCTTTACTTGGCAGTCTGGTTGCTCCAGGCCTGCCCTCACTTACCCTTGCTGGGTGAGTTCCCCAGACCTTGCTGGTCTGCATCATCGACGATCTACATCTTACTCGAGACTTGCCGTTGCCAAGGCTTGTTGTGTCCAATCTGGTCGCCGACACCTCTGCACTCGACAGACATCGAGCAACAGCCCGAATCCTGCTCCTGGTCGCCGACAACGCCTCCCGGACCTCGTGGCTGAAGAGTCAAGACAACGGTCAACGAACTTGAAGCACTCAACATCGGTGGGCATCCGTCCATCGCCTTCCTGGTCACTGGCTAGTGACCCAGACTCTGTCCCCTCTGCTTTCAGGTTCTTCAGAACTCCGATCCACTCTTGGATCCACCCGGACACTTTTCTCCTGGTCGCCAGCAGCACTTTGCAGCAGATCGCCATAAGAAACGACGACGAAACCCGACCCCGAAAGGCACCTATGCACCCGGCTTCCCTGGGTGAGGTAACACGAGTACTCCGGTGCTCCCGTGGGTAGAGACTCTTCAAAGTCCTAGATCTCAAAGGGTTTTGTCCTAGTCCTCTTCTAAGTGTCCCTTTCCTCTATTTTCCCGATCCCGACTTTCTCCATAGAAGTTAACGGCGTATCGCGGTTGTGTATTTACACTGCACGCGTCTCCCGTGGGTCCCCTGTGTCACTACCTTGGGTGGTTCCTTGTGGTCCAAGCACTTCTAGAGGCTCTAGGCCTAGTGTCTAGTTCAGTCGTGGTTCGCATACCACTTTATTGGTATATGGTTTGGTACGCCCCTAGGGCCCAAACGTGTATTTGTGCTATTACTGTGATTTAAGATCTTATAACCTATGTATCTTGAACTCTAGCCTCATAAAGAGACTAGAGGGGTGTGTTTAGTAATAAATACATATATTTTGAATATATACCTGGTGTGGTGCTCTTTCATTTGGTCACTCAAGAGATTATAGACTGGTAAAACAAGCTGCTTTACATTCCTTCAAGACTTAGCCTGAAGGCTGCTCTCCACAGCTACCACTAGGATAGCTTTCAATAAGGTTGTCTTTAACCTACCTACCATAAGAGTCGATTTGGACTGGTGCAAGGTGCCCACTATAATTAGTGGACAGCATATGCCAGGCCAACTTCTCACATTGGTGTGCAGCGTGTGGGATTCCAGCTTGCTATTGTTTTACCAGATAATCTCAATTGAATTGATCAACTGAAAACCACTAAAGGTACCTAAGGTACATATAATTTAAGCTTAGAATATCAGTAAGTTCTACTGAACTTAGAGTTGTGTGTTAAGGGATAGCACAACCCTTTCTACAACTCAAGAGAGTTTAGTAGGCCACACTAGAGTAGGTAGTGCATACACCACACCACACTAGTAATGTCTTTAAAAGCAGGATCCAAAGATGCCCTGCAGGAAGCCATTGAGCTTCCCCCTCCAAGTATGACACACTCCCATTCTTGGAACTGAGAGCTTTGTGTAACGTGAGGAAATTAAGGACAGGCCAAAGTCCCACCACCCAACACCTCCAGGAGTTGTTGGTGGCTTATGATCTTAGTAAGTCCTCAGAGACTGAAGGGGTAGGAGCAGAGGGTGGGCCAGCAGATGAGGAAGGGGCCAGGGGTACTACTACCCCCAGCCCCCCTCTGAAACTGACCAGGAGGGTGACAATGACCCTGACCTGGAAAACCCAATCCCTTCTGGGGAAGATGAAGATGAGGATCTAGAGAACCACACCTTTGTCCCCCAGGAAGGATTATGAGTGTGCTCAGAAAGTCTAGGTCTCCTTCTCAGGAGTCTAACCACTCTGGCACCTCAATAGGGAGCTCTGTTTCTTCTCACAGGAGGGAATCCTCTCATGAGAGAAGAAAGAGACTGGTCCAGTATGAGGAAACTCAACTAGAGATCAGGAAGAAGCAATTGGATTTAGATAGAGAATCCCTAGATCTCCTTAGAGAGAGAAGAAAGTTGGGACTAGAGTCCCATGGTGGCAGCAATATCCCTAGAGATAGGGACAGGTCTTATGACCATAGAAACCTAAACAAGATTGTCCCTCCCTACCAGAGTGGGGATGACATCCACAAATGGATAACTGCACTGGAGAGGGCCTGTAAAGTTCAGAAGGTCCCCAGAGGCAGTGGGCAGCAATCTTGTGGCTCTCCTTTGCAGACAAAGGTAGAGACAAGCTCCTCACTGTAAGAGAAGAGGATGCTGACAATTACACAGTCTTGAAGAGTGCTCTGATAGATGGGTTTGGCCTAACCACTGAACAGTATAGGTTGAAGTTCAGAGACACCCAAAAAGCTCAGACTCAAGACTGGGTTGATTTTGTAGATTGTGCTACAAAGGTTCTGGAAGGTTGGATACATGGCAACAAAGTGCATGACTTTTTAGGATTGTACAATTTGATTATGAGGGAGCAGATCCTTAATAATTGTCAAAACCAGCTTTTGCACCAGTATCTGGTGGACTCTGATCTGACCTCTCCCCAAGAATTGGGAAAGAAGGCAGACAAATGGGTCAGAACCAGAGTAAAAACTAGAAATCAGGGTGGTGACCAGAAGAAAGATTCTACTAAGTCCCAAGAGAAAGGTGGGGATAAATCTAAGGATAAGTCCCCTACAGGGCCCCAAAATTCCTCTTCTGGGGGTGGGTCCCAAACTCCTTCCTCTCCTGAAAAGAAACCATATTGCCATGTCTGTAAAAAGCCTGGGCACTGGAAAACTGATCCCAGTTGCCCCAGGATTGGCAATAAAGAAAATGTTCCTCCCACAACTACTACCACCCCTCCTGGTACTACCAGTAGTAATCCTCCAGTTGGGAGTAGTGCACCCAAAAAGTTGGGTGCTTTTGCAAGAGGAACAGAGGTGGGCCCTAGTTTAGACAGGGACCCCTCAACAGACTCCTCTGACTCTGATGGTGGTATAGGATTTGCCACCTTTACCATGGGTCCCATAGCATTGGGCAGGTACAGACTGGAGCCAATAATTAATGGTCAGAAAGCTGTGGCATTTAGGGACACAGGGGCTAGTGTCACCATGGTGGCAGGGAAACTAGTCCCCCTCACCAGCTTTTACCTGAGTTTAAATACCAGGTGACCAACATTGATGGTGTCAGAACAGATCACCCCATGGCCATAGTCAATCTCAGCTGGGAGGGGGTCACAGGCCCAAAAAGAGTGGCAGTGTCCCCAACCCTACCTGTAGATTGCCTGATGGGCAATGATCTGGAAATTTCAGCCTGGGCTGAAGTGGAACACCAAACCCATCTTAGGATGTTGGGCGTCCCTGTAAGGTTAGTGGGGCTGTGATGGCCACAGCCCCAGCCCAAGAATTTGGAGAGATGGAGCCTGAAAGAATGGCCCACTCTCCCCAAAAGAGAGCACAAGGGTTGAAGAAAAGTCTTCTTCCCCCAGACAGTAGGTAAGGGTCAGCCTCCCCAGGGAACTGACCCTACCCCTAGTGAAGGAACTGCCACAGAGGTAGTCAGGCCTGGCCTGGCCACACCCCTGATGGCAGAGGACCCTTCCAAGGTGGTACCCTGTCTGGAGCAGGTAACCTGCCCCTCTCTACCCTGCCTCAGTCAGCCCAGGGCTGCAGAGGTCAGGGAGGTCAGTGGACCCCCCAGGGCCCCCTGTCCAGAGGAAGCCCCCCATCAGCAGATTAGGGGCACCCAGTCTAGTAGCCCTAGCCAGGTGAAAATTCCTCTACACACTGAGGGATCCCCCATACCTTTATGTAGGGACCTCCCCAGAAGGACTCTGGTAGGCAAGGGCAAACCTGGGACCAGAAGGTTCCAAACCTGCCATGTCCCTCCAGTAGTCCATCCAAAGGGACCCAACCCCCAGCTGTAGGCAGCCAAAGGTTGACCCTTAGAGCAAAGTGCAACTCAGTCATGGAAAGACAGGCATACATGGTGACCAGTGATCTGAGGAAGCTGAGGCCAACATTCCTAGGGCCTCACTTCCCTACTCAGACACCTCACCAGCCTTGTACTTTACCTAAGCACACCACAGGTAGTGATTCCCCATGGTGGAGACCCTCTCATACCCTTAGGGTGAGGGATTGCTTAGTGGACCATAAGACAGGGGGCAACCATGCTAGTGCAGGTGCTTCCTTATATGACCACTTAGTCAATGAAGGCTCAACTGGCCAAGGTTAGCCTTATCTCCTTTCGTTTGGGGGGTTATGTAGGAAGGTGGAATCTGACTATATGGTTGCCCCCACTTTTTTTATGGTGTTTTGCTGGTTTATGACTTAGTTGGACTGGGATCCTGCTATTCAGGGCCCCAGTCTATCTGCTTTCTCTGTAAAATGGATTCCATGTGCCTTAGGCACATCTCTGATTGGGATCTGGAGTGCCCTTATAAGTCCCTAGTATATGGTATACTATGTACCAAGGGCATAGGTACCTCAGAGGCCTGCCAGGGGCTGCAGCATGTATTATGCCACCCCTGGAAGGCAATACAAACTGACACCACAGGTCTGCTACTGCAGCCTGGGTAAGGTGGTGCATGCACTCCTTACTGTGATATAGGTTACCTATATCACGAAATACATACACACCTAGAAACCTATAAGTCACTCCTAAGGCAGGCCTTATCAATCCTAAAGGCAGAGTGCATGGCTCCTATGTGAGAGGGTGCCCCTGCATGAGCAGGGCCCTCTGCAGCGTTCGGAGACCATCTCTGATGCTGTTTGTAGTGCAGCCTGACCATATACTCTTAAGCGCATTATATCCTCGCGGTAAAATGCTAACTTTGGAATGGCTGCACCTAAACATGTCGTGTTTGGTGTCAAACATCTTGGAATACTACCCCCGCCAATCCTGGCGGCGGGGGTAGCATTCCACCCTTCTAGAGGGAAAGACATGTTAACTCTGGCTTACCCGGTAACTTCTTTCTGAAGCCCTGGCATCACAAAATGGATGCTGCTGCCACAGACACAAGTCTGGCCTCCTGCTGCTGGACGAAACTCCGGCAGGGGAGGCCTGGACAATAGGTTTCCTGTTGCAGGGAGGTGTGACCACCTCCCCAGACAGGATAATGTGTATTGGGGCTGGGTGGGTGCACTCTTAGAGTGCTTTGAAGTCCTGCACTGGGGGAGCAAAAGGCTCCTCTGTGCATATGCCAGTTCAAACCAGCTCAGGGGCTACCTGCCCCTGCTCTGGCGCGAAACTGGACAAAGGGAAGTGGGTGTAGCCACCCCTCCCTTGACCCTCCCATAGGTGGGGTCATAGAGTTAGTCCCTCCCTGTTTTACTAGTTAAAATGGGGAACCCTTGCCACAGCAAGATTAGATTATACCTGGACGAAACTCTGAAACAGAATCCTGGACCTTCGACGCTCTACTCACGATTAGAGGACTGAAGAATCTCCCTTGGGGTCAAGGAGTGACTCCCTGCTTGGCAGGCACCAAAGAAGCATCTGTCCGGTTCGCATCACTGAAGCTCCCGTCGGACGCCGAAGTCATCGCATCACCAGAGGTGGATTCTCAGACTTCCCCGAGGCTACCCTGAGTCCCCAGCAAAGCTGAGGCCCGTGGCTATCGTGGGTAACGTGAGACCGTGACCCCTGGACACCGAGCACATTTGCAAGTGCACCATCTTCTGGGTCTCCCAAGGAGTCGTGCTTTGGGCTCCGAGTAGCCCTAGCCTCCAGCACCACCTGCACCGAAGATCACTGGCCCCCACTCCACGAGTGTCCTGTAAGCCAGCTCCACGTGCGGCGTCACGAGGCTCCTTTGCGGTCGCTAGCCCGTTGGCTAGTAGCCCTTAACGAAGGCCAATCTTTTCTTTACTTGGCAGTCTGGTTGCTCCAGGCCTGCCCTCACTTACCCTCGCTGGGTGAGTTCCTCAGACCTTGCTGGTCTGCATCATCGACGATCTACATCTTACTCGAGACTTGCCGTTGCCAAGGCTTGTTGGGTCCAATCTGGTCGCCGACACCTCTGCACTCGACAGACATTGAGCAACAGCCCGAATCCTGCTCCTGGTTGCCGACAACACCTCCCGGACCTCGTGGCTGAAGAGTCAAGATGACCATCAACGAACTTGAAGCACTCGACATCGGTGGGCATCCGTCCATCGCCTTCCTGGTCACTGGCTAGTGACCCAAACTCTGTCCCCTCTGCTTTCAGGTTCTTCAGAACTCCGATCCACTCTTGGATCCACCCGGACACTTTTCTCCTGGTCGCCAGCAGCACTTTGCAGCAGATCGCCATAAGAAACGACGACGAAACCCGACCCCGAAAGGCACCTATGCACCCGGCTTCCCTGGGTGAGGTAACACGAGTACTCCGGTGCTCCCGTGGGTAGAGACTCTTCAAAGTCCTAGATCTCAAAGGGTTTTGTCCTAGTCCTCTTCTAAGTGTCCCTTTCCTCTATTTTCCCGATCCCGACTTTCTCCATAGAAGTTAACGGCGTATCGCGGTTGTGTATTTACACTGCACGCGTCTCCCGTGGGTCCCCTGTGTCACTACCTTGGGTGGTTCCTTGTGGTCCAAGCACTTCTAGAGGCTCTAGGCCTAGTGTCTAGTTCAGTCGTGGTTCGCATACCACTTTATTGGTATATGGTTTGGTACGCCCCTAGGGCCCAAACGTGTATTTGTGCTATTACTGTGATTTAAGATCTTATAACCTATGTATTTCGAACTCTAGCCTCATAAAGAGACTAGAGGGGTGTGTTTAGTAATAAATACATATATTTTGAATATATACCTGGTGTGGTGCTCTTTCATTTGGTCACTCAAGAGATTATAGACTGGTAAAACAAGCTGCTTTACATTCCTTCAAGACTTAGCCTGAAGGCTGCTCTCCACAGCTACCACTAGGATAGCTTTCAATAAGGTTGTCTTTAACCTACCTACCATAAGAGTCGATTTGGACTGGTGCAAGGTGCCCACTATAATTAGTGGACAGCATATGCCAGGCCAACTTCTCACAAATATATATTACTGATGCTCTTTGGATAAAACCATAATGAAGACAACATTGTTATGACAAAATAATGAGCACCATTGGGACAGGTTTGAGAACCTACAGTGTTTGCCAGGGAGAGAGATTTGGACCTTGAAATTCTAAACTGTAACTATATCTTGTGCCCCCCTCAATGCACTGCTTCTGACCTCACATATAACATCACTGATGACATGTTCTATGACTTCATTTGTGGCATCACTGATGACATCTCTAATTACATCACTGGGGGAAGGGGTCCCTCCCCTCTGTTTTTGAATACGACCCCGTTATAGCTAAGCAAGTCAGTAAGGGAATCAGAGGGTTTGAAGGGGGGTTGACTTGTTTGCTATTACATCTGCTGTATTGGCCTTGAATGAGTAACAGCTGTAAGCAAGGCTATTGTCAAAATCATCACTCCTGTGTTTCAGAGGGTCTGGCAGTTCAGCAATTTCAACATGACCTTCTCTTATGCTGTCAAGTAAATCAATGAAATAGTGATTTAATTGATTACTGTCTAGAGTATAAAATCTTTTGCATTCAGGGTACTGTACTCCTTTTCCTAACATTTTTGAGGACACCCCTGTAATTTTATTACATTCCAACACCTAAAACATCATCTGAATCTCAAAACGTTTCCTGATAATCAAGGGAAGGTTTTATTATAATTTGGACAGACATGGTTGTTTCTGACCTGCAGGTTTGCTTTGGAAATCCATTATTGTGGCAGGTGGATCACTTCCTGTAACAAATTTTAGCAATATTAGCTCAAATGTATACAGCTTAAGGGCCCAATTACGATGGCGTACGGAAAAGCCCTCCGACCGCCATGGCATCGGGAAAAATCTCCCCGAATGACCCGCAGCATTTCCGTTGGTCAAATTACGATGCAATGTACGTAAAATCAGACCGCGGCGGACGGATGTCACAAAAGACCGTCCACCACAGTCGGAAAAGCTGCAAATCCGACTGCGGCAGACGGGGAAAACTGTTCAACGGCTTGTAAAGGCCGCTCCTGCCGCGGCAGGACAGCACTGCAAATTACGATGAGAATGCGGAGCCGGCGGACCAAGCACTGCATTTGACTGCCGCGCACGCACATAGGCCAAATGAATGGCGGACGGAACCAACTTCACAACAATGCCCGAAGTGTGCCTGTACTCCCTGCCGCCCTCAATCACAACACACACGCCATAATGATACACCCCAACTTGCTCCTGGTAAGGAAAGCCATGCGCAGCATGGAAGAGACATCTGGAGGTCATCACTCATGTGGACACACCCACATACCACAGTATAAAACCAACCCCTTCCTGGACCAGCAACCTTTGCACACCACAAGCCGAGACAGAGAGACAGGACACTATTGACTCACACTGCACAACATCACACCCACCTATCTCCACACAACAACACTCTCACCCACACACCTCACACACATCATATATCTCCACCACCACCACCTTGCACCCTGCACCCCTCATCCATTTGCACCATGCACCCCAAGAAAAAGCACAAATTCACCGACTCAGAGTGTAAAGTGATGGCAGACGAGCGAATCAGCGGAGAACCACATTTGTCTGGGAACCTGGTCCAACACATCCACTTGCGCGCAAGAATCAGATGTGGGCCAGACATCTTTTAAGTAACCCGGATTATGGGAAGTTTATGCGGGATACTCTAGGGGAATATCTAGAGAATAACAGGGGCACTGAGGCTACTGCAGTGGTATGGGACTGTTTGAAGGCGTATGTTAGAGGGGCCACACTGCAGTTTATTTTAAGGCAGAACCATCAGTCTATTAGGGAGAAGGAGCAGGAATATAAGCTGTTATCAGAGCTAGAGCAACAGCATGCAAGAGCTATTGTACTAAAAGACGCGGCGGAACAGCAAATATACTGGCGCTTGGTGGAAGTTAGAGCTAAACTTAATCGAGGGTTATTGGATAAAGTAGCCACCAAATACCACAAATATAAATCTAAACAATATGAATATGGAGAAAGAGTAGGTCATCTGTTAGCTACTCAGATTGCCGATCAAAGGGCTAGATCATGCATTAAAACAATAAAAGGGGGAGATGGTCTATTCTATACTAGATCAGAAGACATAGTAGAACAATTTAGACTCTTTTATGCAGATCTATATGACGAGTCAGCGCCCCCTATTATACAAACAATCCTGGACTATATACAGGAGTCTGAGCTACCGGTGTTGAACCCAATGGATTATGAGTGTCTGCAAAGAGATATTGAACTTGGGGAGGTTGAGCAAGCGTTGAGTACTTTACCAACTGGCAAGGCGGTTGGTGAAGATACTATCCCGTTGGAATTTTATAAAAATTTCAAGGACATTTTGGCATCAGTTTTCATTACATTATTTAATAATATCATACAAGGGGAGGATGTTCCACCCACTTGGAAAATTACTAATATTATAGTATTCCCTAAAAAGGGGAAACCGGTAGAGGATAGGGGCTCGTATCGCCCCATATCATTGATCAACGCTGATGCTAAAATTTTCTCCAAAATTCTAGCTTCTCGGCTGGCCCTGACTATACATCAGCTAGTGTTGGAACAACAGCATGGTTTTGTCCCCGGCAGAGACACAGCAGCACATATTAATACAGCTATTGCTGCATTTGACGTTTCTGGTCAATTAAATCAGCAAATTGGGATGTTGATGTTGGATGCCGAGAAGGCCTTTGACCGAGTTGCCTGGGGGTCAGTATTCATCAATGGGGATACCCAGCACTATGGCCAATTATGTCATCATTCGGCCTTGGTCAAAGGTTTATCTCGGCAATTCAAAAATTGTATAACAATCTGATAGCAGCTTTGAAGCTGAATGGCCTTGCATCAGCTCATTTTCCTGTTAGAAGGGGTACGCGGCAGGGATGTCCGCTATCCCCATTATTGTTCGCTCTATATACTGAGCCCTTTATAAGGCGCCTGTTGCAGAATGCGAGGATTCACCCAGTCTTGCTTAGTGGTATGGAACTTAAACTAACCGCGTACGCGGACGACATTGCCATTTTTTCCTCTAGTCCAGATGAGGCTATAGTAGAAATCACGCAAGAAGCACAGCGTTTTGGCTCGTTTTCTGGTTATAAATTAAATTTGAATAAAACCCAGACTATTCTAAACTATCAACCAGCAACGGCTACGCAATTGTTAGGAATCACAACAACAGCAGTATACTTGGGAGTATGTTTAAGTAGTCGAGTGGAAGATGTGGTCTCTTTGAACTATGAACCACTGCTCAAAACTATTACGGCAAAATTACGAAGCTGGCACCGGCTCCCACATATACGGGAGGTGTAATATAGTTAAAATGAACATTCTTCAAAATTGTTTGTATTTCTATCGGACAATTCCTTTAAGGGTCCCGTACACATTTTTTAAGCGGCTAGATAGTGTAGTAGGTAGCTTTATTTGGGGCTATAGACGTGCAAGAAGAGCTCTTAGGTACATTAAATTACCGTACAAAGAAGGGGGTTTTAAGCTTCCAGATTTTAAACTTTATTTTTGGGCTGCATTTGCCGGCCGAATTCGAAGTTTACTCAATGGGCCTGATACTAACTCTGTATGGCTTTCATATCAATTGGCCTGTGGACCTAATACTGGGTTCCTTCTTTATAAAACGGCAGATCCGAATTACTACAAACGGGTCAGGTTTAAGATAATTAGGGACATTACTAGGATATGGCAAGATATCTGTAAGGAATACTCTGTGCCAGCGTTGCATTCATATATGAAACTATGGGGCAATCCTACTCTGCCCAACATATTTCACAATTCTATTGGTATAAGCTGGCAGCGCAAGGGTGTCTTGCAACTGGGTCAACTTTTTGATGGACAGGGGTTCCGATCTTTTGTAGCCCTGAAAGAGGAGTTTGGATTACAACAGAGTACATTCTTCAAGTATTTGTAAGTAAGGGATTATTTTTTACGGGGTCAGAGGCTATTAGAGTTGTCAAACCCCCCAGAAGTATTATCTATGCTGTTTTTGACTGTTGGCCGAGGAACTATTGTCAAAGTTTATCAGAAGTTGTTAGCACCTGCTAGCGATGATGGACTACAGGTTTCAGAGAAACTCAGTCAGATCTTTCAAATTGAGATAACTCAGGAGGAAATACAGGATTCGTTGGAATGTATAGATACAGCTATTACATCAGTTAATCTGAAACGTCAACAGCATCGGATAATATTTATGTTATACTACACTCTTGAGCGTATATCCAAATGGGCCACTACCCAACCTTCGGCCAAATCAAAATGTCCAAAATGTCAAATGTACGCTGCTGATTTAAAACATATGTTTGTGACATGTCCAAAGTTGAATCTATTTTGGGCAGAGGTAACTTCTGCACTTATAACTATGATTGGTCATGATGTCCAGTTTGCCGAGAAGGAAATTAGTTTAGGGGTTATACGAGATATGGGCAGCTATATGAGACCGTTTATTTCTATTTTCATAGTATGTGCTCGTTTATGTATTGCTCGAGTGTGGATTCAATATACGAGTCCAAGTATTAATGAATTTAGGGTCTTACTTAGGCAAATATATGAAATGGAATTAGCAGTAGCCAAAGCCAGAGGCCCGCGATCCTGGCTTAAATTTAAAAAGGTGTGGTCCAGTCTTCAATGGAAATGATAATTGTATTTTGTGTTTTCCCTTCCTGGTATTTTTGTGTCACTTTTATTAAGTTTTGAATGATGATATTTTTTTCTCCTCTTGGATTATGTATGTTTAAATACTTGTTATGAGATGTTTCTCTTCTTTTTCGCATCTTTTGTTGTTATTATGAAGTAAACTTATGGCTAAGAAAATAAAAAAATAAAAAATCAGATGTGGGCAAGGATCCACAGCAAAGTCAAGGCTGTAGGGACCACCCTTCGCACTGTGCGTGACATCAGGATGCAGTGGCTCCACCCCAAGGCCTGGTTCAAGCGTCGGGCCCAGAGGAACCACGTGGCGGCACAGAGAACTGGTGGTGGCTCTCCCATTCCACCACTATCCTTCACCGAATGGGAGGAGAAGGTGCTTGCCATATTGCATCCAGAGAGTCTCACAGGAATCGAGGGGAGAGTGGAGGCTGGTAAGTACTAACCAATGTCTCCCATCGCACTGCAATGTACTGTTGTGCACAACAAGTGAGCCTCAATCGCCAGCTCACATCAAACTCATGTGGAATGCATGCTTTGAATATGAATAGATCACAAGGACAGCATTTCCTTAATCAGCACAACCTCACAGGTAGGTGGGCAGCTCATGCACCCTGGCCTACCTCCCAAACAGCATGGCTCACCCTCCCCACCCCACAGCCATTTGCAGCTAACACCGTCAAAAGTGCCTCCCAACAGGTAGCTAGCCAGCAAGACCACAACTCCCACAAGGCCCTCTGTCTCCCCTCACAAACAGCATGGAGCCAAATGACCCCCACATCCCGCACTTGGTAGCCAACTCTGGAAACCCCCATATGTTTTTAGGCCGTGCACATACAGCTGATACCATCGAGGGGCCACATGATTCACAGTATCACTGATGAAGTCACATGCAACTGCAAAGCAGAATACAAGAACGTGACCACAAAAAGCCAATGTGCAAGTCCCATTGCCTCAAAGCAGAAAGACTCGGGTCAACACAACACATGCACGGAAACTCTGTCAGCCCTCACAAACCACAGGAGGTAAGCAGAAAAAGTACAACACAAATCATGAAGTCTGGGATGCTGGGGTCAGTGTGCAGCGGCTGCACCAAGCAATGCCACATGTTCGTGACTTCAGGGCAGGTAGGAGGCCAACTGGGGGACAGTCACAGGAAGACAATGAGACAGAGGCCCTGGACACCATGCTAACTGTCCTTGGTGCATACCAGCAGAACCAGGGACAGATGGGCCAGGTCCTTGAAGTACTGCGGGAACAGCGCCTGCTGCAGAGGTCCATGGACACTCGCTTGGGACAAATTGCTGAGTACATGGTCCAGCTCGTGGGTGAGCTGCGGGACATGCCAGCTGCTCTGACAGCTGCCCGCCCCCCCCTGGCCAGCCGGATGATAGTTACACCCCTGCATCAGCGGCCACAGGGAGGGGTGAGTCACACCACAGCAAATCCTCAGAAACCTCTGAGCATGCAGCAGGTTCCCCCCATGGCAAACGGCAGAAGGGGCGTCCTAAAAAGACTCCGGGATGATCACGTGGCACAGCACCGTGCCGTACCAGTTCTCGGAGCAACTGCTGATGTCACCACTGTAACACCGAACATTGACTTTGTTGTAAATCAGAACCCACATTGCCACAAGAATGGGAGTGTTCTGTTGTACTTTTGAACTCCACCATTGTGTGTTGTACACTAACGATCCGTGTACCATCACTTTCAAATTCACCTCTCACCTGTCACACATTGGCCAAGGAACACAACTCACAACAGTATGCCTTTGTGTCAAGAGCATTTACATCACAGTAAGTAGCATGTCAACTCACATTGCAATGTATCCAAATATGTAAAAGCGAAAATCCAATGAGAGAGTGGAGGAAGCTGGAAAGACACAAGGAAATAATAGTGCGTTGACAGATTATGGAATAACCGCAAAAGCACACCACTAGGCAACACTGTACAGTATGCCTTCCAGAGAACACCGGCCAACACCATCAACATGGACAGTTGGGGGACTGGAGCACACAACTACACCTCCCAACACAGTTCACCCCTTAGCATCCTGGTAAATGCAGTTCAGCTGAAATGCTTACTCATGTCACCGTTGTCGTGTGTCACCAAGGTTGGTGCCGGTCAGTGCTGCGATTCTCTAGACACATGTGTGTCGCGTTATCATCCTACATCAGTAGAGATAAGATACATTGTGATCGGTGTCTACTGAGGAAGCTGCCACAATCCACTCGATTCTCTGTACCTCTCCCTGCCCAAATCAGGTGAGACACTTCTGTCCCATGACAAGTAAGCATCGTGACTAAACTGCATTTACCAGAATGCTAAGGGATGGACTGTGCAGGGAGGTGAAGCAGTGTGCTTCCCCCCCCATGATAACATCAACATGGACATGACGGAAGTTGTCACAGATCACATAGCGCAGAACAATTAAATCCTTAGCAGTGTGCCCACAAGAGCCAGCATCACACCACATCCTGTCATGTGGACAATGGTGACATTGTCGCATTCACACACTCAAGTACTGTTGCACAGGGCTTTTCATGTGGCATGTGCAATTTATGCATGTTTACCCACATGAACAGCAGTCCCTGACAACATACTCACGCAAAATCTATTTTCCAAACGTACTTAGCTTCTCCTGTATGAGCACAACTGCTGCGTGCACAGGCCGGGCATCACGTATATAGGAACAGTTGTACAACGTGTTCCTTTTGTGGCAATGTTCTGCTAACTCCCCCATATGTGATTGTGGATAGTCATTTGTGGCCTCACATTCCCAAAACGAAAGCATACTTCAATAACTGTGCATGCACAATGGGCCTCTGTTTAGACAAGTAGTCGCTCCCACATCAGCCCGGAGACCTTCGAATTCCAGGTGTCTTGACCGTCCCGTGCGATTTAGTCACTGCTGAACACGGCACTCCCTCTTTTTTCTCGCTGAACTGACACATAAATTATTGTTAGCGTCTGATACTGAAGGCCGTTGCACACTTTTTTTCAGAGTTGTGGGTTCTGGCCTTGTCCCTTCCTTTCATGCTTTTACGGGAGTACCACCGGGTGTCATTCCTCAAAATCCCTAAACTGCATTTAGCGGTTCCAGATCATTACTTTGCCGGTATAGCTGAGCGCTGGTTCTGAGATTGCTCTCACGCCATGTCTGACCGTCCTGTGGGCCAGGCCGAGCCCGGTCAGTTGCAATTGTACCTTGACCTCATGCAGCTTCTCTTTGGATGTGTCCCATTGGAAGTGCTGCACATCAGTTATAGGCTAACGTTCGGCTATGCCTATTTCACCTCCGTGCAACCTGTCTTTTCCTGCAGAAGATGTCAGTTTAAGTGGGCCATGGATGTCTGCCTTTCAAACACATACCTTGCTGACCTGGATCATGAGCTGTGGGTGACTCCTTTGTTGGTCCACATGCAGGACTGCTTCGGTGAGACACGTTTATGGGATGCCTTTCAATGTGTCAGACAGGCTGACAGCAGCGCCTGTGCGTTTGCGCGATGGCTCCTGTGCCATGCAGGGGCGGTGCGTCCATTGGGGCGTTGGGGCGTAGCCCCCCCGCCCGCAGCTCCCTCGGCGACTTTGAACCTAAGTAAACTGAATCAATTTACTTAAGTTCAAAGAGCCGAGGAGAACTGACAATCATGTCAGTCAGCATGACGTCGGACCGCCCACCCCTTCAGAGTCTGAAGGGGGTGGGCGGTCCTGCGTCATGTTGACTGACATGATTGTCAGAGGGACCAGGGGCAGCAGGCAGCACTGCAGCACAAGTGCGCATGAGTGGGGAAGGGCACCGAATTTTCGCGCCGTGCCCAGTCATGCGCACTTGTGTGTGCACTGGCTTGCGCATGCCCATTAGGAGAGCGAGGGTTGAGCAAAGGCTCAAACCTCGGTCTCCTAATGGGCAGGCGGGCGAGAGGTAACCGTGCCCTAAGCCAATCCTGGCGCTGCCAGCAGCGCCAGGATTGGCTGAGAGGGGCTGTAGGGCCAAACGGAGTCGGACCCGAGGCGGCGCGGACGGCGGACCTCCTCAGGTAGGATTTTCTTTTTTTATTTAAAAAATCCCCCGGGCCCCCGGCACAACCCCCCCCCCCGCAATCCCCCCCTGCGAGCCGCGTCTGTGAGGTGGCACGCTATCTAAAGCACAGAATTTTGTTTACATGTTTTAAAACCTTAATTACATAGGCCACGCGTCTTGGGAAAAATGTCATAGTGCCTCGAGCCCCTCAGTCCCTTCACACACAACTTTTTCATCCCGCTTACAGCCCTGTGGCAGTAGCAACTCGACAACTAACTGTCTGTGTGACCCGTGTTAGCCCCATGCGACCTATATGTAGTTTTGCTTGGTAATGAACTGCTACTCAGTTGAATGAACGCAACAGAAGGAATCGTTCTTTTTACAGGTATCCCAGTCAGAAGACAGTCAGTGAGTGAGGCTGAAAGTGTTTGGCATGGAAACCGTGGCCATATTGGGTGTAGCTAAAACAGACGTTCTATTCCATTTTCGATCGAAAAGAGAGGACAAACGCTAACCTCGTCTATACCTAATATGGCGCCTCCGGAATTACCATGCCACACACAGAGACATAGATAGACAAGTACACAAGTAAACACACTACTGTTCACACACGCATTCATACACGTGCAACTGCGCAATTACAAATAAACATTGATGCACATAGGTGCACAAACACAGATGCATACTCCCAAACGTAAAGGCGTGCACACATGCACTCAAATGATCACACAGACATAGAAGGAAACGAACACAGTATCACGTACGCACACATATACACAAGCGTGCATATACACAAATTGTGGATACACACATGTACACAGTCATATAAATGCACATATGCATGATGGAGAATGTTCACACAGAAAGGCATGCACTCGTGTTCTCACATACATGTATACATATACAAACGCACACACATGCAAACATGCACGCACAAACACGACACGGGTAGAAACACACATTCACGTATCCATTTACTTAATGTCTTTGCACAGCACAGCAGGCTAGTAACGGCCTCAGGGCGCTTTCCTTTACGATGCCGAATTGTACAGTGGAAAAACTAGTTGACACAGCAGCGAAGTGCAGATCAGTGGCAGAGCGCTGCATTTCATTGGAAGAGAAAGGGTGGTCAAATCTGGATGAATGGACGAATAAACATTGAAGAGTATTGTATAGCGCTGGTCACACATCTTCGTTGGTGGACCGGCAGGTGTGCACTGTGGTTAGAGGGTCTTGGGCTGTAAATCTTTCAGAGAGTGGTGACACTGCAATTTAAAAACGGTTTGGTAAATCCGTCAATTGTGTTTGTTTTATTGCGAGGGCCTGAAAGGGGGATTCGGTTGTCCTGCTTTACAGAGGCACACCTAGGCGCTATGTTTCACGGAAGGTCCCGGAGGCAGGTGTTTAGAGTATGGCAGATGGCACACAGTGCGTTTCCAATGCCACGTGGCTTTACACTACCGGGAGAGACTGTTTCCCGGCCCTACCTGTGAGACACTCTGGGGCTGACGCTTATCATGTCTTTAGAAGCTAACTACAAGGGACGCGCAAGGATGTGCCTTTTGGGAAGCCTTCCACGAGACTGAACGCTCTCTTCAAAGGGCATCTCCTAGGGCCACAGTGCGGGAAACCCGTCTTGGAGCGATTCATGCTTCATAAGGTGCGGAATAGCATAGGCTAGCAGAAGTCAACTCAATTCAGCATGTGGGCTTAGATCTCTGCATCATACACCATTTGTGACATTTGTCCCGTGGTTGTCTTGCTTTCACTGGGGTGTGCTGTTTGCGGCAAATGTGTCGCTGTGAAAGCCTTCGTCAGAACAAGTTTAACTTTGTAATTGGCAAGGAGAGTCCCTAGAGGAACTGTTAACTTGCAGTCTCTCTCCTGCAGTCACCGCACCAAGACTGTCTCTGTTGCCAGTCGCTCTGGTGCATGCACGTCACTGCAGGGAGTGTGTCACTCCGTCACTCTCCCAGACGAGCTCACTACTGTAAACATGCCGTGCCCCTCTCAGGTGCAGTCACTGCAGTACTCGGCATGTGTTGTCGCTCTTTCATGTGCAGTCACTAGAGCAAGCCTCTCTGAAGTGCACTGCCCACAAGTGTAGCTGTCACATTCAAGCGTAGCTACATTTAGCGCTTCTCTGCACTACTAAGTTTCATTCGCCTCAGTGGGTGTGTCTACTGCCACGTTCAGGTGTAGTTCCTGCAGTAGGCGTTTCTCTTACGCCTCTGTACCAGGTGCGCGCACTACAGTCAACCTGTCTCTGCGGTCAGTTTGTCAGGCGAACTCACTACAATTTACCTGGCTCTAATGTCACTGTACTAAGTGCATTCATCACAGTGAGCCTGTCTGCTGTCAGTTTGTCAGGCGCATTCACAGCCGTTAATCTGTCTCTTCTGTCACTGTCGCAGGTGTGCATTCACTGCAGCGAACCATCGCACAATCGCACTTTACTGTCGTTCACTAGAATGAATCTAGCTCTGTCGCTGAGATGTATTTATTACAGCATGTCTGTCTTTGCTGTCAGTCGTCCATGTCAAGTCACTACATCAAGTGCGGCGCTGGCAATTACTCACTGCATCAATTCCATCCTGTCACTCTTAAGTGCACTGGCACTAAAAATAAGGCATATTTTAGTTTTTCCATGAAATATTATATTTTGTTAGCTGTATTTAGTCCAGGCGCCTCGAAACCCTAGTAGAGGTTGGGGTGTGTCTGGAGTGTGGTACCCAGCCTGCCTAGATGCCCCGCCCCTATTACTCATACAGTTTTGTGCATGTGCATGGTGCACAGAGTTTGCATTTTGTTCCGTGCCCACAAACGGACTGCTGAGCCAGGGCACATTACATAAAATTTTTACTCTGCAAAATGGACACATCTGTTTTGCTCCATTTGTGCTTGTTTGCATTATAGGAAATGAAGCACAGCAGGTTTTCTCCAAAAAAGTGCTTGTATGTGGGCAAAGCGAAAGAAATAGATTGTCAACCATTGGAAATATTATGCATCACAGTTATCACTTACAAATAAATCGCTTTATATCTACAATAATTTCCTTAACAAAATTTCCTGATCCACAGTTCACCTTTGTTAACGAAAGAATGGAGCAAACTGCTTTCGTACTTTCTGTTGCGGCGCGTGAGGGCAATGGAACAACTTCTATGCGGATACTTCAACACCCAGACCCCGATATCTATAGGGCTCCGTTGAAAGTCAGAAGTAAGCCGGATTCAAAGGGGAATGTTAGTGCTGCCAGGCGGGACACGCGTGGGTGGGTGTTTCCCTTTGTGATTAATCCATGTGATGCGCAGCATGTAAATCAAGCACATCACATTCTAAAAGTGATTTACAGCTGTGGTCGGTATGAGGAAATAAAGAGTTATAAACAGAGAGGGGCGGAAATCTGGGTTGCTTTCCATTATTTCAGACCTTGTCAGGCCGTTTCTGATAATCACAGAGGAACTTTTTGCACAGCTGTCCCTGCTGGTCCATGCCTTCGTGTGCTGTCTTTGACCGTTTCAGTTAGGAGGGAGGGTGAAACTTTGACCCAATTATCTAGACATTGGCAGCTTTTCTTCCTATTCCAGCAAGCAGCGGAAGTGGTGGACACCGAGCAGGGCACGCGAGGCACCGCTGCTTTGAATGTTACCCAAAGGAGGTGAATAAATGAAAAAAAAAAATTAAGCATATTATTGTTTCTTACAAAATGTGCACATTTTCCATTCTTTACTATTCAGCAGAGCATTTTCAGATAGTGAATGTGAATTACGTAAGTAAGGGATCCGAGTAGTGAAGAATGTTGAAATGTGATTTTTCTTTGGGGGAGGGGTTGTTACTGCCGCTCGCACATTGCTATCATCGTTTGGTTTCATACAATTGTTTCTTCTCGTGCACTGGGTGATTCCTTTCTCCAATCTGCATGGAAATCATTCGGCAAGGTAGCGCTGTGTCAGAATCAGCTAATTTTGTGTGGGTGTACTTGCACAGTGGTTTGGTTGTGACTTGTTATTTTCTGTGCTTTGCTTTGCGTACACAGTGATGCGACATTGCCAGGTGGTTGCTTCCCTTTGCAGTATGAGGGAAGGGACAGATGCTCTACTAAGAGATGTTCGCAGGCCTTCTACTATGTACATTCCGAGAGCAGCAAACAGATAGATGATGCTCACCATGTGTCGCTATTTTTTTTATGTTGGTGATAGACTCGGCTGTATGTAATGATTTGCACAGCACATCTGTTCTTTATCGTCTCTGAAAGGCGCCTGGACCCATACTGTGTGTTAAACAAAGATGGCCCTACTGAGGGTGTGAACAGATGTCTCTATCGTAACGTTGAAGAAGCCCACAACTTTTGTGTTTGCGACCATATTGTGTCAGTTGTGCCTCGTAAAGGGTTCTAGGCGCCAAGTTAATCCACCGCCCTCTGGCATTTAAACATCAGGTGCGATCTGGCAATATTTCTCACCTGGTATATGTGTTTCCTTTGCGGAGAAGTCCAGTAGTGCCGCAGAAGGGGCATTCTTTTGGAAAACCAAGTGTAGAAATGTTCCAAGATTGTGAATATTCATTCACTCGTTGGTGCATTCCATAGATGCCATCTGTATTGCTACAGCTCTCCTTTTACTTGTCGAATCCGAGTGCTTCAAAGCACTTGCTGTATACATTTTGTTTGCAATGGATGATTGTGAAGGGGTATGCACATTAGATTGATGCAGGTGTATCAAGAGATCAACACGCTGTGCAGTATCCAGCTTGATCGCACCTATGAAACTTGCCATATTGGCGCAGGGTCTTGACTTTGTTTTCTGTGACAAATCTTTTCCCAGCAATTATGGGATGTGTTTCAGAGTGGAGGTTCTACCTTCTTGTAACAAACCATTCTACCAATAATATAAAACACTGTGGTATAGATTGATGTGACTCGTGCTGCACTAGTTGTTGGAAGAGACGGGCACTAAGGAAATGACAGGGATAAGAAAACAGCCGGAGCAGATGCGGGAGAGAGACAAGCAGCAAAGAGAGTGAGAGATAATAGAGGAGGAGGGAGTTGGAAGAGACCTAAGAGACACAGAAAAGACCGGGAGTGAGGCAGTGACAGGGGAAACAGAGGGAGTGACCGAGAAGCTGCAAGACCGAGCGAGAGAGAAATGAGAGAGGAAATTGGACAGAGAAAGAGACAGCGGAATAGAGATAAGAGCTGAAAGAGCAGGGAAGAGACAGTCAGTCAAGGAATTAACTTGAGTGCAGAGAGAGTAAGACAGAGAAAGAGACAGGCACAGACAGACTGGTGGCCATGACAGGGGAGAGCAGAGGAATGAGCATGAGGCTTTGAATAGAGGGAGGAGACAGTTGGAATCATACTACAGTCACAGATCCGAGGCAAGGAGGGAGACATGGGCAGGAGAGAGACTGCCAGGGAGAGAGAGACAGTGCACAGACAAGCTGAAGGGAAGGGTAGTGAAACATGGAAGGAGAAGGGGGCATTTCTATTTACTTTTCGAGTTTATGAGCGGTTTCAGGGCGCGCACACTGAATATGGTCCCCAGAGTATCAATAGGGCACATCATCAAGGATAAAACATAAAAAAATATAGACAGGTGTGAGTCTAGATTTTCTACACCTAACACCACATATTGTATTAATTGTATTTATATAGTGACTCTACAATAGTCTACAGTGATGAGTACATATCACAAGAATTACCACTTGCTATTGTTTAATATGCTAAACTGAGGGATACATTAAATGTACTGTGTTCTGCTATAGGTGATGAACTTGCCACATAGAGAATTTTATGGCGTTCCGGAGCATGAGTTGTGTTTGAGTGTTGCTTCCTTCTTTATTCCTTTTTGTTTCCTTTGGCTCTCATTCATAGTATATGTACAATTGCTAAGTGCTTGTATTCCTAAACCTTCTACTCTATTTAAAGGTATTTTCTGTATTCCTGGTATGAATGGCTCCAAACTAAATGGCCAAGAATGAGTTCTGGTGTTGGAATATGCAGAAGGGTTCAGGTTTGTGCAGTAGAATGTGATGAGTTTTCAACTTTCAGAGAAAATATAGAGAGGACATGAGATGAGAGAACTCTCTTAAGGGCATACTTTTTGAGGAGGCCCTCTGCTTTTGATTGCAGTGGCTCAGTTTATTTGGTGATTCACAATTCCAATCATGGGTAAAACATGGCTGGTTGAACATAGATGAGATGTACTTGCAAATTGTTTGATTGCATATTGCATTTCAGGTTTTCAATTTGACCAATCCTTTGACTTCTTACCAACGAAATATGAGTGTCTTCCTGGTCGAGGACCACACTGCTTTTTCTCTTATCTATCTTGTATCAAGACCCTGCTGGACTATGGGGTGAAAGAAAGCTTGAATAAGCAGCTACCTATGTTATATGACATCTCTTTATTAATGTAATAACTGCACTTTCACAATTGCTTTATTAACCATCCTGCTTTCTCAAATTTGCTTGAAAATGCACCATTTGTCCACTTTTTTTTCAAAATGTTCTCGGGGGGAGAACCCCCCAGAACCCCCCTTAGGTTGTTCGGGCGCGCTCGCTACGCTCGCACGCTAAGGTGCAGTATGCCAATAATTTTACGCCCCACCACTTTCAAATGTCACCAGCCACCACTGGTGCCATGTCTACATCGAACCTCTCCCAGGTTGCGATGGGATGCTCCTTTCAACCTCATGGTACGAGGAGCACATCTGTTCCTTCATACTGCTGGATTGGATGGCGGTCCTTTTCGCTGAAGATGATTTGGATCGTCTTTTGGAACTGATTGCCTTCGAAGCTGACTGTGCCTTCTTGGATTCGTAACTACTTAACAGCAACAGGAACTGTTGGTGACTGATTCAATTTTCGTTTACCTTTCTTCACGCCTTCTGACAAGAATTGTCATCCAACTCTCTGAATTTAGCCCTCTCTGCATTGGCTTTGACTATGCTGAGCTCTGCGGTCTGTTTCGCTTGGTACCACAGACCTGAGCAAGTGGAGGCTGTCATCTGACCTTCGTGGACATTGTCATCTGGCATGAGTCCGGCTTCCATTATGCAGCTGTAGCACACAAATATTACATGGCGTTGTTGTTTTGCAAGTACCCAGGGCTCGAGTCGGGGGTAAACGCAGGTACACGGCGTCCCCCCCCCTCTTTTCACGGGGTGGACGCCGTCCCCCCTACCAAGAAGTTGGTCCCCACAGAAATATGCTGAACTTGTCCCGGTGTACTTTCCAGACATCGGGACATGTTCAGCAGCACCTGCACGTTGACTGCTTTCCATTTCCAGCAGCAACGTGCAGGCAGCGAGGGAGCCTTTTTCACCTCCAGCTGGGCCGAAGTAAAGGGGTCATCCGGCCTCCTTTTGTTTGTATATGCTGACTGGGGGCCGCATAGAACCTTACATTTAAATGTAGATGCCACAGAGGGAAACATAGGCACACAGCTTTCCTTCTCTTCACAGGTACTTAAGAGAGGCATGCTTTTGCCTTTGTTCTATCCCTGTATGTCAATGCAGACACTGTAAGACTGTCAGATGTGTTAGTCTGTCCCAGTATTTGCACAAATCATTTTAGTCACACTATTTTACTTCTTTCATAGCGCTACGTCGTGACGTTGTGAGTTCATTTGCATTTTGTCTTACTTGGTCAGTCCCCCCACTTCTTTTTAATAGGACTTGTGCCCTCCAAGTACCTTAGTATATGTCTGTCACATGAGAAGTGTCTGCAGAGTTTGTTCTCTGCATGGTCCAGGAGTACTGTCTGAACATCCTGTCCGTGGTCGGAGAACATTGTCCCCTATCATTCTGGTCTGGTCTGGCCCTAGCACCCCGACTCAACAAAGTCTCACAGCTGCAGGAGGACATGGATCCCCTTTAGATGACATGGGAATGTGAGCTAGATGCCCCACACTTGGAAAGTGATCCATCCAGTGATGACAGCGACACAGCAAATGTGATGTCAATTTCACCATATATAGGCTGAGTAATGGGGTCTGCTGACAAAGCCCATAAACGAGGGACATCCCATACAACTCCTTCCTGCAAGGGGTGGGGGGATATGCTCGTGGGTCTACGTCCAGAGGGATTCTTGATGTGTCATCTTGCTTCATGTTAAATGGATATGTCACTGTGGTTACTGGTTAGGTACTCATGCATTCTCAACCTGTTGTGGCACGTATGTTGCATGCTTTGACACTGTAGTAAAAACTTCACATTTAAAACCGTTTCTTGTCTTCAACTTATCTACTTGTGTACAGGCGCTTGAATGCCTCTGAGTGAGTAGGGGAGCTAGTGAGACAGTATAGCATTTGTGTCCTGTGCGTAGGGGTACTTCGGGGTGCTCAGTCCCTGCATGCCCAAGTTCTCTAATCCTGTGCATAGTCCAGAATGTGTACGAAATCCCAGGAACAATTGTCAAAGGCAATGACACAAAGCAAGGCACACAGACACAGTCATGGTCGCTCATTGTTAACTTACACTCAACGGAAGTAGTTGACGCTGAACTGTCGACGGTGGTCAAGGCCTTCTTCCTCACCACTGTCATCGTCACTGGGCATGTGTGGGTTGTGAGCGGGGGGGATGGTGCTGTTCCGCCAGATGTAGCAGTCATGTGCCAAACCCGGATACTTTGCACACACGTGTGAGATGATCTGCTCCGCCTGTCATACCACTTGCACGTTTATGGAGTGGTAGTGTTTGCGGTTCCTATAGATGGGTTCACTTGCCTGTGGTGGAACGAGGCCAATGTGGGTACCATCAATGGCTCCCAACAACATTTGGGATGCCTCCCAGGCAGGCCAGGCTCCAGGAATTTTTATTTGGGTGGGCCAACAATGCATTCGGGTGGGCCACTGCGGCCCAGATTTGTCACTTATATGTTTCGCCAGGCCTGCTTCAGGGCCCTCCTTTATCTCTCCTCAGTTTTACAAGGGCCAGTGAAACGCATTCTTTCCTTCCAAAATCTCTTTCTAGATGTTATCACTCTCAAAAAGTGTATTTTCCATAAAAGGTCCTCCTGATGGGAGGAGGAGGTTTCCTGAGGTGGGAGTATCAGGCAAGTGACACTTCTCAGGCTCTCACTCATGCCCTCCTCCTCGGATTCCCTCACTGCCACCATCGTCCTGCGCCCCTCATCTCTCCATAGCCACTCTCTCATGGGCATTTCATTTGTTGTATAGCACTACTGATACAGTGTAGGGTGTGACAGTACTTCACATCATGCACACATTGTACAGAGACAATCAAACATGCAAGTATGTAAGTACATCAGTCTACAGGGAATGTCACGGAAGTCAATGAGGATTACAAGGTGTGGGAATCACATGTCATCCATACTGGTGGGCAGGATTTTTAAGGGCGTTTGGTCTGGAGGAGCACCAACTCAGGATTTAATGCACACCCCAGTGTTTAGGGGTTGGCTTTGCAGATAAAGGTGTATATCTGCCCCAACAAACTCTTTATGGCAACATTCGAATGATGAAAGACTGGGGAAGTTATGACTATGTTACAACCCAGAAATGTAGCTAGGTTCTGACTATTAATCCAGGTTCTCATGCAGCTCTTTAATGACAGTTCCTAGGTCCCTGTCCTCTGATAGGATTGTAACTTCTGAAATGCAAGTTACCCAAGTATCTCTGTGACAAAGGCAGTAACTCACTGAGCTATCCACATCAAATGCAGTTCTTCGGCATTTCAAAACTACCAACAGACAAAGGATTGGCAGGATCATTACTCACCAGTTATCTGGACATTTTTATTGTTGGCTTACATCCGTGGCAGAGCCTTGATTGAGATACAAAATGTTTAAATGAAGTATAAAGGAAGTATGTGTCTTGCTGGGCCTTCCCTGATGATTTTATGAGGAACAAATAGCCAGACATTCTCTCACCTGCTCGGTTCCTACTCACTGCCTGATCTGATAAGCAGCTGCAGTGACCAGGTAAGGTGAATCCGGAGAAATATACATTTCTTCTCCCTGTGGAATTGAAAAGGAGATATCTACACAGCAGTACGGTTAAGGTTACCCGGTGCAGAAGAGAGGGTTTGTCCCCTTCGCCATGCCCATATTTTAGCTGCACGAGTAGGCGGGGACACAGCCCACCTTTTTGAAAGGAGATGTGTGATTGGGGGTGCCTGTGAGAGAGGGCTCTGGCCCACATCTGCAACTCTCAGAAGAGGAAGATAATCAACGTTTGGAGGAAGGTTTTACATGAATGTGGCCATTTACTACTGGCCTTCGTGCCGTCACTGCCAGGGCCACAGATCATGTTTGGGTGGGCCTGGGCCACCCGGCCCACCCGCTAGTACCGGGCGTGCTCCCAGGTCATAGAACATCCCCTTCACATCTGCCAATTCATCCCTCCTCGGGAAGTGGACATGTCTGTCCTTGTAAAGCATCAATGCTGACAGGATGTCACGCACCGCCATGCTGATCATGGTCTGTGACACCCCACCGGCGCTGGCCACAGTGTACTGGAAAAACCCAGTAGCGGAGAAATGCAGTGCAGCCATAACATTCACTGTAGCAGACAATGCAGCCGGCTGTATTCTTTTGGGCTTCACATGGGGCTCCAACTGGGCACATAGGTTCCGTAGTGTGCGGCGAGCCAAACGGAATTTCTGGATGATTTCGATGTCCTCCATCATCGTCAGGTTGGGGACAGGTCGGAAGATGGGTGGTCTCCTCCTACGTATGTCAGGGTACATGAGCATGAGCTGAGTTATAGGTGAGATGTGGTGAACAGCTTACCCAGAGACTCACACAACCACAACATTGACAGGACTCATGGTCACGTGAAATGCACAAGTGACCTGCATTCAGACGTTGTTTTTCTTCACTCACTCGACATACTGACACTTCAACATCCAAAGAAGTCGATGTGTATGGCATATAGTACAATGCTACATCAAGGATGAGCTGCCTTGTGGTTAGATGGCACAGCACTTGTGTTTCCCAGTATCAGTGCTGAGTTGCATGTAGCTGCTGTCACTGCACGGCCGCAAACGTTAGTCCCTCTATTCACAACAACATTACAGTATGGGGGCAGTGAGTGTCATCTGGACAACGCAACATGGATGTACGGCACGGGGGACAGACACATGTGGACATCATGGGGTCAGTACTGCTTGAGTGTGTGAGGATTTGGCGTCACAGACATTGCATTGTTCACCTGAATGAGGCACAAAAGCACACATTTTGTATACATGCCCACATGGCTGCCAATGACCGATGATGTCGGTCAGAGCTATGTTTGTTTGTTCCACATGTGCACTCCTATGATGTGTGTGGGAACATTTACAGTCAATGGCAGCTAGGCACACTGCACGCCACACCAGTACGTGTGTTGGGAGTGCTAGGGATTACAAGTATGTCTGATTGGCAGACACTGGACACCTCTGATTGTCTGCCTACGTCACAGGCCCTTCACAAGACGACCCCTGGCCAAGAGACGCCAATCAGATGTCAAGAGATATCCAAGCAATGTTCACAGGTTGGATGTTTCATTACACCACATTGGTAAAGTGCGAGTGACCTTAGTCCTTTTTGACTCCTTCCCTCATTTAAGTCCATGCTGGCCATGAGGCATGACTATGTATGTAATTTCACTCTCCTTTCCTTGGACATACCATGTGTGTGTAGACTTGACTCAAAGGTCACACTCTCTCATGCCTTCACAATGTAGTGACCAGCTGGTCACTGTTCTAGTTGTTCTGATGTACGAGCCACTGCCAGAGGGTTGGCTTACCCCCCCCCCCCAGCCACCCAGCACAGGCATCACCGGACATGTGACCCTGCCAACAAACGGGGCTGGACACACGTGCCCTGGGCCAGTTCTCCTATACATGTACGGTGTCTGTGTGGTTACTTTATATGCATGGGGTCCTCGTGCCCCACAACATTACACATGCGGTGCACCAATCACTTTAGGCAAATGAGTTGTGATGTGCGATGTAATTCGCAGGGCGCCAATGCACATGCAGTATGTGTTCGCATGCGCGGTAGCTGGCATCCGCAGCAATGACACGCATTGGCCAAATTGAAAGATGCAGGATTGCGGTCGCAGCTTCCATGCCACCGCAGTGTGGCACACACCTTGCGAATGAGCAATCAGCCAATGGGAGCCTTCGGCGTACATTTTTTGATATTGCGGTGTGCGCGCTCTGCAACTGCGGAACTCGGCATTGGCCCCATTTGCCTTCAGGGGCACCGAGGGTCACTCATGGGGATTGGGTGGGCCTCGCACTTTGCATTTGGCAGGTTGCCACATTCATCGTGGTGCCGCCACGCTTGCTGGGAGTTGTAGTTGTTCAGGGGTTGCATGTGTGGAGATGTTTGGTACGTACCTCTGCTGTTGTGCGCGGCGGCGTCTTCTCTGCTGGAGGTGCAGCAGGTAGAGCAGCGGGAAGGCCTGTAGCACAGGATCCATGGCGGCTCCGGGGGTTTAGATGGGTACTGTATCGACTTTTCCTCTCCGTTCTTGTGTTTCCGCCATCTGCTCCGTTGTGGAGTTACGCGGCGGTGGGAATGGCGTTTGCAACATCGTAATCTGGTTGGCGGGCGGAACGTGTTTCCACACGTTTGCTTTATTGCCTCTGTCCACCACCCTTGCGAACGCAAAAAACGTGCGGAGCCCGACAGACCGCAGCGGACGGTAAATGGCCTGTGTAGGACCATTGTGATTTGGTGGTCGCAATGACCGCACCTGGATCAGGAAAATTAACGTTTTCCACCACCGCCACCAGCACGGATGGGCTTCCGTCCGTCATCGTAATGGGCCCCTAAGCAAGAGCAGCTAAAATTATATCTATCAAATAGAAGTCTCTGTGTTTAATTTTGGCTGAAAGAAGAAGAAAAAAAGGCCAAGTGTGTCATTTACATCCTAGTGGAAAGTGCACCAGTCCATGAGAAAGTGGAGTCTATGCCCCCCGTCCCCCTGGCAGAGGACTGTCCACCCTATTTAATGATCTCTCTCCCCCACATGCTGTAAATTATATTAACCTAAACACAGGTTCCAGTGGAATTCCAACAGAAGAGAAAAAAGGCTGAGGAGGTAAGAGCAGTTGATGGGACAAAGGAAACATCTGCATTATTTATGCACAAGCAAAAAGAGACCATAGATGCCACAAACCTTGATGTAGTCTAGCAATCAGAAATAGAACAAGGGAAGGCTCTGGGTAAAATTGCATTTTTCTGCTGGAGGAATCCCCATACACTAAGAAAAGAGCAGCTTTAAGGACTTTTTGTATTATTTATCCTCTTCTGCTAGTGGCAAAGATGGCAGTGCATGGCCCCTTGATCCATTAGAAAATTATAAAGCATCATTCAGTTCTGTGAGAGGTGTAGGGCAATGTCTGCAGGATGGTGGGACAGGAGAGTTATTTGCAATAATGCAAGGTCATCACAAGCCTTGAAGAATCTGGCAAATAATAAAAAAAGCATAAAACAGTAGTATGAGTAGTCCTAAGGATACATAAACGGTAAAACATCACCACCAAAATCCTGTACAACCATTTTGAGGCCATGAATGGAAGTGCTGTATGGCAAAGTATGTGCAACAATAGGAAGCTTTGAAATAGTATCCATTAGTATGACAGGTGAAGTTATTATTGCAGACATTTCAAGTGATAAATGTATGAATCTATCTAAATGGTATTGCTATAGCCTGAACCTAGCCACAAGGCATGGTTGAAGACGGTATTCAGACAGAATATCGAGTTGGAAATGTCGACTTACACAAATATCGAGTCGGAAATATTGTGACACAGAAATATCTACAGCAAGAATATCGTATT
The DNA here is from genome assembly GCA_963921515.1 of Calotriton arnoldi. Taxonomy (NCBI): domain Eukaryota; kingdom Metazoa; phylum Chordata; class Amphibia; order Caudata; family Salamandridae; genus Calotriton; species Calotriton arnoldi. The sequence goes on from CAWUFW010008045.1 coordinate 93,707, forward strand.
CAAGAATATCGAATTTAAGGTAAGAAATATAGTTTTCAAAAATATAGAAGTCATTAATATTGTTTGCAAAAATATAGTTGTTTCAAATATCGATTTTTTTATTAGTGTTAGGTATTTTAGTTTACATTTTAAATGTATGTGATGTATTGTTTATGTTTTTAATATATGTGTGAAATTTTTAGTAGTTATCAATTTTATTTTAAGTAAATTTTGCGTTTTCTAGTTCTGATGTTGGTTGTTAATTAATATTAGTTAATTAATTGGTAATTCATTATGGTAGTTGTTTAATTGTTTTTAGATGCGGGTTGTGGGGTTTATAGGGGTAAAGGGTGGGAAGTAATTTATTTGTAATTAATTATTAATTAGTTGTTAATTAATGTGGATTAATTAATTGGTAATTAATTATGGTAATTGTGTGATTTTCTTTAGGCGCCGGTTGTGGGGTTTATAGTGGTAAAGGGTTGGAAGTAATGTATGTTTAATTAATTAATTAATAATTAGTTGTTACTTAATATTAATTAATTAATTGAAAATTAAATATGGAAATTGTGTAAATAATTTTAGTTGTGGGTTGTGGGTTGTGGGGTTTATAGTGGCAAAGGGTGGGAAGTAATTTATGTTTAATTAATTAATAGTTGATCATTAATATTAATGAATTAATTGATATTTAATTAGGGTATTTGTTTATAATTTTTTGTGTGTGGGTTTTACTTTTATAGGGGTTAGGTGTGGGGAGTAAATTAATGTTACTTACTTTATAATTAGTTGTTAAATACTAGTAGTTTTATAATTGAAAATAAGTTGTAATTGTGTAATTAATGTTTTTACAGTTTAATTTTAGCTGTGGGTTGTGGGGATTTTAGGGGTAAAGTGTGGGAAGTTAATTAATTTTGTATAAAATTTAATTGGTAATTAATTATGTTAATTAAGGAAGTACATTTTTTTTACATTTGGATGTGGGTTGTGAATTGTGAGTTGTTATAGGGTAGGAAATAAAAAAAAGAAATGTATGTAATAATTAATGTTTTGTTTCTAAATAATTTCTAATTAAAAATATTTATTTGTTTGAAAATTATATTTTATTTTATTTAATAAAATATTTGTAGGTATTTGTCATATGTATTTAATATTATAAAATGTTTTTTTAAACTTTATAATATTAAATATATTTGTATTTGAATTTTTAACATATTTATATATTTTTTAATTTATTTTGTTTTTAAATATTTTTGCTGTTGTTAATATTTTGTTTGTTTTTAATTTTGGAATGACTGGAATGAGAATATTAATTGTTACCCTTCCACAATCCAACACTTTCCCTACTGTTGCACTCACTGGAGTGGGTATAGTAATTTTTACACCTCCGCTATCCAACTCTTTCCCTACTGTGCACTCATTGGAGTGGGAATAGTAATTTTTACCCCTCCGCTATCCAACACATTCCCTGCTGTTACAATTATTTGAGTGGGAATAGTAATTTTTACCCCTTTGCTATCCAACAATTTCCCTACTGTTGCACTGACTGGTGTGGGAATAGTAATTTTTACCCCTCCGCTATCCAATACTTTCCCTACTGTTGCACTCACTGGAGTGGGAATAGTAACTTTTACCTCTCCGCTATCCAACACTTTCCCTACTGTTGCACTCACTGGAGTGGGAATAGTATTTTTTACCCCTTTGCTATCCAACACTTTCCCTACTGTTGCACTCACTGGAGTGGGAATAGTAATTTTTACCCCTCCTCTATCCAACACTTTCGCTACTGTTACACTAACTGGAGTGGGAATAGTAAATTTTATCCCGCCGCTATCCAACACTTTCCCTACTGTTGCACTGACTGGTGTGGGAATAGTAATTTTTACCCCTCCGCTATCCAACACTTTCCCTAATGTTGCACTCACTGGAGTGGGAATAGTAACTTTTACCTCTCCGCTATCCAACACTTTCTCTACTGTTGCACTCACTGGCGTGGAAATAGTAATTTTTACCCCTCTGCTCTCCAACACTTTCCCTACTGTTACACTCACTGGAGTGGGAACAGTAATTTTTATCCCGCCGCTATCCAACACTTTCCCTACTGTTGCACTGACTGGTGTGGAAATAGTAATTTTTACCCCTCCGCTATCCAACACTTTCCCTCCTGTTGCACTGACTGGAGTGGGAAATTTAAGTTTGAAGATTTTTAAATAGTTCAAGGTTTTAATTTATAATGGAATGTTTTTTTTAATTAGATTTTATGTTATTGGTATATATATATATATATATATATTATCTACTGGCGGTCGCCAGTAGATAGTTATAGTTAGGACCTATTTTCCATAGGAAATCCGCGACATTCTATTTGAAATAACTCTCTTGCCGGTTGACGTATCTTCGCGAAATTTTCAAACTTTGTGGGGCGCTCCGGTCCGCTCCTACCCTGAAAGTCTCGGGGTGATTCGTTAAGCGGTGGCCGAGAAAAAAGGGGGTCCCAAAACGCATTTTCCCCATTCATTTTTCCATAGGAAACTTTAGACACGGCTACAGCCCGAACTGCTGAACGGAATTACACCAAATTTGGCAAAGAGGTAGTTCTTGGTTCAGAAAGAACCCTTTTGTTAAATGGTGTAAATCCGTTCAGTAGTTGCTGAGAAAATCAAAAGTAAAAGTACATATATATCTATGGGCACGGAGGATCCGCGCACCCTCCCGATCACGAGCTGTCTGCTAATTGGCTGTCAACACTCCAAACCAGGAAGTGTTGGCAGCCATCTTGTTCCTCGGTAGAACCGAGGAACAAGAAAGCAGTAAAAAAAGTGTGCAAAATGCACAAAGGGGGCAGGGTAGAAACACCCTGACCCCTAGGTCTGCTCAGGGGTCCCACAAGGACCCCCTGGGCAAAAGCATTTTTTTTTTTAATCGGCAGGATGCGCTCAGGGTGCGTGGATCCTGCCGATAAAAAATCGAAGCGCGGTCTCCCGCGCTTTGATGTTAATTTGCCCCCGGGTGGGCCAAGTCCCGGGGGCATGCTGGGGGGTTATTTTATGTATGGGGGCCTCTAAGGGCCCCCAAGCCCGGGGACCGCCACCCCCGGGGCTTTATTTGAAAAGTAGCGGGAGGGCTCTGAGCCCTCCCGCAGCCCCGCGGACCACCACCTCCCCGGGGCTTCTTTATTTTTAAATTAACATGTGTGGGGGGCTCCAGCCCCCACATGCCCCGGGGACCACCACCTCCCCGGGGCACTAACAGAATTGAAAATGGGGGTCCGTTAAGGATCCCCGAGCCCCGGGGACCACCACCTCCCCGGGGCTGTGCATTTGGATGGGAGGGGGGCCGCGCGGCCCCCCTCCTGGAGACTGTGGTGGCCCTGGGGACCGCCACCCCCAGGACCGGCTCCTGCAGTGTCCCGGGTGCCTACCCCCGGGACACTGCTGCTTGCAATGACAGGACGGGAGCCTCGCGGCTCCCGTCCTGTCATTGCAAACTGCTTTGGATATTGGAAGAGAGAGCAGGGAAACCTGCTCTCGCTTCCAATATCCAAAGACAATTGCTTTTCCACACGGGGAGCAGCATGTTAGCTGCTCCCCATGTGGAAAGCAATGCCGGCTCCCATAGGACACGGGAGCCGGCGGGACTGTGGGGGTTTGGGGACCCCCACAGTCCCCAACCAGAGGCCAGGCCCCAGGGGATGGGGTCCCCGGGGCAAGTAGTGGCTCGGGAGGGCCACGTGGCCCCCTCCCCAGAAATAATAAAAAAAAAAAAAAAAAAGGCCTGCCCCGGGGATGGGGTCCCCGGGGCAAAGGAGGCCTGAGGAGGGGGCCACGCAGCCCCCTCCTTAAAATTAATGTAAAAGTGTGGCCATGCCCCGGGGGATGGGGTCCCCGGGGTAGGATTCGGCCAGGGGAGGGGCCACGCGGCCCCCTTCCCGTTTAATTAAAAAAAAAAAAAAAGGGGATAAGGCCCTGGGGGATGGGGTCCCCAGGGCCCAAAAATAGGAAAAAGGAAGGAGGGCCACACAGCCCTCCTTCAGGGGGGAAAAAAAAAAACGATCGGGCCGCAGGCCCCGCCCCCTTCCTTCACCACTCTGCAAACGCTCCCCTGGCGCGTTTGCAGATGGGGAAGTAATTCCCCTTCAATACTGGGGTCCCTGGGGCCAACTAGCCCACCAGGAACCTCCAGTATGCGCTAGAGCTGCGTTGCAGAGAGGTGTACAGAGGCCACGCCCCTTTACACCTCTCTGCAACGCAGCTCTGTGGCGCTTTTTGGATATACCTGTTGGGCTAGTTGGCCCCCAGGGACCCTCAGGATTCAAGGGGAGTTAATCCCCCGACTTAAAACACACCACGGGTAAAAAATGTAGTAAATGTAGTAAATCAGTATGAAAAAAATAAAAATAACAATTAATACATTTAAAAATTGGCATTTACAAAACCTTTGAAATTCACTGAAAAAAACCATAGGTTTCAGACATGTTATAGTTAGGAATTAGCATTTACAAAACCTTTGAAATTCACTGAAAAAACCATAGGTTTCAGGCACGTTATAGTTAGAAATTAGCATTTAAAAACCTTACAAATTCACTGAAAAAACCATAGGTTTTAGGGACAGTTATAGTTACTTGGACATTGCACTCGTACAAAACCCGTGAAATTCCCCTGTTATAGTTAGTTTAGCTAACTATAACTCGCGCCCCTGCAATGCACTGCTGATGACGTCACATATTACATCACTCATGACATGGTCAGTGACATCACTGATGACATCACTGATGACATCTCAAACAGTGGCGCTTTCCCTCTTTGACGAAAATGTGGATGTGAACACGATTACCATCGCTAGTGGAAATATCATCAATGCAGCAGAACCCACGCTAAAACAGAATCTTGCACTACTTGAGAAACTGTGCAAACGTGAACTAAATAAGTGGTGAGAGATCACATCGCTCACAAACTATGTGGAAGTAGGGCACGTACCGAGAGGTTTACGCATCTCCATCATACCCACATATGAGAATCCGAGTCAAGAACTACTGGAAGAATGGGCGAGCTTCATGGCCAAGACCTGCCAAGGCATGCTTGAAATGCTGATCAAGTATGCCTGAATCGATCTGGAAAAAACGAGGCGTGAGTTAATAAATATACGCAATGAAATTGACAAATACAAGGATAAAAAAATTGTGGTAGACTTCCTAAAGACCTTGGATGGCCGTTTGAAACTATACAAAGATACAATCAAAGTAAAAAAGCATCGAAAATTTCTCTGTGACATAAAAGATTATGCTGAGGGGAGAATCTTAACGTATGCTAAACGTTTTGACTGGGTGCAAAAGGATCGCCAATTTTTCCAACGGGAAAAACAAGACGTGGCTTCAATCGACTCGAGCTCTGATCTAAGCTCTGACACAGAACGCCAACTTACAACAGTCCCTTTAGGGGTACGTCCCCTAACCTTCCAGCACGAATTCCAAATCTTGAAGCAACAGAAGGAACAGACAACACTGTCTGCTGTGTAAGGAAGAGGCAGAGGTCGAGGAAGACCAAAAGGAAGAGCCAAGACTATAAAAAAGAAAGACTAAGAATAACAAGGAGAGGTGGCAGAAAGAAATATTGGCATCGACGTACACCACTTATCGATGCATGTGAAAAGACTATTGTTAATCTATCATCACGGAATTTGACCTCCGATGAAGAAACCCTACTCAAGTTAGGTTTATCTTTCTGTCCTACCAGCGATTGGAACTACGTAAATTCTAGGGTCGATCGCTTTTTGTACATTAGAAAACTGAAATTGAAAAAGCTACATCTCATGGCCAACCAAAGCCGTAGGTCCAGAATGGGTGCCAGTAACAACGAAAGCGCCCTCTGTCCCACGTCCAATTTCACGATGGAAGACATCAGCACTATCTTGGAAATTCATGAATTGGACAGCAACACAACTGATCATGGGAACGATCCAACCAATGTACAGTTACAGTCCTTGGGCTTCTCAGTGAACTCGACACCTAGGAGCGGCTTCAAATTGAAATCCAAGTTCAATCCCAATGTCGCCCATGATAATATCGAGGCTTATCACTCTGTACTCATACACAAATTGATCAAACTAAGGGACAATACCGACTATCGTATCAAAGACAACCTTACCAGCAAGCAAAGAAATGCACTTAAGAATCTCATGGGGGATGTCTCTGTGACTATTAAACCATCTGATAAAGGTGGAAATGTTGTTTTAATGGACACTGGCGATTACAATGCCGAAGCATTGCGCCAACTGAATGACATCAAGTGTTATGAGACCATAAGCTGGGATGAATACGAAAAGACAATAACTAAGTACCATGTTCTTCTTTTGAATTGGTGGAAGGACGGACTTTTGGATGATGATGAACTGAAATTCCTAAAGAATGACAATCCCAGAGTGCCGTGTTTTTATCTTTTACCCAAGGTTCATAAACACCCCACTAAACCACCAGGGAGGCCAATCGTATCTTCCAACAATGGTCTTTTAGAGAATACTTCCATCTTTTTGGACTATTTTTTATCGCCTTTTGTCGTGGATCTTAGATCGTATTGCAAAGATACAACTGATTTCTTGAAAAGAATTCATGATGTTGAGTGGGAGTTCAGCTATGTAATGATCTCATTAGACGTGTGCTCTTTATACACCTGCATAGATCAAGTTAAAGGTGTTGAAGCTTGTCTTTATTATCTGCATCGGCAATCATTAGATAAATTGAACCATACCAAATGATGCTTTTCTGTTTACAGGAGAATATTTTCCTTTTTGATAAGACACTATACTGCCAAAGATCCGGAACAGCAATGGGCACCTGCTTCGCCCCCAGCCTAGCGAATCTCTTCCTGGGCTGGTGGGAGGAGCAGGTGGTGTGGACTGACACACTTGAGAAATATACTGAGCACATCCCATTGTGGCTGGGATACATCGATGATCTCTTTATCATCTGGGACGGTGGCCTGGATCTGGCCACTGAGTTCATCGATGTATTGTCAGCCAATGATCTCAACCTGAGCTTCACACACTCCATGAGTGAGAAATCATGTGACTTTTTGGATATCAGAGTCACGGTAGAGAACAACAAACTGACCACGACACTTTTCAGAAAGGAAACCGCAGGGAACACAGTCCTACATGCACGCAGTCATCATCCATCTTCCCTTATCAACAGCATTCCCTATGGGGAGTTGCTGCGTGCACGCAGGAACTGCAGCACTGACAAAAACTTTAAGGCAGAAAGTGCCAAGATGATTCAGAGGTTCAAACAGCGTGGCTATCCTAAGCGGGTTCTAAAACAAGCCACAGATAAAGTGAGCAATATCAAACAATCAGAGATCCTCTTCAGTGAAGGGAGAACCACACGCATGAGGGAGACCCCTGAAAATAATCCACGCATGATCACCACATATAACACCAAATCAGGTAGCCTTAGAGCATTAATGAAAAAACATTGGGGTCTCGTCAAAGCGGACCCCGTTATTGGCAAGGTCATGGGAGAATCACCTACCATCACATACAGACGACCTATGTCATTGAAAGACAAGTTAGTCCATAGTTACCAACAGATACAACCCACTGGGACATGGCTCCAAAGGAAGGAGGGGTTCTATAAGTGTAATGATTGTAAAGCATGCAAGCATACGAGTAACTGTAAAACCTTTAAAACCCATGTTGGCAAGGAACGAAAGATTAGACAATTCATTACCTGTACCACTGAGTATGTGGTATACCAATTGGAGTGTCCATGTGTCAGGTTTCATCAGGGAAAACACTGACGAGGCATACGAACGGGATTAGAGCTGCAAATCCCATGATTCCCTGTGGTGACCACGTTGATGACGTCATCGCGCTTCAGGAAGAGCGTTATTTCTTCTCCTCCGAGGAAACAGCTGGTGCCGGTTACTCCTACCGCTGAGACGCTGAGTCCTCGAGGTCTGGTAAGGGTGCAATACTGCACCGCTTCTCTCTACTTCTTGATTACCTGGTCGCTCAGCGGATGCGGCATACTTTGAGTATCCTGAATAGTATCTCTGCTGTCCCATTGGCTGAACCTCATATCGGGTTCTTGCGGGAGAGCGGAAGGAGCCCTGTTGGTTCTAAATTGAACAACAAGCAGGGAGTTTTGTTTGCATGTTGGTTCAAGTTTCAGTCCAGAAGGGAGGCAGCGACCTTTCCTAAATCCTCGATGGTGTTCTTCTTTGAGGAGTGTTCTAACTTGAGAGATCGCAATATTTGTGTTGTACAAACCGTGATCTGAACGGTGGTAGTACGTTGGTGAAATGCTTTATGTCGGATCTTCCCTGGAATACTTTTTGGGCACAGAAGGAAGAAAGAGCGTATAACTGGATATCTGGTTCTTTGTACGCTCCTATGTTTATAGAGGCAGATGTCAAACAATCTGCTCTATAAATCATTATTCTGAGACGTATCAGAAGTTGGGTACATTTGTTTCTATTATAAAAGCTTGACTACTGTGGAGCTGGATTATGATTCTTTCCTGAAAATGAAGGAACATGATAATTAATGCATCATATGTTTGCGTGCCTATCCCTGGGGCCCTTTTTGTGTCGTTTGTTACAGGGGAACCTGAAATTCCTCAAGTCAGCCCTGCACCCGTGTAAGGCCATGCACAGCCCATTTGTGGGTAGGTTCTTCGAGAGAGTCAGAAGAGAGGTGTGAGTGAGACGGCGTGATTATATGGTAAACGTGTTGTTTCATTCCTTAGATATGTGCGGAGCCATGATAACCACTATATGCTGACTAGAATACGAAGGAATTTTTCTTTACAGGTACATAAATAGGGTATGAAGCACCTGTAGTCTTATGGTAGAATTCATGTTGTATGTATTCCAGTACATTACCAGATTGTTATTGTCTTGCAGGTCTCCCTCCCCGCAGTCCCCATCCTTCCCTTCCCCCGCTTGATCACTCCATGGAGTCTGTATACTAGATCAGACCGTGGTGGTATCGAGAGGTGGACCATAACGAGCAACTTACGACCCTGAGGATCCAAGGCTGCGACAGAGTAATCGGCCTACATATTATAATCCTCCCGATCGCAAGTTGAATATGGCCACTTTGGAAGACGTTATGGCAGCGCTGGCCATAGTACAGGCAGAACTCACGGCCTCTAGGGCCGAAACAGCCACCTTGCAGGCAGTGGTGAACAGAATGCAAAGAAATCCTTTTGATGCTGGCTCAGTACAGGCTTCACACACAGCACCTCTAGTAGTGGAGATACCTACACCCATTCCTTTGGCCACCCCAGAAAGATTCCATGGTGAGAGTAGTAAGGTACAGGTATTCCTGACGCAGGTGATGTTGCACTTCTCCTGCAAGGTAAAGGCATTCGCGACTAACCACGCTAGGGTAGCGTTTCTCATTTCATACTTGGCAGGGGATGCTGCACATTGGGCGGTGCCTCTAGTGAAAAGAGATGACCCTTTGTTATATGACTGGGACTCCTTTATTAGGGAATTTGAAAAAACTTTCAACCGCCGATCTGCCACACTCTCAGCCAACAGGGATTTGCTAGAATTAAGACAAGGAAACCGGGACCTAATCGCATATCTAAACGACTTTCGTAGACTCATCACGGAGACAGAGTGGCCCGTGGCTAAACAGGCTGCTATATTTCATCAAGGGCTGAGAGAAGAGATGAAGGATGTCCTGGCACAAATAGACCCCCAGCCAGCGTCATGTGAAGACCTAATAAGTCTAGTTTTAAGATTGGATCATCGGCTCAACGAACGCAAAGGAGAACACAAGAGACGAGAGCGTATGCCTGCTAGGTTTGAGGCACCCCGCCAACCCGAAGTTCAATCAGCCTCCAAAACCGAGCCCATGGAAATAGGCGCTGTGCGCTCAGCGCTTACCATGGAAGAGAGAGATTACCGAAGGAAGAAAGGGTTATGTATATATTGTGGCAAGAAGGGACATTTCATTAGAGAGTGTACCCTGAGATCCAAGTATCCTCGTGTCGAATCTAGAAAGACATTGCCAGTAGCTTCCACGTTCTCTGCGGGAAACGACAGAGCTTGAAGACTACAGAAGGGACTCCTTCAAGCTATACATACATCCCTTCTTTGGACAAAGACCCCCTGTGTAAAACCGACCATTTCTTCCTGGTATTACGTCTCCTTATCCATGATGAATGGTGTTCGGTGCAAGCTATGTTGGATTCTGGAGCAACAGGCTGCTTTATCGATCAGAAACTGGCTATCGCCCTGGGACTTAAGCTGCAGGAGAAAGAATTTCCTGAAGCAGTCTATGCAGTAGACGGAAGACGTTTGGATGCTGGCCCCATTCGGTTCTGCACCGACAACCTGGAAGTTCTACACGGACCTGATCATAAAGAAAACTTAATATTCAACGTCATACAAGCCCCACAGTACGGAGTCATTTTGGGACTACCTTGGTTAAGAAAACATAATCCCCAGGTGGATTGGGTGGATAGATCCATTTCCTTCTTATCGGGGTATTGCATACAACACTGCCTTCCAACAGAAAGCAATCCAGCGACGACCTTAGCAGGAAGACATCATATTGCAACAGCGGCTGAACATCCAGTGTTGTTACCTGACGAATACACAGAATTCACTGATGTCTTCAATGAAACAATGGCAGAAACGCTACCCCCACACCGGCAATACGATTGCCAAATTGACTTATTTCCTGGGGCTGTCATACCATCAGGGAGAGTGTACGCGTTAACCGAACCGGAGACTCTCCATCTCCGTGAATATCTGGACAAATACCTAGCTTTGGGTTTCATCAGGGTTTCCAAATCGCCTGCTGCCCTCCGTTATTTTTCATACCTAAGGCCAACGGAGAGTTGCGTGCATGTGTGGACTTTCGTGCACTTAATGCCATCACTGTAAAGAATAGGTATCCGTTACCTCTCATTAATGTTTTACTAGAACAGGTGAAGAGGGCAGTCATCTACACCCGTTTGGACTTGAAGGGAGCCTACCATCTAGTAAGGATGAGACAGGGTGACGAATGGAAGACGGCATTTAAAACACGCTTTGGCCTCTATGAATATCTGGTGATGCCTTTCGGCTTATGCAATGCGCCGGCCGCCTTCCAATACTTCCTCAATGATGTGTTAAGGGAATATCTTGACCTTTTTGTGGTGGTCTATATCGACGATATTTTGATCTACTCGTCTAACACAGAGATACATGGTACACATGTACGCACCATCTTACAAACGCTGCGAAAACATCAGTTATACTGTAAAATCAGCAAATGCGAGTTCAGTGTCACCACCGTGGAATTTCTAGGTGTAATGCTGACACCTTGGGGGCAGGAAATGTCCGAACGGAAGGTACAGGCAGTAAAGGAATGGCCTACTCCCACGACAGTTCGCGATATCCAATGCTTCCTGGGGTTCGCAAACTTTTACCGCAGGTTTATCGATCATTTTTCCAAGCTGGCCGCTCCGCTTATGCGCCTCTTACAGAAAAAAGTGGTGTTTCAGTAGACAGAGGAGGCTCAACAAGGTTTCGAAGCACTAAAGAAAGCGTTTGTATCTGCCCCGGTATTACGACATGCCGATCCCGACCATCCATACACAGTGGAGGCAGACGCATCCGAATATGCGGTAGGGGCTGTGCTATCTCAACGCCACCTAGATACTGGCCAACTTCACCCGGTGGCTTTTATGTCCAGGAAACTCAATACCGCCGAGCGCAACTATACCATTGCGGAGAAGGAGCTGTTGGCCATAAAGAACGCATTCCAGGAGTGGAGGCAATACCTGATGGGATCCAAACACATAGTCACCGTGTTCACCGATCACCGCAACCTGCAGTTCATGACAACTGCTCGACGTCTAACCCCCCGACAGCTGCGGTGGATGCTGTTCTTTGCGGAGTACAACTTTCTGGTGACATTCCGCCCAGGGAGCGAAAACAAAAAGGCCGACGCCTTGAGCCGCCAAACCACCCCGACTACTCCTGATACCCTTCCGGAGAATGCCATCGTGGACCCTCGGAATGTGTTATGTGCCACAGTCACAGAAAGATTCCTCAGGAGCATTAAACATAATCTGACACATAACAGATGGAGGGTATGGTTGAAGAAGAACAGCGATTGGACTGTGAAGGACGGACTTCCGGTGCGTGGAAACCAGTTGTTGTTGCCTGTCTCTTCCTTAAGGAAACAAGTGTTCTACTGGTGCCATACCTTACCCAGTGCAGGGCACAATGGCATCGAGAAGACCACTGAACGGGTACTCCGTCAGTTTTGGTGGCCTACCGTCAAGAGAGACGTAAAGGTGTGGGGTGGCGAATGCACGGTATGTTCCCAGATGAAAACAACACATACCAGACCGGTAGGGCTTTTGCGGCCTCTCCCTACCCCGGCACAACCATGGGAACGGATTTCACTGGACTTTGTGGTAGGGATGCCTCCAGACAAAGGACATACAGTTATTCTTGTAGTGGTAGATTACTTGACTAAACTAGCCCACTTCATTGCCTGCAAAAAGATACCTACGGCGGGCGAACTGGCACAAACTTTGTTGAAAGACATAGTAAGACTACATGGGCTTCCACAAGTGGTAGTGTCAGACAGGAGGACCCAATTCACCGCCAACTTTTGGAAGAAGTGGTGTTCGGCGCTAAGAATCACCTCTAACATGTCTACCAGCTTCCATCCCCAGACAGATGGCCAGACAGAAAGGGTCAATCAAACGTTAAAGCAGTATCTTAGATGCTACGTGGATGTTACAACATAAGCGAGGGTAGACAGTCTGTGGCTAGCAGAAGTAGCGTACAATAGCGCGTTGCACAGTTCTACAAAACACACACCTTTTCACTGCACCTATGGGTATCACCCTTGTTTCACCCCCTTCCAGCATCCTGTGGGCCAGGGATCTGTGCCAGAGGTACAGGAACGGATAACACATATCCAAAAGACATTACAACAAGCCCGTAAGGAGTTGCAGAAATCAAAAATCCGGTATAAAGCTTATGCGGATAAAAGCAGGCGAGAGGGGCCTACATACAAACAAGGAGAGTATGTGTGGTTATCCACTAAAAACATAAGATTCAAGAGATACAGCATCTTTAATCCTCGATATATCGGCCCCTATAAAATTGTCAAATTGATTAATCCGGTGGTGGTGAAATTAGCTTTACCATCTTCCTTACGCATTCATCCTGCCTTTCATGTTTCCCTGCTTAAGCCCTCACATTTAGGGGTAAGGAATACGCCAGTTCCAGTGCTGGTGGATGGGGAGGTAGAGCATGAAGTGCGGGGCATACTGGACTCAAAGATTCATCGCACCAGGTTGTGGTATTTGGTTGCCTGGAAAGGTTATGGTAACGAGGAGAATTCATGGGAACCCGCTACAGGGGTTCATGCACCTCGATACGTTCGCCTGTTCCACAGCCGATTCCCTTGTAAGCCTTGCCTCTGTCAGTGTTCTTCGGGAGAGGGATGTACTGTCAGGTTTCATCAGGGAAAACACTGACGAGGCATACGAACGGGATTAGAACTGCAAATCCCATGATTCCCTGCGGTGACCACGTTGATGACGTCATCGCGCTTCAGGAAGAGCGTTATTTCTTCTCCTCCGAGGAAACAGCTGGTGCCGGTTACTCCCACCGCTGAGACGCCGAGTCCTCGAGGTCTGGTAAGGGTGCAATACTGCACCGCTTCTCTCTACTTCTTGATTACCTGGTTGCTCAGTGGATGCGGCATACTTTGAGTATCCTGAATAGTATCTCTGCTGTCCCGTTGGCTGAACCTCATATCGGGTTCTTGCGGGAGAGCGGAAGGAGCCCTGTTGGTTCTAAATTGAAGAACAAGCAGGGAGTTTTGTTTGCATGTTGGTTCAAGTTTCAGTCCAGAAGGGAGGCAGCGACCTTTCCTAAATCCTCGATGGCGTTCTCTCTTTGAAGAGTGTTCTAACTTGAGAGATCGCAATATTTGTGTTGTACAAACCGTGATCTGAACGGTGGTAGTAGGTTGGTGAAATGCTTTATGTCGGATCTTCCTTGGAATACTTTTTGGGCACAGAAGGAAGAAAGAGCGTATAACTGGATATCTGGTTCTTTGTACGCTCCTATGTTTATAGAGGCAGATGTCAAACAATCTGCTCTATAAATCATTATTCTGAGACGTATCAGAAGTTGGGTACAATTGTTTCTATTATAAAAGCTTGACTACTGTGGAGCTGGATTATGATTCTTTCCTGAAAATTAAGGAACATGATAATTAATGCATCATATGTTTGCGTGCCTATCCCTGGGGCCCTTTTTGTGTCGTTTCTTACAGGGGAACCTGAAATTCCTCAAGTCAGCCCTGCAACCTTGTAAGGCCACGCACAGCCCATTTGTGGGTAGGTTCTTCGAGAGAGTCAGAAGAGAGGTGTGAGTGAGACAGCGTGATTATATGGTAAACGTGTTGTTTCATTCCTTAGATATGTGCGGAGCCATGATAACCACTATATGCTGACTAGAATATGAAGGAATTTTTCTTTACAGGTACATAAATAGGGTATGAAGCACCTGTAGTCTTATGGTAGAATTCATGTTGTATGTATTCCAGTACATTACCAGATTGTTATTGTCTTGCAGGTCTCCCTCCTCGCAGTCCCCATCCTTCCCTTCCCCCGCTTGATCACTCCATGGAGTCTGTATACTAGATCAGACCGTGGTGGTATCGAGAGGTGGACCATAACGAGCAACTTACGACCCTGAAGATCCAAGGCTGCGACACCATGTGGCATGCGCTACATAGGTAGTACTAAACATCCACTTAAGAAGCGCATGCTCGAACATCAAAGGGCCATAACAAACCTAGATTTCACATATCCCTTTGCAAGTCATTTCTACAATTCACACAATAGTGACAAAAATGTACTTACCATCTGTGGAATTGATAGAGTTTTCAAACACATACGGGGTGGTGATATGGAGAATCATCTTATAATTCTTGAATGTAAGTACATTATTGATTTAAACACTAAAACTCCATTTGGTCTGAACAAAGAGGAAGAATTGAACACACATATTGGGCTATGAATGTAGTACTCCACTGACTGTATTTCATTTCCTACCGTTAACCAGCTGTTCTTGCATTCATGGACGATTTGTCCTTTTTAAATTGTAATGTATATATGTATGTGTCTTCTTGATCATGAAATATTTGTTTTTCATTTGGTATATTCTGTTTAGGAAGGTGGCACTACACGGTGAGTGACTAGATCTCCAATAGCAGGGTTATGGAGCGAGCTTGATAGGCTCTCCCATGGTGATTGAAGGTCCATGAATGGAGGACCATACCGAGTGGCTGCCGACTGGGCCCTTGACTTAACACTGGGGAAGCCAGGTGTTATGATCACGATTTTGTTTGTTCATATCCGACATTTCCCGCATAGGGGTGGACTAATGACCAGTAGAAACGAGGTAGGAATTTTCCACCGTCCATCACCCCATAATCAACCATGAAACTCACCATTTGGTGGGTTTCCCGTTGGTTGGATTAAGATTATGAGTATCTCCATTTGGAGATTGATCGAGCCCAGCGGATCAGCCGCAACACATTGACCCACGCTTTCTATGAGAGGGACTTACTCGAATGTTTGAGTAGTCCCAGCATCTTGTCACCAACTCTTTATTTTTTAGCACTTTTTTCACGTTGATATCTGCCCATATGAGCACATATCATTTTTTACGGCAGCGGGGCGACCCCTTTTTTACATGTGATCATATGCATTATGGAGAGTTTAGCCGGAGCACACACATCCCTATGGCTTGTAGTGGCATACTTGATACAGAGGGATCATCGGATCCATCTGTATACTAGATATATGGCATACAGTTTCAGGTTTAGTGCAGCAGCCATTGTAATTCTGTCACGGCATTATACTGTGGGCTATCATTAACTTTTATGCACACAGTTATGTTAGATCAACAGTAACCGCACTTTCCTGGGACATGACCTGCATATATTGCCACAGGGTTCTCTGGTCTCGGATGAGAGTAACACATGCCAATCAGTCGTAGAGTCTCTGTATGCTGGTGAACACATGACACGATGTCAGGATGAAATGTTAGCCATTGATTTCAGTTCACGCCTCTGAATATTTGGGTTTGTCTAATCATGAAATGTGACCGTCTATTATGAATTATGTACATAATATGTTAATTGAAAATGATTTAGTTCTCATTGACTATTGTATAATTATATATCTGTCGCATTCTCGACCGAAGTAACTCTACTATGTCCATGATGACGTCTTTTGATGTTTACAAAATGCCGTTTCACCCGCTTCCGGGTAACTTGACAAAGGCCTTTACGGCTGAAACGCGTTGTTGGTGAGCAATAAAATCCTCACGGTTATGGACGGTGTGCCGCCTCATTCCTTTGCGGTTTGAACTTTGGTTACTATATTTGTGGCATTTCGCTACCACGGCGGGCACCGGCACCTGGGCAGGCATGCGGCATTTGGCGAAAACTGTTTTTGGACATATATATATATATATATGCACATTTTTATATAATTTTAAAATTATAAAATCAATTAAAATTAATAGTTTATTAATTGTTTTAAAGCAAATATATATATTAATTATGTATGTTTAACTTTTTTTATTAAGTTTATTTGTTAAAGTTTATATTAAATCTACTTTATTTTTTAATATTAATTTTATTATTTAACATATTTAATATTTATTATTTTATTTTAAATATATTTAAAAATCGATATTTGTACAACTATATTTTTTACATCAATATTTTTTTCCGATATTTTTGTACTTACCTGTTTAAGTATAGGGAGTCGATATTTTTGCATTTTATATTTTTTCATCTATATTTTTTACTTTGATATTTTTTACATCGATATTCTGTCAGTGAACCATTGAAGACAATCATAAAGTTAAGGAGTAACAGGAAGGGAAGCTTCTGTTGTGGAAAGTTAATGTATTGTGTTGTAGTGTTCGTTAAAGCGTTTCCTAAATTAAACCAGTGTTGAGGAGGTCCTGATGGATAAAGGGATGTTGTTCCAGATCCTGGGTGCATAGATGGAAAAGGCCAGCCATTTGTTTTTTCTTTGTTACACTTCTTAGTCTGCAGTCTGATGGCATCCTGGCTGTGGGTGTGCAGATAACCACCAGAGGTCGAGAGCTTGTCTGAAAGATAAGCGGGGATGCTGGTCGTTTTGGCTTTGTAAATGATGCAGGGATCTTTTGCCATTGGAGGAGGTGCTTATAATTTTGTTAGTGATAAAGCAGTGGGGGGGGGATAAACAGAAAACCACCTGCCAGTCAGCTCTTTGCTATTTTCAGTATAAGGTGATGCCATCTGGGTTATGAAATGAACCAGCAGCATTTCAGCACTTTGTGAATGATCCGCTTGTAGAGTTTTTACATCATAACCTTACAAAATGACACATTAATTTATTCAAGAAACATCAGAGGCTTGTGAAAGCAGGCTTGAAAGGCTTCCAAAAGCACAACTTGAATGCTGAGTTATATAAGTGTACGTTTTTTGACAACCAACAAGTGACATTCCAAGGATTTGAGTTGCTTCATAAACGTCTAAGGATGAAATGAAGTTGGATTCAATATGTGATTTCATACAGCCAGAGAACATACATTTTGTACAATTTCTGCATTTTTCTAGTTAATTCCCACATTTTTCTAATACGAAAGCAATCATCACTGTCTATAAGAAGCAAATGTTGTTTTTGAATTGGATAAGAAGGAGTAGCAGAAAGCAATTGCTCTAAACTAATTCGACAAAACCAGCAATAGTGTGTGGTCAGCATATGTGCAGGTCAATATTAAAACTTTGATACTGTGCAATTTCCCCAGCATTTTTGCATATGCTAATTAGTCACAAAATCACCTAATGAGCGCGATGGCCAAGAAAATAAACATGCTGAAAAAAAATGTCTCACTACAGAGAAGGAGAAGAACTCTAGTGCTGTTGTGCAGTTTCCACTTTTCAGTAGAAACTGTTTGTTTGTTGGACAACATAAACGTTGGGATTGGTGGTGGACTGATTCTCTGCATCCCCTCAGGATATGTTGTCCTATAGACCAGCTAGCTCACAGTACCTGCCCCCATAAGCCCCTCTAAACCTAGACAGGTAACAAATGGTTCGGGCAACCTCAGAACATGACAACCCTAATCCCCCCAGGAATTGTGGAAACAGATCTAAAACCTTTTTGCTCAGTCACTCGTGAGCTATTGGGGAGATATACAAGAAATACACAAAGTGGCATTTTCAATATTAATTGAACCATTGTCTTCCTTATATAAAATATATGCGCTGCAATAATTGACAGAAGCAGATAAAAGTGATTAGTAGTATAATGGTGGTGAAGAGAATAGCATATAAGTACTGAGTATAGTGCACTCCCTTACGGAAAAAATAACACTGCACTGTCATGCAAGCAAATGTGTGTCAAAAGTCATTGTGTGAAAGAGAAGGCAACTTAAGAAACATGTACATGATAAAATGGCAATGTTTCTTCCCGGGCCTAACTGAGCCACCTGACAGTGCATGCATCACGATGCATGCACATATATTGGTTAACATTTCTAATGGCTTTTCTTTAATAGAAATGCCATATAAAGACAGCTGCCATGCATCCACATGCGTTCACATTCAGCATATGGCAAGTGTTCACGTGTGTGTTCCAAACTGGCAGATATTGTCGAATAGTTTTTGTTTCATGGCATATTGGTGGCCATTTGGCATTGTGTAATGCCAATGCAAGAAAGCAAAGGCAAACCAAACTTTTACTATTGAGACCTGTTGGCTTTGCCAATGCTTTTTTAAGTCTTGAATAACACAGCAGCACATTTGAACCGGAATTTGTGTAAGCAAAAGCCTTATATTGTGTACATTTGGGTCTGTAAAGCTGGTTTCTCTGTAAGAATCGTACAGGTTTATTTAGAAGTTAATGCCATAAAAGATACTAATTCCAGTACCATACATTGTAAAAAGAGTCAACTATCTTCATTCTGGGGTTTTCTAGCCAAATTTTGAAACAAGCACTAGAGTCAGCACTATTCAAACAATCACGCATAAGTAATAAGAAAACTAGAACTATCTCAGATTTCGGATGCGTGGAGAAAGGTGGGAACCAGTCCCAGATTTACTAAGGTTTTGTGTGGGCTTTGTATTACTTTTAAATGCAGACCAAACACAAAATACAGGATGTTATTTACAAACTAGTTAAAATTGCGATTTGCATTGGTTTGTAACCAAAAGAAATGCAGCTCAATGCTCTGCCATTCATTAATTTGCTTCTAGATGGTGTTCAATGGGTGGTGCATGGGCATTCCCATCCTTCTACCCCTGGACTGTGACACAAATTCACATCTGCGAAGAATTGAAGAAATTGATTTTCTCCAAAATCTTGTGCCTCCCTGAGGTTGATGTAAGGAGGAGAAATATTTGTATTTCTCCTTGTGTATTCCTTTTTGAATGTGTGCTGCATTCTGCAGCACACATATAAAGAGGAAATTCACCTAAAAAAGCTATGCTGACTTCAACACAGATAACCTTGTCGATAGTGTAGGAAGTGCGCTAGTGCAGGTGGAGAGCAGAACTGTACCACATCTTTGTAGATATGGTGGAGTTCTGCTCTCCCCATTTCTCACAACACAGAGCAGCACCTTTACTTGCTACCCGGCGTTACGTCAACTCTTTGTAAATCTAGGCCCCAGTGTGTAATTGTTTATGGGTCTTGAGCAACAATGCAGCAAGTTTTCATAAAGTTGAGACACTGGAAAATGTAAACCTTAAAAAGGGAACAATATCTGTCAGAGTGACCCTAAGTAATCAATCCTCAGGTGGAAGGGGCAGCTTCTAGGGCTGTTATCCACACACAACTTGAATACACCCCACAAAGTAGTAAAGAGACTGCTAAGCCACACCCTTACACCGTGTCAAGTAGGAGGTTGAGTTAGCCACAGTTTTTAGTCAGGTTTCAGGAAACTCAAGA
Organism: Calotriton arnoldi; assembly: GCA_963921515.1. NCBI lineage: Eukaryota > Metazoa > Chordata > Amphibia > Caudata > Salamandridae > Calotriton > Calotriton arnoldi. Next base: position 113,673 of record CAWUFW010008045.1, read on the forward strand.
TTGATAAAATAACTATTTTTCCATCAGCAGTCACTTTCCGGACCTTTTACATTTCTGTGGAGGCCACAAAAGAGAACATAGCAGTTTAGCCACCTATTGGTAAGAAGAATTCGGTATTTTCTTGCTGCTCAAGTTGTTAAATGTTGGGTTGCACCGTGGAACAAGAAACAGACGCCTCCTTCTGGCAAATCCAGTATAATACATTGTCACAGACTTCTGATTCAATGAACCCGTGTTTGAAGGTTCCGCAACAATCTACACCAGCAGAGCCTGTGATAGGGAGCCTGCAGAAAAAAGGACATTAACGTGAGGACAAAGGCTGTCAGCATCGTAAAATACATTTAACATTTTGTAGGCAAACATAAAATTCGAGACATGCAATAGTGAATGATGTCAATAACAAAAGGGTGATAGCTGCGGCTCGAGTAGAAAACTTACTCGAGCAGCAGCAAAATCAACTTGAGAAGCTGCACCCTCTGGCGCTCCTCTGGTGCCGTTTGCACTGATTTTTCAGCGTGGATTGAACTCCTGGCACTAAATCACAGCGCGAGCAGTGCGACGTGCCTATTTGCACCTGTTCATGGAAATACGTGGAATCTCGTGGAAATTTTTTGTAACTCAGCGGAATTCCACCGAGTGAAACTCTGCGAGTTCTGCCCACGCCTACCTTGTACCTCTATGTGGTACATTTGAAGGGATTAATGGAATAATGTCCTCTCCAGAGCAGCCACCTACTGCCATTGTGCTAGACCTTCCAAATGTACCCTAGCCAGCAACATGCTCCCCATCACCATGGCAACTGTAGCCCTAGGTATGTAGCGGAACATCATTATGTAAAGCTCTAAAAGGAAGGAAACAGGATGCTGCAATTGCTGTAAACTGGTACTTTATCGACAGCTTGTGTTTAATGGCAATCTGAGGTTTCTGACTTTGGAGACAGCGTGTGTACCATCGAGTTACATGAGTAAGGACAGACTGTCAGCTTGAAGATACAATTCTAATGTAGCACAGTGAGCTATAAACTGACATCAAGCATCTGCATGCAATTTGCCAGTCGTATGTTTGGAATCAATTTTTTGCAATCTTTCTTCATTCTATGTTTGATAAAAAGACTTCCTTTGTGTAGTAACAAAGTGTTAATAGTACAGTCAGCCTCAAGCACTGTTACATTTTAAATCCTTACTTTGTGTTTCTTTAGACAAAGCACTCATCATGCCTACCTGTATGGATTCTATGTGGCTCCAACAGCTTGCAATGCTCCATACCTAATGTAAAATTCCATGTACATGGACGCTGTATTGTATGTGTGTGATGTAAAGCGCACAGACACTATACATTGGGGTGGGTATTCCTTTAAAATAAATTAACTTATGAAAAAATGAATTGGTAAGTGCTACATAAATGATTATTTGTGTAATTACTCATACAGTTCGGCATTCTTACAGTCCATGTATAAGTCTTACATACTGTGTTTGACCGAAGTTATAAATCCATAGTTTGTCTGAAGTGCTTGAGAAGTGACAACAAGGCAGAATGAGTGGCTTTGTTCGCCTCCATTCCATTGGTATCTAGGTGTTAGGCTCCAATAGCTCCTAGCCAAGGAGGGTTGATGGCCCTTTAAGGGAGGCTTTTGTTTTCGGCCCAACTGGAATACAAAATTCCTTGCAGCTTGCAGCTCAAAATGGAAAGCAAAGTGTGGGCACGGCTGAATGAGTCCCATTGTCTGAAAATTACACCATGACAAATTCAACATATTTCACTGGGGCCAGCCCAGACCACAACTCAAAAATACTTGACACCTCATTTCATGTGCTGAATATATATTCATTACACCATCGTTAAAATAAGTTCAAATATTACTATGAGCCACCCCCTACTGTTTCATGTAGTACCTCTTACAATTTTCATTGCTTTGTAGAGTGCAATCTGAAAGTGCAAACTTCACAGAGGGAATAGTGCATGAAGGAGCAAATAGCTAGTAGATCAGAAGTGCAGAGTGGGCTTGTGAAAACTAGTTGGTGAATGTCAAACCACCAGTGTGGCCGCACATCTGTGTTGAGGGCAGAAGTGCAAGAGGCTATCTAGTCAATCCTGTATAGGTGGGAGAGTGTTCAACACATTTACAAAATAATTAGCACTCATATATCTAGATCATGAGGAAATATCACTGAGTTTACCAGAGAAAAGTATTCACAAAATGATACCTTGCCCCATAAATCCTTTCATTTCATAGAATGTTACACCAATCTTGCATAATAATCCTGGGGAGTGAATCTCCTGCAGCAGGTGGAGAGTGGGCATTTAAAGCCATGATAAGCATTGAAAGTTTTTAAACCTGTCAGTTCATGTCTGATCTGAAGTTCCGCTCCCACCCTTTGTGACCCTGGAAACAGTTTGCGAGTGACTCCAGCTGAAAGAAAGTCTTTTACAAGTAACACGGGAACTGATATGTGGGGGCACAGGGAGAAGCGGTTTCTCCACTGGGAAAATAATTTCTTCTTAGTGAAAAAATAAAATAAAATGTGCCACTGAGTAAATTTCAGTATTGGGGAATGTTGGAAAGTGGGATATTGGTTGGGGTAAGTATGCACCTACCAAAAAGGCAACAAGTCCACTAACACGGTATAGGGTCCAGTAAAGGTCTCAATAAATTAGCCTCTTGCTCAACCCTTGGTAGCTGTAACCGATCAGTCAGGCCTGATGTAGGAGACAGAAGTGTAAAATAAAAATCCCAAAACCAATTTATAAACATAGTAAATATTTTTATGAACAAATAGACAGCAAAACGACAAAAATCGAATGTAGGGAACCGAAGATATGAATTTTTAAAGATTAACTATTTTCTTGTGATTAAAAGCCTATAACGCCATTCGGGGACATCTGGTTGCGCTTGACCGGGACAAAGCCATCGTTTCAGGCTGACCGTGATGGAGCCCTGGTACACCAAGCAGGACACCCCGGTCAAAATTGTACCTACGTACTTAGAAAAGTTTCTGGAGGTTTTTCTTCCGACACCCCTCAATGCTCCTCGCCAGGCCGGATATGCAGAGGGTTCACTGGCTTGAGTTTCCACAATGCCCCGGTCAAATTATGGAAGTTGGAGCTGCAGAGCTTTTTAACGTGATCAACCTGAAGTCCAGGCCATGTCGCGGTTGAAGGAGTCTGGCTTGACTCTCCTGGTTGGGTCGGTAGCCAAAAGTTCCGCAAACTTCTCCAAACTTAAGGAGTTGCTTCTTGAAGGTCTCCTTGTGGGTCCAAAGTGTCTAAGACACAAATCCAAGAGTCTAGAGTCTCCTGGATGATCCTTGTAAGTTGGGACAAGAATTCCCACAATGCACCTGGCCAAATCCATAAAAGTCGACTGGATGCACACCAGGCTGGGGACTCAGGGTGGAGATGATGCAGGTGGGCTCAGTTAACCTGCAGCTGCAGGTAGTCCACTCCTTAGTCCTTCTTGAAGCAAGGCACAGTCCCCATGGCTGCAGTACCAAATGGTGCAGCAGGCGCAGTCACTCAGGATGCAGGGCCTTTGGGTGCAAATTCATATTCCATGAGGATAGTTCATCTCTTCTTTGTAGTTTCAGGCAGCAGAACTGAGAGGCTATGCACCTCTCACATATTTAATCTCAGCTTCTGGGCATCAAGAGGGGAGCAACCCTGACCAATGGGATGCAGGGTGCCACCCAGACGCATGACCACTTCCTCCAAAGTGTGGCATATTCTTGTCTCAGAAAGCACCATTCTTCCAAAATCCATCATGGCTGAAATCTCAGCAGAGCAGTAAGAGCTAACTGAACAGCTCAGTGTGGCTCATTTCCATTGCTCTCCTCCCCCTAACTGCTGCAAATGACTTCCTTAAGGCACAGGGGACGGAAGTTTGTAGACCTGGCATTCCTTGCCTGCCCTGTCCTCCTTTGAAGCCTCATGCTTTATGACCCCTCCCCCCTGACATTCCTGTGTAGCTGCAGAGCTTTCTCCAGCAGAAAGCCTCTCCCCTGGATAGCCACTTATCACCTAAGCAGGGCATCCTTGCTAAGCCTGTTAGCACTGACCAATCAGGGGAGACTGCAGGAAGGCTGGATTTTGGCTTACAGAAAAGAAAGTTTTATAACTGCTTTTCTGCCAAAATTATGATAAATTCAACAATAGCAATTGGCAGGATTTATCGTGACCATTCTGCTAAGTCCTTGAATGATATTTATTCCCTTCCTAGCAATAATTATGCAGCCATAAAATATTCCAATGTTAGCCTATGGACCAAGTATCTACAATGGGGAAAAAAGTAAAATGGACAGATTTCCCTCACCAGGCTTTATAAAACATATTTTATAAGGCCCCTGCTTATAGTTACATGACGCCCCTCCCCCACCCCAACCTCTGGAACAGCTAGGGGAGACCCTGGGGATACCTAATATGTACAAATAAGGTGGACTATCACTTTTTAAGTGCCCACAATGTATATTTAAAAGCAGTGCTGCAGAGCAGGACTGCTTTTAAAATGACCTCAGTCATTCAACAGTGCTCACATGCAAGTGCAACATAGGCTGCTGTCCTCTAAATGTCCATGACTTGTCAAGTACCGTGGTCTTATTGGTAGTTTCTATCCCCCTGCCCTATTATCTACTAGGGACTTATAGGGAAGGTCAAGCCAATTGTAAGAATTTACTTTTAAAGGCAGTCTACAAGGCAAGGCTTCATTTAACATGACAGACAGACACTCAGCAGTGCTCACATGCAAAGTGCATAAAACCTGTGGAGCTTCTAAACCTCCATTCCCTATTATCTACTAGGGGCTTATAGGCAGATTAATCCCCTTTACCCTATTACCTTCTAGGAACTTATAGGGTCTGTCAGGCCAATTGTAAGTGTGTAACCTAATACTTAGTGTACCCTATACATGTGTTGTGTTTTAAACATATCACTGGCCTGGGCCTGCTAGCAGAGCCCAGGGCACAGCTAGAGTCAGTCAGAGTCAGTTACCACCAGTATCATTCAGCAAAAAATGGGGGTTAACAGGGCAAAAGGATGACTTTCCAACAGAGAAATAAAAAAATAAAAAACACAAAAAAGCAGTCACATGAATTTCCCAGAAGTCTGTCAGGAAACCTACGAGTGGTGCAGCTTTGCAGACAGTGGTGGACCGGAGAATTAAATCAGGGTGAGCAAAAATGTTCAGACTAACGCTTTGCAGGTTTGGCCTGAGGGTTCTAGTAGAATGGGGCAAGGGCAGTCTAAAAGCAGCTCCCTACCTTCAGCCCACTAGGAAAATGCCAGAGTGGCAGAATTACCTATCCGGTTCTGCTTGAGGGCATATTCCTGGAAAGGGTTGTGAATCGAATAAAGTTGTTAATCTGCTTCCATGTGGATCTGTAGCTCTACGGCTGCAGAAGTACACCTCTTACATAAATCTGGGTCTGTAGAATTACCTCCGCTCTTTCTCTTAAATGTTCCAACTAAAGAATGAAAAGGGTTCTCACTGATGGGATGTATCAGACTTGCTCCTGATTACAGCCACGAATAAGGATAACAAGGACAAACCACCCCCTGTGCCCACGGGGACCAGGGCAATTATACCCAAGGCCACTGGAATTTTGTGGCAGGGGAGGGCCAAATTGTGGGCAGGGTTGAGTAAATTATGTGGCAAAGGCAAATTATGCTGCATAATGGTGCACATTCTGTGATAGTATCAGTTCATTCTTTTATAATTTTTAAACATGTTAACACTGTCTGGGCATTCGTTGCACCTCATTAATACCAGTTTAACACCCAAATATACCAGTAAGCAACAGAAAGGTAGCCAGACAACCTTTGCAAAGGGACTTCCACTGCGCAGCAGCACGTGGCTCTAAGCTTTTAGTAACATTTGAACTGTCTGAGCTAGGAACAACATTTTTTTTGTTAAAATCTGCAGATTATGTGGCAGATGATGCATTATGTGGCAAATATAGCAAATCTATAGCTATACAAAAATCGCTGCACAATCTCACAATTGCAGTGGCCCTGAGTACACTAAACAAAACGGCCTGTGGGACTCATTGGAAGTATTGCCTAATGTCTTTTTCATAGGAAATATGAATCAGACACATGATTTCTCTTATCGTATAATCTATTGCATATATCCAATCACTCAATACATTAGAAATAAACCAAAATTAACCCACTTTTCTCTATTGTCTAGGGTTATATTTATTCTGATACAAATAAAGGTGCAATATGTGTAATGAAGGGAGTGCAGACGATGCAGTGTACATAAAAGTAAAGATATTTATATAAAGAAATGTGAAGAAACACAGAACAAGTCCCCAGGTTGGTATTGCATCAAGCAAGTATTTTGGATGCTAAACACAGTTATATACGTTTGTCCAATGAGAGTAAATCGTTGATCCACCATGATGGGGCTTGCTTTTTGACCTATTGTAATTTGCCAGGTCTCATCAGGGCACCTTCCTGCACAAAAACAATCCTAGGAGGCGGTTTCCTTTTTCTAGAAGTGCAACACACATAAAAAGCAAAAACAACCATTTGCAATGCAATAGGTCTCGCATTAATGAGAGTTAGAGCTATTGGCATAATAAATGACAATGTTTTTTATCTATGTGTTTTGGTTTGGAGCAGAGTGAATGTATGTGGTTTTGAGTGGTTGAATTGGAATTGTTAGTTGGGGAATTGTGTGGTATGTAGCGTATTTGTGTAGTGGAATTATGTGACATGGTGAATCGATCGGACTGAGAGCTGCACAGAATAGATGGAAAGGAAGATAGAGAAGGATAGGTAGTTTGTGCACGAAGTGGTGAATGAACTCCAGATAGAGGTGGTGCTGAGTGATGCTGAGGTGGTGCTGAGTGATGCTTTGATGGTGCTCAGGTGGTGCTGTGCTGGTGCTTAGGTGGTGGTGAGTGATGCTGAGTTGGTGCTGTGCTGGTGCTGAGTTGGTGCTGCACTAGTGGTGGGGCACTGATTCCGAGGTGGTGCTGTACTGATGCTGAGATGGTGCTTTGCTGATGCTCAGATGGTGCAGTGCTGATGCTCAGGCGGTGGTGAGTGATTCTGAGGTGGTGCTGTGCTGATGCTCAGATGATGCTGAGGTGGTGCTTAGTGATGCTGAGGAGGTGCTGAGTGATGCTGAGGTGGTGCTGAGTGATGTGGTGTTGCTGAGTCATGTTGAGGTGGTGGTGCTGCACTGGTGCTCAGGTGGTGCTGAGCTGGTGCTGAGCTGGTGTTGTCCTGATGCTGAAGTGGTGCTGTGTTGGTGCTGAGTTGCTGCTGAGGTGGGACTCCACTGATGGTGGTGCACTGATGCAGAGATGGTGCTGTGCTGATGCTGAGATGGTGCTGTGCTGATGTTGAGGTGGTGCTGCGCTGTTGCTGAGGTGGTGCTGAGTGATGCTGTGGTGGTGGTGAGTAATGCTGTACTGGTACTGCGCTGATGCTGAGGCAGTGATGCTGTGGTGGCGTTGTCCGACTAATTTAGAGATTACCACAACAGCCAATTAATAATTCAATATACATAAAAAAAATTCTATTATCTGCCGCCCAAGCCATTGTTCTAGCTTTGGGGCCTGAAATAGTCCAAAATGTCACAATTGTAGGAGTGAGATGGTTAGTAATTGTGTTGTTACTATCATTGGCAGCATGGCATGGACAATGTGTAGTGCAAGCTGCAGTGGTCCCCTGACGAGAGCCCTGGCACTTTTTTTTTTATTTTTACAAATTAAGCACTGTGTATACTGTTCTCTGTACCTATTGTCGCCCCTGACTGGACAACATTCTTGTGACATGTTTGCCAACCTTTACCTGCATGTGAAAGGGGGAGAAATAAGGTCGCCATGCATTTGCTGAGGGAGTTAGTCATTGTGCTGACAAAATGGTAGCAGACTTGAAAGACTGCAGCTGGCTTAAGGAGTGAAAATATGAGGCCCAGTGGTTGTCTGGGGATTTGGAAAAGGAATTACAAATGGAACCTGGATATGATAGGCCTGTCACTCGAGTGCCAGAGAAACATCGCCGTAGTTCTTGAGTGTTGCGCGTCACTGGCGCAGACCCGAAAGTTACGCTGCAAATTTGTGCTTATCTCCGCTGAAAACCTTTTTGCACAAACCATAAAACACTTGGAAATATGTAATCATGTGATGAAACGCCACTACAAGCTGCAGGCGAACGATGAATGCTACCGTTATCTTGATTCTAGAAGCATTCATTAATCAGATTTCGTGTTTATATTCATTAAAACGTCAATTAAAAATGATGTCACATGGAAAATGTCCTCCAACTTGTAAAAATAAATTGTAGCAGTACACATTCCGCCAGCTTTTCCTGGTGGGAATTCCAGCGGACTCGTGGAAAATTGATTATTCCAGATGTAGCTCTTGCATGTGAGTTTTTGAACATCACATATCCAGCAGAAAAAAATACAATGGCAACACCTTCATGAGCCTACTAAACACAATCAGGTTAAACTATTAATGGGGGCTGCTGACTTCGGAACTGGCTTTGAATCTCGGCGTAAGCTCATTAAAATCATGTGATTCTGGGAATATACGTTTGGGTCGAGTTGCGCAATACAAAAATGCCGAAAAAGAAGAAATATTACCTCAAATCAAAGTATGAGCAGTGGAGAGACCCAGTAATATAAATTAATCTGTACTTACCTTGGTCCATGCGCCAGATAAAAAAGAAAGTGAAGTCTCCAAGGCTGCCGAATTAGAATGGTAAATAGTGGGCGGGTTGAAATAGTTTTTTTTCTTCTCCGAAACACAAAAATTGGTTGCCAAACGACAACGCGAATGCGCGCTGCAGGCTTGAACTGAAACTCATAACAGGCCTGCCCCTCATGTCATTGGTCAAGACATTGTGGAGGCAGACCAGCAGCATGAAGCAGGGCCGTCATAGGTGCGCTTTCACGCTATCTATGATTGGGCCAAAGAGGGGGTGCAGCACAGACCACAGACCAGCTTGTTAGTGTGAAAAAGGCCGCTTTATTGAAGACAGGTGCACCTTACAAACAAATTCCTTGGCCTGTGCCGTACAAAACTAAACCTCACTAAATATTTTCTTCCTACCTTACCCCCCACCCCCTCCCCTAAAGTTTTCCCTTTGCAACCATTTACAAACCCCCAAATCTGTCCTCCTTGGTGCCCCGTTAAACTTGTAACTTCTTAACATTTCCTAACCTAGCTATCTAAGTAACCTTCCTATGCTACTTCCCCTTCCTGCGTGCTCCCGGAGCGACCTTTTCCCACCAATAAACTGCAACTGTAAACAGATCTACCAACTCGCCCCATAGAATAACAATCCACACTCAAACCAGCACCTGCTTCAAGCGACAACCAATAAGTACATGCTTCCCCACCCGATGCACCTGTGCCCCAACAGACCGGCCACCTTAAAAGAAAAAACTTACCCATTAACCCGTACCCCAGGGGCTACATCCGGCCAACAGCCCAGATAAACGGGGGGGGAGGGTGGGCCAAAAATGTTTCCCCAGCCCAAAACCCAGCCGGCTGTCATGTCACTGCCACCGAAATGGTGGCCAGTGCCACAAGATGGCCGGCTAAATAGCCCTCCCGCCCAAAACCAGCCCAAGTGCAGCCCAACAAGCCCAATTGGGCTCTGGCTGCACCCCCGGCCCAAAACCCCCCGGGAGGGGCAGGCCTCCCGTTGGTCGGCTGCCCCCCCAAAGCCCTATTAGGCCAAAGAGGGGGTGCAGCACAGACCACAGACCAGCTTGTTAGTGTGAAAAAGGCCGCTTTATTGAAGACAGGTGCACCTTACAAACAAATTCCTTGGCCTGTACCGTACAAAACTAAACCTCACTAAATATTTTCTTCCTACCTTACCCCCACCCCCTCCCCTAAAGTTTTCCCTTTGCAACCATTTACAAACCCCCAAATCTGTCCTCCTTGGTGCCCTGTTAAACTTGTAACTTCTTAACATTTCCTAACCTAGCTATCTAACTAACCTTCCTATGCTACTTCCCCTTCCTGCGTGCTCCCGGAGTGACCTTTTCCAACCAATAAACTGCAACTGTAAACAGATCTACCAACTCTTACCCAGGAAAAACGCCACTCAGAAAATTCTGGCCCCAGACTTTTCTGACCCCCCCAACTAGGGACCCTGACGCCACGGGTACCTACGTATGTCCAATGCCTTGTCCAAAACCTCCTTAATCTGTATAACATATAACTCCAGTCCATAACGGGACAAGTGCACCCCATCTTCCCTAACAAAATAGACTGCTGCATACCGCAGTTCCGGATGTTCTACTCTCCCAATACCTTCCTTGTCACAAAAAATCCGCATGTCCCGGTTGATCTTCCTCCTTGCTTTATCTATTGCGGCTGGTCACTCCGCCCCCCTCCAATGTCTCCTGGGAATGAACTCTGACCATATAACATAACAACCTGACCACTGCTGTTTAATCTCCAAGAGATCCCTCTTCATTTGCTTTAACAGGGCCAAACCTTTACACTGAACCAGGTCATTCTCCCCCAAGTGAATGATAAAAACGTCTGGACAAATCCCACCTCTGATCGACCTGTTTAACGCTGGAAACAACTTGTGCCATCTCATGCCCCCTTTCCCGTTCCAATGACACCGAAACAACTGGGAGTCCAAACCCAAATTCAAACCGTTCCCTTTTGCACACTCGTAACGTTCTGCCCTTTTGACAAAAGAGTGTCCTATGATGAAGATGGACACCTCCGCCGCAGCAGGCCCTGCCACCGCACCTGAAAAGACACATATGTGAGGAAGGAAATTACACCATGCGTCCCCCTCCCCCACCCCCCGCAGCCGGATGTATGTTTTGAAGCAATCCGACTTCCAACGTCCCAAACGCATAAGGTCTTCCCTCCCCCATCCACTCTTAGCTGTGTCTGTGGCCGCCCCTATGCGGAATGAATGTGTCCCAAACTGTCCCGGATCTTCCCCCAAGCATCGGAGGGCTCGCCTCATGACCCCAAGCAACTGAGACGCTGACACCCTGCTGCCCTCCTTCTGCTGGAAAACCTCCCCGTCCTCCCCCACCAACCCCCTTGCCAGGATCCCCCCCCCAGGCTGCTGGGCACACTGTTTTGTCCACCACTGGCCCCATGACCACCCACTTCCCCACTCCCCGCTGGTCTGTCTTAGAGCGCTTTAGCCGTACTGCCACCGTGTCAACCCGCAAGTCAACTTCCCCCCATCGTACCCCTCTGGCCCCCCTCGCACCCAACATTTCAGAAACCCGAAAGGCCCCAAAGTACATCCACGACATTAACGTGGAGAACAAAACCGCTTCCTCTGCATTGCGGCATATCCACGGCATGAGACGTATCAAGCCGGACAGTATATCGATCGACAGGGGTCTTCTCTGCTGAGGTCTGCTACCCCTCTCTCGTGCCCAACCCTCCAGTAATCGAGTGCCCAATTCCCCCGCCGAAGGCGCGTAGCCCCACCACAATTTCCCCATGAAAGCTATGGCCAACAATTTTCCCGCGATCTTCACTCTGGAGAGACCTTTGTCAATCATGGACAAAATAAATTGTACTACCTGTTCCTCCCTGACCTAGTGCTGCCCACGGCGCCTTGCGCCACTGTCAAGGAATTCCCGCCAAGCCTGCCCATATGCCTTCCAAGTGGATGAGGCCAATGACCCTCTTACCAATTGAACGACCCTTTGTCTCCTACAGACCACATCCCCGCTGGAACCGGCGTCCTGCCCTCATCCGCCTCCGTGGCTAGCCCATGGAACCTCTGCCACTGTGAACCAGACAAAGCGTCCACAATGTCATTGTCCACCCCCGGAACATGTCTGGCTTGAAACAAAATATCATGCTCCAAACATCGCAGCACAAAAACCCTCAACAACTTGAGAACCTGATGGTCCCTGGCCGATTGTATGTTCACCACCTGCACTACCGACATATTGTCCACTTTAAAGACCACTTTCCTGTGTGCCAAATCCTGAGCCCAGACTGTCACGGCTACCACCAGCGGGAAGAGCTCCAGAAAAGCAATACTCCTCCCCCATTCTTCCAGTGTGGTGGCCATTCTTCCGCGCACCACCTCCCTTGCCAATAGAGGCCAAAAACCCCTGCCCCTGCCGCGTCCGAGGAGATAGTGACATCCCATTCCCATTCCTTCGGGGTTGCCATGGGAATGCCATTGAACCGTTCCAAAAGGGTTCGCCACATGCGTAAGTCCTCTTTAGTGCCCGCTGACAAGTGAGTATGATGGTGTGGCAGCGTCAAACCTGACAAACGCAACCCCAACCTCCTGCAAAAGGTGCGCCCTGCTCGCATCACCCTGCATGCAAAGTTTAGATGCCCTAGCAATACCTGCACCTCCCTGACCGTCACCTTCTCTTTGGCCAGTAAACTGTCAATCAACAGCAGCATGTGCACTTTCTTGTCTGTCGGCAAACGAGCTTCCATGGTCACTGAATCTAATTCGATACCAAGAAATGACAACACTGTACTGGGACCCTGTGTCTTCTCTGGCGCCAAGGGCACACCCAGGTAGCCCATGAGCTCTTTAAAACTTGCCAGCTGCTGCTGACAGTCCGCAGAACCGGGCAGTCCCACCAGGAAAAAGTCATCCAGGTAGTGTGTCGCCGTCTCTTTACCCGTTTTCCATGAAAAGACCCACTGCAGGAATGTACTGAACCGCTCAAACAAGGCACAAGATATGGAACAGCCCATTGGCAGAGCTTTATCCACGAAGATGGACCCTTCGAACTGGATACCCAACAACTGATAATCCGCCGGGTGTACGGGGAGCAATCGAAATGCCGACTTTATGTCGCATTTTGCCATGAGTGCGCCCGCCCCTACTGTTGCGACCAACTGTCGTGCGACGTCCACTGATGAGTAGGATACTGAGGACAGCTCAGCCGCTATGAAATCATTAACGGACGCCCCTTCTGGCCATGACAGGTGTTGAATCAACCTGTATTGCCCCGGCTCCTTCTTTGGCACCACTACAATTGGGGAAATGATCAGGTCCTGGATGGGGCAACTCCTGAACGGCCCTGCCATACGCCCTTCCCGGACTTCTTTGAACAATTTTGCCCGCACTACCGGCCCGTGTGTCTTTGCAGATTTCAAATTCTCGGCCCACCTAGCGGGCCTCGGACCCGCATACCCCAGCTTGAAACCCTCCTGAAAACCCCGTTGCAAAAGGACTGCGTCCTCTGTCCGTGGATATGACGCTAAAAATTCCTTTAGACAGCCCTGATTAATGGGAGTATGAGCCTTTGCCCAAAGCCCCTTGTTCACCTCTTCCACCTCTACCACCATTTGCCTGCTGCCCTGCCTGGTTGTACTGCTGAGCCTTCCCACTACCTCCTGTCCCCCAGCATTGCACGACGGGGTGTCTACCTGCACACTTAGAGCATTCGTGCTGAAATTTGCAGTATTGTCTGGCGCACGTGCCCTTGTTAAAGTCCCAGCACGCTCCCCATGTGCCCCCGGTGCTGTTCCCGGCAGACCCCACCCCCCGCGGGTGGGACGGTTCTGAAAGGGGCAAGGCGCAAGGGGAAGGCCACTGGCCATGTATATCGTCTTCCCAAACTTTGCCCCCCCCATGGTCTGCTGGTATAAATCCGAATCTATCTCCCCCCACTTGGCCTCCAGATCCCAAGCCAATGGAGCCCGGAACTCCTTGTCGTAATGCGACCACGCGTAACCTTCGTACGTGACCTGTGCCCGTCTAATCACGTCCATGTATTTAAACAATGCCACAGACCTGTCGGGGTACTTTTCACAGTACACACTGGCGAAAATCAGGAACGCCGCCGACCAGTTTTCAATGGTCATGGGCACCCTCGGCCTTTTGGCCAGCTCCAACTCCTCCTCTTTGGACCCCTCCTTTGCTGTGAGCTCTCTATGCAACAGCTTCAGCATGTCCACGTATTCGCCCTTCCATATTTTCTCTTTGGTTGCCAACGTAAGGTGGGCCCCCAAGGGCTTAGCCACCCCCATGTACGGCAACTTTTTTACGGGAATGTCGTGACTCTCCTTACCCTCCGCCTTAGACGCCCCTCCGTAGTCTTTCCCCCCACAGCGGTTGCCCCCAGGTGCCCCTCCGCTCGCCCCTCCGAGGAGCTGGGTGCCGCAGCCCCGTTGCTCTTACCCCCCCTTTTTTCGGCGACTCTGTCCCCATACCTGTGTCTTTCACGTATGCCCCCTTCCACAATTGCACCTCCCCTTCCTCCCCCCTCCCCTGCGCATCCGTGCCCACCGACACCCTGCCTTGTGTGTCGACCACTGGCCTCCCCTCTTCTACCCTCTTCTTTACCCTCCAGCCCCCCTCCCCCTGCGTGTGCTCCTGTTCCTTACCTGGCATCAAGGTCGGCGTCCTGACCGGATCCCGCCGCCTAACGAGTCGTGAAGGAGGGGCTGCCACGCAATCCATTTTGTTCCGCCGTGCCGGACCGCTCTGTAAAAAACTCAATACTTCATTACTTACATCCCCCCTCCCCTCCCCCTCTGCACCTCATCTCCAACTATTTCCCCCTCTACTACGCTCTCCTCGTCATAATCCAAAAGCAAAGAGCCGTCCACCTCGGACTCCAGCCCGTACACACATTCACGTTCCCTGCCTGTGCAGGCCGTCCTCCATGGACTCAAGCTTGCTCAAGCCCGCCCGCTCCCTGCAAGTGCGTAACAAGTCTCCCAGATCAATGTTCCCTTTCCTCTGCCCTGCGCGCCTGTCCTCTGTGTCCCGCGATGTGCCACCTGAAACTCGTGCCTGTTCCCAGGAGGCCGCATCGACCCACCGGGATTGTGACACTGGGGACCGTTCGCCCCACCGCCTGCGCACCACCTCCTGCACGTCCCTCGTTGGAGCGCGGCCGCCCGCATAAGGCAGAGCCGGCCCATCCTCTCGGCGGGGTGGAGCCGCATGCAACTCTCCAGAGTACCTAGCCTGCCGTCCCTGCCAAAAAGAAGCGGAGTCCGACATGCCGGGGTTAATCCTGCCCTCTGACCCCAAAACCCCAGAATACCCGTGCCAACGTTCCTCCGTCACCCGTCCCACGCCCGGCGCCCCGGAGGAATGGCCCCCCCTCTGAGCAGGCGTACCAACCCTCCCCGACTTGGACACCCCCACCCCTCTCCCCCAGGAAGCCCACGCCCGCCTCCTCCCCGTCGCTCCACTCCAATGACTCCACCCCCCTCCTGACCACGCTGCTCTCCCCAACCCGGCCAGCTTGGGGCAAGCCCCCCCTCCCCCCAAAACCCCCTGCACTCCCCTCCGCCCCCGGGCCACCCCCACCCCTCTTTGTCTGACCACCTGTTCCTGAGCCCCTCCGGGGCCCTCTCCAGCCATCCCCCTATGTCCAGGGATGGCATCAGTCCCCACCTCGGCCCCCCATTCCCATCACGTCCCAGACCCCGGCCGGTCGCTCCCCCGCCCCCTCCCCCTTGTCCGACCTGCCGCTGGGCCCCCCTTTGCTGTCTGTCGGCCTTGCACCCACCCTGCACCCCAACCGGTCAACCCCCCAGGGGCCCCCAAGCTCTGATTGGCCCCCCGCCTCCCTCCTGGCCCCCCATTGCACTCTGACCATCCCCCACAGTGATCTACCTCCCCCCCGGAGCTTCCCCCTCCCCTCCGCTCTCTATCAGTAATGGGGAAGACCGCCCGCTGCCCAGCGTAATGGGTGCGGCCCCCTTGCTGCCAGGTCCCTTCCCCACCTTCTAACGCACCACTGGGGCCCCTCCCTCCCCTGGCCGAAAATAGAGCACGGGCTGCGTAGCCACGACCCGCCCCCCACGTGCCTTCTTGACATGCGCGGTCGCCTTAGCCACGCGGCCGTGCCCCCCCCGCCTCATTCACCGGTTTGTGGGCCCGCGGCGGCGAGCATGCTAGCACCGCCGCCGCGACCCCGCTCGCCACCCTTCGGGGAGGCCTTACCTCAATCGCGGGCCACAGCATGTCAGTGCGGCCCGCTTCTGCCAAGAGGCGGAGCGCCTCAGCAACTTGCGGATCCTCCGCCATGCCCAGGTGGATACAATACCGCCGTGCGCTCCCGGACACTGCCTGCCTCGACTGGCGCTCTTAGGCCGCTGTCGTCTGCCTGCCGCCCCGATGGCACCGCACACCACCAAAGGCCTCTCTCATACCCAGATGTCGCGCCCAGCTACCCCACGCGACGCTCTGCCCAGGGTATGCCCCCACGCGCCAACTATCAACAAAAAAATTTCCCCAGCCGGCTGTCGTGTCACTGCAACCGAAATGGTGGCCAGTGCCACAAGATGGCCAGCTAAATAGCCCTCCCGCCCAAAACCAGCCCAAGTGCAGCCCAACAAGCCCAATTGGGCTCTGGCTGCACCCCCGGCCCAAAACCCCCCGGGAGGGGCAGGCCTCCCGTTGGTAGGCCGCCCCCCCAAAGCCCTATTGACGTCACTGCCAAACTGCAACACCTATAGTCAGTGACCTGAGGAACGTTTTCTTTGGCGTGGCCGCCGCATCTATAGATTTTGCGCACAAACGAGCAAATAAATCCCAAATTTGTGACAGGAGAGTTATTTTCTGCACAAATGGGAAAAATATTGCCCATTTGTGCAGGAAATAGCCCAATCTGGCAACACTGCTGGACGCAAAGAAAAAAAATAGAGCGAGCTCCGAGGAGCGGTGGGGGTGGGCACAGGGAGACAAGGAGGAGTGGTGGGTGTGGGCAAACACGACACAGGGACACAAAGAGGAGTGGTGGGGGCAGGCATAGGGAGACAAGGAGAAGTGGAGGGGGCGGGCAAAGGCGGCACAGGGACACGAGGAGGAGTGGTGGGGGCGGGCACACAGAGACAAGGAGGCAGCTGCTGCTTTGCGCGCCGCTACTCGCTCCCACGGCAATACTCCGTGGGAGTGAACTCTTCAGAAGAGGTAGGACATACACCCACTGTTAGCCATTGCAGGCTATGATTCTTAAAAGACACACGTAAAAGCCAATCAAATGCGTGGGAGGAGTCAGACCCACACAAAGTAAACACAACAGATCACCTAACAGCGCAAGCGCTGTATAGGCTTGATCTAAAAGGAGTAGGAATAAACATATTTCTCCTCGTTATGCCTCACCTCAGAAAGCGGACTAATTTGGAGCTTCCCCAGATTTACATGACTTTGGAAATTTGGGGCAGCGTCAAATTGCATGGGTGTTGCGTGGGAAAACCCACCACAATGCCCTTGGAACGCCTCCCAGTTGAAATGAGAGCCCTGCGTCATGCATGTACCACTTTACATGGTGCAAAAGAGACGCAATGCCCCACATCTATATTATTGGCTTCTGAAACCTGCCTCCTTGCCAGCAGACTTTCCATATCAAACAGCCATGACAGCACTTCCAAAATCCATCTTTTTTGATTCCAATCACGTGTCAGCATGTGTTCTGTTCTCTTCACCACAATGTACACTTCAATCAAAGGAGGTTTATCTTTTTTTTGTTAACATAAAATAATGTTTATTAAGACCTTAGTCTTCAAACAGTAAAAACAATATACACAATACTAATAATAAATACCCTTATTCGTTTTGCATTGCATAAAAGAAACGCCACATGCACGATATACTTAAAATCAAAATCCATATAAAATACCATGTAAAAAAATGTAAAGTCTGAGGTAAAAATTCCTTCGTTTAACAGTAGATAAAATATGCACCAGTACTATGCATGGCTAAAAACACAACCACTGTATGTACCTTAATATACACTCTGAAGCTGAGATAAAAGTTCCCTCACAGCTGCCATAAATCTTCCCAAGGCACAAGTCACATCCAGGTATCTCATAGCAGTTAAAAAAGCAGCTGCTTCCATGCAATCCTGAATGTCGTACTTTAAAAAAGAGTGTCTTTAAAACATTTTTTTATATGGACAGCACCTTTAAACTGTTGCAGGGATTCTGTGGAGTCACAGAACTATGCTTGGGATCATAGAACCTTAGTAGGCAGGGACTGAGTCTTCCTACCCCCGTGAGTACCCATGAGCCCAGGACCGACTGGCTATAGTGTCTCACCCCCCCTCCTGCTCACTCACAGAGGAACAAGTGATTAGACACCCCAGAACACAACACTCCCGACCCTCTCAGGAATCGCAGTTGCGGGACACACCCTTTCACTCTCACACTTGTGCTTGTCGACAATAAGATCTGACAGAGCCACGAGGAAAGTTTAAAATGTTTTTTTAGCTATTGTGCTCTAGTATGCAGTATTCGTGCCACAATAAGTAAGCGCTTGCCTAACACAAATATGGTCAGCATAGTATGTAGTCCATAAATCATAAAAGGAACTGTCATTCCATAAGACAGGGTAGCCTAACCTCCTTCCCCTTCTACAGAAGCAAAATGAATATATATTAGAAGATCTCTGGGTGTTAGCAGCAGACCCCGTACCATAGCATACACAGATGAAAGTTCTACATCTCAAGTGCTGTCACGATCTCTTCCCTGGAAAGATCCCTCTCCAAGTGCATGTCACCTATCCATGCATACCTATATGACAAAAGTACATTTTCCCAAACAACAGCTGCATCTGTGTGTTTTGTCTAGGTGCTAGGGCCTGACCAGGACACAATAACGAGGGGCATTGTTGTTTGACCTTGTCTACTGTGTTCAGACTAAATCTCAGGAAAAAACAGAACGTGAAAACAACAGCAGGGTCTATGTGAAAGTACAGTGTGGCACAAAGCAAAACATGTTTGTATAGTAACGTGCGCAAAGCAAAAGGCAGTCTACCGCATACTCATGTTAATATAGAGAAAACGACAATGGGCCTGAATGGGACTTAAGACAAAACAGTCCAAAATGATATGCATTCAGTCACATTTAGCCATTGAATCGCATGTGCAATTTCCCTGTGCATCTATCATTGGCATTTTCATGTTACTGATAAGATAGCAAGGGTTTAGGTCAGTTCTTAATCATAGTACTTCATAACTGAACATAGGCCTGGGTTACGCCCCTATATATGGAACCATTCTTCATTTTGCCATGAGTTATATATAAATTGAGTGGATTTCTTGCCCTGTAAATATCCCATATCATGTTCTCTGGTTGCGTTTATTGTTGATGTGTGCTGTCCCCTCTTAGTGGTCTGAATTACCATATCTTGTCTATCTATTTCTAACCCTAGTTTCCAAAATATGTCTCCCAGTTTTTCTCTGACTCCTTTAGCCTATTTCAATTCACTATGTTTGATCTCATTTTTACAGAATGTCGATACCTTTTGTCTATCACCTGTTGGCAGGCCAAGCCAGAATCTCAACACCTCAGCATCTGCTAAGTTGCTAAGTAGCTCCAGGAGGGTAAACCTGTTTCCCTCCTTATAGCCTGTATCATTACTGCCTTGGGTAATGACAACAGGCTTTTTAACCATTACCCTCTTCATACTACCAACCCCGCTTACCACTTAGATTTAGCAATTTGACTCTGTAGTGGAATTGCGGGCAAACCATAGCCACATATGCAGTTAGCACAGGTCTTAAAAATATACCACCGTAATCTTTGTTGACTTTTTTGAGACCACTTACTGAGGCTATTGCTCTTGTTTTTTCGATGTGCTCTTTCCACAATAGCTTCTTCTCAAACCATACTCATAGGTATTTGTCTACTGTCTGTAATTTACTAGTACCTAGGTGCCATTCATCTTTAAGCCATAGTTCCTCTCTTTCTCACTATTACTATGCAGCAACAATTGGTCTTATGTTTTCCTTTGCTAACTGACCAAATTGACAGCTCGCAGCCAGCTTCCTTAATGATGTCACATAATCATCTATCATTTTCCCTTCCCCTTATATGTGTCTTCCAAACGTAAATCTCTCTAATATGAATGACACTCCTGGTAAAAGTTAAAGAACCAACTTCTTTGTGCAAATATTGAACACATTCAAACCAGATGATATAGAATTGTTTATCCCTCTGCTCCTAGAGTATGAAAAAGCAGACCCATTTTGTGTTCTACATCTACATCTGTACCACACACACGTGCTTACTTTTCAAATACCTTCTTCTACATTTTTCATCTCATAGGAGGCTCAGAAAGAATAGTGGCGGGATAAAATTCTGCATAATGGCTTCTTAGCTAGTACTATGTCCTCACACTCCCTAGGTCCCTCTGCAAGTTCTATTTTTAAATCCCAATGTACTTTAGTTTTGATGATGCATAGAATGTTTTTTTTACAAGGTATTAATTTCTTTCAGTCAATACCCCCCTTCAGTAATACCTATATTAATTTTTTATTCAAGAATGAAACTTGCATTCAGATCTCCCAACAACATGTTCCCCAAAACCACAATGCATCTTTGATTCTTTGAAAAGTGGTGCACTGTGGCTGTAAGGTGTTGATGATTATGAATGGTGACAAGCCATTGTACAACTGGCGCTACATGTACTGGCTGTACTGAGAAACGACAAGATTGCATTAGGGCGTGCCTGTCCTTGCTAAATATTCCAGTAGACAGGTTCTAGTTACATTCCATTGTGAGATGTGTCTATCCCTGATGAGTATAAACAGTTTGCACCGGACAACGGCGTACCTGTCAGACTTGCCCTCATAAAACCATACCACGTGACTTAGTCTACTGCACCACCAGAGAGTGCACCTCACAAAGCAGCAGTGTTGATGTTTCCTACGTGGACAGCTTTGACATTGGAAACAGATTACCCCATGTTGAGTTGTGCACACACTACTCTTCCTCATCACACCTGTGGTGCTATCTTGGTGCTGCTGGTCTCCTCCTGACAAGCTGCGGTCATCCCTGACCTGCATTTCTTCTCCGTGGTCATCCCCTGAGTGCATTAGTTGTACCTCTTCTTGGCTAACCTGCTGTGGAACCAGGTGTCTTCTAATGGCCAACAAAACACAAAAGCACAGAGCCATTTGTATTCTCCTGGATATCATACACATGGCAGACCTTCAAAGGCACCCTAAGATGTGTTGAGGTGCCACCCTTCTCATTTATCACCAGTGTAAAGATTGCTTCCCTGACTCAGCACCCCCATAAGTGAAGGCTCCCCATGAATGAGAATCAGCCAGGGCTGGAGCTGGCACAGGTAATTTCATTTGTGGCATCTCACTCACTGCCCCCACACAAGTAGAATGCTCCGAGTTCAATGGCCAAATACTCCAGAATGGAACCTGAATTGCTAAAACACTACACACCACACAAATCAATCTGTTGTGTGTAGGTATTAATGCCTTTTACAGCACATTTTCTCTTAAGTGCAGATTTGTACCTTCTCCAAACCAACAGGAACCTGTGAGGTCTCTATATTTAATGTTCAGAAGCATCTTTGTATTTATTTTGGCAGGCTTTAATGGGCAGAGTGTCAAATAATGAAGATTATCTATGTTCACCAGGATTCCATCAGGATTATTTAGAAAGTAATACCATTAGAAGTATTTTTTGGAATCAAAATTATACTTACCTGATGTGAGAAATTGGGTTTTCGGCTGAGTGGGGTGGCAACCCTACTCAATCAATAACCACAACTCTTGCAAGGGTGAACCACAAAAGTCACTAAATTGACCTGTGCTTAATCCTCTTGTAGCTTGGCACCAAAGCAGCCAGGCTTATTTTAGAGGCACTGTGTTAAGTATTTATTCAGCACACAAACAGTAATAAAGTGAAAACACAACACAATAAGTAGAACTGGAGTTATGAATTTTTAAAGTTTAAAATGAAAAATCGTCCAAAAAGAACAAAGTGCTAACCGTGGGTATCTAATGGAGGAAGATCAGGGCAAATTCAGAATTTAAGGTTGATTGTGATGGAGCATGGTATGGCTACAAAGGGTGGATTGTGCCTAGTCTCAGGTTACCCTCGGATTTGGAAGAAATTTTGAAGAAAAGTTCTTGAGAAGGTAAAATGCATCAGTGGAAGGCAGCTGGCGGTATCGGAGGAAGAGGCAGCATCATTGAGGAGCTGCTGGATGATGTTGTGGTGGAGGTTTCTACATTCGGATTTTGTCACTTTTTTGGGAAGTCAAAAATCTCCAGTGGGACAAAGCTGCAAGCTCTAGCTGACGAGGGCTCCATGAGACTGGATACCTTCCCCAGGAGGGCCTGCTGTGCAGAATTTGCTGCAGTTACGAAGAACATAACGGGAGCTACCATGAAGTCAGGACGACCAGAGATGCAACTCAGGTGTATTGGCTAGCAGGTGACAGTCTCCTGTCGGTTCTAAGGCCATTTTTTGGTGGCAAATTTTTTAAGTCCCAGGTTTTATGGTTAGGCTGATTTAGCACCTTTACCACCACTTCCAGTGGTTCAGGACTATTTGGGGACCACTTGAGGCAGGTGCCGGTTTAAGGGGTGGGAGCTTGTTATACCCCTGTAGCTCAGAACAGGAGGTCAGTCTACTAGACATTGGAACAACTATGGTAGCCCTGAGTTCAAACAACAAGGCAGGCCTCAAGTAGCAGGGCAGTACTCTGAGGGTACAAGGCAGGCTTCAAGCAGCAGGGCAGTCCTCTGGTAGCTGAGCGGTAATCCTCTGAGGTACAAAGCAGACATTAAGCAGCAGGGCAGAATTCTGAAATACAAAGCAGGCCTTCTGGCTGTCCTTTGCACATCCAGGAGTGAACTGAAGAGTTGATCTGAGGGTCCAATATTTATACCTGGGGTCAGCCTTTGAAGTGGGAGAAACTTCTAGGTTTTCCCTACTTCTGTTTCTCGAAGCTTCCTGACTTCCCTTGTCCAGGTTCCAAAACATCTATGGTCACAAAAGGCTGGTGTCAGGCTCTTTGTGAGTATGCTGGAGGCAGTCCTTTGAAAGGTAAGTGGTGCTGTGACCAGCTCTGGCACACCCATCCTGGTACGATGGCTCATTATTTTTATATATTTATTTTTAGAGTTTTATATAGCGCAAACTAGACCCGAGACATCGGGTATCAGAGCGCTTTACATAGCACCAGTTTCGTTACAGAGGGACACATTCATTTTTGTTAGGCACGGGGAGATTAAGTGATTTGCCCAGAATCACAGGATGTTGAGCGTCGTTGCCGAGACTCAAACCCGGTTCCCCAGCTTCGAGGTCGACCGCTCTAGCGTAATGCTACATCCTCTCCCCTTATCCTCATCCTAGTCCCCCTATGTGTCACTGTCTGGGAGGTTTACACAAAGGCCTAATTCCACTCTGTTCACCGTTGTGTGACCCAGGACACAGGCTGCAGGTGCCATATGTTTAAGACAAGAAAATGGTTGCTTTCTCAGAAATTTAAATTACAATTCTTCTGCGACCAAGCACAACCTTTCTACCTTTTCCCAATATAATAAGGTAACCCACAGTAATCCTAAGAAAGAGGTAGGATTTGCAGTGGTGAAAAACAAATTTATGAGTTTTTCACTAGTAGTCCATGTAAAACTTAAAAGTACATGTCTAACGTTTTAAATACACTGCACCCTCCCCTACGGGCTGTTTACAGACTAACTTTGTGGGGGCTTTTATGTATCAAAAAGGAAGGTTTAGGCTTGGCAAAAGGTTTATTTCCCAAGTCAAATTGGAAGTTTAAAACTACCCACAGGCTGCAATGAGGCAAAGATTAAGTACCAGCCAAACGGCTTCATTCTGCATAAGTTGAAGGCAAATAGCAGGGGAGACCAAGTTACAGAGAATTGGCTAAATCAAATTGAGTTAACATCATTGAAATGACAACACATTTCTTAGCAGAAGATGGAAGAAGGGGAATGGTTTTCCATAGTCTCTGTAATAGAGGAAACAAGATGTGGCTTTTTGGCTGATCTGATTGATGAAAGAGAGTGAGGTGTCAAAGATAAAGTCCAAATCTTATGCTGAAGTAACTAGAGTAGGGGTAGATCCAAGCTCCAGGAGCCAGTAAGCAGAAGGCCATGCAGAGGGTTGCACCCCTAGGGTTAGAACTTGGGTTTTGCCACCTTTGAGACTGAGACCTTTTTTGCAAACCAATAATTTTATTATTCTGTTAATTTTAATTCAAATAACTCATCTGTAAAGGTTTACTTGTATCTAGTTGTATTAACTGCTGCATTTATTGCTTTTATATGAAAAAGCAAATAGTAAAATTGAAACACAGTCAAGTGTGCCCTAAGGGTGCCTCTTGAAAGGGGTGAAAAGTGGTCACATGGACCCCCCACCGAATGCACCCTGCAACTAGGTACAGCCATTCACTGCACCTTTCTGCAATGGGATCTCTGCCTTTGTTAGGTATTACTGGTTCCACCTGCACTGTGAAAGATGGAGTAGCTGCTATCCGCCTTCCACCGTGCACTACCCCGATGGTAGGCACATATTTGCAGCTGCTCTGAGAGCAGGAGATTAGCTTGAATAGGGCTCACTGTGCATTTGAGCCCTGTGCATGCAGTTGAAGGTGCACTGTGGCACAAACATGGACAATGCACCTTGTGTATAATACGGCCCCTTATGCCTTTTTGGCACTGAAAACATTCAGCATGAGCTGTGTGTGACTCTTGTGGCATCTCATCAGTGGGATTGTATTATAATCATTGAGCTGTGATGACACAGGGAAGCCACTATAAATTGAATAAATAACTCTCAACTGGATATTGCAATTCATCCAGGAGTTCTTTGATCACAAGAGTGAGATGCACAATAACAGAATCACTTGCTTGGAGTAAATTACCCTATTACGTGGTAGGGGTGAGCGGAACTCGCGGTGTTTCACTCTGCACGATTCTGCGGAGCTACATAAAAACTCTGCAACATTCCACAGAGTTCTGCCAATGTGCAGAAAATATGCAGCTTGTGCTGCAATTTAGCGCTGGTAGCACTAGCTGCACTGAAAAAAAATTGCAAACAGCACAGTGTGTTGCACAAGAGTGCGCTGCCATTCAAATTAGTTTTGCTTCCACTCGAGTAGAAAATCTACTTGAGTGGCATCAATTCTACTCGAGTGGCATCAAATCTACTCGAGTGGCATCAAATCTACTCGAGTGGCATCCCCCGGACTGCAACAGCTCACGACCACCCGCACTACAAATTCAGGCTAGGAGATGCCAAATCTTGCTCACCAGCTCGTATTTTCTAGAGCCTCATGGGGGAAAAATTTCACCATGCATTGATTAGCAGAATTTGCCCGGAACTCCGCATTAAAGAGTAATGCAGAGTGTCCAAAATTCGGCCACTTTTGAGGGCAGAATGAATCATTCCACCCACCCCTAATTACAGGCACTGTCACTGTCAGTACACACCTCTAATAAATAAATATATAAATTATATAACACTCTCTACCCATTATCAGGGTACTTTGTTTAATTATTTCTATAGTTTGATTTAACACTTGATTATATAATGAGGTAAACAGAGATACCTCTGTTTGGCTGATTGAAAAACGCTTCAATCACCTAATGGAGTGTGAGTGGCGATGAAAATTGTTATGCCACAGGGTAGAAATAACCGTGCATGAATGTTGGTATCTGCTGTAACTTATGGGTGAAATTGTAAGGTACTAAATGAACAACATGAACAATAGTAAGAACTGAAATTCCACGGAAATGTTGAAAATACGATTGACGGACTTACACATTTTCATTCAAGGTGGATCCATTTACCCAGGTCCAGCGCTGTCCTGCGGGCATGTTGAAAAGTCCAATCCAAGCATAGATGGATATTTTGGATGTAAGGTAATCCTGTACACAACAAACACAATGATAGGTTTGATATAAGCATAATTCCACTTTTCAATAGTAGAAATTACAAGAAAATGATATCTTACACCACACAGCACTGTTTATCCTATGTATACGTACATGTTAGGCCACTGCATGTACACTTGAACTAGAAATTCAGGAAATCAGCGACTAACATTAAATATGTATTTAGATGTTTTATGTGGGTCTCATGGAGGGTAGTTGGGCCACAATCCCATCCACTCAAGAATCTTTTTCTTTAAACTGGAAATAACCAAATTGTTCTATGTATACAGAACAACATGTTTCCAGTCCTGGACTTTCATTTTTCAAATGCTTGTGAAAAGCAAACAAAGATTACAACTTGTAAACCATACTTAGATCTAAATACTGGTAGCAAACAAAATTGTTGAAATTTGCAAACAGTATTGGGTTTTACGAACTGACCTTTGAACTAATTAGTTGTTTTGTAAACTTCTGATCTGCAGTGGGTTGTAATCTGACCTACCTCATAAATATTATTAAGGTAGGTTGCAAGTTATGACTCATTCTGATTGGTGACCATCTCAGGGATGGTCTCCTGCTAGGGTCAGCAAACTACCATGACAGTGATCGGCTTTAAATGAAATGAACCTTTTTTTAAAGGCACCCAGTCTTTCTTAGAGGAAGTGGAACTGCATTAAAAAAACAGTAAGTTCTCTTTTGTTTTAACATCTGTTTGAGAGTGGGAAGTGTTCCAGGTGTGTGCTGCCTACTTTTCAACAATTTATTTTTCATTCTCAAAAGAGAAGGGATTTGCAACTAGCTCACCATCCCTACTCAAATGTCATTAATTATTCATTATTTGGTCACAAAACATCAATAACTCTCATACTGGTTCAATACTTGGAAGGGGTGCCTAGAATATGCCTCACCAACTACTGAATCTCCTCACCCACGCACACAAAGCACTCCACAACTCCGGACCAGCCTACCTCAACAGACGACTCAGCTTCTACACCCCCACCCGCCAGCTCCGCTCGACCAGCCTCGCCCTCGCCACAGTCCCCCGCATCCGGAAAACGACCGCCGGCGGCAGATCCTTCTCCCACCTCGCCGCCAAGACCTGGAACACCCTCCCCACCAACCTCCGACAGACCCAAGACCTACTGGCCTTCAGAAGACTCCTCAAGACCTGGCTCTTCGATCAGTAGCAGCACCACCCCCCCTCTTCCCCCAGCGCCTTGAGACCCTCGCGGGTATGTAGTGCGCTTTATAAGTGACATGATTGATTGATTGATTGATTGATTGAATCGGTATGGGATCTCAATCCCATTTTAGGGGTCGGTAAAATTTACCAACTCCTAAACTGGGATTGGTGCATCTGAAAAAAGCATTTTTGCACCTTCAAATTTCGAATCAAAGCGAATTTAGAAATGTTTTGTACATCGACGCACATAGTCTAGCTGGAAATTACTATGCATGCACAGCTGATTTATTCTGCTACCATTACAACATCCTGTAGCATTCAAAAGAAAGTAGATTCCTATAAAAAAGGATGCATATTATTCTTAATTCTGAATCAATTAGAAAAGTTCAATATTTACGGAGCATCCCAAAGTCAGAGGCAGACAAGAAACAAGAATATTAAGCTAAATACAATTCTTTATTTTTTGTCGACAAAGAGTGTTTTAGACTAGATTTAAAACTAGTATTGATGGTCCAGGAATCATTCCAGAGGGCTAATATATGTCACAAACCACAGTATCTGCTATGTTAGGAATTTTGCAATGGTAATTCCCATACACAGATAACAATCAGAGGAGCATATTTCAATGGAAGTGACGGAGTGCGGCGTTAGCCTTCTTGGTTTAACGCCACGCTCTGCCATTTCCCCCTAAGCTGGCGGTAAATGTAGCTGCCTAGCACCAACGCAGGCACCCTCCTTGCACCATAGTGCAAGGGTGTCTGCGTTGCAGGGAAAGATTGTTTATGTGCAGAAAGGTCCGCCTTCCTGCACATAAACAATCTTTAAATGGTGTTTTGTAACTTCTATGTGTGCTGCTTAATGCAGCACACATAGAAGTTGCAAAACGTCATTTTTTTAATGATTGTTTATGTGCAGGAAGGGACACCTTCCTGCACATAAACAATCAATGGCCTTTTGCTGTTTCCATGTGTGCTGCACAACCCAACACACATAGAAACAGCACAAACGAGGAGAAATTAAAAATTTCTCCTTGTTTCGCCAGGGTAAGACCAGGTTTTCCCTGGTCTTAATTTTGGCACTGCCCCATATTTACGCCACCCTTTAAAATATGGGTCAGCGTCAAAATCAATGGGTGTTGCGATGGAACGCCCACCACAACCCCCACTGCCCTCCCCTTTCACGCTAAGTATAGCGTGAAAGGGTGCCTTATTTACAAGGCAGAGTTAAGTCACATTAAGTGGCTTAAAACTGCCTTGTAAATAAGGCAAAGCCCGTATCGCCACCACACGTCCAAAAAGTGACGCTGTGGTGGCGATAGGGGCTTGTAAATATGCCCCAGAATTTTCAGTTTTGTTGTCTTATAATCACCTTATCAAAGAATGAATTAGATGGAAAACTGAAGGTGGGTAACCTGGATTGGTTTTGCCTTCCTGATTCCTAACACAGCTTTTTGAACAAAGCCTTCAGTAAGAACTTATGGGCCCACACAGCAGTGATCTGTGACATAACACAGGTGGTGAATGAATGCAGGTGGAGAACGAGCCAGGAAGCCATGAACTAGGGTGTCTTCAGATCTGCCTTGAGAGTTACCACCAGTAAATTCAGAACACCAAGTGGACATCCCCAGCAAACCGCATTGACAACAGCTCTAACAGCAACAAATCCATGTTCTCTATTATGCACGGGGGCATGGGCAAGATGGGCGCTGCATCGGACGCTCTGTGAACGAGCTTCGTGCCAGGCCCAGCCAGAATCCTAAATCCTGGCACATTGACCTGCCGGTGGGCTACCCAAACGTGCCTGGTCCTCGATGGACACTCCCGGAACCTGATCTGGCCGACTGCAACCGGAGGCTCCATCCTCCTGTTGCTGCCAGGGGCCACGGCGAGTTGAGGCTTTGTTCAACTGGTAACGGCCTCGATCCTCGCGGGTGGAGACTCCCCAGGACCTGTGGAGAGGCCGGAGGGTGGAGCAGCGCCGGCCCCTCGGAACGGCTGGGACCGGTTCTTGGGCAGCACGCACTGCAGAGCAGCCTAGCCGTGCCGGGCGGTCCTGTCCCCGGTGGTTGTCGACTCTTCTCTGCCCGAGCGGATGCACAGCGAGGGTGGCCTGGCGAGGTGCTGAGATGCCGGTGACCGGGTGACGCCACGTGGCTAGGCGCACTGTGCTCAGCAGAGAGCAGGGCTAGGACCCGTCCGAGATGACATGGTGCCCTTTGGGCCGGGACACTGCATGTGAAAGGAGCCCGGGCCCGTGATTGCGGGGCAGAAAGCTGCGTAGAGGCCAGACTGGTCTGCCCCTGTTACGAGACCTATACTGTTTGCTGTGGGCTGGGGAGGATCCCTGAGGAGGCACAAGATGACGTCGCAGCCCCTGTGAGCGAGGGTTGCTGTCGGGCTGCCTGGATTTAGCAAGAAGTGACATGCCTGCTGCACCTCCTGTCCCCCTGCAGTAGGGACGAGAATAGACACCCAATATCCACGGAGGAGCCCGAGGTGAAGGGCCCAAGACCTTGCCGCTCACGCAGGGCCGGTCCTAGAACTTCTGGGGCCCCGGGCGAAAGGGAAGATGTGAGGCCCCTTCTAATTTGCATGCAACATCCAGTCGCGGTCGGCATGACTCGCGGGGGGGGGTCTTGCGGGGGTTCGCGCAGGGGGGGGAAATTTAAAAATAATATAAACTTACCTTCCCAGGTCTCGTGTCGTCTCTGCTCCTGACCTGCTCTCCTGCTTTCCTGCCTCTGGCAGGAACAGGAAGCAGGCAGCCTCCCTCCCCTAGGCCAATCACAACGCTGCAATGGCAGCATTGTGATTGGTCGGGACGCCGACCAGCCAGGCGTCTATGGGTAGGCCATTTTCTCCATGTAGGGTGCATTGCAGCCTACTTGGAGAAAGGCCAGAGTGCGCATGACTGGTTTGGTCAGCCCCGGAGGGCCGACCAAACAGTCTGCGCCCTTAGCAGTGGGCAAGGCACTCCTCCCCTGCCCTAAAGAGGACCCGCCCGCCCCCAACCAAACACTTCTGCTTTCTCGCAGTGCGAGAAGCAGAAAAATAAAATGGTAGTTTTAGCATTTTGTGTTTCTGCTTCTCGCACTGTGAGAAAGCAGTGGGGCGACGCTCCTCCGTCCTAGTGGAGGAGCCGCCCTTGGTAACATCACAAGAAGTGACATCACAGAAAATGACATCGCAGGACTATTGATCTTATTTGGCATCCCTGAAGAGACCTAACGTGGATATCAGTAACATGGACAAAAAGATAAATATACAAATAAAATAAGTCCATATTTTTTAAAACTGTATTCAATGGATTACATTTGTCACATTGGATGGAAAAGCTAGGTGCAGGTCTCACAAAGATGTATATTATTTACTCCTCGTTAACTGATTGTTTCCAGATGAGTGCATGATACAATTTCCAGTTCTGCCTCATAAAGGGGGAGATCCTGTTGAGGTCATTAGGGGCGGGATCATTCAAAATATAAAATGACACAAGAGAAAACCTCTCACACCATGGATATAATTGAAAATTTCAAAAGGCTCCCTTATCTTTCTGTGCCATTATTGTGCTACCTTAGGATGACATTAATACTTCGTAATTTGTTTTAA
The DNA here is from genome assembly GCA_963921515.1 of Calotriton arnoldi. NCBI lineage: Eukaryota > Metazoa > Chordata > Amphibia > Caudata > Salamandridae > Calotriton > Calotriton arnoldi. Next base: position 144,064 of record CAWUFW010008045.1, read on the forward strand.
CGTAAATCCTCTCACCAGTATCCCACACGCACATGCTAAGAGACGTAGGACAATATTTTGTGTGTGTGGGCTCTTTACTCGCCAGAATTACGTTAAGTGCAAAAACACAACACATATAGTACAAAATTACAAGACACCATTGCAAACAAATAAAGATTGTACATAAATAAAAAAAGACTTAGAACAACCGAGACCACTGCTAAATTATATATTGACTTGAAGGTATGCTTCAGATTCAAGGGGTTTTCAAATCAACGTTTTTGATTTGGTGTTAGAACTGTAGGAAGTAGAAGTGGCCGCCTTTAGCGCTGGTGGAGCCCTGCGCAACAATGTTGGTGCCCCCCAATGACTCGCTCTGCCACGGATTCCCTCACTACCACCCTTTAACAGTGCCCCTCAAGTCTCCATAACCACATTCTCGCTCAGATGCATTTAACTTTATTTACAGCGCCACTGATACCAGTGTAGGGTGTCAGAGAACTTTATATCACACATTACACAGAGACAATCAATCATACGTGTGTAAATCACAATAGGTAATGTTACATAAGACAAAGGACTAGGAGTCACATGACAATCATACTAGTAGGCAGTATAGTTTAATAGTGATTGATCTGGAGAAACACAAACTCTGAATTTAGAACGTAATACCATGGTTGGGGGTTCTCTTTAATACCCAGAATTGATTTCTGTCCAAATGAACCCTTTTTGCAACATTAGGATAATCAAAGACTGGGGAAAAAACCATAACGCTGTAATTTATACCTTGCAGTTTGCATGCAGCTCTTAGATGACAGTTAATAGCTCATTGTTCTATGTTAGGATTTTAACTTATAAACTGCAAGTAACAATAGGATCTCTCTGACAAAAGCAGTAACCCACTGGCCTATTTACATTATCTGCACTTAGTGATCTGCATTGTACATGTTCTTTGCAGCAGGCACATTAACCCTCTGCGCTACCTTTCCACAAGTTAAAACTTCCACTTGACAAAAATCCATCTCTCTCTAGGAAGAACATTAATCACCGGAGTTATCGTGACATTTTTATTGTTGCCGAAAATTGCTGGAGGCCAGGAAGGAGGCAGCAAGTGCTTTTAGAAACATAATATACTCGCAAACATGACGCCCCCACCCAAAGTCAGCGCTCAGTGTGATCTCATCGGTCGCACCGCCCTAGAGCCTTCCTGCTAAAGGGTCCTGTGACCTCAATGACAGAGTCACTGTTACTCTAGGGTGTGCTGCTTCGTAGGTCTACCCAAAAGACTCGAGGTGAGCTTCAATAGGGGTTGTAGTGGACAGGCCTTCAAGGTTAACCCACACTTGACACCGCTATTTTCCACCTGCTGGTGCTCAGACACCATTCTTCTAAGGTCTTTCGGGGCTTTCTAAGGTCTAGCATGGAAATGTGCTCTCTCAGGAGAGTGGTCTGGTGGACTGGTCATGAAGGCTGAACCTGGTTCCCAAGTTCCAAATTCGGCAGCTCTGACCATATTGCCACATCCTCTCCCCCACTGAACACCATACTGCCCCACTGAGAGAAACTCGCACTGCCTTCAACTACAACCCAATTGCGCCCCGCTATAAACACCTGGAGGCGACTCAATTCAAATTAGGCACTAGACAAGAGCAATATGCTGCCTAAAAAAAAAAAGTGACAACATCCTGGAAAAAGCAAACACTCATAAGGAATGTAAGATTAAGTAAAAGCATGTGAAATGTAAGCAGGAACAACCTGGTTACCTTAACGCTTTTGCACTTATTATTCAGAAATCAATGAGTGCTTTTGCATGAAAAGTTAAGGTCATGACTACTCATGACAGTTTCAATGTCCATTGCTTATATCCTTACAAAACGTAAGCAATATGGTTTAAAAAGACCACATTCGTGAATACAGAGCCGCGGTATGCATTTTGTTTTCCAATCCGCCCATCAAGCAGGTATTGCAGTACATCCAGGAATGGTGCACTTCCCCACCCGGGGAAAACAATGCTGTTCAGAGAAAGACAAGAAAACAAAAGTAGCGCTTCACTGGCAAACTCTGTAAAGTGGCACCAATGTGTTTTGGGCGTGAATAAAATCAATCTGGCCCCTTTTTAACTCACTCTGTCTTCCTTTAGTTATTTTTCAAATTTTTAACCTTTTATTTCTCTCCATCCCGAGGCTGCGCTTTGAAAGTGAAAAATGTCAGAAAAAAGACGACCTTTCCAGCAAAAGTGTTTTTATTTTTTGGATTCATTTCACAGGGGAACAAATGAAGGAAAGGAAAGAGGGAGTACTGGCTACAAGGCCCAGGGAAGGGGGCCCCCACACCTGGACCTTGCAGCTTGCTTTAGTGCTTAGAGACCCAGGGAAAGGGGGCCCCCTCCCCTGGGACTTCGAAGCAGTAACGAGGCATTTCGTAAAACACTGCCCTAGCACCGGCAGTTCTACATACATTTTAAATACACATTCCCATAAAAAAAAAATGGGCGATGCAAAAGTTAACAAAAGCCAGTTGATCTGGCTACTCCCTCCTCCCCTCCCCCACCTCGCCTTACCTGTGTCCGGCTGGTCCTGGAAACAAAGGGGCCTTCTGTCATCTAGCAACAAAATGTAGAAAGGGAATGGCCGGTACTTTACAGAGGTGCTGCCCCGCCCCTGACACTGTGAGCCATAATTGCTGGCCTGGCTGCTGTGCTTTCCCCACTCTGTTTGTCCCTTCCCCCCACCCCTGCACCCCCAGGAATGCCAACACGCCCTGACCATCAAGGTCGACTTCAGACATCTCGCATGTGTATTGTGATTGTGTGGGGAGGGGGCCCTGGAGGAGCAGGTGGGCAATCTGTGAAAGTGTGGCATTTCACAGTGAAGCAGGGCCCCCTGTCTTTCAGCTGAGCGCGAGGCCCTGGGCAGTTGCCCACACTGCCCATGCCTAGTGCCGGCCCTGCGCTCACGCACTGGGAGACCGTGATAAACCCTCCTGACACCAGGAAGACATTCACTGTAGGAGGGGGCGGACACTGTGTCATCCGCTTAGCGATGTGGCCTGGAGCCCTGAGGGAGGTTAGTCGCCCTACGAGCCACAGCAAGAGAGTGGCATTTGCTGCATGGGGACAGGGGCAACCGTGCAGGACGGAGAAGAAGCTGTCCGTGATATTTTCTTTCCTGCTATCCATCTTTCAGGAGCTGGGGGCCTGGGTGCATGCAGTGAGTGAGGGCCCTTGCTGGATAGGGGACCCTCACAGCACACCTACCTATACCACAGGACTGCTTCTGAGGGGACTGACTCCTGCAGGCCATGCCGTGCCTGCGCCTGGGGGCTGTTGTTTCACTCTGAGCTGGTTGATACCCTGTGGCCATCCTTGCTGCATGTTACCCTAAACTAAATCCGGGTCCTGTGAGATCATCCTGTTGACCCTCTGAGAGACTGATGAGGCTAGGCGGCGTGTGAAGACACCATTCTGCTCCTGGTATCGCAGTGAAGACCTGCCCACACCTCTCTAGTGGAGGGGCACGAAACTTTCAAAGTGCCTGGCCCGTTATGACTACACAGATGGGAAAACCAGAACCAAACCAGGGTGGGCCCCACCTGAGACCCAGCGCCCTTCTCGCGATGCTGCTGTTGAAGACGGTGCAGCCGTTACTTCTGTGGATCCCATACGGCTCCAACTGGACAAGATCCTGGCGGCCATGACTGACACTAAAGCTGACCTACAACAAGACATAGGCAAAGTGTTTGTGGGCCCAGGCCTATTGCAGGTGGAACATCATAAATTGGCAGACCGAGTCAAAGGTGTGGAGACCACTCTCACGGAACTGATACCTGAATGCACAACACTTACAAGCCAAATGTCCGAACTGAGAGACAGAGTTCAGCTCCTTGAAAGACGTGATGAAGTTGCAGAAGGGCCCAATAGGCACAACAACATTGGAGTAGTTGGCCTTCCAGACCGGTTGAAAAGGGGGACATGATGGCTTATTTGGAGACCTGGCTGCGGGCGGAGGTGGTCCCAGGCCTGCTGATTCCATTTTTCACAATGTAGCGAGCCCACCGAGTCCCGTCACAACCACTGGCCCCGGGCTGGGCCCCCAGGCCACTTGTAGCCAGGTTACTGCACTACCGGGACCGAGATATTATACTGAAGAGACCATGTTCGGGAGGCCCCTTTGCTGTCGACAATGGTAGGGTCTACATATTTACAGATTACATGGCAGTAGTGCAGGCCAGAAGGACTGATATGCAGTACTTCCTAATGTTCCCTTCCAGGCTCCAGATAGCGGTTGACAGCTCCACGTATTTTTTGCGAGGACCTGGAGTCGGCCTGGAAGCATACAAAGTGGGGACTGACCTTCCGACGGCGCACCCAAGATCATTGCAGCCCTGATGTAGGATGCACAGACGCCCACGTAGGGCTGTACGGGGTGGCCCCAGGAGTAGCTCATCTCCCTTGCAGACTGAAATGGACTGAGCAGCAGCGCTGCAGGCAGTGGCGGAGATAGGGTCGGCGCATAAGAAGACCTCAGGAGTAGACTCCTCCTCCGAACATAAATAAGTAAGATCTGACTCGATGTCCTCACATGAGGATGAGAATGAACTCCCTGTGGTAATGACCCAGACGGCAGATGACATAGTTTGATACACTTTATCATGTGTAGCTCTGTTGATGCAAAGTTGGGGAGTGCTTGGGTGGGAGGGAGAGGGAGAAGGCCCGGTCCGGGACACATACTCCTCTAATGGTCCCTGTATGCACTACATTGTATGCGGTACGGAATGTTAACTGGAAGAACTTTGGTTTGTCAAAATGGTGTTGGGCTGGTACGGTGTGTTCTTGGTACACCCCTCTTGGCCAGCCCCTTCTAGGAAGGCCCTTATAGGCTGACTGGGGGAGATATTCACTAAGAGTATGTTCGTGATGAATAGTTTGGACAGACACCCGGTGCTGAGCTGCCCTTAGATTGGGGAGTTAATGTTGGGGATTGTTTATGCTTTCCCTTTTTCCCTTTTTTCCTTAATTTGTTTTTAGTTTGCACATGGACCATAGGACCTGTTATGGGGCTGGGGCGTTTGGGAGGGGGATTCCAGGGAATGGTGGAAGGTATGGTACTCTGTTATCTCGCATGGCTGACCATAGATACGCAGTGATATTTATGTCAAGGAATATCAGGGGGATGGGATCGGCCTCCAAGAAACATAATATCCATAGGTATCTCAGACGGAGGGGAGTTCAGGTGGCCATGCTCCAGGAGATGCGCTTACCCAGGACTGAAGTGGATAGATTGAGGCGCAGATGGCGGGGCCAGCTTTATGCCACTTCTGATTCTGCATACACTTGAGGGACTTTAATATGGATAAGGGCCGGGACAACATTTGAGCTAACCCGTTCACTTATAGACAGGGAAGGTAGATATGTCCTCTTGGAGGGCAGACTGTTTGGAAAGGAAATTGCATTGGGGAGTATCTATGCCCCAAACCAGGACCAGATCACCTTCTTTCACTCCCTTTCTACCCACATAGCTGGCCTGCCACCAGATAGCGTATTGCTTGTGAGTGACTTTAATTGTGTACTAGATGTACAACTGGATCGCTTGACTACCCCGCTATTGGGGATAGCGTTGGGTAAACTGGCGGAGGGTCTACGTGACTGGGTGAGACACTGGGAGGTGGTTGATATCTGGAGGACACAACACGAGGACAAACGTGTCTTCTCAGATTTCCCTATGTCCATAGCCTACACACTCAGAGATCATGTCATGTGCTCCCGAAGACTTACCCAAAACATTGTCTACTCTGAATATGTAGATTGCACCTTATCCGACCACAGCCCTGTTTTATTGAGGTTTACACTTATGGGGGAGCGCTCACCCGCCCCTACATGGCGGCCCAATCCGGCCTCTCTGGAAGATGCATGCCACCGCAATTGCCTGGAGGAGGCAATCTCAGACTACTTCACTAATAACCAGGGTTCCGCATCCTCAAGTATAATAGAATGAGAGGCCTTTAAGGTCATGATACGAGGGCAGTGTATTGGCCAAATGGCCGGCACTCAAACTCCGGAATCGGGAAGGCAGATTACATGCCCTAAATAATTCCCTTGGTACTTGACCAGAACTACTAGATGAGGTTCGGTAGACGAGAGAACAATACAATGCTACCCTAGATAGGCTGCGCAACCACAATTATAAGCAGTATATCGCAAGGGCCCATGACAAGGAGGGGAAATCTGGCCGATTACTGGCATGGCTCATTAGGTCGGAATCTTGGGGATCTTCTATCACACACACACACACATCCGGAATAGAGATGGTCAGCTCTTGTGCTCACCCACAACCATCAATAGGGAATTCTGTACTTATTATGAAGGTTTGTATACTGCCCCTGTCCCTCTGCCGGCGGAGGCTCAGTCTGCCTTTTTGGTTACCATACCACTGAATAAATTGCCTGAAGAACACCGCAAGGACTTGGGAGGCCCTATAACTATCCAGGAGATCCAAGCGGCCTTAGAAGGGATGGTGAAAGGCAAAACGCCAGGCCCGATAGCCTCCCGACCGAGTTTTATGCCACCTATGTTGGGACCTTGGCCCCGTACCTTGAAAAGCTATATGCAGACTCTTGGCAGCTTGTGGCTCTCTAAGACTCCACCAACAATGCCGTGGTTATTCCTTTGCCCAAGACTAAGATGCAGGGAGCCCAGGTCACTGAATTTTGCCCCCTCTCTATGTTGAACCTAAACTTCAAGATCCTTAGTAAGGTGTTGGCCCTCCGATTGCTCCCATGTCTGAGGACATTAATACATAACATAACATAAACATAACATGTGTATTTGTAAAGCGCACGTTCACCCAGAGGTCTCTTGGCGCTGAATAACAGATGTTCATTGTTACCCAACTCAATGGTACTCATTTTATCGACCTCAGATGGATGAAAGGCTGAGTGGACCTGCCGGGATTTGAACCTGTGACGATGAGGTCGAACACAGGCCCCTGCAATGGACGCATTAGTCCACTGAGCCACCAGACCCGGATACATACTGACCAGAACGGATTTATTCCCACCGTTGGCACCTCCCACAATATTAGGCAGCTTTATCATGTGATGTATCACCCTGCAGTCCTTGCAAACCAGGACGCGATACTGATGTCAGTGGACCTTGAAAAAGAATTCAACACAGTGCGATGGGATTTTCTATTAGCTGTGATGACACAGATGGGTCTGGGAGACAATTGGGTTACGTGGGTTAAATTGCTATATACTGCCCCTATTGCTAGAGTTAAGACTGGCGCAACACTCTCCCAACAGTATCGGGTGGGTAGGGGTTACGAGGCAAGGATGCCCCCACTGCCCCCACTGCTGTTTGCCCTGGCTATTGAGCCTCTTGCTGAGCTTTTTAGACAGGAGAGTCAGGGTAGAGGCGTGATGGCTGAGGGATGGGAATATATCATTTCCCTCTATGCAGATGACATACTTCTTTACCTGAGGGATGGGGCCTCTGGCATTCCCAGAGCCTTAGAGCTCCTGTGAAATTTTGAAGCAGTGTCCGGCCTCCAGGTCAATAAGACTAAGACTCACATATTGCCTGTCACCCCTGCGGCGGGGATACCTCCGGGTCTTCCTTCGGACCTGATGTGGTCACCTACCTCCTTTAGATATATGGGGATCCAGATATTCCACACTCTGGAGGACCTCCGAGATGGTAATCTGGGGAGGGCTCTCCACTCCTTGAAGTCCTGGTGTTTGCTTAAGTTGCCCCTCATGGCCCAGGTATCAGTTTCCGAAAGGGTTATGCTCCCGAGACTCCTATATTTCTTCGCAAACTTGCTGGTTGGAGTGCCGACCTCATGATTCAAACAACCAGACACCCTGTTATGAGACCTGATGTAGGATGGGGGCCGGCATAGGGTGTCACTGGCTATCCTTTGGCGACCTCCCGAAGAAGGAGGCTTAGGTGCACCGGACGTTGAACTTTATTTCTTAGCATCCCAGCTTCAGTGGATTACACTGTGGTTGGACAGGGCTAACCAGGAGGAGCTGGGGAGACCTGGGCAGCTGGCACACATGGCAATTTTACTGGCCAAACTACTTTGTCCATCACTGGTTGTCCATCGGCCAGGGATATTTTTGTCAACGGGGCTGAAATGCTGGTGCAGATGTGTCCTAAAAACCGCAGGAACACCTCTACATGTGCCGGCCCTGCCTTTGGTAGGGCTCCCTCATGGTGAACCCCTTTCCTATTTTACTGCCGGGCAATTACCTGCCTGGACAGAGGCTGGGCTGGTTACGGTTGGTGACTGCTATCAACAGGGCACATTGCTTCCACTGGAGGATTTGATGGACTGTTTTAATTTGCCGCCATCCCAGTTCCTTACATATGAGGCATTGATCCGAGGGTTTCGGGACCTGTGGGACGGAGATCGGGTGGAACCTATGATGTATGCTGTCCTACAGTTATTTGTCTCGATGGGCACAACTAGACACCTGGTGACTTGGTCTTATCGGTCCTTCGCGGGTATGGTCCATAGCCCACTAACTACTTGATGGGAGCGAATCCTGCAACGAGAGCTAACAGACCATGAATGGCACAAGATATTAGCCTCCCCCAAACAAATCTCTAGGAACACGAGATTGAAATACCTCCAATTCAATTATGTACATATGACATACATGACACACATAGGATCCAGGTGGTCTATGGAGCTGACCCTGCTCATGCCCCAGATGCGGAAATTTGGATGCTGACTTTGTTCACATGGTGTGGGGTTGCCCCGATTACAACCCTACGAGGAAGAGGTGCTTTCTGCCCTACACTCCACACTTTGACGCTTACCCCCATTCCTTCGAAGCTTGTATCTTGGGATTATTCACATGACCGGCCTCAAAGAAGGTTGGAACGAGGTTCATGCATCTAGCCCTAGTATTAGCCAGATGGCGAATAGCTATGATCTGGAAATCAGCAGGGGGACCGAGAGCCCAAGCCTGGAAGGCAGGCGTAACCCAATGGGCAAGGGCTGAGGAAAGGGCATTGGTCCGGGAGGAGGCTAGAGAAGTGAGGATCCGCCCCATAGCGGATTTATGGACTGAAGTGTTAATGGCATGGGAGCAGCCGGGGAGTGGCCCTGGGGAGGATATAGAAATGAGCGATGACACAGCTGGGGAGGGAGAAACTGAGGCACTAGAAGACCAGGATAACCAGTCAGCCGAGTGATGAGCAGAGGGATGCACATACAGGACCTTGACCCGGGGGTTTTGCCCTGACATACCGACTGGAGGTTTACGAGCCCCCCCGTCCAACAGACGATATAGGCCATATGGTTTAGACCAGAGAGGGCACATAACTTGCGGTTGAGAGGAAATGAGCCAGACATCTGTCCCCATGGCTCCCCCACACAAATATTCCAGTTGATAGATGGTAGCCACCCACGGGTATTGAAACTGGATGGTGCGATGTTGACCAGCCCCCCCTTTCCCATTTTTCTCCTTTTCTTTTTTCCTTTTGTGCATGTTTTTCAATGTCTTTGCATTTTTATGTTCTTTGTATTTCCCCAATGTTCATTAAGAGAATTGGCTTGTCATTTCCCCTTGAATGCCGCATTATCTTTTCTATGGTACTGTTGTGATACCCCCGTTCGTAAAAGCAAGGGGAGATATCCTGTAATTAATAACAGTGAGGCCTAATGGTGATACTTGGATACGGACAAACAAGAGTGTTACCTACTGAGAATACGTTTGGTTCGTGTTATAAACCTGTTACCTCATGTTGCATTGCTGTACATGTGAAATTGCAAAATGCCAATAAAAAAAGAACTTAAAAAAAATTAAAGACTTCACCACCGACAGCACCATCACCCTAACACAAGAACTGTGCAACCACCTCTCTGAATTTTTCAGCAAACAAATCACAGGCATATATGACAACTTCGTCCCTCAACCTTACCCCAGTAATCTTGCAGCCAATCTGCTAAAAAACAAAGAGCGCATCATGACCACAAGGAACACTGTTGTGGAAGAAGGCACGTCCAGTTCCAGGTAGATAAGTCAAGTAGGTTTATTAGATAAGATGTTAACAAGAGCCCCACCAGGAGTAGCGTTCCTGCTGCTCAGCCCATCCACCAACTGACTCTCACTCACCAACATTCCACTGCCATCCCACACACCAACATTCCATCACCACAGTCACACTGTCTGAGCTGCAGGTATAACACATCTCCTTTCTTTACACAGATTACATTGGAACTCAGGAAAGAATGAGATTTGGACTTTGCAAGGAAAGGAATGGCATTAGAACAATTGCATGCGTAAGCAATGTAACAAAGGACTAATGCGGGTGCATGAAAATACCAGTTGGAAACACTTCACGCACAACACAAACTAAAATGATAAATGAAAGGTAAAGAGGACACACACACATATGCCATCTCCCTTTCTAACCACACCAAATACGCACACTACCACACCACAGAACCACAAACCAAACCCAGATACCAAAAACAAGCTGGCTGGCCAGGCCAACAAGAAAGTAGTACATAGGGTACCGACTACGAGGCGCGGTAGGAAACCATCCACACAACAGCAACAAAAACTAAGAAAATGTGGAAAATCACTCCACACCAACCAAAAGGCATCAACACTGCCCTCCACCCTTACCCGTAGTAAGGGTGGTAAGTGTGGAATACCACTCCACACCAAACATATGGCATCAACACTGCCCTACACCCAAACCTGTAGTTAGGGTGGTAAGTGTGGAAAAACGCTCCACACCAAACATGTAAAACTACACAACTCTACACCCAATCACGTAGAAAGGTAGAACAGCAATCACTATTGGTAAAAACACTCACTCTTCAAAAATATGGCATGCTCTCTGCCCTTCTCCCAAACCCGTAGTAAGGGTGGAAACTAGAATCACAAGTAAAAACACTCACACTTCAAAAATCTGGCTTACTCTCTGCCCTTCACCCTAACACCATAGGCAGGGTGGAAAAACAAAACCACACTCCAAACATCAGTCAATTGGCATATACCCTGCCCTACACCCTTACCCCGTAGGTAGGGTGGAAAAACAATACTTCACACACGTAATAAGGCTAAACCCTGCCCTTCACAACTGCAGCAAACCCAAATAAGCAAGAAACGTTTACACAGCACCATCTCACGACTGCAACTCAACACACAGTACAAAACAAACATCCCGGGATGCGAGAGACATAAACTGCACAACACCAAGACATATAAAGGTAGAGATTACCTCTCTAAAATATACAACATGGCACTCTCCCAACACAAACTCAGACATGCCAGTGAAGAAAGTGTATTGCACACAAACATTACAACATCTGTAACCAGAAAATGAAGTAAGTACCACACCATAGGAATCAAAAAGAACAGGATGTCCAACATCTCCAAAATCTGTTGAAGTAGAAAAATCTTAAACGTACGTTTCCTCATCTCGCTAAGAAAGACTCCATGTATATAAATGGACAACCACACACCAAATGGAATGTACTAAGAAAACATCATATCCCCACAGCAAAGATGTAAACTGCCCACAAACCCCAAACAAGTGAATATTTTGCTGCACTTTGAACTCAGATTCGTTTTCCATACATTTTCCTTAAAATAATTCATGTCCCCCAAGCGTAAAACCCTTAGACACCAGGAACATGGCAAAAAGGAACAATAGTTATAGTCTCGTAAATAATTCAGGCAGGCAGAACATCCAGGAAAGTTAATGTTGCTAACGTTGAGTAACTTGCAGGTAGAACGTTGAGTTCGTACAGCCAGCGCACGAAGTTATTACTGCTAATACAGAAACACCTTACCAGATACTCAGGGTGATAAAGAGGCGCTGTACGTAATATCACCGGTCACCAAAAAGAAGCTTGGACACAGGAACCAACACTGGGAAACAACATCGGCTTTGGCTGACAGGAACCAAGATGTCGGCACGTCGACGTCGGAAGAGCCGGGTGGCTCCAGTCACGTACTAGCTGCCCAACTTCTCGTGATGACGTGTGGCAAAGCAGAAAACAGTTAACGCGCCTTCTCCAGCTTTCGTGACCTCAGAGAGCTGCGCGTGAGAGACAGCAGAAGAAGAGCACGAGCGCCGCTGTCACAGCTACAGACTTGCCAACAGTGCCGCTCTCGTGACGAAATCGAAATGCCACAACAAGCGCCGCAACAGTCACTTTACCGGTAAGTGTGCGTGCACAACCTCTATGCGTGTTAAGGCTTACCAGAGTACTTTCAACGTAAAGCACCACAATGGTTCAGAAAGCATCTTTTGACATGGGAAAGTCGTAAACACGCCCAGGCTTCTCACCATCAAACATGGATCGGGAGACAGATTAACGCGAGCCAGCAAACTAAATAGGTGCATTAGCAGCAATCAGTGGCAACGTTTGACACAGGCGCAGTGCCTGATGGCGTGTTAAAATGCCGCAGGCTAGCAACAGTCATAAAAGGGTGGTGGGAACATTAATTAAGTGAACTGCTCACCATAGCTCACCAACAGCAGCGATGTGTAGTCAAGTAGGTTTATTAGATAAGATGTTAACAAGAGCCCCACCAGTAGAAGCCTTCCTGCTGCTCAGCCCATCCACCAACTGACTCTCTGACTCACCAACATTCCACTGCCACCCCACACAACAACATTCCATCACCACAGTCACACTGGCTGAGCAGCAGGTATAACAAACACCTTCACCACAGACGAAGCCACCACAATCATGATGTCCATCCACTCGAGGGCCCCCTCAGAAACATGACCCACCACTACATGAACAATGGACTTACACCTTAAGAAAAGCCCTCACCTGATCAACACCCCCATCTATAAAGCCACATTCCGTAAGGCTGGAAGAACGCAGCTGTCAATGCCCTTCTGAAGAAGCCCTCAGCAGACCCAGTCAAGCTCACAAACTACCAACGGATCTCTCTCCTATCCTGCTCAGTCAAGGTCCTGGAGAAAGCCTTCAACAAACACCTCACTAAAGCCCTAGTCAACCACCAGCTCCTCAACACCATGCAGTCAGGATTCAGACTCAACCACAACACAGAGACAGCTCTCATCACAGCAAAAGACGACATCGGGATGATCCTAGACAGAGGAGAACCTGCGGGCGTCATCCTACTGGTTCTTTCAGTGGCATTTGGCACAGCCTCACACACCATCCTGATCAACAGCTGCACAGACAGGCTTTCAGAGACCCACCATATCTGTTCATTATTAACTGGAAGTACTCACACAGTCACTGTGCCACATTACTCTTCTGGATCCTGGGAACTCCTCTGGAATTCTCTCTACACAGAGATCACCAAGGGGCATATTAGCAAGGGCGTTATTGCCGCTTTAGCAGCACTTTTTGCCGCTAAAGCGGCGATATTGTTAACGCCCTATTAGTAAGCAGTCACTAACAGCTGTTAGTGACAGCTTAATGGCGAAAGCGGCCGTTTTGGGTGCCTCTTTGCATGTCAGCGATATTTATCGCTAATGACATGCAAAGTAGGCGTTCCCAACCAAAAGTCAACAGAAACAGCCGCTAACACAACTACCCCCTATTAGCAATGCGGCCCCGGACCCGGGTAGCGATGACAAAAGTCGCGCTAACCGCGGTCATCGCTGGTATTTTTACACCTGCTCCAAACAGTACTTACCCAGCTTCACAATGGGAGGTGGATTGTGGGGCTGAGTCCACCGTGCCATATCATCAAGCATTCCCCTATCGCTGCCCTATTATCGCTGGATTCCATGCGATTAACTGGCATTCCGCCGCTATCGCTGGATTAATTATCGCCTTGGAGATACGCGTTGCTAATAACGCGCTATCTCGGCGATCAAATCCAGCGATAAAAAAATAAGCGCTAAGCGCGCATTGCGATATTTATCGCAAAGCGTTGCTAATATGCCCCAATGTTTCTTATGAAGAGACTGCAGACCATACAGAACGCAGCAACCAGACTCATCCTCAATCTCCCACACCATTCTCAAACCACTCCACACATTCTTCAAAGTGTAATTGTTGTTTCTATTACAATTGTTCTCCATGTATATCACCATAGTAATTGTGTTCAGTTACAATGTGAAGCTGTATCTCTTTATAGTTTCCAGCAAAATGTAGGTTGAACATGAGACGCCTCAACTTATTACTATTAGTGATTGACATGAAAGTAGCTATATTCACAAACCTTCCAAACCCTTCAAAAGGCACTGGAATGCCACAAGATTATGGCTCAGATGTAGCATGTGGAGTGTGTAAAAGATTGGCAGAATATTATAAAGGGCAACCTTAAATGACACTCTGGTTCCTGGGCCTCTTGTGCTGGATTGTTTTTCCAAACATGATATACTTATGACAGCCAAAGTAGAGGGGAAGCTTCTCTCTTGGCTGATGATTTGTTTCCATCTTTTGAAGAGTTTATATCTCTCTTAGAGAATTTATGAACTAGAATTCTGAAGTCGATATTATGTGATTTGACAGGCATTGTTTTAAATTACACATTCGGTATTATGAGAGTCAGTGCTTAATTTGAGCTGGTGCTCGGCACCGGCACTTAATTGTCAGTACCGGCACTTATGTTAGTCTGCCACATGGTAGCAATGTTTGTCTAATTTGAAAATGAGCACAACAACAGTTGTTCATTAATTCAGTATACATTCAAAATGACTAACACCTTCCGCCCTAGCCAATCTTACAGCTTTGGGGGCCTGGAATAGTCTGAATTATAACACTTGTAGGAGTGTGGTGATTAGTAGTTGTCTTGGTATGGACATTGTCTGTGGTGGCAGGGGAAATTGGTGGCACAAGTTGCAGTGGCCTCCTAACGACGGCACTCACACCTATTTGTTTTTACAAATTTAGCCCTGATGTAAACTATGTATCAGCGTATCCCAACTCTGTATTTCATGTTTTATGTATTTTCCATCCCTTATTTGGAGTATGTGACTTAAAGGGTTTCATTTACATGCATTATTAAAAGAATGTATATTTACAGGCCCACTTGGGCAGGATGGGTATATAGACAATGTTTCCAGGAGAAGGGGAGTTACTGCTTATCTCTCTGACAAAGAATATATTTGCCTTTTTGTTTGTGACTAGCAAAGACTGAATATTTTACAAATGTGATTCACTCAATTGATACTTTGTGATTTACTGACATGAGCTTCTCACTTGTGTATTTCAGTTTTTATATTTTTATGTTTACACATATCGCTGCACTTTCACGTTTCTCCACTTTCGAAACAATGGAGATGTCTCTAACTGTATTATATTTTTTTGCCTACATATTTGGGTGCTGGTTTGACTATTCAAAATGGCGCTCAATTTGTATTACTATGTGAGTCCTTTTCTTGTTTTCATGTACTTTTTTGAATGTTTGGAAATGGAAGTTCACTTCATGTGAGTATGGCTTGTTTGAAATGCTTCATGGGGCAATAAACCTGTTTGCACTATGACTCCTGAGTGCTTGTGTATTTCTGTGTAATGTGGTGTGAAACTTCAGTTTATCTTATCACTGGGTTCCGCTCCCAGTGTTTTGTGAGATACCGCCATTTGGGTCTGGCATCCCCTCACTCTCCACACTACATTAACTATAACTCATGTCTTCTCCATGCACTGGTTATATCCTTGCATATTACATCACTCACACCATCTAAAATCATATCATTATTAACTAAACTTATGAGATCCCAAATCACATTATTTGTGAGAGCACATAGAGTGCCATAGAGTGGCGTAGAGTGTCATGCAGTGGTCTAGAGTAAAGTAGAGTGCTGTACATTGGCATTGACAGGAGTACATTAATGTACAGTGTCGTGCCATAGAGTGGAGTGTAGTGTAGTATGGTGGAGGGGTGTAGGCTGTTGTTAAGCTGAGTACAGCGTGGTTGAATGGAGTATGGTGGAAAGGCGTTGAGTGGAGTTGGGTATAGTTGAGTGGTGTAGACTGGAATCGCATAGAGTGGAGTGGCATAGAGTGAAGTAGCGTAGAGTGGAGTGGCATACAGTGGAGTGGCATACAGTGGAGTAGAATACAGTGGAGTGGAAAAAAGTGGAGTGGCACTGAATGGAGAGCGTATAGTGGAGTGCGTTAGAGTGGAATTACGTACAGTGGAATAGCACAGAGTACAGTGGTGTAAAGTGGAGTGACGTACAGTGGAGAGGTGCTGACTGGAGTGGTGTAAAGTGGAGAAGCATACAGTGGAATAGCGTACAGTGGAGTGGTGAATAGTGGAGTGGCATACAGTGGAATAGCATACAGTGAAGTGGTGTAGAGTGGAGTGGCTTACAGTGGAGATGGATAGAGTGGACTGGTGTACAGGGGAGTGGCGTACAGTGGAGGTGCATACTGTAAAATTGCGTGCAGTGGAGTAGCGTACACTAAAATAGTGCAGAGCGAAGTAGTGCAGAGTGGAGTGGCATACAGTAGAGTCGCTTACACTGGAGTGGTATGTAGTGGTGTGGCATAGACAATCAGTATAGAGTAGAGTGGCGTAGAGTGGAATAGCTTGAAGTGGAGTGGAGTGGAGTAAAGTGGAGTGACATAAAGTGGAGAAGCGTACGGTATAATAGAGTATAATGGAGTAGTGTAGAGTGGAGTAGTGTATAGTGGACTGCTGTAGACTGGAGTGGCGTACAGTAGAGTGGCATAAAGTGGAATAGCATAGATTGCAGTAGCGTATAGCAGAGCATACAGTGGAGAAGCATGGAGTGGCATACAGTGGAATAGCGTAGAGTGGATTAGCTTACAGTGGAGTTGCATATGCTGGAATAGCGTGGAGATCCAATAGCATACAGTGGAGTGGTATACAGTGGAGTGTCAGAGTGGAGTGGCGTACAGTGGAATACTGTACAGTAGAGTGGGGTATAGTGGAACAGCATAAAGTGGAGTGGTGTAGAATGGGCTGGGGTACAGTAGAACAGCATACCCTGGAGTGGGTTAGAGTGGAGCTATATAGAGTGGAGTGATGTACTGTGGAACAGTATTGAGTTGAGCGACGTTAAGTGGAGTGTCATGGAGTGGAGAGAGGTTCAGTGTTATGGCATACAGTGGAATAGCGTAGAATGGAGTGGCATAGAATGGAATGAAGTATAGTGGAGGGGCGAAGAGTGGAATACTGTACAGTGGACTGGTGAAGAGTGGAATACTATAGAGTGGAATGTTGTACAGTGGAGAGGTGTAGAGTGAATTGGGGTAGACTGTAGTAGCACACAGTGTATTAGCCTAGAGTAGAGCAGCGTAGAGTGGAGTGGTGTAGAGTGGAATAACATAGAGTGCTGAGGCATAGAGCTGATTGCTGTAGAGCAGAGTGGAATAGAGTGGAGTATCGTAGAATGGAGTGGTGTAGAGTGGAATAACATTGAATGCAGTGGCATAGAGTGGAATGATATACAGTGGTGTGCCATAGCAGAATAGTGTAGAGTGGAGTGGTGTACAGTCGAGAGGATTGTTAATCAGTGGAGTAGTGTATAGTATAGCAGTGTACAGTGGAGTGGCGTACATTGGAGTGGCATAGAAGGGATTGGCATAGAATGGAGCGGTGTACAGTGGAATAGCATAGAGTGGAGTGGCGTACACTGGTGTGGCGTAGTGTGGAGCATCATAGACTGGAATAGCATAAAGTGTAGTGTTGTACAATAAAGTTGTGTACAGTAAAATACTGTGCAGTGGAGCAGCATAGAGTGGAGGGGCGTACAGTGGAGTGCCGTACACTGGAGTATCATAGTAAGGAGTGGCATATAATGTAATAGCATACAGTGGTGTGTCCTCTCGCCCTGGCACACATCCCCCGCATCGCGGTGCCGCAGCGGAGGTCGTTCCTTTTCCTACCTCGCCGCCAAGTCCTGGAACGACATCCCCCTCCACCTGCCCACCTTCCTTTCATTCGATGACTTCAGGAAGGGGCTCAAGACATGGCTCTTCAGAACCACATGGCATTCAGCACCCCAGTTCCTGGAGACCCCCAGAGTGACAAGCCATGCTTTACAAGTACCCCCTGATTAATTGATTGAGTGGTAAAGAATGGAGTGACATAGAGTACTGTGGGGTAGAGTGGAGTGGTGTACAGTGGATTAGAGTAGAGTGGATTGGTGTATAGTTAAATAAAATGTTAAGAAAATGCCGAAATCCTCTGAAAAAATAATAAAGTAAGGTGTTGAAATGAGATAATACCTTGGGTCTGATTGTTTACTATTCACAAAGGGATTTAAAAGTAGTATCTTTACGAGGGCGGGGGCTCCGTATATAAAAAGATAGTGCTGTCCTTTCTTTTTATGTGCGCAGACTTTGCACTTGTAAAGGTACTACTTATAAATCTCTTTGTGAATAGCAAACAGTCATAAACGTAAACAAAAGTATAAGTTTACCTTTGTGAGTCAGGCACTTAATGTCAACCAAAGAACCCTGAACGTCACCAATTAAAGTTTAACGAACTAACCTATATTTAGCAGCTCTGCCTATGATCTCACTTTACATCATTCATGACATGTTAAATTACATCATTGATGACATCACTCATGCCATTTCAAATGACATCATTGATGGCATCACTGATCACATCATTCATTATACTGCTATTCACATTATTCCATAACCCCATGCATCATTTAAAAAAAGAAAGTTGTTAATAACGGGCTGATGTTCATATACACCATAGAGTTGCTGTGTGCATGTGTGGGTGCACAGGATGAAAATACTGTAAGCCTTTGAGGCAAGTGTGCTTGTGCATATTGAAAGTTACATGATGCATCGTTTACAAACTAGTCAAGTTTAGGGTACAAGTAGTACTCCATGTTTAAAAAGATTTAGGCATGTCATACTTGATGTGGGTTGCGGAGGCATGTTTCAAAGTATGTTGTGGCTTAAAGCCAAAGTTTGCTTCAAAAAAATATGTGAGAAAAGCAAAGCTTCTGTTGACAATAGATGATCCACTATTGGATATATGTACATGTGCCCATATTTACCAGTTGTAGTACAGTGCAATAGACACATTCTATATATCAAGGACGTTTATAAGGTGTGGATGTCTATCTCTAGAACTTTTCTGAAGATGTTGAGGCATTGCATTTTGTTGAATGAATAGTTTAGAGGTGAGCCAGATGTGGTTTAAATCACACACGGTGTTTAAGCATGACTCTAAGGTTGTATGCCATGGTGCTCATCTCAGAAATGGGTGGTGAAAAGTGTATCATTTACCATTTTAGCTCACATTTGAAATGTTGCAGTATTAAAGTGCAAACGCTGCTGAACTAATTTGTACCAAAGTTGGCATGAATGTAGAACTTTATATGCTGTTTTTTTATTTGCTCAAATACATCCATTAGTTTTTCAGATATAACAATAGGAGAAGGGTGTCCCGCGGATTGAAGGGTTTAACACGTTTGTATATCATGTCAGTTGCAATGCCATTTGTCCATTTGCTCATACCTTTGGGACCATTTGCTGAAGATGCATGAAATTTGTCAGACACTTAAGGCTTGATTTAGAAGTTTGATGAGCAGGATACTCCCTAGCAAAAGCAACTGAGTACCCTGTCTGCCAAACACTCGGTCTGCCCCCTCATTAGAGCTGGACGGAGCCTAAGCTTTCTGTCAACAGACCCCCAATGGCTATGTTGATGGAAAAGTTCCTCCGACAGCACAATTGAGGAGTGGCTGTCGGAGGAAGGACATTACCCCACCTTTCCTATTTAGTTTGGTGAACGGATGTCAAAATCAGAGGTGGCATTCACCAAACATTTTAAACCTTCAAGGGAACCAATGCAACAGTGGTTCCATTCAAGACACAGAAATGTTCTCTGGGCCGGTGGTCATCTCTAAATTTGGCAGAGTGGTGGAGATAATGTAATCTACCACACTGATGGGTGCAGTCCCGTCCACCAAATCCTAAATCAGGCCCTTAGAGCCTAATTTAGAGTCCCTCGCACTCAGCGCAGGCTACAGCAGCAGCAGGACATGCTCTGCTTTCATCTCCAGACTTTCATTAAGTGCCCTGGATTCTCCTTAAAAAAACACTTGGCACTGAACGATGCCTTACAGAGGCCAGCTGCTCCTCTTGAATTGATTCTTCACAACTGTCTCCCACGCTCAAAATACAGAGGAGCGCAGCGTTTCATAGGCGCTTGCCATCCCGGATGCTATATTAATAGCATTCAAGCCCAATTCAGCTTGCTCACCCTTATATGTCCTGAAGATGAACTCAAATAATTGAGTTCGAAACGCCGTCGACCCCCTACAACATTAACTCATTTTACTCTGTAAAAATTTTCTAAAGGGGTTCAGACTATTGTTGTTAATACGATGTCTTTATTTTAATATCACCCTCACTTTGCACGTCACGCTTATTGTCACTTATTATGTGAGCACCTGAATACTATTGTTTTGGAATAAACATCTGTCATATACTGACCTACATGTCCCTCTTTATATTATTTACCGCTCCCTTTAAGAATTAATTTCCTACACTCAGCCATAGTGCCCCCTGCAGGGTCACTTCTGAATGGACCTTTAGGCCACACCAGAACCACTGTTTCCCAAAACAAACAATAATTTAGTGTTCGGCATACAGGTTACTCCTTCATAAACATGGCGATATCCCACCCACATATTATAAGTGCCATTGGATATGATGCCCTTGTAATAAAGAGGACGGGTTAGCTATTACATTTGTGATGATGTAACCCTTCTGCCAAAATCTAAATCAGACCCTTAGTATGTTCAGAATATTATTATATATTTTTTTTAAATTGCATTTTTATAAGATGGGCGCATTTAAAAAAGGGGGTTTTTACTTTCAAGTTTGGCACTGAGTAATGAATCTGCCCAAAATTTTGCACAACCTAGGAAGAGTTTGTTTTCTATTGGTATGTCAAGGTTTGTGCCAATTCAGAATGGGGGCCATAATTTAAAGGAAGTTCAATAAAATGTTAATTTGGTTATGAATTCGGTGCTGTTTGATTAATCTGCGCTAAGTGTGGCAGGTACCTAGCAAGTGATACCCAGCACAGCTTTATTAGGCTTCGTAATAGTCCACAGGGCGTGGGGAAGAGGATGTGGTTCAAAAATATTTCTGATTTACTAATAACTTTGACACAATTTGATGGATCTGCATGAAAACAGTGTTTCAGCAATTTAACCTCAGCCTGCTGCCATATCACTGAAGCCTTGTTAGCTATTCTTGGTTCTTTCACTGTTGTCTTGCTACCACTACACGTATGCAGCAATAACGTCTTACCAGCTCCACCTGCTCCTTTGCCACTGATGCCTTTCCATTTCTGCTTGGTCCTGTAACACTGATGCCTTTCCAGCTCTGCTTGGTCCTGTAACACTGATGCCTTACCAGCCCTGTCTGATCTTCTATGACTGATGTCTTACCAGCTCTGCCTGCTCAATAACCAGATGCTATATCGCTGCTACTCTCAGCATGGTCCTTTCACTGTTGCCTTGCAACATTGCTTAAAACTGTATCAATAACTCCATAACAGCTCAGCCTACTTCTATGCCAGCAATTTCTTGCCAGCACTGCCTCTCTGGCTCTATATCACTTACAACTTACTAGCTCTTTCTAGTTCTCAGTTACTGTTGCCTTACCAGCTCTCCCTACAGTTGTATCTTTGATGCCATATAATTCTACCCAATCCAGTATTACTAATACCCTACAAGCTGTCAGCTCAGCCATGTCTTGTATCACTAACGTCTTACTAGCTTTCCCTGATGACAGTCCTCAATCAGCGATGCTTTACTAGATTCAATCTATCTTGTATAACTAACACCTTCTCTGGTCTCTCTGGTACTCACCCACTGCTTCATTCCTAGCTCTACAAGGTCCTAAATCACCAAAGCACTTCCAGTCCTGCTTGTGCCTGCATCACTAAAGCATTGCCTGCTCTCCCTGCTCCTGTATTACCTAAAGCCTGTTTGTTTTACCTGGCCCAGTATGGTTGAAAACTTTCCGGGTTTTTCTGCTCCTATATTATGAATAATTTATGATGGTGTTTTATAATTCTATATGTTGCAGTATTGATGATGCCTTACCAGCTCTGCCTGCTCCTGCATTACTGATGCCTTACCAGCTCTGCCTGCTCCTGCATTACTGATGCCTTACCAGCTCTGCCTGCTCCAGTATCACTGATGCCTTACCAGCTCTCCCTGCTCCAGTATCACTGATGCCTTACCAGTAATGCCTGCTCTGGTTTCACTGATGCCTTACCAGCTCTGCCTGCTCCTGTATGACTGATGCCTTACCAGTAATGCCTGCTCCAGTATCACTGATGCCTTACCAGTAATGCCTGCTCTGGTTTCACTGATGCCTTACCAGCTCTGCCTGCTCCTGTATGACTGATGCCTTACCAGCTCTGCCTGCTCCAGTATCACTGATGCCTTCACAGTAATGCCTGCTCTGGTTTCACTGATGCCTTACCAGCTCTGCCTGCTCCTGTATGACTGATGCCTTACCAGCTCTGCCTGCTCCTGTATCACTGATGCCTTACCAGCTCTGCCTGCTCCTGTGTCACTGATGCCTTCGCCTTGTGCTCCTGTGTCACTGATGACTTCGCCTTGTGTTCCGGTATCAGTGATGCCTTACCAGCTCGGCCTTGTCCTCTATCACCGCCAGGCGGGAGCCCCTTGTGGAGCAGTCTTCATGGCTCTCTCTCCAGTTCTTCAGATTCATTATCACTGGGAAGTGGTAGCACTTTCCTCCATGCTGCTCCCAGTGCAGAGGACAATATGGCGTAGGATGAGCTCCTGTGGAAGAAGAAATTGACCTGTCATTTATAGTGTTTCAAACCACAAAACTATGGTAGCAGTTGTGCGCCACCACTGTGAAAATAAAAGAGGCAGAAGAAAAGCAAAGAAAGTTCACCTGGCGGGTTTTCCATGAACAAACTTTACCTTGCATTCTTTATTTATTTGGGTTACTATAGTTGCTTGCTGAAAACTGGTGCTCTAACAATACCCTTCTTTCATGGAATTTTAGCTGAACCCAAAAAAGATAACTCATCTTGTAGATAAAGTGTTGTGCAAGAGAAGGGTGAGAACTATCAGAAAGTTTGGGCAGTATATTAAGGTTGTGTAGGGTGTTGACCTCATGGAGTAGCCATATGGTATGTAATGCTATGTTATGTTATGCTATTTTATGTTATGTTACGTTATGTTATGTTGTTATGTTATGTAATGTAATGTTATGTTATGCAATTACCATTTGAGTAGTACACTGCCATTGGTATGGCTACGCTTCACAGAATGCAGCCAGGGATGACTTTGGAAGGGCAAAAATGAACGAGCAGTTGAGCAAAAGATAGAGCAATTCTGTTGCGAGTTACATAGATGAGCAGGTTTGGCTGGGTATTTGGCCATATCCAAAAAAGGCTAAATTTGAGCAATAGTGTACTTTCCATATTCTGGCCCTTCCGGTATGGTGATCCCCAGACTTTCTGCCTTCCTTCTTCTATTTTTACTGAATTATTTTTTGTTGGCTTTAGGACTCTGTGCCCTTTACCAGTGCTAACATGTTTGTGCTCTCTTTAAATGATGGTAGAATTGGCTTATACTCATTTGGCATATTTAATTTACCTGTACGTCCCTAGCAAAGTGGCACTAATTAAGCCCAGGACCTTTAAACTAAATGGTTCTAGTGGGCCGACAGCACTGATTGTGCCACCCACTTAAGTAGCCCTTTAAATATATCTCAGGCCTGCCATTGCAGCCTGTATGTGCAGTTTTAAACTGGTATTTCGACCTGGCAGTATAAACCTTTTCCCCAGGCCCATACCTTACTTTTTAATATATAAGTCACCCCTACAATGCGCCTTGGACAGTCCAGAGTATATAGTATACAACAATGTCTCAGCAGGTATTATTTTGTTGATAATTATAAAAGATTATGCACATAACATGTTGCAAGAAAAGGGAAATTAAAATGGGGGAGAAGGGAAACAAGAAATCATAAAACATTGAATGCAAAAAATTATTTTTCATATATTTGGTTAACAGATCAAAACGAATGCACTACATTACATTAAATGTCATGTAACCTGTACAAAACTGTGCACAAGTGCTCGTGACGAAGGTGAATGGCACAAGTGACAAGTGAAGGGATATATACAGCGGGAGAAGGCGCAGAAAAAGACAATGATATATACAGTAAACTCTTATTGGTACCCAAACATTTTATACATTAATGGACAAAATTGGTAATTGGGACCACAAGGATGGCACCTTGAAATGCGCTGCAAGGTCGACGGCGTTTTGGCCTGTATTGATTTTAGGCTATCATCAGAACCAGGTTACAAATTTTAAACAAGTGCTTGCTTGAAGGTGAGGGTAAGTGCAACCACTCGGGAGTCGCACTACGTAGGTGCTGAAGATTAGTAATGAACATGAAGTGGTCTGGGATACTGAGGAATGAGTCTCGCAAGGCTAGGCTGAACAAATGAGGTGCAATGTGCGCTCGGTCTGCCGCAGTCAAGGGAGAGAAGGAGGAGGGAAAAATCTGTGTTTTAAATCGCACCCAGTACAGTTTAGCAATTGTCAGAGTGGTGTGCTAGTAAGGAACAGGAATAAATATAACTGGTATGTCTCAGGAGTCAATCAAGGGTCCAAGCGGCACCGGCATGAGTCTGGGTTTAGCGTGGACAATCCAGAGGGCAGGGTGCACTATATTTACAATGTAGGACATGCACCTTTCAGTCTTACATGCACTAGGGAAAAGCTCTTAAATTCGTTTTTCACTACTGCAAGGCCTACCTCTCCTATAGAAAAACATTGGGTTACCTTATTATATTTCATAAGGGATAACTTTCAATTACGAGCAGGTATGAATATTTAGTTGGTGTCCAAAGAGTTGTAATTAAAAGCCCTCTTTAATGGTAAACTCATATTTGTATTCACAATTCTGACAATGCCACTTTTAGTAAGTTTTCATTTTCATTTCCTAACCATTTGGTGTTGCAGCCTGTTTCTGGGTCACATGACAAGGTGTAGCTGGCAGTTGGTCTTTTGTGCATTGTTCCCAGACAGTGGGACAAAGGGATAACTGGTGTTAGCAATATGGGCCACTCTGAATTAGCAAGAGGGAGGAGCTAGTACATACCACACTTGCATATCACAATGGCCCTGTCTGAGCACTCTCACAAATGGCTTGACACTAGGCTATTGTGACCCAGACAAGCTTGGCCCAGGACAGGGAGGAAGGGGATGTCTCTGCCAGGAAGAAGAACTGTGGTGCTTTTGAAAGGACTACAATTCTGCCTGACTGATACTCTGAAGGAACTGCTGTGCTGAGCTGCTGCCCTCTTGCCTGGGTGAGAAGGGCTGGACCTGCATCTGTTAAACCCTGGACCCCAGACTGACCCCCAAAGGCTAGTTGGCTGGCCTCCTGATTTGAGCCTGAGGGACAGAAGGCTCCAACAACCTCCACCAAGCGCTGGACTCTGCCATTTGTGAGTATATCCTGCCAAGTTGTGCCACCGCAGTCCTGGACCCTTGGAAGTGGGCCTAACGTGTTCCATCAGCCTCTGTGGATCCAGCAGAACTGATGCATCTCATCTGCTGCGCGACCAACCGTGAGCAGAAGTGATGCAGCGTCATCACTGGATGGGTCTCTTCAAGTGCAAAGATCCGCATAGCATCACAGACCACCACCTCATGGTAACCACCACTGCGTGATGCATCCCAGGAGCAGTCCCTCGCATCACTTGTCGACTGCAGTCTCAATGACAGACTCCGCATCACAGCCCTGCAGCTTCTCGGAACCAATGCATCGCCCCGACTCCTCGACGAATCCTCGACGCCAGACTTTGTATCGCAAGCCATCATTGACAGGATTATCAATGATGATGCAGGACCTCACAATGCAGCCTCGTCGCATCACATGATACATTATCAACGTGGACACTTGCAACGTTCTGCAAACAAGGTTTAAAGGTACTTTGTTCATCTGACCTAACTGGGTCCCTATAGCAAGCCCACGGTCCAGTCTTGTGACTTTCTCCTGTTTCGGTGCCACCCAATATCCACAGTTGGCGCTTTGTGGATTTTCGTCGCTATTTTCACTGAAAACTTTAAAATTGCATGCATCTGGTTTTACTGATTGGATTTTGTCGTTTTGGTCTTGCTCAAGTTATTAAACATATCTCTATTGTTCTAACTTGGTGTGGGATCCTTTTTGTGTTGTGTTTTTCACTGTATTACTGTTTAAAGTGTTGCACAAATACTCTACACATTGCCTCTAAGTTAAGCCTGACTGCTCTGTGCCAAGCTACTATAGGAGTGAGCACAGGTTTAATTTAGAGCCGACTTGTGCCTCGTCCTGACAAGGACTGTGTTTGCTGCTTGACCAGGGCTCACACCCCAGTCAACCAACAACCCAATTCTTACACTTCCAATGTTACTATACAGAAAAAAGAGATTCTCTTTATCTAAAAGAAGAAATTTGTCCATGATGTCCTAGAGAGAACAGATACTTATGTCCTCATGTTATGGGGGTGTTCAAAATTGTTTAGGCACTTAAACAAATGTTTTCTTTTGGTAGCAGGACTTTAGGTAAATCAACATTGTTTGACCTACCACAGCTTTCCTTACACACTTTTGAAGGCCTTATGTCTCTAAATAAGAAAAAAACAGTCTTCAACCTATTGGATAATGTGTCCTTGAGATAGACACTGGTTTACTTACACTCCTCTAAAAAAATCTTCTAAAAGTTACCTTTTCCTAAAAAGTGTTTTAATTAATTTCCTCGCTTGTCCCATTCCTGAGCTACAGAATTAGTATTTTAATCTCTAGTCTGTTTTTGTACATAGTACGACTAGCCCTGCCACTGTGAAAATAGTTTTTAGGACCTTGTCACTATACAGACATGGTAATATTACTTTTCTACATGTCCCACTTCTAAAGACCATGCACCATACTACAAGGTTTACATAGGCAACATTTCAAATGGAGGTTGTTACCTATTAAAAGGGGTTATTTTAACAGGTCCCACTGCAGGCTTTACATGGCAGCAGTCAGGCTACAGTGGTAATCTTGAAGCCTTGTTTTTCTTTGTCACACTAGAAGATGGCACAATAAGTATGGCAGTCAACGGGTGACATTCAACTTTTCATGGCATGGGTGTATTTCCACACCATATACTATGGTTATATAGAAATGTAAAGATTGCCAGTGAGGAGTTAGACAATTTTGTCAAACTTTAGCAGCCCAAGCACATGCACTGGGACCTGGTTAGCATTATCACCATGGCAGAGTCAAACAGCCAGCAGCATCAGTCCAGAAAAACTGGGGTTGATCAGACCAAAAAGGTCACTTTCCTATAGAAGGTATTTACTTGAGTGAGGATTGTTTCAAGTTATGATTAGGCAAATTTGAAACTTGTTGTATTTTCGTGTCATTATTTCAATGTGTGGTACTCTAATTATGCAGCAGTGACCCCTTTTGCTCGAATAAATATTTCTATGGGATTTATTTTATTTATCAATTGGTATATTTTTCTGATTAGGTGGTAGGCCCCCATACCAGAATTTGCTGCCAATTAGTCTTGAACATAATTTGCATTATCTTAAAATGCTGAGATGTTGTTTGGCCCGTGAGGACAAACAATCAGGCCACTGGGGTAGCTGACACCCAGCCACTGCATTGCAACCCCTGGCCACTCCAGAGGGTCATTTCCATTCTTCTGTGGGCAGGCCGGAACACTTTTGGCCACCGTGTCATGGAACTCAGTCACTAGTACTTTCCAGATACAAAACTGAAAAAGGAAGAGATTGTTTCTATAAAGCAAAAGATAAATACTCCTGTGGGACAGTTCCACATTGTTCCTGTTTGTGATTGCTGTCCCTCTCACAGCAGCCGGGTTGAGAAAACTACAGCGAAGGAAGGCCTGGACTTCGCAGGGCTCAGCGGGGCATAGGCTGACAGACACTAGGTGGTTCCTCCAAGTATAAATCAGACAGGCAGATGTGATGTCTGCTAATGTTTCCCTACCAATGACCACTATGCAAATAAAAACACATTCGTCCCCAAGCACAGGGGAAAAAAAACCATTAGGGCCACTGGTTTATTTTTTTTAAGAAAGAGACTGCGCTTTGGAAGTCTGTTCCTTGAAACCAAACAAAGATGGAAAACCAAACATGGCGTCCATTCAGAAAAGCTTTAGGGATTTAACTGGTGCACAGGTGACTCTGCTGATGGAACAGAGATGATCCCTGTCTGCCAGGTGAGAATCTATAAATATGGTTGGATATCCTCACAGTCAGGACATGCCACCACCCGCCAGGGTCTAAATGACCCTGCTAGTCTCAAATTAATTGTTCTGGGAAGTTGCATAGGGTTCTGTGATTTCAAGTTGATTTGAGTGCAGTGGCAGTCGACAAACACTTTACAAGGGAAAATCAAATCTTCGCTGACAGCCTTTAGGCTGCTTAATCTACAGCATGGAGTATGCATCTAGGACTCGAAAAAAGCAGTACCAAAGTTCAACTTTATCTTTCTCTTGGGTAAAGAATCCCTGTCATCAAAGTTCTGAATATAGTCTCCCCAAGGAGCCAGTGCCAGGGAAGTGCAAGCTTTACTGTCCAATGAGGCCACATAGGGGAGGTCCATCTACCTGTTTGGAGTTCTGTGTATTGTTCTGATGATGTCGCCATGCCCCTGAGGGCAGGAATGTATCAGGAAACACTTCCCTGTCTCATTTTCTGTTCTTGGTGAAATCAAGGGTCAGCTTTACTAACATTTCCAAGGAATGCAACACAGCAAGAGAGCTTGCTGTGCTGTGTAGTGTGTAACACAGAGAGCAGAAATGCTCCATATCTACCAAGATATATGCTAAGCTATACTAAGATATGTAATGCAAGCCACTGAGTTGCATTACATTTCTTTTCAAAGTCACGCAAGGAGATGCAAACCACTCCTTGCATGGCTCTACATACTCCATTTAAGGACTTACATTGCCTTCTGGTGACTTGTATCATGCGAGAGCAACCCAAGTCCATAGGAACTCTGACCCTACTCTGGAACTGGGCTGTGCCTCTAGCAGACTGGGCCACTGATAGTTTTTCTACCTGTTCTGAGATCTAGCCTGATGGTCTGACGCATACGATTCTCTGTTGATGACACTCAGAGCTCTGCTGGTACACTGGCTAGCCCTCTCTGTGGTGGGAACTGACCTGTGGGCTCTTCCTCTTTGTCCATGATGGAGTCCATGATGTACAGAAATGGAGATCTGTTGGAGGCGTCAGCCCCGGTCAACTCTGAGAGCTGTGAGATGGATATGAGTTAATGGTTCTAGGAGTGGGAGAAGAGTGCCCTTTTGCAATGTAAGTACCTCCAGGGATCCAACTGGCCATATGTTCAGCATATGAACCTAAACTAAAATGGAAAGGGTCTTTCATGAAATTGTATTCCACTTTGACTAAATGAAGCAGCATAAACAATTGTTGAAAAATAATGCTGAAAGTATACCTGATAAACTGCATGTATTACTCTCACCTTTCTGCTTCATGCTCACCATCAGGTACTCATCCATCCTCTGTAATCTGAACACTGAAGCAAGAGAGAGGTCAGGTGAGGAGGAAGCCATTAGAGCAGAATGCAAAGATGAGCAAATGTGAGAGACAGAAAGCAGACCGCTTTGGAATGGGAAACCACTACGGTCATGTGATCATGAAAGTTTGATGATGTAGACTGAGAACATCTACAATATTAGAGAAACACGTTTCGGGTAATGCTGTTGACACTTTTCACTGATACATTTAAAGGACCAATATACAATATCGGGGCTGTGTGAGTCCCACAGGACAGTGGTATTTAAAGTTAGAATAGAATCTTTGCAGGACAAAATTCATTGTCAAAACCTTAAAGGTGTATTCAAAATTTAAGAATCATTGCAGAAGGCAAAAAATAGTTAGGTAGTCAAATTCAAATCAGACTCAATAATGAGAGTCCATAATTTAGAGAATTAACATAAGCCACAATATAGTTCAGCAAAGAACTAGCATGAATCTACTCAGTTCATAAGTCAAGGAAGAGTCTAAACATAAATTAGCAATATAAAATCTGCCTCAGAGGAAAGAGACATAGGTCGAAATATAAATCAGCAGTCAGTCCAACATGGAGAGTGCTCAGTTCAAAAGGCAGGGGAAGGTCTACAAGTATAAATTTGCTGACATGGAGTCTGCCTACGAGAAAGCAAGCAGAAAGTCTGCAGAAAGTCTGGCACACATCCCAGAAAGGGGACCACATTTTGTAGGTTTCAGACATTAAAACACACACACTCATCATGGTATGAAATAAAGCAATAGTGAAAAAGTCTATTTTTCAAACATAACAAGAATTAGCTCATAAGGAAATATTTTTGCAACACTTAATAGCAGTGAATTTATGAAGTAAATAGAGAAATGAACAGGCCTAGGCAAAAGATCTTGAATATTGCTATATACAAGAACATATAAACATGTCTTCCTCATAAGGCACACTAGTACATACATTGTTTCAGTACAAGAAAACAACACAATAAAGGGAATGCAATTTCATCTACTTTATGAAAAGGAAAAACACAGAAGAAAAATATGCATGCAGGAAACTTGTTCTTGCAATGGTATATGCCACATTTTCATTTGCAACTTTAAATATGATGCCAGTGCAAGCAGGCTTAGGCCCAATAATTTAAATTTGTGACCTAGTTGTGCTAACTTAAACACATGTGAATAAACATTATTTTCTAATTAATAAAAACACTTTCATAGCTCTTCGAAACTACCCATCTCTACTATACAACAATTCATCTATCATTTTTGGTTTCTTTAACGTTATCTTCTCCATGGCCTTCAGTTTATCACAAACCTGGGCTTTGATACCATCAAATTAAATATCTTCCCTCTTTCTTTTTCTGGTCATCTTCATCTTCTTCATCTTTCCACAATCACATTTGAAACCTCCCTTAAAATAGATACTCTCCAAAAAGTTTATGAAACACATAGATCAATCAGACTAAGAATAATTATAATAGTAGGGGTTAGTATGTTTTTAATAGCCATCATCCACATCACCAAACCCTTCATCAATGTTTGCAGTTCCTTTCCAAATAGTACTGAACCATGAATCAATTCTTTCCCATGCACCAATCATTCCCAAGTTTTTAGCATCATGTGAAATATTAGCTACATTATTAATTTACTTATTAATTAGCATGCTATTATCAGGCAGAAGTGTACAACATTGTAGGACTTTTATTACACAGCACACACTACCTTCCTCCGCAATAAGAATATCTAAAGCATGACAATTCTGATTCACCAATGCACACATTTCTATGATTTAATTTTAGTTAGTGCACTTGCAGTATTCGTAGCCAAACATTCCACTAAAGAAGATAACTTTCTAATCTTGACATAATTCAAAGCTATACCAATGAGGGGAATCAACACACCAAACATATCCATAAGCATTAGACCAAACCAGCATTTCAAGTTTTTCATATTGTTTCATTCATCTCATTCATCTCAACTACATGTTATGCACTTGGAAAGACTAATGCAAGATAGCAGAACCCTAGCAAGTTACTAATAGGTTTATCATCCAACATATAATCTTTGTCAACTATATAAATATAGCTATACTCACTTGCTGCGAACACCTCTGAATGTTTCCCTTTCATTATGCTTTTTACACATTACACATATAATTATTTTCTCTTCTCATCTACCCCAAGTCAAGGATGTACCTTGAATTGCTAAATCTCTTCTCAGGTTCCTTCTGTAATCACCTTTACCTCTGCAGCATTTCTACAAATTTACACTGTCATTAGTTTTGTTAAAACTTTGGATACATAGAATAATATTTGCAGTACTTACCTGGGTCTGACGTTCTCTGCCATGCCCAGGCTGTCCTCCTCTGTCCTAGTCTCCTCGGTGGAAAAGAGAACTCCCTACGCTGTATGTCTTTGGAGGACTGCGCATGTGCAGACATACAGCATAGGGGGATTGATTTTCCACCGAGGAGTCCATTACAGGGGAGGACATCCCAGGCACGGCAGAGAATGCCAGACCCAGGTAAGTGCTGCAAAGCAGGTGGCAGTCTGGGGGTTAGGAACCCTCCAGGTCTGCCACCTGCATGTAGGGCGGAGCGGAGTGGAATTCCACTGAGTTTTTAGACAACTCTGTGGAATTCCGCATAGTGACACTCCGTCAACTCCTCCCAGAGTTACTTGGAACCCTCCAAAACCGCACTTCTATCTGCATAGATTGTAACACTCAATTATGCTTTTGTAATTCTGATAAATTCTGCTACTTTTGCTGAAGCTACAATACCCAAATATGATGCTTCTACAATATATGCTATTGTGCAAAATGCATATGCTGAT
Organism: Calotriton arnoldi; assembly: GCA_963921515.1. NCBI lineage: Eukaryota > Metazoa > Chordata > Amphibia > Caudata > Salamandridae > Calotriton > Calotriton arnoldi. The sequence continues at coordinate 176,388 of CAWUFW010008045.1, forward strand.
CAGAGAGTTCCATAATGTTCTCTAGGAAAGAACAATTCACAAATAAAATAAAATCAGCCAGGTTGAATGGTACATCTTGTATATACCCTCTTGGTTCATGCATAACTCATAGCTCGTAGAGATTGTATTTGGGACCTGTCTTTTAATATCAAACATAGAGCACCCATTTGAACTAAGGAAAATGTTGTTTGAAGAAATTGTTCATCTAACGGACAATAGAGTAAGCACTTTAGCGTACACCCACGAGGAAGCACTAGAAAATTACAATTTAATTATAGAAAAGGGAAGGAAGTCAAAGGGCAAAATAAATAAACACTTGAAACATTTGGAATATTTCACGTGAAGCGAGATTAATCCAAATCTACATGCGGTAACTCTGATTCAGTATCATAAGGCAAAGTGCATGCCAGGTGGTCTCAGAGTAGCTTTAAAACCGTCCATGTGTAAGGGCAATAAAAAATTCACAGAAAAAATTGTCTGCTATATTAAATAAATGTTCTTTGGACTTAATTGTTTTGAAATTAGAGGAACTAGCAAACTTATTGAAAAGTTTAGATGAAGAAATGGCTACAGAAAAACATGAGATTGCCAACAAACTGTCATTAGATGATTTCAAAAACATGTTGGATAACCTCATTAAGAAATTGGATACTGTTAGACCTGTCAGTCTTACCTTCAATTTTGCTGGCCTTAGGACTCTGTGCTAACCAGTACTAAAGTGCTTGTGCTCACTTCCCTAAACATGGTTTGATTGATTTATCCTCAGTTGGCATATTAAATGTAGTCCCTAGTAGAGTGCACTACATGTGCCCAGGGCCTGTAAATTAAATACTACTAGTGGTACTGCAGCACTGATTGTGCCACCAACTCAATTAGCCCTCTAACCATGTCTCAGGCCTGCCACTGCAGAACCTGCAGAATCTGTGTGTGCAGTTTAAACTGCCATGTTGACTTGGCATTTTAAACCAATTGCCAAGCCTTAATCTCCCCTTTAATTACAAAGAGGTCACCTCTGAGGTAAGCACTAGATATCCCATAGGGCAGGGTGCTGTGTAATCAAAGGTAGGACAACTACTTTTAAGTTTTGCATGTCCTGGTAGGGAAAAGCTCCCAAATGTGTTTTTCACTACTGTGATGCCTATTCCTCTCATAGGATAACATTGGGAATTCCTTACTACACTTAATAAGCAGTCATTCCTGATCAAGAGGGAGATAATCTGTCATGTTTAATACCTATGAATTTGTAATGATAAATACTCTTTAATGGTAATGTCGAATTTATCATTACAACTTAGAAAATGCCACTTTTAGAAAGTTGCCAGTTTCCTGCTCTTAGCCCTGTGTCCCTGCATCCTGTCTCTGATCAGTCGGGGTGTGTATTGCCCCTAGACGGCAACATGCGAAGGGAGCTTAAGTGTGACTTGATGGGCCTCAATGGGTCCTCCTGGCAGGATGGGATGGAGGAGCTGGGCACAGCCTCACACTTACACCTTAGTAGGCTGTGTTCTGTCCACACACAAAGGGCTGCATAGCCCCCTAGGTGGATCCAGGGCAGGAAAGCAGGACCTCCATGCACTTTAAAGCCTCCTAGAAGTCTCCCCCACTTCAAAGGCACCACTGGGTATAAGTACTTGACTTCAGACCTACCAGCTCAGTACACTTCTGGATGATCTGTGTATACTCTGCTAAGGATGCTATGCTGCTGAAGGACTGTCACTCTGCTGGACTGCTGCTCTGAAAGCACTGCTGCCTTTCTGTGCTGACCTGCTGCCCTCTTGCCTAGAGAGGAAGAACTGGACCTGGAACCCGTCTTGAACTCAGGACCACAAAGTGACTCCAAGGGCTAGTCTGCTGGTCTCCTGATCTGAGCCTTAGAGACATAACAGGCACTCCACAGCTCCTGGACCTATCTTCAACAAGCTCCTGATCCCCAAGAGGCACCTCTCAGGTCCTGGGCCATTGGAAGTGGTTTTAAGGTTCCTGAAATCAAACTTTTGGGCACTTTGTGAATGGGCCTGTTTGCTCCAAAACCGTGCTGCATGCACCAAGGATCAGAGCGAGCCTCCACAAGTTCATCTCTGTGCACAGCAATCATCGTCTGCCAATGTAAATTGCCACCATGAGGCTCCAGCCCGTCCATTTGCGACGCCCGGCCTGCTCTTCGCCCCCCCATGACCACCGCCAGCGACGCTCTCCTTGCTCCCGGCAATCGTCTCCCCCATGAACGAGACTCTCGGCACAATTCTTGAGAAGGTAAACTTCAGCGGGACTTACCTGGAACTGTAGTCGACCCGTGCTCCATTGTGGTTGGCTTAAACTTTTGGATTTGACCAGGTCCAGCGCAACCAGATATCCCTGGTTGGCGCTTTATGCTTCTAAGCACTATTTTACTGTTTATACTTTAAACATTCATAACTCTGGTTCTACTTATTTGGATTGTTGCCATTTTGATCTTGTTATATTTATAAAATAAAGTTATATTTTCTTAGCCTGGTGTGGAGTCTTTTTGTGGTGTTTTCACTGTGTTAATGTTTGAAGTGTAGCACAAATACTTTACACATTGCCTCTAAAGTTAAGCCTGGGTGCTCTGTGCCAAGCTACCAGAGGTTGAGCACAGGTTAACCCCTTCCATGCTCATGACGAGCTGGACTCGTCATGGCACACAGTGCTCGTGTGCTCATGACGAGTCCAGCTCGTCATGGAACCCAGTCAAGGAAATCCCTCTGGTGCGGGCACCAGAGGGATTCCTTTCATCCCCTAAAGCCTCGGGAGCTGGGGAAGAGCTTCCCAGCTCCCGAGGCCCCCTGGTTTCCCTGAAATGACGATCGGCGCGCACGTCGCGCTGATCTCATTTCAGTGAAACTGAAACTGAAATGAGCCAAGAGGCTCATTACAGTTTCAGTTTCTACGTGCTCAGGGGCTATCTCAGCCCCCTGAGCACGTAGAAACTCAGGAGAGGTATCGTTGGAAAGGGAGAATCTCCCTTTCCAATGGTACCCTCACTAGTGGATCCCTGCTTTGGGATCGCCCCAGGAGGGCGATCCCCAAGCAGGATCCACTCACTAGGCACCAGGGAGGGGGAGCGGCCCCTTGGGCAAGGGCCTTTGCTCCCCCATACAATTTTTGGCATAATTAGTCTTTCTGCCCCCCTGGGGGTAGATGGGGGCAGTAGCCCCCAATCTGCCCCCCGGGGGTAGAAAGCCCACTAGACACCAGGGATTTCTATTTAAATTATATTTAGGGGTGGGGGCTGCCCAAAACGGGCATGCCGATGCCCCCATCCCCCCGGCCACAAAATTAGTCTTTCTGCCCCCCTGGGGGCAGATGGGGCAGTAGCCCCCAATCTGCCCCCGGGGGCAGAAAGCCCACTAGATACCAGGGATTTTTTTGAAAATTATAGTTAGGGGTGGGGGCTGCCCAATATGAGCATGCCAATGCCCCCACCCCACCCCGCCGCAAAGGTACAGTCTTTCTGCCCCTCCTGGGGGCAGATGGGGGCAGTAGCCCCCAATCTGCCCCCCGGGGGCAGAAAGCCCACTAGATACCAGGGATTTGTTTTAAATTATAATTTGGGGTGGGGCTGCCCAATATGGGCATGCCAATGCCCCCACCCCACCCCGCCGCAAAGGTACAGTCTTTCTGCCCCTCCTGGGGGCAGATGGGGGCAGTAGCCCCCAATCTGCCCCCCGGAGGGCAGAAAGCCCACTAGACACCAGGTTTTTTTTCCCTCGATACATTTAGGGGTGGGGGTTGCCCAAGATGGGCATGCCAATGCCCCCACCCCTCCCCCACGAAATTCCAGTCTTTCTGCCCCCCGGGGGCAGATGGTGGCAGCGGCCACCAATCTGCACCCACCCGGGGGTTCAGAAATACCCTAGATGCCAGGGATTATTTTTTTATAGGCCCAGGGTGGGGGCTGCCCAGAATGGGCATGCAAATGCCCCCACCCTACCCCCAAAGAAAAGAAAAAAACTTTCTGCCCCCCAGGAGGCAGATGGGGGCAATAGCCCCTGATCTGCCCCCCGGGGAGGGGGCAGAAAGCCCACTAAGCGCCAGGGATTTTTTTTTATATAGGTAGGGGTGGGGGCTGCCCAGAATTTGCATGTCAATGCCCCCAACCCAAAAAAAATGCTACAGTCTTTCTGCCCCCTGGGAGGCAGATGGGGCAATAGCACCTTATCTGCCCCCCGGGGAGCAGAAAGCCCACTAGCCACCAGGGATTTTTTTTTACAAAGTTCGGGGTGGGGGCTGCCAAGAATGGACATGCCAATGCCCCCACCCACCCCAAAAAAGATGTCACTGTCTTTCTGCCCCTCCCAGGAGGCAGATGGGGGCAGTAGCCCCTGATCTGCCCCCCGGGGGGCAGAAAGCCCACTATGTGCCAGCGATTATGCTGGCTTTTTTATACGGAGGGGTGGGGGCTGACCAGCATAGGCATCCCAATGCCCCGACCCCCCAAAAGAATAGCCACAGTCTTTCTGCCCCCTCGGGGGCATATCGGGGCAATAGCCCCTGATTTCCCCCTCCCCAGGGCGGCAGAAAGCCCACTAGGCACTGACTTTTTTCGGAATGTGCCTACCTGTTGAATTTGGTTCCTAGCTCTGCCGGCACCCAGGGAAACCTAGCAAACCTATACATTTTTTAAAACTAGACACCCAGGGGAATCCAGGATGGGCTGACTTGACTGGCTCTCACCAGGTTCTGTTACCCAGAATCCCTTGCAAACCTAAAAATGTGTCCCAAAAAACACATTTTCCTCACATTTTTGTGGTGGAAAGTTCTGGAATCTGCGTGGATCCACAAAATTCCACCCACCCCGCGTTCCCCAAAGTCTTTCGAGAAAAATGGTACCTCACTTGTGTGGGTAGGACTAGTGGCCGCGACAGGAAACGGCCCAAAACGCAACATGGACACACCACATTTTCACAGTGAAAACGGACCCTTTTTTTGCAAAGTGCCTAGCTGTAGATTTTGAACCCTAACTCTGCCGGCACCTAGGGAAACCTAGCAAACCTATACATTTTTGAAGACTAGATACCCAGGGGAATCCAGGATTGGGTCACTTGACTGGCTCTCACCAGGTTCTGTTACCCAGAATCCCTTGCAAACCGAAACATTTGTCAAAAAAACAAATTTTCCTCACATTTCTGTGGTGGAAAGTTCTGGAATCTGCGTGGATCCACAAATTTCCACCCATCCCGCGTTCCCCAAAGTCTTCCGAGAAAATGGCACCTCACATGTGTGGGTAGGCCTAGTGCCCGCGACAGGAAACGGCCCAAACGCAACGTGGACACACCACATTTTCACAGTGAAAACGGACCCTTTTTTGCAAAGTGCCTAGCTGTAGATTTTGAACCCTAACACTGCCAGCACCTAGGGAAACCTAGCAAACCTATACATTTTTGAAAACTAGACACCCAGGGGAATCCAGGATGGGGTGACTTGACTGGCTCTCACCAGGATCTGTTACCCAGAATCCCTTGCAAACCTAAAAATATGTCCAAAAAAACACATTTTCCTCACATTTCTGTGGTGGAAAGTTCTGGAATCTGCGTGGATCCACAAATTTCCTACCACCCTGCGTTCCCCCAGGGCTCCCGATAAAAATGGTACCTCACTTGTGTGGGTAGGCATAGTGGCTGAAACAGGAAATGGCCCAAATCGTATTGTGGAGACTTCAAAACTACCTATAACAAAACTACCTGGTTTTGGGGGGCACCTGGTTTTTGGCCCCGGGCTCGCCGCCATCTAGGGAAACCTACCAATCCCACACATTTCTGAAAACTAGACACCCTGGGGAGTCCAATGAGGTATGGCTTGCGTGGATCCCCCAACGTTTCCCTACCCAGAATCCCCTGCAACCCTCAAATTTAGCTGAAAAAAACATATTTTCCACATATTTTGCGTGGAATCACCGTGCTGGCACAAATGTCCTACCACCCAGCATTGCCCTTGTTCCCCCGAGTAAAATGATACCTCACTTGTGTGGGTGTCCAAAGCAGAACTGGCTAAAAACGTATTTTTAAAAAAATATAGCGCTTAGAATTCTCGGTGCTATACCCTAAATCCCTATGTTTTGGGCTCTTCCCAGTCACAGGCCTTTGGCCCACCCACACAAGTGAGGTATCATTTTACTCGGGAGAACAAGGGGAACGCTGGGTGGTAGGACATTTGTGCCGGCACAGTGATCCCACGCAAAAATGTATGGAAAAAGTGATTTTTTCAGCTAAATTTGAGGTTTGCAGGGATTCTGGCAGGAAAACGTTGTGGGACCCACGCAAGCCATACCTCGCTGGACTCCCCGGGTGTCTAGCTTTCAGAAATGTTTGAGTTTGGTAGTTTCCCAAGATGGCCGCCGAGCCCAGGGCCAAAACTCCTGGGACCCCTTGCAAAACCAGGTTGTTTTGTGATAAGTAATTTTGATGTCGCCTCAATAGGTTTTGGGCCCTTTCTGTCGCGGGTACTTGACCCACCCACGCAAGTGAGGTATCATTTTTATCGGGAGACCTGGGGGAACGCTGGGTGGGAGGAAATTTGTGGATCCACGTAGATTCCAGAACTTTCCCACATAGAAATTTGAGAGAAAAGTGATTTTTTTCAGCTAAATTTGAGGTTTGCAGGGCATTCTGGGTAGGAAAACGTTGGGGATCCACGCAAGCCATACCTCGTTGACTCCCGGGTGTCTAGTTTTCAGAAATGTGTGGGTTTGGTAGGTTTCCCAAGATGGCCGCCGAGCCCGGGGCCAAAAACCCAGGTGACTCCCCTTGCAAAACCAGCTTGTTTTGTGATGGATCATTTTGATGTCTCCTCAATACGTTTTGGGCCCTTGCCTGTTGCGGGTACTTGAACCACCCACACCAGTGAGGTTTTTGGCCCTGGGCTCGGCGGCCATCTTAGGAAACCTACCAAACCCACACATTTCTGAAAACTAGACACTCTGGGGAGTCCAGCGAGGTATGGCTTGCGTGGGTCCCCCAATGTTTTCCTACCCAGAATCCCCTGCAAACCTGATATTTTGCTGAAAAAATCACTTTTTTCGCACATTTTTGTGTGGTAAAGTTGTGGAATCATGGGGCTGACATAAATTTCCTACCACCCAGCAATCCCCCAGGTCTCCCGATAAAAATGGTGCCTCACTCGGGTGGGAGGCCCAAGTACCCGCGACAGGCAAGGGCCCACAACGTATTGAGGCGACCTCAAAATGGCCTATCACAAAACGACCTGGTTTTGCAAGGGGGGTCCCATGACGTTTTGGCCCGGGGCTCAGCGGCCACCTATGGAAACCTACCAAACCTACACATTTCTGAAAAGTAGACACCCGGGGCATTCCAGGGAGGTATGACTTGCGTGGATCCACCAATGTTTTCTTACCCAGAATCCCCTGCAAACCTGATATTTTGCTGAAAAAATCACTTTTTCGCACATTTTTGTGTGGTAAAGTTGTGGAATCATGGGATTGACACAAATTTCCTACCACCCAGCGTTCCCCCAGGTCTCCCAATAAAAATGGTGCCTCACTCGGGTGGGAGGCCCAAGTACCCGCGACAGGCAAGGGCCCACAACGTATTGAGGCGACCTCAAAATGGCCTATCACAAAACTACCTGTTTTTGCAAGGGGGTCCCATGACGTTTTGGCCCGGGGCTCGGCGTCCACCTAGGAAAACCTACCAAACCTACACATTTCTGAAAAGTAGACACCCGGGGGATTCGAGGGAGGTATGGCTTGCGTGGATCCACCAAAGTTTTCTTACCCAAAATCCCCTGCAAACCTGATATTTTGCTGAAAAAAATCACTTTTTTCGCACATTTTTGTGTGGTAAAGTTGTGGAATCATGGGATTGACACAAATTTCCTACCACCCAGCGTTCCCCCAGGTCTCCCAATAAAAATGGTGCCTCACTCGGGTGGGAGGCCCAAGTACCCGCGACAGGCAAGGGCCCACAACGTATTGAGGCGACCTCAAAATGGCCTATCACAAAACTACCTGTTTTTGCAAGGGGGGTCCCATGACGTTTTGGCCCGGGGCTCGGCGTCCACCTAGGGAAACCTACCAAACCTACACATTTCTGAAAAGTAGACACCCGGGGCATTCCAGGGAGGTATGACTTGCGTGGATCCACCAACGTTTTCTTACCCAGAATCCCCTGCAAACCTGATATTTTGCTGAAAAAATCACTTTTTCGCACATTTTTGTGTGGTAAAGTTGTGGAATCATGGGATTGACACAAATTTCCTACCACCCAGCGTTCCCCCAGGTCTCCCAATAAAAATGGTGCCTCACTCGGGTGGGAGGCCCAAGTACCCGCGACAGGCAAGGGCCCACAACGTATTGAGGCGACCTCAAAATGGCCTATCACAAAACTACCTGTTTTTGCAAGGGGGGTCCCATGACGTTTTGGCCCGGGGCTCGGCGTCCACCTAGGGAAACCTACCAAACCTACACATTTCTGAAAAGTAGACACCCGGGATTCCAGGGAGGTATGGCTTGCGTGGATCCCCCAACGGTTTCTTACCCAGAATCCCCTGCAAACCTGAAATTTGGCTGAAAAATCACTTTTTTCACACATTTTTGTGTGGTAGCTGTGGCATCACGGGGCTGACACAAATCTCTACCACCCAGCGTTCCCCAGGTCTCCCGATAAAAATGGTGCCTCACTCGGGTGGGAGGCCCAAGTACCCGCGACAGGCAAGGGCCCAAAACATTTTGTGATAGGCAATTTTGATGTCGCCTCAATACGTTGTGGGCCCTTGCCTGTCGCGTGTACTTGGGCCTCCCACACAAGTGAGGCACCATTTTTATCGGGAGACCTGGGGGAACGCTGGGTGGTAGGAAATTTGTGTGAGGCCAGTGATGCCACACTTTCCCACACAAAAATGTGTGAAAAAAGTGATTTTTTTCAGCTAAAATTGAGGTATGCAGGGGATTCTGGGTAAGGAAACGTTGGGGGATCCACGCAAGCCATACCTCCCTAGAAGCCCCCGGGTGTCTACTTTTCAGAAATGTGTGTGTTTGGTAGGTTTCCCTAGGTGCCGGCAGAGCTAGGGTTCACAAACTACAGCTAGGCACTTTGCCAAAAAGGGTCATTTTTCACTGCGAAATTGAGGTGAGACCACGTTGCGTTTTGCGCCGTTTCCTGTCGCGGGCACTAGGCCGACCCACACAAGTGAGGTACCATTTTTCTCAGAAGACTTTGGGGAACGCGGGGTGGGTGGAAATTTGTGAATCCACGCAGATTCCAGAACTTTCCACCACAGAAATGTGGGGAAAATGTGGTTTTTTTGACAATTTTTTAGGTTTGCAAGGGATTCTGGGTAACAGAACCTGGTGGGAGGCAGTCCAGTCACCCCATCCTGGATTCCCTGGGTGTCTAGTTTTCAAAAATGTATAGGTTTGCTAGGGTTCCCTAGGTGCCGGCAGAGCTAGGGTTCAAAAACTACAGCTAGGCACTTTGCCAAAAAAGGGTCATTTTTCACTGCGAAATTGAGGTGTGACCACATTGCGTTTTGCGCCGTTTCCTGTCGCAGGCACTAGGCCGACCCACACAAGTGAGGTACCATTTTTCTCGGAAGACTTTGGGGAACGCGGGTGGGTGGAAATTTGTGGATCCACGCAGATTCCAGAACTTTCCACCACAGAAATGTGGGGAAAATGTGTTTTTTTTGACAATTGTTTATGTTTGCAAGGGATTCTGGGTAACAGAACCTGGTGGGAGGCAGTCCAGTCACCCCATCCTGGATTCCCCTGGGTGTCTAGTTTTCAAAAATGTACTGGTTTGCTAGGTTTCCCTAGGTGCCGGCAGAGCTACGGTTCAAAAACTACAGCTAGGCACTTTGCCAAAAAAGGGTCATTTTTCACTGCGAAATTGAGGTGTGACCACGTTGCGCTTTGCGCCGTTTCCTGTCGCAGGCACTAGGCCGACCCACACAAGTGAGGTACCATTTTTCTCGTAAGACTTTGGGGGAACGCGGGGTGGGTGGAAATTTGTGGACCCACGCAGATTCCAGAACTTTCCACCACAGAAATGTGGGGAAAATGTGTTTTTTTTGACAATTTTTTATGTTTGCAAGGGATTCTGGGTAACAGAACCTGGTGGGAGGCAGTCAAGTCACCCCATCCTGGATTCCCCTCGGTGTCTAGTTTTCAAAAATGTATAGGTTTGCTAGGTTTCCCTAGGTGCCGGCAGAGCTAGGGTTAAAAACTACAGCTAGGCACTTTGCCCAAAAAGGGTCATTTTTCACTGCAAAATTGAGGTGTGACCACGTTGCGCTTTGCGCTGTTTCCTGTCGCAGGCACTAGGCCGACCCACACAAGTGAGGTACCATTTTTCTCGGAAGACTTTGGGGAACGCGGGGTGGGTGGAAATTTGTGGATCCACGCAGATTCCAGAACTTTCCACCACAGAAATGTGGGGAAAATGTGGTTCTTTTGACAATTTTTTATGTTTGCAAGGGATTCTGGGTAACAGAACCTGGTGGGAGGCAGTCAAGTCACCCCATCCTGGATTCCCTGGATGTCTAGTTTTCAAAAATGTATAGGTTTGCTAGATTTCCCTAGGTGCCGGCACAGCTAGGGTTCAAAAACTACAGCTAGGCACTTTGCCAAAAAGGGTCATTTTTCACTGCGAAATTGAGGTGTGACCACGTTGCGTTTTGCGCCGTTTCCTGTCGCAGGCACTAGGCCGACCCACACAAGTGAGGTACCATTTTTCTCGTAAGACTTTGGGGAACGCGGGTGGGTGGAAATTTGTGGATCCACGCAGATTCCAAAACTTTCCACCACAGAAATGTGGGGAAAATGTGGTTTTTTTGACAATTCTTTAGGTTTGCAAGGGATTCTGGGTAACAGAACCTGGTGGGAGGAAGTCAAGTCACCCCATCCTGGATTCCCCTGGGTGTCTAGTTTTCAAAAATGTATAGGTTTGCTAGGTTTCCTAGGTGCCGGCAGAGCTAGGGTTCAAAAACTACAGCTAGGCACTTTGCCAAAAAGGGTCATTTTTCACTGCGAAATTGAGGTGTGACCACGTTGCGTTTTGCGCCGTTTCCTGTCGCAGGCACTAGGCCGACCCACACAAGTGAGGTACCATTTTTCTCGTAAGACTTTGGGGAACGCGGGGTGGGTGGAAATTTGTGGATCCATGCAGATTCCAGAACTTTCCACCACAGAAATGTGGGGAAAATGTGTTTTTTTTGACAATTTTTTATGTTTGCAAGGGATTCTGGGTAACAGAACCTGGTGGGAGGCAGTGAAGTCACCCCATCCTGGATTCCCCTGGGTGTCTAGTTTTCAAAAATGTATAGGTTTGCTAGGTTTCCTAGGTGCCGGCAGAGCTAGGGTTCAAAAACTACACCTAGGCACTTTGCAAAAAAGGGTAATTTTTCATTGTGAAAATGTGGTACGTCCACGTTGCATTTTGAGCCATTTCCTGTTGTGGGCACAAGGGCTACCCACACAAGTGAGGTACCATTTTTATCGGGAGACTTAGGGTAACACAGAATTGTAGAGCAACTGTTATTACCTATTGACTTTCGATGCATTTCTGCCTTCCAAATGAAAGACAATGTGTAAAAAATAAGTCATTTTGAAAAATGACCTATAATTCTCATGCTAGTATGGGTACTCCCAATTTCGGAAATGTGCAAATATCTACTGTTTCTAAAATCTACATTTTGTTCCCATTTCAGAAATACATAGGTGTCTTTCATAACAATTTTTCCATGTATACATTTTCCCAAAATAATTGCTATATACCCGGTACATAATAAAAACCATTGCAAGATGCTGCTCAATTATTGGCTCTGGGTTCGTCGGGTTCTTGGTGAACCTACAAGTCCTATATATCCCCACAACCAGAAAGGTCCAGCGGATATAACGGTATATTGCCTTTAAATAGCTGTCATAATTAGAAGAAGTTACAGGTGAAAACGTTGACACAAATGGCTGTTTTTTTCAACTAATTTTCAATTTTTCCTTTATTTAACTGTTAGTTTCTATAAGGAAAACTTTAAGGATCTACACAAATGACCCCTTGCTGAATTCAGAATTTTGTCTACTTTTCAGAAATGTATGGCTTTCCAGGATCCATTATTGGTTTCATACCCATTTCTACCATTAACTGGAAGGAGGTTGAAAGCACAAAAATAGCAAAAATAGGCTATGTCCCAGAAAAATGCCAAAACTGTGTAAAAAAAGTGGGTTTTCTGACAAAAGTCTGCTTGTCCCTGAAAGCTGGGAAAATGGTGATTTCATCCCCACAACCCCTTTTTGATGCCATTTGCAGGGAAAATCAAGACGCTTTCATCTGTAGCCCTTTTTCGCATTTTTCCCCAAAAAAACAAAATTTAGCTGTATTTTGACTAATTTCTGGGTCCCCTACAGGGGAATCCACAAACCCTGGGTACCTTTACAATCCCCATGATGTTAGAAAAAAGGACGCAAATTTGGCATGGATACCTTATGTGGTCAAAAAGTTACAGGGGCCTAAGCGCGCACTACCCCAAATAGCCAAAAAAAGGCTTAGCACAGGAGGGGAAAAGGCCTAGCAGCGAAGGGGTTAATTTAGTCTGTGTTTGTGACTTACCCTGACTAAGAATGTGGTTGGTGCTTGACTAAGGTTCACACCCCAGGCAACCAACAACCCAATTTCTAACATATAAATATGCAAGAGACATCAATGATCGCTAGATAAAAAAGTTTAAAAGAGATACTTTGGATTACAAACTTGACAAAATTTACACGTAGGCAAAAGTGTACTCTCAGAAACTAACATCTCAGAAATCAACCGAGGTGACATCAGAAGAAAATACTGCATTGAAAAGCGAGACATTGCATTCAAGCAAAGGATTACAGTCAATGAAAGTCAATGCAGTGCATACCAAAATTGATAACATCAACAATCAGTTTTTTTGCCACCAGTCTAGCAGCAAAAAATGCTCCAACAGAAAACATCTAAAAAAATCAGGCGTGGTCAAGGAAAAGGAAAAAGAAAAAGAAAAAATTAGTCTATGGAGTAATTTCAAAACTTAGGGCTCGATAATGATAGCAGGTGATCAGGCGGTGGTCCGACCACCCAATTATGATAGAACCACAGTGCTGGCAGGTGGAAATTGCTTTTTGACATGGCAGCTTGTGCTGCGGGCCAGGAAAAGGGCCACAGCACAAGCTGCAGTGTGAAAGAGCACTTTGTGGACATCCGTGCACTGTGTGCCATGCACCATGTGATGAATTTAGTCGAGCCATATATGACCCCGGGGACCACCACCTCCCAGGTGCCAGCTTGTGAATACAGGAGGAGGAGGGCTGCGCGGCTTGGCTCCCCTCCTGGAGCCATACATTGCTATATGTATGTATATATGTATGTATATATGTATGTATATGTATATATGTATATATATGTATGTATATATATATATGTGTGTATGTATATGTATGTGTACATGTATGTATATGAATGTATATGTATGTGTGTGTATGTGTATATGTGTGTATGTGTATATGTATATGTGTGTATGTGTATATGTGTATATGTGTGTGTATGTGTATATGTGTGTAAGTGTGTATGTATGTATGTGTATATGTGTATATGTGTGTATGTGTATATATGTGTGTATGTGTGTATATGTGTATATGTGTGTATATGTGTATATTTGTCTGTATGTGTGTATATATGTGTATATGTGTCTGTATGTGTGTGTGTGTATGTGTATATTTGTGTGTATGAGTATATGTGTGTATGTGTATATGTGTGTATGTGTGTGTTTGTATGTGTAGTTGTGTGTATGTGTGTGTATGTGTATATGTGTGTGTATATATATGTGTGTGTGTATGTGTGTATATGTGTGTGTGTATATGTGCATATGTATGTGTAAATGTGTGTGTGTGTGTGTGTGTGTATGTGTATACATGTATATGTGTATATGTGTGTATGTGCATTTGTATATGTGTCTATATGGTTTCTCCCAGACCCCATAAGAAGCCTTACACCTTTGTGGCAGGCAGAGTTCCACCATCTCTGCCTCTTGCTCACTGGTAGAAAGAAGTTCCTCTTTCAGACAGTTTCTTTGTTGTGTTGTTAACACTGGCATTTATGGCTGTCACTCCATAAAAGACCGCAGATCACTGATAAATGCCAAGCCTTTGCCCAATGCCCATGCCTGCCAGTAAGGCGAAGATTTGGGGAAACCGGTTCTCATGTGCAGAAGGCGCACAGAGCCGTGGTGTGGCACAAGTCCAGGTTTGGACTGTGGGGTGCAACAGGAAGCCATCGCTCCGAGCTGATTACTCATGGGCATTTTTCAAAAGCCAAACATGAGCTCCCCGACGAAGGGAAACATAGTTGTAAAAAGTAAGTTAATGTTACTAAACAGACAAAACTAATTCAAGTTATACATTTTTTTTTTAAAAGCATCAGAGATGAAGACGGTGAAACTGTTCCCAAAGTGACTCAGGCCTGCCCTACAGATGTGACTGGGCCTTCGGCCGTGGGGCCAGCATCCTTCACCTGTGAAAGATAATAGCTGAAGTAGTAAAAGATTGACATTTGTCCAGCTTTGAACTTTGTAATTTGAGTTTCCAGTTTGGAACCATCTGCTCTACATCGCCGTAGCATTACTATAAGGTATTTCACAGTTCTTGTTAGGATTAATGTAGAGATAACATCTGATCTGCAGTTTGGGCAAGTCATATTTTGGTTAGCAATCTTCAGCAATTTGTCAAAAGGCTTACTCTTTGAATCTGGTAATGTTAAATAGAGAAAACTCTTAGAATGTATTTTAGTGGTAGGTGAATAATCACAATCTTCACAATCATGGCTCTGTGTGTAACTAACTCCGAATAAATCATCAATATTTACATCTTCTTCTTCTAAAACTCCAAACACAACCATAATACATTTTTGTGCATCAAGTTGGCTGTTGAGAGTAAACTTTACTGATCCACTGCATATATCTAAACAATATTGAATACCTGAAGCAGAATGAGTCACAGTTCTACAGTACAGAACACAATCTCTTATCTTGTTTTTGTTGAATTTGATTGACTAGATGTGGTAAACAAAACAGTACATTATGAACAATATTTGCATAGCAGTTGACACCTGAACTGTGTTCCAGCTGGTATCCTACAATATCTCTGTAATTGTTCAGTTTACTTTTCTTAACACCTTCTAGATTATTTTTGTGTCCCTCCTTTTTTTCCCAGTATCTACACACTCTTTTATAATCTTCCATTTTGAACAGATTATCCATTTCTCATAAACAGGGTATTGGCCTAAATGAGGAGAGTATATACGTCTTAACCAATTGTACTCTCTTACACAGCTTCCATCTGTACTAACTTTCTTTTATCACAATCAATCAAAAACTACCAGACAATAATCTACCTCACGACAATGCTACATATGACAATCCTTCTTTAAATACATTACTTCCAATATTAGCAGAAGCTTCATCTACACTTAAACCTTGTGACTTATGGAAAGTTACAGCATAAGCTAGAGAGAGTGGGAACTGCTGTCGGAGCACATAGTCTTTCACTAGCAATTCAATGGCCAATCTCCTTCATGCCATCAATATGATCAAATTTTATGGCCAAGTATTCAACCTCATCTCTATGTGGCAAATTAATAAAATCAATTACTTTACCTATTGGACCATTTACTAACCCTTCCTCTACATTTAAATTACAGCGCAAAATTATTCGACCATTTTTGCTTACATGTAAAATCTTTTCTACTCCTGCAGTTTTCAAGACAGACTTCTCCAAGGCATCCAATTTTACTTGTAGTTTATCTGTGAGTAGTATTGTGACTCCCTGATGTTCCATTTTATCAACAGCAGTAATTTCCAAAATGTCTTCTTTCTTCAGTTGTAGTAAATGTTCATTAAAGTTAGAGCACTCTTGAAGTGTTGGCATTAAAGAAGCTATAGACTTCTGTTCTTCAATGAAATTGTGCAGTAGTTCAGCTGCTGTAATATTTGATGGAAAAAGTTTCTTGATAAGACGACTTTGCAAAGCGCTTTTCCCCTCTTTTGTTAGAACTCCTATTCTTATGTTCTTCAGTATATCTTCATAATTTACATAAGATGCTTAACGCATATTTTTCACTAGTTCCTTGTATTTAAAGTTTAACCAAATAGTGACATTACCAATACTCCTCAGAGAATTTCTTGTTTCGAAATGCACAATTGTTTTGAAAACAGTTTATCCTTTTGAAGGAGTGAGCTGCAATAGGTCACCAAATACAATTAAATGCTTTCCTCCAAAAAGGACATCGTAGTTTGTGCCTTAAAATCTACTGCATTCATAAGTGTATGAAAGCAAGCATTAAGTTGGATACCATGCTGACCTCATCAATGATTCAAAGCTTAGGTTTCTTCAATGTGCTTGATACCTCATGGTAAGTTTCCCCAAATAGTTTCTGGTATTCTAGTTTATTGTCATGTTCAACAGGTCACATTATTATGTGATGCAAAGTAATACCTTTAATGTTATGTGTAGCTAATCTTGTTGATGCTTTTACTATACATGACAAATTTAATTCTGTAGTCTTCTGTAGATAACCAGTGAGAACTTTAATTCAGAAGCTTTTTCCAGTGCCACCTTGACCACTGATGTATAGTAATATTGGTGTGTATGAAGAACAATCACATTATTTCCTCTAGTAGAGAAATCCATGCTCTATTTTACCTTAAACTTTGTTGTAAATTTCTTTTTGTTCATTGTTTATACTCTACTATAAATCCAGTTTCCTCCTTTCTTGCTACATTGCAATCTCCTTCTCATTCATAGCTTTAGATGCTTCATTTTGAATAATAGGTTCTCCAAGGAGATCTTGACTCGCTGGTGCAGAACTTTGGCTGCTTGTGAATTCTCCTTGGCTATCTCAGCAGTGACTGTTTCTTCTTGTTCAATCTCATCTTTCAACATTCACAGGAAGGTTGGAAAGACTGAGCACTCAGTGGTGTCTTTCACAGCATTGAAAGAGTCTTCATAGCAATCATATTGTCCAAGTAATTCGATTCTGCACGCCATGGCTTGAACAACTGCAAAAGTGGCAAGTAGAAAAACTCTCTTCTATCTGAGGTTTGGCAACTAAGCTTTCGGTGGTTAATTATATTCTCTTTGTTATGTCTGACTAAACAACCATCACATCCAAGAACTCCATATCTTCCTTCTTCTATGTTTTCATTTACATTATTTCTATATGTGTAGTGCTGAAGTACTTCATAGAGACACATATTTTGAAGATGAGGACTCCTTCTTGGGTAGTAGGTATCCAGCATGTTAGTTTTAAGAATATCTCTACTTTCTCGATCAAATTCTGCAAAATACTGTATTTGTGGGAAAGACTTTAGTGCTCTATTTCAACTGCTTGCAAGGCCGAGGCTTACCTTGTAATTTGGTGTAAATCTGTTCAGTAGTTTTGGAGTTATTAAAGAAAACAAATTCACGTATATCTAGGGATACACTCTGTACATTCTAAGACGGCAGACATGCTTTTCATGTTTTGGAGCCCCACTGAAATTTAGTCTGCTGTTTATTGTTTTGCATTGTATACACATGTGGTTTGTTAACTGGCATTTAACATATCTGTATTACAACGACCCCTATGCCTGATCAAGGTCGTTGGCCGAAACAAGTTGCAGGGGCTAGAAGCACCATAAATATAATCCTTTATTCGCCTCCTCTCGAGTTCGCGTAACTCGTGTTCGAGTAACTTTATTTATATATATAAAAAAACGTAACTTATTTATACTTACCGGCATGGTAAAGGTAGATGCGAGGTAAATGCATGTATTGTAAACATTTGCTGGCAAAGGCATGTGTGCTATTGCATTGTATTGTCATACAACCGTTGGGATACACTGCTTTTGATTTTACAGTGGTCTGCACTAGCTTTGCACTTTTGATCAACTCAATCACTTTTCTTGAAAAAGGCCAAACCTCCTTGTTCAAAGTATGTTTTAAATCTGGAGGTAATTCTTCTGCTGTGAGAACTTGGAACATTTTAATTCTTGATTCTTGCAGTTTTATTAAACTCAGACTCCTCCTCATTTGTCTGAATACCGATTCCATCCAGTATGCAGTAAATTAAGCAGTTAGGTTTACACATTAGATATCCCCCCAACAAATTAACTGGATTCTGCTCACTGACTATGCTTTCATAATCATTTGTAATTGAACAAATTTTCACCAGGACATTAGCTGGCAATTTATTAGTCACCTGTCCATTTGAAATGCCTACAACCTGGACTTCTTTTCCTGAGAGGGGTAATTTGGGAACCTCCACCACGGTGTGTGTAGCACCTGTATTGATCAACAAATATTCTAGATGGCCATTCATTACTCCTTCCACAAAAGGGCCATTCTGATCTACTTCTAGGACTGCAAAAAGCATACAATCCTCCTCCCCCTCAGTTACCCACATCGGTCCTATAGGAACTCCGAGTGTAGCTGCAAATTGTGGACAATTATCAATAATCACTGAAGTTTTTTTCTAAAATCTGAAACTTTATTCCAAACTCTGTATATTATTTTGCCTGTTCTGTTATTTGAATGGAGCTGAAGAGACCAGTAAGGCTGGGGCCATTGACTGTGCCATCCGATTCTGTACCATCCGATTCATATCTTGCTGCATTTGGGGAACCATTTGGGACTCATTTTGAAATTTATTAAAATTAAATGGTCCATTAACATTGTCCATTTTTTTCACAGGTGTGTCAAGGGTAATTTCTCATTTGTGCATTATTCACATTATTCATCTTAGAGAGGATATGGCCTAACAGCCAGAGCTGCTGACTTTGGAACTGGAGATCTAGTTTCGAGCCCCGGTGTCCACTCAGAATCCTGTGATTCTGGGCAGATCACTTAATCTCCCTACTCCTAGAGTCAGCATGTCTATCCTTATGCACAAAAGAATAAACACCACTACCCAGGATTAGTTTATACACTGCTAGTCTATTGAGGGTTAAACCAAAAGGACTTTAACCTATAACCTGGCCTTTATTCAGCAAATAACCTTATTATGTTGTCTTAAAATCCTGGATTTGAGTAGAACTGTAATCCTTATGATAAATCTAAAAACCTTTGATCATAAATTACATAAAAATACAATATCTCTTCATCAAGTGCACAATTTAAACAGTTGTAGTCATTTGGGTAACACATTACAATGCAATGCGGTTTTCAATGCATGCAAAAAACAAATCACCATTGACATAGCCCACTATTGGGTAAGGCACAAAAGAAGTAACTTTCTCCAAATCACACGTCGCAAGACAATGCATTCACAATCCGCAAAAGACAAGTCACCAGGCAAGACATCCTGTGTCATACAATCCTATTGGACCTCATGTAATGCAACTCCTGACACCAGCATTAATCCATGTGATTGCAGGATTCCTTAACATCTAATAATTCTTGGGTGCAATTTGTAATTAAGTTTAGCACCAATATTTGCCTCTACTAATTGGCACCAAAATATGGCACCACTAATTTGCTCCACATTTCTTGTTATACTTCTGTTCTATCATTGTCCCACATTCTTCTGCCAAAATTCTGTCAGCGCTTTTCATTGAAAAATTTAAAGGGCCTGTGCACAAGTTCAGACCATGCAAGTCCCAGAGGACGGTGGCCTTTGGGATTAGTATAGAAACCTCTGCAGGACAAAATTCAAAGTCAAAACCATGAGTATTTATTCAAAACTTAAGAATTATTACTGAAGCCAAGGAGAGTTAGATTCAAATTAGCATCTATAATGCTTACAAATTAAACCAATTGCTAGAGGCCATAACGTAAAGGAATCAGCATAAGCCAAAATATAGTTCAACAAAGAACTAGCATAAATCTACTCAGTTAGTAAGTTAAAAGAGAGTCTAAATATATATCAGCAAGAGTACCGACATGAAGTCTGCCTCCGAGAAAAGACCAAATAGGTTAAAACATAAATCAGCAGTCAGTCCATAATGGAGATGGGCCATTTTAAAAGGCAGGGCAAGGTCTATAATTATAAATTTGCTAATGTGGAGTCTGCCTTCAAGAAAGCAAGCAGAAAGTCTGGAATCCCTTGCAGAAAGGGCATATTTTATAGTTTCAGACAGTGAAAAACTGCACCCTCGACATAGTGTGAAATGAAGCAATAGTGACAACAACCAATGACGTTTTGTAAATACTTAATACAAACAGTTGGTGATGCCTATTTTGCAAACATAATAAAAATTTGCTCATATGGTTATGGTTTTGGAAAACAGAGTAATAGTGAATTTACGAAGCACTAGAGCATTAAACTGGCTTAGTCAAAATGTCTTGAATATTGCAAGAAACAAGAACAATTCAACATGGCTACCTCCTAAAGCACACTAATAAATGCATTTTCAGTACAAGAAAACAACACATTAAAATGAATCCCATTTCATCTACTTTATGATAAGGAAAAACACAGAAGAGAAATATGCAAGTAGGAAACTTGTTCATGCAATTTTAAAAGCCACAATTTCTTCAGCAATGTTTATATGAATGTCAATGCAAGCAGCCTGAGGACTAGTAATTTAAATTTGTAGCCTTGTTATGGTAACCTGAACACATTAAATAAGCATTAATTTCTATTGAATAAAACTTTCACAATGGCATGGTGGTTTCATGACATGTAGTATTAAATAAAAACAAAATTACCCTAAAACAACACAGTGAAAATAGAGGTGCAGGGTAGGTGCCTGTGATGAGAAAGGAGCGGTGGTCTAAAAATAATGTGAATGTACTGGGGGCAGTAACTATCTGCTGGGGACAGTGTGCTGGGGCAGAACCTCTGTGCTTGTACATATGGGCGGGCACTGCAGCATACACTGACACACTGCAAACCACTGTGCTATGTTACCAGAATATAAATTATCTGTATCCTGGAGAGTATTTCTGCCACTCTATCCTATTCACTACACCCACGTCTGTGTAATGCCATTATAAATATTGGTGCTGCGGTTAACAAATAGGACAAAGGGACTGGGAAATTGTGCAGTACATATGTCTTTAAAACAGGGCCTGCGTAAGGCTACTTCAACTGGTTTATGAATGTATAAAAGTGTTTCTAAGTTGGAAACAAACCTTTTGAACCAGGTTTGCCAGGAGAGGGATGCTGGTTAGTTTTGGGGTGAAAATAAGACAAGTCCATCAAGGTTGCTTTTACCAATCACACAGAAATTTCTGAAATTGTTCTTCAACAAGACACATCATTCTAGATCAGTAATATATCACAGGTTCTGTTGTGTATTTTCAGCACACGTACACTGGTGTGTTTGACTGAGCTGATGCGAGCACAGACCGCAGATCCCAGAATTTGCTGATTTGTGAAAGAAAAGTCCTGGACTGGATACATTACTGAGATGGAGTGATATGGTCCAAAACAAGATGTTTCTGTGAAGTGGAGGAGCATGCGCTTTTTTCTATGTTCCCTATCTAAAGGGTTTCTTTAATATCATTACACAGACAAATGCAAACTAATGATCATTGGGAGCCCTCTATCCTTGCCTGTTCGGTAGGCACAGGATAGTGCCCTCTCTTTTTCTTGAACTTGCATCATGGTGAGATCATTGCAAATTCGTTCAAAATGGACAGTTGTGATGATTATCAGGAAATGTATATTAAGAGGTAATTATCAAATGTCAGTGTGGGTATGTGTGTGTGGAATTGTTCTTGTGTGTGTGTTAGTGATGTGTGTGTGGGATTGATTGATAATACATTGGTGGTGACTGAACCAGAGAAGTTGATTTTATAGCATATTGGCCTCTCACTCCTTATAGCCACAATTGGATTATTCAAGCTTTTTTGAGCTACTTCTACTATTACTTGGTATTACATATTCAGTAATAAACATCTACTTCATGTTATATTTCTGTAAAATGATCTGTGTAATTATTCACTTACTCCAAATGCCTGATGCCACAACAGCCACGACTAGCAGGCCCGTCAGTGAGACAAATATCCACAGGGCAGGTCTCTGGAAATGGGGAGCTTGTGGGTCAGCTGTAAAATTCAATGAAGTAATATTCCATTAATGATTCACAAGTCTTCACAATTTCAACCATTGTGGTTACATATTTCACGCAACAAACATCTGGAGGTCTACAGCTAGTGTGACATGTTGGGTCACTCATCAGTTTGCCATACATATTCCTTGCCATATCTGGCCAATTGGCAATGAAGGCTAAATGTTGGACTATAGTCAAATGTCTTCTAAAATTAGTCAACAGTCTTGAATTTCTTAGATCAAAAAATATATTCTGAGTAATTGTTTTTTCTAAAAAACGGAATCTTTGTTCAGGGCCATTTTGTTTTAGTAGCAGCATATAATAATCCATCTGCTGCAGTTTATGCAGATCCTTCACTCTATTGTTCCAGGTTCTAATCCAGAGAACTGCAAACTTTATTGCTATGAGCCCCCGTTAAGCAAAATGGTTTGAAGTGGGGGACAGGGCTGAGTGCAGGGGGTGGGGCTTATCAGATCATTTCAGTGGTGCTTTTTCTCTAGATCATAATCCCTATTAAATTTGAGACCTCACTTCACTTATAAAAGACCAAATGTATCAAACAAAAATAGAAAATTGCCAAAAAACACTGCTCCCCATAAAAGGGGTGATGTGATCCTCTCACACTCCTGGGTTCTAATCAACTACACCAGGTGCAGCAATGATAGCAGTGGCTTTGAGTAGCATTGTGGTTCCTGTACCTCTTTCACCATTTCCCCACTATGCCTGACCATCACTCCACTCTTGAAACAGGCTCTCTGTCCCTTTCATGATGTAGTGGGCCCCTCACATGTTTGAGCCCCAGTGCCTCTGCACCTGCTTCACTAATGAAAGGTACTACCTCGCAAAGTCAGCTATTTCAGTCCTTTGTTAAAAACACGAGACCTTATCTTGCACCACCCACTCCCCACCACCTCTCTGTGTCCGAGCTAAGGTGCCTCCTCTGCTTCAGTTTTTCCCTCCCTTGTGTTATTGCTTCGAAACCTAAAATGCAAGGAAGAAAGCATAGTAACGCAACCATAATTGGGTTTTACTTGGCCCCTCACACCATTGTACCCTGATGCCACTGCACCTTCATCACCAATGATCCTACTGCCCTGTCTCCTTTGCCCACTCCACTGGGCCATTACTCTTAGGCCTGAGGCCCAAAGCAGACTGTCTGACCTGTTTTAATAAAGGAAAAAAAGCCCTGCATGTGTCCCCTGTGGCTTAGCCTGTGTTCCCTGGACAGCAACGGTTACTGGCGTCCTAATGCTTGCATGGAAAATGGGTACCATTGGTTGTAAAACAGCCATGAATGGGGTGCAGTGGCCCCTAACACTCCTGGCCCCTGGTGCTACTGCGCCTGCTGCACTAACCATAATAATGGCACTTTAGAAGAAAAAAATCAAGCTCCAAAATCTCACTGTCTTCCTCAGGGCATCTCTCTGATCAATCAATCAATCAATCATGTCACTTATAAAGCGCACTACATACCCGCGAGGGTCTCAAGGCGCTGGGGGAAGAGGGGGGTGGTGCTGCTACTGATCGAAGAGCCAGGTCTTGAGGAGTCTTCTGAAGGCCAGTAGGTCTTGGGTCTGTCGGAGGTTGGTGGGGAGGGTGTTCCAGGTCTTGGCGGCGAGGTGGGAGAAGGATCTGCCGCCGGCGGTCGTTTTCCGGATGCGGGGGACTGTGGCGAGGGCGAGGCTGGTCGAGCGGAGCTGGCGGGTGGGGGTGTAGAAGCTGAGTCGTCTGTTGAGGTAGGCTGGTCCGGAGTTGTGGAGTGCTTTGTGTGCGTGGGTGAGGTGATGATGAAGACGACTCTGTCAATTTGTAAATTAAAAAATTAGCTCCTTATAATGCCCACATCCTCTGGGCCATCTCTTTTTTGTCATTGTGAGAGCTGTTTTTTTTTTTGTATGCTTTAAATACATTAGAAACCGAGCTTACGCTAACATAAACTGTGTCTTTTGAATTGATGTCATAAATTACCACAACAACTACTACTGATGTTTCTTGTTCTAAATAAAGAATTGGATGCTTTACACAAATAAACAGGGAGCATTCTCAGAGACGTCACCCTATGCTGTACTTAAACAAGGACATGCCAACTGTCCCAGGCTATCGTTGTACAATGTATCAACAATCACGCTTGAGAATGATTGAACCCAATGTAATAGTACAATGAGAGAATCTTTGAATGTATTCTGTAGTCAAATTCTTCTTATTGCTTTCTCCTCATTGGTGTATATCCCGAGAACCATGGACTTGTGTAGTAATGTATGAAAAACATTGTCTAACGTCCTATAAAAGGACTCACTTTTCTCTCTACCCTGGAACCCCCATTGCCAATCTAATAAGGTGAATCTATGCCGGATTTCATATAGAACTTAACTAAGTACTTCATACTTAAGTTTTGTATGTTTTGCTACTAAACCTATTAAAGGCATAATTTGTTTATTTTTCCTATAAATTTCTCACATAAACCTTCAAACTTTAACCTGTGTCTGTCATTCTTTGAGAATGCTACAGCCCTGACTATTGAAATTGAACTGATATGTATTAGAGACCGCTCCAATCGGGGAGCTTGCTTTCGTATAACTAATAAAGATTGGTTTGCGCGCCGACTGTATCCATGGATCTTGCTCCTTTCCTCTTTCTCCTGGGCTATTGCTTTGATGTCCCAGGGGTCCAGACTGTCAGGGCTTTGCATCTGAATGGGACCCTGCTGGTCTTCCCCTGCCACCCCCTAGATTCACCTGAAAGGACATCATTTAAACAGAGGTCGAACTGGGTGGGATCTATGGGGACCGACGTGCCCATGGTTTTTAAATTTTACAAAAATGGTTCTCATATTTTTTAATAGAAAATGACAGTACCTAGATGGTTAATGCAGACCTTCAAGTGCCTCTGGCTGAAAGTGCAGAGGTCAAAGTGTCTCCTGTGAACCAGAGCGAGAGGGACAGGGAGCTAAAGAAACAGGCCTTTTCACCTGATTGCCTGCTACCAGAAAGAAACATAAATGTGTGCAATTGGTTAATCACCAAGTGTAAAGGCTGCTTGTAAGCCTTTATTGACTTTAATTCATGAGGTCACTTGAAGCCTCATGGTGACAAAGATTTATTGTTTTTGAGAAGTAATGTAAGGGGGTTATCAGCTGCATTATGCAGTACATGATTTTAATGAAAACATAAACATGTTTTCATTAGGCAGTATATGATTAGGTATTGTTAAACTATATACTTGTATGTATAAAGTAATTGTTTTATCCTAAACACAAAATCATTTTGCTTTTATAACAGCCTATCTTATAATGTGTGTAATAAAAGTTTAGAATAATGACATACATATGACAGTGCTTTCTGTCACAGGCTGGGACCTTTGACCATTATAAACACACAAAGCACTATTCCTCACTGTACCGACCAGGATTCAATTCAGTGACTGTTTGGTAACACATACAGACATCTGCAGTGATTACATTAACCAATCGGGGCTTCATAACGTAAAAGAGTGAATTTCTCACTGATTAGTTTAACTAGCATTTATTTCTCATTTAACTCCCTTGGTGTGGATGCCGGCCAATGGCCGACACCTGCACACCCTCCCCGGTGCATCTGTCAGGAGGGCTAAAAGGATCCTCCGGTGCAAGCACCTGAGGATTTCTTTTTAAACCAAATGGGTGGGGGCGACGTGAAATCACTTCTGCATCTGCCCCACCCCTCTCTCGTCCATCTGTGACGTCAGCGCACCAAGAGGTGCGCTGACCTCACAGTTTCCCACCGGCGGTAGAGAAGACTCCGGGTAAGAGCTTGCTCTGCTTTCAGGTGGGATTTTGGTGGGCCGCGATGCCTCCCCAGGTGTCACGGAGGCATCGTTGTAAAGGGGATAATATCCACTTTCCAACTATGCCTTCCTGGCACGTTTTCCTGGCTGGGCACCTCTGCAAAACTGTGATCCACATCGAGGAAAACCACTATGGAGTGTAAAAAGGGGTCGGCCCTCATTGGACCGGGGTGGCCAAACCCAGAGAATAATGTATTATTTTTAAAAATATATTATTTTTCTCCTGGGGCGTGATCGCACCCCACAGGGGAATATAAAAACGATTTATACTTTTTGACAATAAATTTTGAAAAATAACTGGTCTATGGGACATGTGTATTTTTGGATGTATCACCTTACTTTAAAGTATGGATTAGGGAGAAGTGTTTGTTGTTAATTATCACAGTGGCTGGGGCTCCTGTCCACATCATCAACAACTCGGACAATGGAACACCATTGCAGGTACCTTTCAATAACCTACTTTCCCACTTTTTCTGGTCGTCCAACCAGTGTACCGTATGCTGCAACTGCGCAGCGAGATAGTAAGGTTCCAGGGAGGGCAAGTCGAGACCACCTCTACCCCATGGGCACTTCAAAGGGGCGAAACTAAGCCTCTTCCTCCCATCAGCCCATAGCAATTCCACTATTAACCTATCCAGGTCTGCAACGTGTTTCTTGAGGATTTCAAAGAGGGTCCCTTGGAAAATATAGAGACAATGAGGTAATATGATCATCTTCACTAATGCCAGCTTCCCCATCAAGGAAAGATCAAGCGTTTTCCAGCAATTGATTAAGGGTTTCAAACCATCTATCACTCTGCCCTTAGTTACAATGCGTGATTCTAAATCCCAGGTATTGCACTACCTCTGTCTCCCAGGGAAGGTCTAGTCGAGGTAAATCCTGCCTTAATGCTCCTGCTAGCTGTCCCAATGGAAATAGTTTTGATTTGGTGCAATTGACATGTATACCAGTTAAATGGCCAAATTCGGTTAGAACCGCCAACATAATAGGGACTGAGTACGCCGGATGCGCAAATACAGTAAGGCATCATCAGCATATAAGGAGACCACGTGTGTGGATTCCCCTATCTTTATCCCCCACCCATGTATCATGGTCCACAACCAACAAGCCAGGGGATCCATTGCCAGGGCGAAGAGTAGGGGCAATAAGGGGCACCCCTACCATGTCTCCCAACTCAGAGTGAAGCATCTTGACACTGCGCCCCGCGCTTGCACCCACACCGAGGGGTTTCTGTATAGTAAATGTCCCCCATAGAAATTCCCATACAGTTAATAAAACGCTTGTTCGATGTCCAGCAGCACCCGTGTGTACCGGTCATCGTCTAGAATCGGGGAATGCATCACCAAGGACAGTCTCCTCAGATTACAAAGTGTGTTCCTGCAAGGGATGAACCAACACTGATCATCAGCGATTGGCTGGGACATGTTCACCAGTAGCCTTGTAGCCAATACTTTACTAAGTATTTTTACATCCACATTGAGCATCGATAAAGGGCAGTAGGACTTCACCTCTATGCCATCTCTGTCAGGTTTGGAGAGCATAAATATGATTGCCTCCCTCATGGAGGCGGGGAGTATCTCCCTACTATATGCCTCATTGAATACCTCCAGCAACCGGTCAGCCAATCACCCTGCTGTGCTTTGTTAAAATTCTGCGGGCAGGCCGTCTCCCCCCGGGGGCCTTGGCCGTCTTCAAGCTCCGTATCGCAGCCATAATTTCTTCCATAGCAATGGGGTCGTCTAATCCGTTTCTCTCCTCCCAGGACAGGGAGGCCATTCTAATATTTGCCAGGTAATTGGACTTCGCCTAACTGGTAATGTCTGGTGGGGCCCTGTACACCCCCTGCAAATGTTGTGCAAATACCTCTATTATGCCTTTCTGTGAGTTCACTAAATGTCCCTGTGAATCTCGAATCCCCATTATGAGCAAGTGATGGGTCTCACCGCGAATAAGCGTGCCTTGTCCCCTTCCATTCGGAGACGCTGTCTGCAATTGGATCGGACAAATTTGTCTAATCTGTCCCAGGATTCCAATAATTCTCACTTGCACTCCTTCCAGTCAGGCAAACAAAGAGGCTGTTTAACCACCTGCGGCTCCAGAATACCCAGCTGCTGCTGAAGCCTATCCTGTGTTCGATTAAGTTGTTTGACCCCATAGGTCACTTTCATGCACTCACCGCGTAGTACCACTTTCATTGCTTCGCATTTCAGAGCTCTCGTGGCTGTGCTACACCAGTTTTCAGTAAAATAGTGATCAAGGTCTTCCGCCACCGCCCCGGTAAACACTGGTTGCGACAGCTCATACGCCCTCATCCTCCATAACGACACCCTGGGTGTCTCTCTATGCAACTGAAACGATGCTAGGAGCAGTTGAATGATCAGAGAGATAGTGCAGCAAGTAAGAAGCACTGTCCACACATTGTACCAAGGTGCCTGATACTAGGCAATAGTTAATGCATTATACCTTAATGTCAGCATAGGCTCTCTGAATAAGCTTCAGGTGGTGCAAAACGCTGTGGCTAGGCTTATTCTTAACATCCCTAAACACCAGTCCGCCAGGGAAGGAATCGTGCCTTTCATTGGCTTCCAAACAGGAAGTGCATCACCTTCAAGGCTCTGAACTTGGTGTACAAAGCTATGCATTGTACAGGCGCATCACATCTCAAAACCTTGTTCCATTGGTACACGCCAGGCAGAACCTTGAGATCTTGTACCTAGAAAAAACTTGTCTCTCCTAGATTTCGTAGGTCCACATGGGGTGGCCGCTCATTTTCTGTGGCGGCCGCTAAACTCTGGAATTCTTTGCCCCGCTCTATCACCGCGGCGAATTCACTTGAGTCTTTTAGGAAGATGTTAAAGACCTGGCTCTTTGCCTCGTAGCTGGTTGGTGCTAGTCTCTCTTTCGTCTCGCCCAGCGCCTTGATACCGTTTGGTTTTAGTGCGCTTTATAAATATTCATCCTATCCTATCCTAATGTGGCTATGTGTCCCAGTAGCTGGGACAAAGGAGAAGTAAGCCTTAGCCTGAGGGCATCATACCATCCACACGTCTGGCAGTCCTAGTCCTCCCATCAATTATTGAGGAGCGCTCATCATTGCGGGTTTGGTGTCAGCCCTGGGGGTAGACGGTCCATTTCATCATCCAGTACACAGTTGAGATCCCCCACCAGGATTATTTCAGGGCCTATGTGGTCGGCGGCCGCACTCAGAACTGTTCCAAAGAATGCAGCATCATCAACATTGGGAGCATACACTTTCATCAGACAAATATCTTTTTACAAAATATAAATAAGCTGGGTGTTGTCTGGCTGTGTTCTGCACTACACAAAAAAAACAAAAAACAAACCTAAGATAGCGCGACACTGTGGAGCGGGGCGAGAGATTAAAACTGAGCAGTGAGTGCAGGACCAGCAGGTGTTGGCAGCCCTGCAGACCAGTGGGTGCAGGGCAGTGGGAACAGTACTTTATCCTTGTATGAAGGATACTCTCACCCCATAGAACAGTGTATGAACAGTCTGCGTGAGGGGTATTGTAGCCCCATGAAACAGTTCGAGGGGTGCTTACTGGAGGGGGAGCTCCGCAGAGCACTGGGTGCGGGGCAGGCAGTAATGGTATACTAGCCCCACAAAGCAATGGATGCTGGGTCTGTGGGAGGAGACATCTTTGAAGAGTAGCGGGTGCAAGACCTGTGGGAGGGGTACAATAGAGAAATAGAGCAGTGGGTGTGGGCCTGCCAAGGCATTATTATAGCACTTCGGATCAGTAGGAGTTGATCTGCAGGAGTGTTACTCTAGCCCTGTAGATCCGGGTGAATAGAATCTGCAGGAGGGTATTCAAGCCACAGACAGCAGTGGGTGTCAGGCCTCCAGAAGTGGTACACACCCCCGCAGAGCAATGGGTATGGACCCTGCCAAAGAGGTACCCGACCCTTGCGGAGCAGGGGGTACATTGCCTGCAGGAGGGACATCCCCATAGAGCAATGGGTTTAGACCCTGCAGGAAGGGTTCTCTAGCCTCGTTGAGCAGTGTATGTGGTGCATGTGGGAGGGGGCAGCAGTTTGGGGCAGTGGGTGTGGGACTTGTAAGAAAGCTACTCTAGTTCCACAGAGAAGTGGGTGTGCGCCTCGGGAAAGGGCACTCCAACCTCATGAAGCAGTGGGTATGTGGCGTTTGGGAGGGGCAGCGAGTGGATGTGTGTCCTGCAGGAGTGAACAGCTCTGTGGAGCAGTGGGTACAGGACTGAACAGCCCCATGGAGCAGTGAGATTGGGAGTTTGGGACGGTTACTCTAGCTCCATGTAGTAGTAAATGCAGGTTTGCAAGAAGGACATTCTATCACCAGAGTAGTGGGAGCAGGGCCTGCGGGAAGGCTCCTTTTGCCTCACAGATCAGTTGGTATGAGGCATGTGAAAGGGGGCCACTCTGCAAAAAATGGCTGCAGAGCCTGTGGTAATGGTATTCTTGCCCAGCAGAGCAGTGAATGTGGGTTTTGTTTGGGGGCTACTCTGGCCTCACAAAGTAGTGGGTGCAGTGCCTGTGGAAAGGGAGAGCTCTGAAGAGTAGGTGGTGCAGGGCTCATGGAAGTGGCATGCTAGTAAAGTGAAGCAATGGGGGAGGGGCATGCAAAGACATTATTCTTGCCCTGTGGCTCCAAACTGAGCAGTGCGTGCAGGGATACAGGGGGATACTCAAGCCCCACAAAGCAAGGACTATAGAATCTGCCTGAGGGGTACCATATCCCAGTGGAGCAGCGGGTGCAGTGCCTGCCGTAAGAGTACTCTAGTTGTGAGGAGCTGTGGGTGCAAGTTCTGTGGGAGGGGAGAGCCCTGTGGAGCTTTGGGTACAGGGTCTGTGAAAGCGGGCAATCCACAGAACAGTGGATGTTTAACTTACCTGAGGGGAACTCTAGCCCTGCAGAGCTGTGGGTGCAGCCGGGGCCTGATGGTGTGGTTCTCTAACCTCACAAAATTGTGGGTGAAGGGCCTAAGGGAGAGCAGCTCTCTTCTAGCCACAGGGCACTACTATGCAGTGGGGGACAGGGGGAGTCCTGCAAAGCAGTGGGCGCAGGATCTATGGGAGGGAGTTGCCCTGTGGAGGTTTGGTGGGGGGTACAGCCTTGTGAAGCATTAGATGCAGGGCCTGTAGGAGGGAAAATCCGAGTGGAGTTGTGGGAGCTGTTTGAGGGTATAGCCTCATGGAGCAGTGGGAGAAGACCTCCCTGGGGTACTGTAGTTCCACAGAGGGTCAGCCATGCACTTCCCCATCAAGGAGCCCATTGTCAGACAGATGGGAGGAGGAGGAGGATCCTGACCATGCCTACAAGAAGCTCTCTGAGCGTGCTGCACCAAGAACCATGGTGGGAGAACCCACGCATAGTGACCCCCCCCAGCACTGTCCCTCTGGCTCTGGACACTGCATGGCGCCACAATGCTGCTGCAGTGCCATTCCAGTCACAAGATGCTTGCCTGGAGGAAGAGTACACTCACCAGCACCGGTGGTGCTCTCGAGGCTCGGGAGCACATTTGGCTGGCATCGGCTCTCCCAGACACAGAGCGGAGCACCGGTGAGGAGTCAAGAAGCCCGTTCTCTGATGAACGAAAGGGCGGACTTCTCTGACACATCACGTCCAATAAGCAATAGATACACGGTTGAACAGCTAATCAGAAACTACGACAACTCCTTTGACATCACTCAAATAACGAGCAACAAAGAAATGTTTTTCTCGGCCAATTACTATGACGATAAGTTGAACACTTTTAGACAACGACATGACGAATCAAAAACAAGAATAAGGTACTGGCAGCGGCATTCCAGGAAGCAGGTTTACCATGGACTCAGTGTGCACCATCAGTGCAGCATGAGTCCCTGGAAATGACGCCGGTCTCTGGGAAACACCTCAGCACACGGGTTTCCCAACAACAAAGGCACGCTGGAGTGCATGGCTGCTTGTGCCCCTTGGGGACAGTGCGTACTGATACAGGAGCACTCTAGTCGGTCCTGCTTGTGCCCCTGGAGCACTGTAAAGTGCACGCTACATTACAGCAAAAGAATGCCATAGACAAGTGTCTCACTGGAAATGGAAAGGCAGGGGGAACAGCTGTGCGTAAGGACTGTGTGGGCGTTGCTGCTCGTTCCCACGGCAATACTCCAGGGGAGTCAACTTTAAAAAAAAGCATTTTCAATGCAATAGGTTTCGCATTCACACGAGTTTGAGCTATTGGCATTGTAAATGACAATGCCTTTAATTTATGTTTTGGGTTTTAACACATAAATAAAAGGATTTGTCATTTACAATACTATTAGCTTAAACTCTTGCAAATGCGAGACCTATTGCATTGTAATAAAGGGCCTTCTTGACTGCTTGTTAGATTGTAAATATCAGAGGAAGAGACCGGCCTGCAACGTCTTCAAAGTAGTGATAAATAGTGCAGTGAAGAAGATGTGTAAGTGTTGTAAATTACACAGACACGAAGGGGCCGATTCCGATCTCGGTCGGAGGCGCACCCAATACCATTCGGTCGGGAAAAAGCCATGCGAAAGCCTGTTTCCCGACCGATCCGTACAGCACACCGAACGAGCAAGTACGATGCGCACAACAGCAAAAAATCCGGCCGAGCCGTACTCACCCAAACCAGGTCCTGTTCTCCGACCGAAGCGAATCCGGAAACGCCGAATCGAGTCGCACGGAAGGGAAAATGCAGCCCCGTCCGGCCGGACAAGTACGATGCGCTTCCCGTACGCGCCGAACCCGTCGCTACGCACGGCACGTTAAAGCATCCGGGAGAGGCGCACATAAGCTCCGATTCGCGCCACAACACGATCCACGGCTACGAGACGAACACGGCACCGACGAGGACGACGCGAAGCGACGAGGACGAGGCGAAGTGACGAGGACGACGCGAAGCAACGAGAAGGACGAACGACACGAACCAACCATGAATCCCTTCGTCCCGATCATACCAATATTCTACATCTACTACCGGAACAGGCACGGACACGTACGGCGCAGAAGGTAAGCCAGACACCAACCACAAAACACATACAACACGTACACGACACATCACACACATACACGGGGATGCTGAATATACTTACACCAGCAACAGCAGCACCATAGGGGCGGGATGCCCATCACCAATGCCACATATGCACACAGGGGCCTGAATGCGCACCACAACCCCTACCCAGGGGGGGCTGGATGCCTACCACTACTACCACCCTTAGCCAGGGGGGGCTGGATGCCTACCACTACTACCACCCTTAGCCAGGGGGGGCAGGATGCCTACCACTACTACCACCCTTAGCCAGGGGGGCTGGATGCCTACCACTACTACCACCCTCACCCAGGGGGGCTGGATGCCTACCACTACTACCACCCTTAGCCAGGGGGGCTGGATGCCTACCACTACTACCACCCTTAGCCAGGGGGGCTGGATGCCTACTACTACTACCACCCTCACCCAGGGGGGCTGGATGCCTACCACTACTACCACCCTCACCCAGGGGGCTGGATGCCTACCACTACTACCACCCTTAGCCAGGGGGGCAGGATGCCTACCACTACTACCACCCTTAGCCAGGAGGGGCTGGATGCCTACCACTACTACCACCCACACCCAGGGGGGGCTGAATGCCTACCACTACTACCACCCTCACCCAGGGGGGGCTGGATGCCTACCACTACTACCACCCTTAGCCAGGGGGTGCTGGATGCCTACCACTACTACCACCCTTAGCCAGGGGGGGCAGGATGCCTACCACTACTACCACCCTTAGCCGGGGGGGCAGGATGCCTACCACTACTACCACCCTTAGCCAGGGGGGCTGGATGCCTACCACTACTACCACCCACACCCAGGGGGGCTGGATGCCTACCACTACTACCACCCTCACCCAGGGGGGCTGGATGCCTACCACTACTACCACCCTTAGCCAGGGGGGCAGGATGCCTACCACTACTACCACCCTTAGCCAGGGGGGGCTGGATGCCTACCACTACTACCACCCACACCCAGGGGGGGCTGGATGCCTACCACTACTACCACCCTCACCCAGGGGGGGCTGGATGCCTACCACTACTACCACCCTTAGCCAGTGGGGTCTGGATGCCTACCACTACTACCACCCTTAGCCAGGGGGGGCAGGATGCCTACCACTACTACCACCCTTAGCCAGGGGGGGCAGGATGCCTACCACTACTACCACCCTTAGCCAGGGGGGCTGGATGCCTACCACTACTACCACCCTCACCCAGGGGGGCTGGATGCCTACCACTACTACCACCCTTAGCCAGGGGGGCTGGATGCCTACCACTACTACCACCCTTAGCCAGGGGGGCTGGATGCCTACCACTACTACCACCCTTAGCCAGGGGGGCTGGATGCCTACCACTACTACCACCCTTAGCCAGGGGGGCAGGATGCCTACCACTACTACCACCCTTAGCCAGGGGGGCTGAATGCCTACCACTACTACCACCCTCACCCAGGGGGGCTGGATGCCTACCACTACTACCACCCTTAGCCAGGGGGGCAGGATGCCTACCACTACTACCACCCTTAGCCAGGGGGGCTGGATGCCTACCACTACTACCACCCACACCCAGGGGGCTGGATGCCTACCACTACTACCACCCCCACTCATAGGATGGACAATGCATGACACAACAAGCACACCACAACCTAGGGAATGCAAGATAAAGACATCCCCCCACCACCATGACAAGCGTGTGTAGGCTGTGTCAAATGCCTACAACACCGAACATGACTTTGAACATACAATGTGACCCCCTAGCACATGTGCCACACATATATGTGTGTGGCACCCACAATGCAAGCAGCCCATGACCATTGTGGCAATGGGACCTAAACCCCCATCATCACAGTGACCAAAAGGTAAGTGTGGGGTCCATAGTCGAAGCACATTTTGACCATTGTGGCAATGGGGTCTAAACCCCCATCATCACAGTGACCAAAAGGCAAGTGTGGGGTCCATAGCTGAAGCACATTTTGACCATTGTGGCAATGGGGTCTAAACCCCCATCATCACAGTGACCAAAAAGCAAGTGTGGGGTCCATAGCTGAAGCACATTTTGACCATTGTGGCAATGGGGTCTAAACCCCCATCATCACAGTGACCAAAATGCAAGTGTGGGGTCCATAGCTGAAGCACATTTTGACCATTGTGGCAATGGGGTCTACACCCCCATCATCACAGTGACCAAAAGGTAAGTGTTGACAAAGAAAGAGCTGCAACTGCCAAACTGCATGGATCATTCCTGGTCACAGAACCAAAAACTCATCTGTGGCAAAGTAGTGTATGTGTCCCATTGCAACATAAATTGGGGGAGCCAAATACTGCAGTGCAAATGAGACATTCCTTTGGCCATGTGCAGACAAACAACACTCATGGGGGCTGAGACCGTCAACATTCATCAATGACACAATGACAGAAGTGACCATCAGAATGCAGAACCACATATTTGCACCAATGGGCACACAAATGCAGATATCCTGTGGAGACAGCAGATGTGAGGTGAACAGATACCATACCATGGCAGCAATGGGACACACAAACCATGATCACTGTGCTGACCGATGACCTAGGAGTCCCAGGGACAGCAGGGGAAACACACCAACAACATACAGCCAATGGCACACCCAAGATATGCCAATGCAGTGGTGCAGATGCACAAACACAAACAGGCAGACCAACACTGTCATCATACACAGCAGGTGAGGGGTGGGGGTGCCAGTGTCCCCAGGCAACCACACAACACATGAGGAGAGCTGAATACCAATCATACAGATGTGCATACACTGCCACACTAAGGTAACTCATGGATCCAAATCCCCTATGTGGGCAAGCAGGCATTGTCAGATGAGAGGGAGCACAAAACACACATGTCACACAGGCACGTAGGAACAACAACTGACACAGCAAGACACAGACACACCACAGCACCACCCCCAGGGCCCCCACAATGTGGTGACCCTGGGCTGAATAAAAATCCCACTGTGATGACAAAGCTAAATGTCGTTCACACTGTGAACCACAGTCAGGTGTCCTGAGCAACAAACTACCATCACACCTACACAAGCACAAATCAATCAGCATGGCCAGTAAGCCAAGGCCAACATGGAGGCAGGGGACTAGCTGGGCAACAACTCCCATCTGCACACACTCAAGACCACACCCCTCGACCTCTAACAATGTGCAGCAGTGAAGTACACATGCACTGGTGACATTGCACATGCACCCATGACTATTCCAGGGTGGTGGGTGGGAACCAAGGTGCAGAAACACATCACACATGGCCACTCAACAAGACTCCTGAATGTCTGACACACTGCACACTACGCTGTACATGGACATGACGGCGATACCACACCAACCAATGGGATCCCAGCCACAGTCACACACCAATGAAGAAGCCAAGGTCACCCACAAAGAACACACATAGACAACAACCAACATTGCAGCCCGGACCCTGAGGAGTGCCAGCAGTCACACACACAACGTGACACAATCACTGAAAGATAACACGAACTGAAAATCACATGACAGGGGCAAACAACAAGTGCCAAGGGGAAACCTGACTGTGACCCATCTGCGTCTGCACACAAACTCAGCCCTGACAGCAAACACACCTATGGGTGACACCCTGATGACAAGTAATGTGCCATGCACCCACATCACAGAGAACACAGGGAGAAGACTTTGGGGGAACATAGCTCAAGTCAGCAAGCATCACAAACAGGTACAACACTAGGGATCACAGCATGCGCAGATAAATGGAAGTGAACACACAGACATGCACATACAACACACACCTTGGGCGCAGGCAATGTCACACGTGTACACACTGCCATGAGGGGACTCCACTCCTGTGTGAGGAAAAGCTGTGCCATATGTTGCCTCAGTAGGGCCCCATCATGTCAGCTGAGCACTTGGTCACACAATCAACAATTAGCACCAAATGAGGGCTCCCATCACATCAGCCTGGTCATGGATGTGCCAACGGAATCATCAGCACAGATCCAACACACTTGTATAGCAATGTTGCACTGACTACACGGATGAGTCCTTCCCCATTGATGCCCAAACCTGCATGTCCAGTGGAGATGGCAACACGGTCAGGGAAGTAGACAAATGCAACGATGGCAGGCACAACAGATGTGCAGGGGTGGAAGCCACAGATATGAAATTGCTAATGTAAGTAGGAAACCCATTGCCAAATACTGAACACATGACACCCTCAGATGCTGCTATTGATGACATGGATACACCACATGATAGGACACATTCCCCCTGGACCACATGGGTTCCTGCACAGTAACACTTCATAATCATGAGACCAGATATCACCATCACTGCAGCAAGGGCATGGTTAGCAGCACCAACAACATGTACATCTGAAGCATGAGCACTAGAGAAAAGAAAGTTGCTTTATTCAGCATATGTGTTGATTGAAAACGACGTCCAGAAAAAATAGAGCAAAGGCCAATGGCCAGTCCATTGTCAAAGTTCAAACAGGGTGACACTGGCAGATGTCACCCTACGCATGCCTGCACAAAACCAGGGACAATCCACTAGGAGGGGCAACCGGGGGCAGGCCAGGCACCGCAGGGACAGGATCAGGGCTCACCAGGGGGAGTCAGGGAAGGGGTGGTGGGTGCTGGAGAGCCACTGACAACTGCAGTGGAGGTGTCTGACATGGTGTGTGCCGGCACAACTGGGGGCATGACTCAGATGTCGTGGGTGCCGGCACAACTGCAGTGGACCCTGCAGATGGAGTGGACAGGTCCGCCACTGCAGTGCCCAAGTCAGACAGGGCGGTAGTGGACTCCACTGCAGTGCCTACCTCCAGGGGAGGAGAATGGGGAACAGGCAAGGTGGGTTGGACAGAGGGGGAGGACACCCTCACCACATCAGTGGCACAGACAAGCGCAGCGGGGGTGTGGTGCTGGGAGAGCAAGTGGCAGGGGGAGAAGGCCTGATCCTCTTGGGGATGGTATATCTGTGGGTGGGGGAACCTGGGGCAGGGTGTGGTGGGGGCACCTGTGCAGTGGGGGCCTGAGGGATGGAGGACGGAGGACGGAGACCTTGTGCCTGAGCTGCAGGGCGGTGGCGGGGTCTTGCTCTTAGGACTCCGGGGGGACTTGCGGGTGGGGGCCTCAGTCCGTCTGCGCCTGGGGGAGGGTGTCCGGGTGCGAGGGGCACTCTGCTCCGTGTGGGTGGGCTTCCTCTTCCCCGGGATGCTGGAGCAGCTTCATCGGTGGGGAAGAGGCCGAGGTCACAGAGGAAGAGCTGCTGTGACTTTGGGGTTGCAGCTGAGGCAAGGGAGGGTGCTTTGGAGGGAGAGGGAACTGAGGACTGCGCAGTGCATGTGGATGCGTGTGTGTGTTCCAGGGCCCCATCCCCTGTGAGTCTGGCTTCAGTCCCCTGAATGTGCGTGCGTGTGCGTTTTGTCATTGGCGTGTGTGTCAGTGTGCTGGATGTGTGTGTGCTGGTGTGTGCCTGTGCCGGTGTGTGTGTGCTTGGGATGGGTAAGGTGCTGGGGAGTGTGGATGGAGCAGAGGCAGGAGGGGTGAGGGACCGTTTGAGGAGGGACACTGCTGCCGTCAGGGAGGAGTCCATGGACCTATTGCCCCTCTGTAGGTCAGACATGCCCGATGAGATGCCCTCCATGAACGACACCAGCTGAGTCAACAGCGCGGTGTGCGCATGGAGGACACTCAGCATGGCTGTCTGCCCTACATGGAGCTGGCGAAGGAGGTACACAGACTCCTCACTCAGGGCAGCAGGGGACACAGGGGCAGGGGGTGCGGTGCCTGGCCCAAAGGAGACACGCTCCCGGACATGGGAGCCTCCACGGACCTGGGGAATGGGAGCCGATGGGAGGGCGGTGGTGGTGCTGGTGGTGGCGGGGACAGCAACACTAGCTGGGGTGTGGTGGCTGCTGACACCCGCCTCCACAAGGGAGTCATCCTCCGAGTTGCTCTGGTCCTCAGCTGAGGTGGATGCTGCTGAGGACTCCTCGGTGTGGCTCCCTCGCCCTCCGTGCCACTGGGTCCCTCCGACCACTCCTCGGCTGCTGACCCAGTCTGGCTCTCTGGCTCCTCCTGGTCCGTGGAGCTGTCCCCTTCCGTGGCCGTGGATGTATCTGCAAACAATGGGGAAACAGACAGACATCAGTCACCTGCACATAACGCACACACCACTGTGAGCACAGCACATCACAGAGCAAGCCCTGGCATCATTAGTTGTACATTGCTAAAAGTGCCCTAACTGAACAGGAGAAGTCAATTGTCAGTCTGATGCCAAGCATGGCACTCACATCCCACATGGCCTTGCACCCATCTGTCTGGTGTCTGTTGGATTGCAACACCCCAGTGTTGACACATGCACCAAGTACACAGTAGTTGGACAGTGCAGAGGACACGGTGTGGCATGTGGACATGCACACATCACAGCTCTTGCCACTGAGTCAGTACAGGTTTCCGGATTAAAGGGATGCCCAGAGTCAAATAGGAAATGCATGTGATGCATACCAGCGACAGACACCATGATGCACCCATGTCCTGATAGCCAGCGCCACTATGGTGTGCATGTAGCACATGTCACTCCCCTGCAGGCTCACCAATCAGTAGACACAT
The DNA here is from genome assembly GCA_963921515.1 of Calotriton arnoldi. Lineage (NCBI taxonomy): Eukaryota > Metazoa > Chordata > Amphibia > Caudata > Salamandridae > Calotriton > Calotriton arnoldi. The sequence goes on from CAWUFW010008045.1 coordinate 215,881, forward strand.
GCCATGGCGGAGGCATGACTGCAAAGTCATACATCACTGTCTCAGTGATGTATGACTTTGCAGCCAGACAACAACACTCTGCACTGTGTCACAATAGTAGGTCATGGGGAATGCAAGTCCTGGAGCCGCACAAGTGCACATGTACATCCCCCCCACAACACATCCTCTTAACCCTCATCTGTCCAGGTCATACCTATTGGACATATGGTAGACCTGTGACACTACCCTCTGAACCTGAGCCCCTCACACTCTGCTGTGCATGGGGAACAGCTGCCTGAACTTCACATTCACATGCCCCAGTCTGCATGGGCAGCTGATCAGACACCTATGTGTCACACAAGTATCGTCTCCTATGGTCACATCTCCAGTGGCATGCTGAGCCCCTACCAAGAAACTCCACAGCAGTCCTGGCGACTAATCCACAGCACACTGACACAGAGGCAGACACCTGAGGGGTCAAATCACTGCGCACAATGTGTCAGCTGATACACGGGAGTGGGAGTACAGAGTGTATTGTATGGCCTGGAGTAGGCATGACTGTCCAGCCCCACATGAATGAGGGATGAGCCCTGGACTGTAGGCAGCTGGCTAAGTATGTGTGACACACGTCATATACATACTCCTGGGGCCCAAACATTGTTCCCACCCGCAGCATGGGTGTGTGCCAGATACCCCAGCCACATGTGGTGGATCAGCTCAGCAATTGGACCACAGATCAAAGTAACACGCTGAATACATGTCAGAATACAGGCATTGTGTAAGCAATGGACCCACCCATGATGCCCACCACAGAGTCAGGGAAACAGATGCTGTCTCCCACCTTGAGTCAAGCAAACTGCAAGGATACAGTCCTAAGTGACAGAATTCCCTGCATGTAAGGGCCACACCTGGGTATCAGATGAGGAGTGGGCAGTGCACAATAGAGGGACATGGCTCCTGGACAACATGACTGCTGTACTGTGGCAGTTTAACCAGGCCCGAGGAGGGCACATAGCATGTTAGACAGAGTTCACAGTGCAGTCTTTGACTCACCCCCTCCGTGCTGCTCTCTGGCCTTCAGCTGCCCATCCAGGTCTGGAAAGACCACCGCCAGGGTCCTGAGCATGTGGGGGGTCAGGGTCCGTGTTCCGCCCTCCTGCGAGGAGGCGACAGCTTCAGCTGGACCCGTGCAATCCTCCGGGTCCAGCCCCGAAGGTCCTGCCACCTCTTTTGGCAGTTGCGGATCCGGCGCTTGTAGACCCCCACGGACCGGACAGCCCGGACGATGTCCTTCCATATCTCCTGCTTCCGATGGGCAGAAGCCTGTCAGGATGACAAAGTGATAAGGCCATTACTACACATGCAACATATCCGTGCATGACACAGTTGCATATACATGTCGCAATCACAGGGGCACATGGTGTACACAGGCAGTGCACGGCTGCCCATGGACAGTTTTCCAGAAGTCACTACATGGTATCATTGCATGGGGAGTAAAACCCTGTTCAGAAGCACTGTCACTGCACCATACCTGTCCAGTGCAAGTCACTACACACTATGGGGGGTGACAACTACTCAGTGAGCCTGCTAGCCAGTGGCGTGCAGACTCTCAGCCTTGCTAGTCAGACAAAATGCACATTCAGAAAGGCAGTGCACAGGACACTCACCTGCTCCCCTGGTGTCCCATACAGCTTGCTGTACTGTGGAAGTAGGCTGTCCAGCAGGGCCTGGTTCTCCTCAAGGCTGAAGGCTGGGGCTCTCTCCACAGTACGTGCCATTGCAGGGTCCAGAGGGGCAGAGACAGCAGCAGTGCAGTGGCAGATGTCGTCCTGGAGCATGTAGTGCAGGCAAGTGGGCTCTCAGGGGAACAGCCAGCAATATATATGTGCTGGAGAGGCAGATCCTGTCCCTTGTGTCCAAAGTGATAGGTCCAAGTCGTTTGCATCTTCTGAATCTGGCCAATCCATGGAATAGCAGCACCAAAACACGCCCACAGCATCCTTCAAATCTTCAACTTCATGACATACATGATTTTGCAACATTGTTGTGGGTGACCAACTGAATTTCCAGCAACCGACTCGTTCGAAATTCGAAAACGCGTCCTTTGCCAGGCAAGCCCATTGTCAATGGGTGCGCACCGATCGGTCCATTGCGGTACAACGCGTACAGGGGTACAACGCGTACCCGCACACATTGAAGGCAATGGGCCGGCCGGAGGCACCGATCGGTCCATTGCGGTTCAACGCGCACAGGGGTACAACGCGTACCCGCACACATTGAAGGCAATGGGCCGGCCGGAGGCACCGATCGGTCCATTGCGGTACAACGCGCACAGGGGTACAACGCTGTACCCGCACACATTGAAGGCAATGGGCCGGCCGGAGGCACCGATCGGTCCATTGCGGTACAACGCGCACAGGGGTACAACGCGTACCCGCACACATTGAAGGCAATGGGCCGGCCGGAGGCACCGATCGGTCCATTGCAGTTCAACGCGCACAGGGGTACAACGCTGTACCCGCACACATTGAAGGCAATGGGCCGGCCGGAGGCACCGATCGGTCCATTGCGGTACTAACGCGCACAGGGGTACAACGCTGCACCCGCACACATTGAAGGCAATGGGCCGGCCGGAGGCACCGATCGGTCCATTGCAGTTCAACGCGCACAGGGGTACAACGCGTACCCGCACACATTGAAGGCAATGGGCCGGCCGGAGGCACCGATCGGTCCATTGCGGTACAACGCGCACAGGGGTACAACGCGTACCCGCACACATTGAAGGCAATGGGCCAGCCGGAGGCACCGATCGGTCCATTGCAGTTCAACGCGCACAGGGGTACAACGCTGCACCCGCACACATTGAAGGCAATGGGCCGGCCGGAGGCACCGATCGGTCCATTGCAGTTCAACGCGCACAGGGGTACAACGCTGCACTCGCACACATTGAAGGCAATGGGCCGGCCGGAGGCACCGATCGGTCCATTGCAGTTCAACGCGCACAGGGGTACAACGCGTACCCGCACACATTGAAGGCAATGGGCCGGCCGGAGGCACCGATCGGTCCATTGCGGTACAACGCGCACAGGGGTACAACGCGTACCCGCACATTGAAGGCAATGGGCCGGCCGGAGGCACCGATCGGTCCATTGCGGTACAACGCATCACTGTACATGTGACTGGCATAGGTCAGCATGCCTGTCTCAGATGGACATATGCCAGCCACAGATAGCTCCCAGGGAGTGAGGGGCACACCTACATCACGACAGCCTGTCCAAACCTTATCATAAGGCATGTAAGGCTGCATTTCCTATTGTGTGTATGTTGGTGTACATGTTGTCCTGTGGGTGTCACCTGTGGGCAGCCACCCCCAGGCTGTGCACGTGTTCATGGGGACAGGATCCTGGGTGTTACGTGTACGTGACCACTGTGATGTGCAACTGTTCATATCTGTGCATGTGTCATGGTCACATTTCACAGTGGTGTTTGTGTATGTCATGTCACATACCCCGTGAGTCCCATGTGGGACGGTATGTTTGAGCCAGGGTGTCCCAGTGGCACAATAGTGATGGCCCTCCACAGTCTTTGTGCATGTAGTGTTTACAATGTCTCTGATTTCATGTGCACAATGGGAGACAGTCTCCACATCCACGTTGTGTGTGCATGGACTCTGATGTTGTGCGTGTGTGTCACAGACGTCCATGTCTGTCCTGCCATGGCAAGTGTGGCCACTACCTGTGGGGGTCATGTTTGTTTTGCTGTGGTGTACACATGATACTCCAGGTGATGCCAGTGTCCATGTGGCATTACAGGGTCCCTGGGAATGTACCTGTCGTTGAGCTGTGGTGCCTGGGGCACATCTGTCCTCACATGTCACTGTGGGGGGTGACTGTGACACGGCATCATGATATCCAATGGGCCAACCTGGGACAAATTGATGCCACCTGTAGGACCGTGTTGACAGATGTTGGCCATGTATGTACCATACATGTCCTTCCGGTACTGCACACTTCATGTAGTTGTGCCTCATGATGATGTATGTTGGGATCTTGAGTGTGTTCAATGCCGCATATGTGGGGTGACTGACGATCTTGCTTACTTCTCCTCTGCACTGCAGGGCTCCTGCTGTCCATCGGCCATTCCCAGACCTGGCAACGATGGTGGAACGGGACAGCATCCGACGGTACCGCTTCACCAGGCAGCTGATTGAGGATTTGGCAGTGCAGTTGTCCCCACATTTGCAGCCTGGCCGGCCGTATCCTACAGCGCTGACCCCCAAGGTGAAGGTGATGGCAGCCCTACACTTCTTTGCCACCGGTACCTTCCAACATACTGTGGCGTCTGCTGGTGCGATGTCACAGACCATGTTCAGCCGTGTGCTCCGCGATGTTTTGGCGGCAATGTTGCTCTTCCTGAACCGGTACATCTATTTCCCTAGACTGCGACGACTCACTGACGTGAAGAGTGACTTTTATGCCCTGGGGAGGATGCCGCATGTCATTGGCTCCATTGATGGGACACATGTGGCTTTGGTTCCACCACAGGCCCAGGAGCAGGCCTACAGGAACCGCAAGCACTACCACTCGGTCAATGCACTGGTGGTGTGTCTTGCAGACATGACCATCACACACGTGTGTGCCCGTTTCCCTGGTTCAGCACACGATGCCTTTGTGATGAGGAGTAGTCGCATCCCCAGGATGATGGCACAGATGCAGAACCAGCGTGCCTGGCTTGTCGGTGTGTACTGACTTTGTGCCATTGTGTGTGATCTGATCTGTAGTATTCCGCCCACTTTTCCAAGTCAGCTGATGTGCACTTGTCTGTCCGTAGGTGACTCGGGATACCCCAACATGCCATGGTTGCTGACACCCCTCAGGAACCCTGTGACACCTGCCCAGATGCGCTACAATGAGGCACATGGTCGGACCAGGAGAGTGATTGAGCGGACCTTTGGTCTCCTGAAGAGCCGCTTCCGCTGCCTGGACAAGACCGGAGGGTCCCTCCCATATGCCCCTGTGAAAGTGTGCAAGATTATCATCGTCTGCTGCATGCTACACAACCTGGCAGTGCGGAAGGAGTTGCCTCTCATCCAGGATGACGATGACCAACATCCGCCACCTGTGGAGGATCCTGGCCTGGACCACGATGCCAGTGACGATGATGATGATGATGGTGATGGTGATGTCCGCACACAGCTCATCACCAACTTCTTTAGCTGAATGTGAGTATCCTGAGGTGTCATGTGAATGATGTGAGTTGCCATGATGTGTGGGTGGGGCTCTGGCGCTGTTGGAGTGTGTCCATGGGCTACTTGACTGGATGTGTGTTGCGATGTGTGGTTACAGGTGGGCTGTACTCCCCAACAGTGTTGACATGCTAACTTGGTTCTGGGTGGGTATCTTGTAACATGTATTGTGCATGAGTTTTGCTGTTCTGTCCTGTACTGCATTGCTTTTGACTGTGTGTCATTTCTGTCCTTCACAGGGTACTTTCAGATTCGTTTGGTCAACTGTGTCCACCGACGACGTGATTGCACATCCAGGCTGGTAGCTGTTGTGTCCCTACAGGTGATGTGCGCCACACCCATGGACTTCCTTCCGTCTACAGTTGTTGACTGTGTGCCCGCTACCAGGTGGGGTTACCTTGCATCTGTAGTGGTTACGGCATGTTGCTACTGTGTAATAAACCTGTGCTTCACTTAGTGATGTGCGTTGTCTGTGGTCACACATTTGACTGCCATTTGCTTACTGCACCTGTGGGCTACTTGACTACAACTGGGAATGGGTGTGGTGTCTGTGCATTGCACCGTCTTCCCTGGCAACATCAGTGTAGGCAATGAGTCAGATGGCCTAGGTGTGTATGTGTTGTGTAGCCCTGGTGGTGTGTCTCCCTCATATGTGTCACGTTGCCTTTACTCACATGCCTGTGTTGTCCTTGCTGTTGCAGTTCGCATACACAGTGTAATTTTGCAGTTCATCATCCCCATAACAGCACCCACGTTGGAATCACGACAGAGGCAAGTATGGTGTATTAGTGTGTTTATTGTGATACATTTGTGTTAATAGTGCATAGGATGGGTTGTGCTGTACATGAATCTTGCAATCCCAAGTTCCTAGGTGAATTGAAAGTCCGGGTAGACAGGATCCCCAGTATCGGGGCCACAGTTGTCTGACACATTGGTCCAACTTGTACTCCCCATGCAATGTGTGGGAGTAGTGTTGCCGTCAACAGGGTGAACAGTCTGTGCACAAAGGCGAACATCCAGAACAGGTTCAGGCTTCCTGGGAGTTGCGCTTGGCCATCGGCCTCTCACTTTTCCCTCCTCGGACGACCCCTCTTCTTGGGGGGGGCCCTCAAGTGCAGGCTGCTGCGGTGCAGGGGACTCTCCGCCAGAGTCCTCCTCCCTCCCTGTGGCAGTTGCAGTTAGTTCGGCACCAGATGTTGTTGGCACACAGGGAGGTGTGGACTGGTTGCTGTTCATCTGGCGGAGGCATTGTAAAATGTCCCTGTGCACCGCCGTCATCTCATGCAGTGCATCCCACTTGGACTCCACGCGGGACATGTGTGAGTCCACACGGGACATGTGTGACTCCACGTGGGACATGTGGGAGTCCAAGCGGGCATGATGGGCAGCCTGCTGCTGTTTGATGTCTCTGAGGAGCCCCACTACCTGGCTGAGCTCTCCGGTGCTGGACTGGTACGCATCAGCTATGCGTACCAGTTGTGGGTCGTCATGCACACCAGCAACGTCTGCAAGCAGCGACCTCTGTCTCCCACCCCTCCCACCACCCCTGCTGACATGTGCAGTGTGTGCAGTTGCACGCACAGATAACCCTGGTCCACCTTGGGGGTTGGTGGTGGTGGTGGTGTCCATGGCCCCAGGTTGGTCCAGGGTCACTGTGCTGGTGTTGCTCCTTATTCTGTCCATGTCGGCAGGGATGGTATTCGTGGTGACAGTCGTTGTAGGGGTGGGTGCAGGGAGTGCAGCTGGTGGTCCTGCTGGTGCTGCAGCTGGTGGTCCTGCTGGTGCTGCATGTTGACTTGCACCGGATGTGCCAGGTTGTTCATCATCGTCCGAGGAGGACAGAGGCTGTACGACGCCAGTGAGCTCGGCATCCTCTTGAGCCTGGGACTGGGACTCCTCAGCGTCTGCTGCTGTGTCCCCATCATCACCTGTTTTTGGGAGACACAAACAATGTATGTCATGTTTCTGCAGGCATCAGTGGTTGACACACATGACAGTTGTGACTGTGCCTCTGGGTGCGGGCCTGTACATTGCATTGTCCTAAGTCGTCACAGTCAGGGGTTGATATTGGTGTGGCACATTGTCCTGCATTATTTGGGCATTTCTATGTATTTTCTGGGGTGTGAACATGGTCTGCATTGCTTGTGTTTGGTTGACAGCCAGACCTCCTTCCCACCCAGCCAGCCAGTCAGTTATCCCACCATGGAACGTGCTTGCGTTGCAGGGAGTGTAAGTTGTCTCTCAGGATGTCAGTCAGTGGTGTCCTGCTGTTTGTTGGTGCACAGTTGGCAGCAGGGCCTTGTGCTCCCCACAGCAGTAGCCAGTGTCAGCCATCTTGTGAGTCCTTCTCCACTCCCTGTGATGTGAGCATGGTTCAGGGTGGTGTTGATGGGCCAGTTGTGAGGCTGAGCAATGTCTGTGACTACGACTCCCATCATGCTATTGCCTCCTCCCCCTTCCCAGCATGCCCATGCTTCCTTCCTTTTGACTCTGCTTCCCTGTGGGTTGGGCTGGCTGTGCTGACAGGATGGCTGGGAGTGTTGTCCTGGCAGTTGTTTGGCTAAGAGTCCCAAGAGTGTCCCTGTGCTTCACACAACATAACCCAGGGTGGTGGTGCTTTGTGGGATCTTGTGTTAGGATGGAGGGCATTGCATTCTACCAGGTGGGTACTGTGGAGTTTGTGTTGGGGAGGGTGTGAGGGGAGGTGCTGGTGACTATAGTCAGTGCTGCAAGTCCCCCTTCCCACCCAGCCAGCCAGATATCCCACCATGGAACGTGCTTGCATTGCAGGGAGTGTAAGTTGTCTCTCAGGATGTCAGTCAGAGGTGTCCTGCTGTTTGTTGGTGCACAGTTGGCAGCAGGGCCTTGTGCTCCCCACAGCAGTAGCCAGTGTCAGCCATCTTGTGAGTCCTTCTCCACTCCCTGTGATGTGAGCATGGTTCAGGGTGGTGTTGATGGGACAGTTGTGGGGGTGAGCTATGTCTGTGACTACGACTCCCATCATGCCATTGCCTCCACCCCACTTGCCAGCATTCCCATACTTACTTGCTTTTGTGTGGAGTTCAGTGGGTGTGGGTGTGAGGGCAATGGCAAGATGGCTGACAGTGGTGTCCTGCTGTTGGTTGGTGTGCAGTACCCAGCATGCCCTTGTGCTCCCCACGACACAGCAACAGTGTCAGACATCTTTGATGGGCCTTTCCACTCTCTGTGGGATGTGCATGCGTGAGTGTGAGCTTGCTGGGCCATGTGGTGGGGGATGTAGGGCTGTGAGTACGACTCCCATCATGCTATTGCCTCCTCCCCCTTCCCAACATGCCCATGCTTCCTTCCTTTTGACTCTGCTTCCCTGTGGGTTGGGCTGGCTGTGCTGACAGGATGGCTGGGAGTGTTGTCCTGGCAGTTGTTTGGCTAAGAGTCCCAAGAGTGTCCCTGTGCTTCACACAACATAACCCAGGGTGGTGGTGCTTTGTGGGATCTTGTGTTAGGATGGAGGGCATTGCATTCTACCAGGTGGGTACTGTGGAGTTTGTGTTGGGGAGGGTGTGAGGGGAGGTGCTGGTGACTAGAGTCAGTGCTGCAAGTCCCCCTTCCCACCCAGCCAGCCAGATATCCCACCATGGAACGTGCTTGCATTGCAGGGAGTGTAAGTTGTCTCTCAGGATGTCAGTCAGTGGTGTCCTGCTGTTTGTTGGTGCACAGTTGCCAGCAGGGCCTTGTGCTCCCCACAGCAGTAGCCAGTGTCAGCCATCTTGTGAGTCCTTCTCCACTCCCTGTGATGTGAGCATGGTTCAGGGTGGTGTTGATGGGCCAGTTGTGAGGCTGAGCAATGTCTGTGACTACGACTCCCATCATGCTATTGCCTCCACCCCCTTCCCAGCATGCCCATGCTTCCTTCCTTTTGACTCTGCTTCCCTGTGGGGTGGGCTGGCTGTGCTGACAGGATGGCTGGGAGTGTTGTCCTGGCAGTTGTTTGGCTAAGAGTCCCAAGAGTGTCCCTGTGCTTCACACAACATAACCCAGGGTGGTGGTGCTTTGTGGGATCTTGTGTTAGGATGGAGGGCATTGCATTCTACCAGGTGGGTACTGTGGAGTTTGTGTTGGGGGGTGTGAGGGGAGGTGCTGGTGACTATAGTCAGTGCTGCAAGTCCCCCTTCCCACCCAGCCAGCCAGATATCCCACCATGGAACGTGCTTGCATTGCAGGGAGTGTAAGTTGTCTCTCAGGATGTCAGTCAGTGGTGTCCTGCTGTTTGTTGGTGCACAGTTGGCAGCAGGGCCTTGTGCTCCCCACAGCAGTAGCCAGTGTCAGCCATCTTGTGAGTCCTTCTCCACTCCCTGTGATGTGAGCATGGTTCAGGGTGGTGTTGATGGGCCAGTTGTGAGGCTGAGCAATGTCTGTGACTACGACTCCCATCATGCTATTGCCTCCACCCCCTTCCCAGCATGCCCATGCTTCCTTCCTTTTGACTCTGCTTCCCTGTGGGGTGGGCTGGCTGTGCTGACAGGATGGCTGGGAGTGTTGTCCTGGCAGTTGTTTGGCTAAGAGTCCCAAGAGTGTCCCTGTGCTTCACACAACATAACCCAGGGTGGTGGTGCTTTGTGGGATCTTGTGTTAGGATGGAGGGCATTGCATTCTACCAGGTGGGTACTGCGGAGTTTGTGTTGGGGGGGTGTGAGGGGAGGTGCTGGTGACTATAGTCAGTGCTGCAAGTCCCCCTTCCCACCCAGCCAGCCAGATATCCCACCATGGAACGTGCTTGCATTGCAGGGAGTGTAAGTTGTCTCTCAGGATGTCAGTCAGTGGTGTCCTGCTGTTTGTTGGTGCACAGTTGGCAGCAGGGCCTTGTGCTCCCCACAGCAGTAGCCCGTGTCAGCCATCTTGTGAGTCCTTCTCCACTCCCTGTGATGTGAGCATGGTTCAGGGTGGTGTTGATGGGACAGTTGTGGTGGGGGCAATATGTGTGACTGCGACTCCCATGATGCTATTGGCTACACTGACTTGGCCGGCATACACAGAATTCCTTCCTTTGAGTGGTCTTCACTGTGTGTTGGTGTTGTTGTGGTGGCTACATGTGTGGATGTGTTTGTTAGTTCAATTTGTGCCACTGCCTAGCTGTAGTTGTGGTTGTGTTTGTACATGTGTTGGCACAGTTGGATGTGACTTTTTTGATGGCATGTGTGGTGTTTCTCTGACTGACATACACATTTTGGGATGATTCTGTTCTGGTTGCTGTGTGATTGCTATTAGTGCATGGTTTGACTCTCCCTTGACAGTGATGTGTGTGTGTTTTGTGGCAGTATATTGTGTACATTTGTTGTGTACTCACCAGGCTCTGGGATGTCCTCTAGTCCATATATGCTCACTGGCGGTAGGATGGCCCGCACCTTCTCCTCCCAGGGCCTGAGGTATATTGGCTTGGCAGGAGGGCCACTGCCGGTGTGTTGGCTGTTGATGTAGTCTTGCTTCAGCAGTTTCCGTACCCTCCTGCGCACGTCATACCACCTGTTCTGGATGTCGGTCTTTGTGCGCCGACATGGTGATTGGGCGTTCACCCTGTTGATGATCCTCTCCCACATCTTGGTTTTCTGCGACATGGGGGTCTGTTGGACCAATGTGCCAAACAGCTGTGGCTCTACCCTGAGGATCTCGTCTACCAGGACTTCCAATTCACAATCTAGGAACTTGTGATTCTTCTTGGGGGCATGGTGATGGGTGGTGATGGTGAGTGATGTGTGTGTTGGTGTGCAGGTGAGGGTGTGTGAGTGTGTGTTTTGCTGGGTGTATGTGAGGTAGGTATTTGTTGGTGTGCTGATGGTGTGTGGCTTGTGTGAGGGATGAGCTGTGGGTGTGTGGTTGCTTTCTCTTGGGTGCTGGCAGTGGAATGGCATTTGCAAAGGCTCATGGTAGTGATTTGTGTCCTTTATATAGGTGGAGTTGTGGGTGTGTCTTTGTTCTCTGTCCCCACCCCCCAGTATTTATTGGCTTGGTAATTGCTTGTTTGGCCTTTTTTTGGGTGATTTTTCCTTTGTGTTGTTTGTGTATGTTGGAAACGTTCTTGTGACCGAGTCGGACCCTGCATTGGTCTCGTACGGTGTTTTCCGTTTCGTTCACGCTGTGTTTGTGCAGTTTTCTATGCTGCGTACGCGTCGGTCGCGGTGTATTGTGTTGCTTCGGCTCGGTTTTGTATGCGTGTCGGTCGTACGGCTTGTCCTCCGTCCGACTCGGTCGTGGTTTTCGCGCCTTGCATCGTACTTTGCGGTTTGGAGTTAGCGTGTACGTTTCGGTCGGATTTGTTCCGGGTGCGTGTCGGTCGGTTGGATTCGCGTGTTTTTCCGGCCGGATTGCTATTTTCCGTGCGGCTCGGTCGGTCGACTTGGTTTCGTTACGTGTCGGTCGGATTTTTCGCGCCTTGCATCGTACTTGGCGTGTCGGGCGCCACGGGTACGTGTCGGTCGGTATTTTTTCCGGATCCGAGTCGGTCGGTGCTTTTTCCGGCCCGAATCGGAATCGAACCCGAAGTGTGAAGTGAGAGTTACATATGATCTGAGCTATAAAAACTAACAAAGCGCTCCAACACCTTTCGCTCTGTGATTACACTGTCGCGGCTCAGGAGGAGGGGGGGGGCTATTTCCTGTCCTTTCCGTGATTTGAGTGTGCAGTTTGGCATTGTGTAATGTCATTGCTATCTTTGGCCTAATAAAAAACACTCCAGCTGTAGTAGGGTCCTAGCTTCACCTCCTGGTGCAGGGTGGGCTGTGCTTTATGGCAGGCATGGAGGGAGGGAGGGATGGTCTCGGCTGCAGCTCCAGTCTCATACAGTGCCCCTGCTAGTACTAGTGAGCGAGAGGCACTGAGGTGGTGGTATTGGTGGTGGTGGTATTAGTGGTTGTGGTATTGATGGTGGTGGTGGTGGTATTGGTTTTGGTAGTATTGGTATTGGAGGTATTGGTTGTGGTAGTGGTTGTGGTGGTGGTATTGATGGTGGTGGTGGTATTGGTGGTGGTAGTGGTGGCATTGGTGGTGGTGGTATTGGTGGAGGTGGTGGTATTGGTGGTGGTGGTATTGGTGGTGGTGGTATTGGTGGTATTGGTAGCATTGGTGGTGTTGGTCATGGTAATATTGGTGGTGGTGGTATTGGTGGTGGTGGAATTGGTGGAGGTATTGATGGTGGTGGTGGTATTGCTGGTGGTGGTGATATTGGTATTGGTGGTGCAATTGGTGGTGGTGGTATTGTTGGTGGTGGTATTGGTGGTGGTGGTGGTGGTATTGGTGGTGGTTGTGGTGGTATTGGTGGTGGTGGTAGTGGTATTGGTGGTGGTAGTGGTGGTGGTGGTATTGGTGGTGGTAGTGGCATTGGTGGTGGCATTGGTGGAGGTGGCATTGGTGGTGTTGGTGGCATTAGTGGTGATGGTATTGGTGGTGGTGGTGGTGGTATTGATGGTGGTATTGGTGGTGGTGGTGGTGGCATTGGTGGTGGTGGTATTGGTGGTATTGGAGGTGTTGGTGGTGGTGATGGTATTGGTGGTGGTGGTGGCATTGGTGGTGGTATTGGTGGTGGTGGTGGTGGTATTGGTGGTGGTGGTATTGGTGGTAGTGGTAGTATTGGTGTTGTGGTATTGGTGGTGGTATTGGTGGTGGTGGTACTGGTATTGGTGGTGGTATTGGTGGTGGTGGTATTGATGGTGGTGGTTGTGGTATTGGTGGTGGTATTGGTGGTGGTGGTATTGGTGGAGGTGGTATTGGTGGTGGTCGTGGTGGTATTGGTGGTGGGGGTATTGATGGTGGTGGTGGTGGTGGTATTGGAGGTGGTTGTATTGGAGGCAGTGGTATTGGAGGTGGTGGTATTGGAGGTGGTAGTATTGGAGGTGGTAGTATTGGTGGTGGTGGTGGTATTGGTGGAGGTGGTGGTATTGATGGTGGTGGTGGTATTGGTGGTGGTGGTGGTATTGGTGGTGGTGGTATTGATGGTGGTGGTGGTGGTATTGGTATTGGTGGTGGTGGTGGTATTGGTATTGGTGGTATTGGTATTGGAGGTGGTATTGGAGGTGGTGGTATTGGTAGTAGTGGTATTGGTGGTGGTGTTGTTAATAAAACAGGCTTTTGAAAACAACCGGTCAGGTGGCTTTAGTACAGATGACATGTAACACAGATGTGCTGTTGTCAGCTTCAGCCTATTAGCACAGGATTATGTGCTACCTGGAATTCACATGAGTTAATTGCCTAATCATTTCCAAATCCATTTTACTTGGGGAGGGGGCGTTGAAACAGACACGAGATAATGCTGGGTTAAAGTGATTGAAAGCAGGCGCCTGTGTTACTCGGGCGCCGTGCTGCTTTAAAAAACACAACCGGTTTCAGCTGAAGCATCGCATATCCGGCCTGCAGTAAGAGAAACTCAATAAAGTAAATAATGCTTACAGACTAAATCACAATTTGGGTGATTTTTCCTTTGTGTTGTTTGTGTATGTTGGAAACGTTCTTGTGACCGAGTCGGACCCTGCATTGGTCTCGTACGGTGTTTTCCGTTTCGTTCACGCTGTGTTTGTGCAGTTTTCTATGCTGCGTACGCGTCAGTCGCGGTGTATTGTGTTGCTTCGGCTCGGTTTTGTATGCGTGTCGGTCGTACGGCTTGTCCTCCGTCCGACTCGGTCGTGGTTTTCGCGCCTTGCATCGTACTTTGCGGTTTGGAGTTAGCGTGTACGTTTCGGTCGGATTTGTTCCGGGTGCGTGTCGGTCGGTTGGATTCGCGTGTTTTTCCGGCCGGATTGCTATTTTCCGTGCGGCTCGGTCGGTCGACTTGGTTTCGTTACGTGTCGGTCGGATTTTTCGCGCCTTGCATCGTACTTGGCGTGTCGGGCGCCACGGGTACGTGTCGGTCGGTATTTTTTCCGGATCCGAGTCGGTCGGTGCTTTTTCCGGCCCGAATCGGAATCGACCCCGAAGTGTGAAGTGAGAGTTACATATGATCTGAGCTATAAAAACTAACAAAGCGCTCCAACACCTTTCGCTCTGTGATTACACTGTCGCGGCTCAGGAGGAGGGGGGGGGCTATTTCCTGTCCTTTCCGTGATTTGAGTGTGCAGTTTGGCATTGTGTAATGTCATTGCTATCTTTGGCCTAATAAAAAACACTCCAGCTGTAGTAGGGTCCTAGCTTCACCTCCTGGTGCAGGGTGGGCTGTGCTTTATGGCAGGCATGGAGGGAGGGAGGGATGGTCTCGGCTGCAGCTCCGGCCTCATACAGTGCCCCTGCTAGTACTAGTGAGCGAGAGGCACTGAGGTGGTGGTATTGGTGGTGGTGGTATTAGTGGTTGTGGTATTGATGGTGGTGGTGGTGGTATTGGTTTTGGTAGTATTGGTATTGGAGGTATTGGTTGTGGTAGTGGTTGTGGTGGTGGTATTGATGGTGGTGGTGGTATTGGTGGTGGTAGTGGTGGCATTGGTGGTGGTGGTATTGGTGGAGGTGGTGGTATTGGTGGTGGTGGTGGTATTGGTGGTGGTGGTATTGGTAGCATTGGTGGTGTTGGTCATGGTAATATTGGTGGTGGTGGTATTGGTGGTGGTGGAATTGGTGGAGGTATTGATGGTGGTGGTGGTATTGCTGGTGGTGGTGATATTGGTAGTGGTGGTGCTATTGGTGGTGGTGGTATTGTTGGTGGTGGTATTGGTGGTGGTGGTGGTATTGGTGGTGGTTGTGGTGGTATTGGTGGTAGTGGTAGTGGTATTGGTGGTGGTAGTGGTGGTGGTGGTATTGGTGGTGGTAGTGGCATTGGTGGTGGCATTGGTGGAGGTGGCATTGGTGGTGTTGGTGGCATTAGTGGTGATGGTATTGGTGGTGGTGGTGGTGGTATTGATGGTGGTATTGGTGGTGGTGGTGGTGGCATTGGTGGTGGTGGTATTGGTGGTATTGGAGGTGTTGGTGGTGGTGATGGTATTGGTGGTGGTGGTGGCATTGGTGGTGGTATTGGTGGTGGTGGTGGTGGTATTGGTGGTGGTGGTATTGGTATTGGTGGTAGTGGTAGTATTGGTGTTGTGGTATTGGTGGTGGTGGTACTGGTATTGGTGGTGGTATTGGTGGTGGGGGTATTGATGGTGGTGGTTGTGGTATTGGTGGTGGTATTGGTGGTGGTGGTATTGGTGGAGGTGGTATTGGTGGTGGTCGTGGTGGTAGTGGTGGTGGCATTGGTGGTGGTGGTATTGGTGGTGGTGGTATTGGTGGTGGTGGTAGTATTGGTGGAGGTGGTGGTATTGGTGGAGGTGGTGGTATTGATGGTGGTGTTGGTATTGGTGGAGGTGGTGGTATTGATGGTGGTGGTGGTGGTATTGGTGGTGGGGGTATTGATGGTGGTGGTGGTGGTGGTATTGGAGGTGGTTGTATTGGAGGCAGTGGTATTGGAGGTGGTGGTATTGGAGGTGGTAGTATTGGAGGTGGTAGTATTGGTGGTGGTGGTGGTATTGGTGGAGGTGGTGGTATTGATGGTGGTGGTGGTATTGGTGGTGGTGGTGGTATTGGTGGTGGTGGTATTGATGGTGGTGGTGGTGGTATTGGTATTGGTGGTGGTGGTGGTATTGGTATTGGTGGTATTGGTATTGGAGGTGGTATTGGATGTGGTGGTATTGGTAGTAGTGGTATTGGTGGTGGTGTTGTTAATAAAACAGGCTTTTGAAAACAACCGGTCAGGTGGCTTTAGTACAGATGACATGTAACACAGATGTGCTGTTGTCAGCTTCAGCCTATTAGCACAGGATTATGTGCTACCTGGAATTCACATGAGTTAATTGCCTAATCATTTCCAAATCCATTTTACTTGGGGGAGGGGGCGTTGAAACAGACACGAGATAATGCTGGGTTAAAGTGATTGAAAGCAGGCGCCTGTGTTACTCGGGCGCCGTGCTGCTTTAAAAAAACACAACCGGTTTCAGCTGAAGCATCGCATATCCGGCCTGCAGTAAGAGAAACTCAATAAAGTAAATAATGCTTACAGACTAAATCACAGTTCCCATGGAACAACCGAAGTAAAAGGGCCAGTCGCCATGGGACGGTACAAATGAAGACAAGGCCGTACTAAGGAGGGACTAACAAGCCTATTAACAAATCCGAAGGCAGCATTTACGAAAGACAATGAGAAAAGCCAATGAAAAATATGGGAGGAGAGTGGGCGCGGCTTCTCTCCCATACTCTTCTACAGCAGTCTCGCAGAGCGAGCAGTGAATGCACGCTGCCGCTAGGCTCGACCTAAAAATCATGGTTACGCGTTTATTTGCTAGAAACAAGCATTAGTAAAACCAATAGGTTTGGTTTCGTTTTTTTAAGTGGCATGGTATTTTTTGGTTTATATGTTTGAAGGCAATAACAGAAAACTCACAGAGAGATACCCAAATAGTGGTCAGGATACAAATTGACCGAGCCAAAGGATTTTAGTTCACATGCTTTAGGTGACTCCCCTCCGACAGGATTCCAAGCTTCTTTGACCACACCTCTTAGGAGACCCCCACCTCCCTTTCTTCTTTTTTTGTTCACAGCGTGAACCCAACCTAAGATACTTGTGCACTTTACATGAGCACCGGTTACATTACACAAGGTCACATTTGTTTGTTAATTACAGGGAGATTAAGTGATTTGCCCAGAATCACAGGGTACTGACCCGGCGCCGTGACTCAAACCTCATTCTCCAGTTCCAAAGCTGGCAGCTTTGGCGGTAACATCAATTCTCTTCTGACTTAAAGCCCTTGCTAAGCAATTAGCATACTACAGCTGACTAGTAACAATGCACAATTACACTCTTACAATGAACGGTTCCATGCACTGTAATAATTCTTAAAGAATGGGGATGCTCACTTGAAGAAAGATGACAGGGGACGAGTTATCTCCGAATCCCATCCTCCTCTAGTCTCCCTCCAAGGTAGAACTTTTATCTGCAACACATGTTCAGCTCTGCCATACGTCTTTAAGCCCTAATATCTCCTTATTCCTTTCTACCTGACATATGTTTTGCTTTAAGTAGTATCTCCCATGTCAAAGTAACATACTCAGCACTGTGCTTCTTGTCGTGGAGGGCCTGTTCCCGGGCCATGCTCCTCCTCTAGCTCTCTCTGCTGTGCCCTAGCCTGGCCCAGGATGCGTCTGCTCAGTTTGTCATGTACGTAGCTCTCCTTGGGACCAGAGGACTGGGCCCTATGGCCGGCGCACGGTTCACGCGGAGCTTCAGCCTACAGTATCTGCTGGGCGAGGTCTAGGCCTGGGCCGCGCACAGCGGTGCTGGCCTGTAAGCCTGCTCGACCCCGGTTACGTCCTTTCTTCGGCATGTCCGTTAGTCCCAGTGAACACACATGCCTTGCGCTCTCTGACAACATCACTGTCTCCGACCAGCAAATCGTACCTCCCTTCCCTCCTAATCCTGCTCACAGCACTGACATCAAGACAAGAAACACACCCCTGCAAGTTTACGACTCTTGACAAAACTTTTGGAGTTCTAATAAAAAAAATATTTGTATCCTCCCAGTAGTCATGGGAGGATACAAATGACGACATGGCCGCACTAAGGAGGGACTAACAAACTTATTTAGCAATCAGAAGACAGCATTTACGAAGGACAAAGACACAAGCCAATAAAAAATATGGGCAGGGCTTCTTACCCGTACTGAACTACCACAGATCTTCACAGGGCAGCGCTTGCCCGCTGGCTCAGGCTCGACCTAAAAAGGTGGGACATGCACCAACCATTAGCCATTTGGAAGCTACAATTTTTAAATGGCACAGGAAAAAAAGCCAATCCAAAGCGTGGGAGGAGTCAGACCCCACAAAGTACAGACAACAGATCGCCTAACAGTGCAAGTGCTGTATTGGATCGACCTAAAAAGAACAATTTATGGACGAAATTTGTTTGTTTGTTTGTCCAGCTCCAACGACATCCCGCCATCACAAGACCTATGCGACTCCCTAGCCACCTTCTTTCACCGCAAGATCGCAGACATCCATGACAGCTTCAACACCCAGACCCTCCCGACAGCCGCCGACACCGCAGACTCACCGCCCCCCAGCCTCACCAACCTCCTGCTCTCCTGGACTCACATCAACGACAACGATACCATCAAAACCATGAACACCATCCACTCCGGCTCACCATCCGACCCCTGCCCTCACCACATCTTCAACAAAGCAAACCGCATCATCGCACCCCAACTCCAGAAGATCATCAACAGCTCCTTCGAGACCGCAACCTTCCCGGAAAGCTGGAAGCACGCCAAGATCAACGCCCTACTCAAGAAACCCACAGCGGACCCTAAAGGCCTCAAGAACTTCCGGCCCATCTCCCTGCTCCCGTTCCCGGCGAAAGTCATCGAGAAGATCGTCAACAGGCAACTGACCCACTTCCTTGAGGAGAACAACATCCTGGACCCGTCCCAATCCGGATTCCGCAGCAATCACAGCACCGAAACCGCCCTCATCGCTGCCACCGACGACATCAGGACCCTACTGGACAACGGCGAAACTGCGGGGATCTGCGACAAAGCCCTGGACTGGATCACCTCCTTCCTCACCAACAGAACCCAGAGGGTCCGCCTCCCCCCATTTCGATCTAAAGCCACCAAGATCTCCTGCGGCATGCCCCAAGGATCATCCCTCAGCCCAACCCTCTTCAACGTCTACATGGCACCACTCGCCAACATCGTCCGATCACACAACCTCAACATCATCTCCTACGCCGACGACACCCAGCTGATCCTCTCACTCACCAAGGACACCGCCAAATCCAACCTCCACGAAGGAATGAAGGCCATCGCCGAATGGATGCAGAACAGTCGCCTGAAACTAAACTCAGACAAGACAGAGGTCCTCATCCTCGGCACCACACCCTCCGCCTGGGACGACTCCTGGTGGCCGCCAGCGCTGGGAGCCGCACCAACATCCACCGACCACGCACGCAACCTGGGATTTATCCTGGACTCATCGCTCTCAATGACCCAGCAAGTTAACGCCGTCTCCTCCTCCTGCTTCAACACCCTCCGCATGCTTTGTAAGATCTACAAATGGATCCCCACCGGAACCAGAAGGACTGTTACGCAGGCCCTGGTCAGCAGCAGACTGGACTACGGCAACGCCCTCTACGCAGGAACCACGGCCAAACTCCAGAAAAGACTACAACGAATACAGAACGCCTCCGCACGCCTCATCCTCGACATCCCCCACCACTCCCACATCACAGCCCACCTGAGAGACCTGCACTGGCTCCCAGTCAACAAGAGGATCACCTTCAAGCTCCTCACCCACGCCCACAAAGCACTCCACAACGACGGACCAGCATACCTCAACAAACGACTCACCTTCTACACCCCGAACCGCCAGCTTCGCTCGGCTGACCTCGCCCTCGCCTCCGTGCCACGCATCTACAGGACGACCACCGGCAGCAGATCTTTTTCCTACCTTGCCGCCAAGACATGGAACACCCTCCCCACCCATCTGCGACAGACCCAGGACCTGCTGACCTTCAGGAGACACCTCAAGACCTGGCTGTTCGAGCAGTAGTTTCACCCCCTCCCCAGCGCCTTGAGACCCTCACGGGTGATTAGTGCGCTTTACAAATGATTGATTGATTGATTGATAGATTTATATAATGTGAGTTATCACCTGTGAGGGTATCCAGGTGCTGTCCATGGGCGCGGGGAGATTGGGTGATTTGCCCAGAAACACACGATGTTGCACCAATGCAGAGACTCAAACCCAGGTCCCCAGCTCCCGAGTTGGCAGCTCTGGCTGCTGCCCCACATCCTCTCCCAAGAGGAGAGTGCATATCCTTCCCACTCAGGGTGAAAAATGCAAAAAGAACAATTGGTGGACGGAATGCTGAACAATGTCAACCATTCACCCCCAGTACACAGATCTGGGCCCAAATCCATTGTTTTTCTGCACACCTTGCCATTCCAGTTTACACCCAGCCATATGCAAATCAGTCTTGACCCTGCTCCCGTTAGGAACAGTCCAGACCGAATTGCCAGGCCAGGCCCTTCCTGGACAGGAAACAAGCATCCTGGGACTGGTTTCGGGGTATCACTCCTTATCAGCCAGGCTAGCTTGACTCCAGTAGCATGGTGAGCACAGGACCCACGTCTGGACATACCATTACCACTTCAGGTGCCAAATGCAAAAACAACAATTGATGGACGGAATGCTGAACAATGCCAAACATTCATCCCGAGTACAGAGATCCAGAGATCTAGACCTAAGTCCATTGTTTTTTGCACACCGTGCCATTCCAGTTTAGACCCAGCCATATGCAAATCAGTCTTGACCCTGCTCCCCAGAGGCTTATCTCTCCCATAGGTTAACATCGGGATTGCCGTATAATATTTTATAAGTGTTATTTCCAATTGGGAAAAGATAAGAAAATCATATTTGGTGTCTCTGGACTCACAATTTAAAAACACAACTTATGGTGAAGTTGGTTTTTAAGTTGTAGGCCTGAAAATGCCCCATTTAGAAAGTTAGCATTTTCTTACTTAAACCATTTGGTGCCTTCTGCCTGTCTCTGGAATAAAGATGAAGGGAGGATGACAGTCGGCTTTCTGCATCTCTCTAGGCAGCCTCACACAAAGGAAGGGTAGGTGTGACTGAGTGGCCATCTACATGTTGATGGGTCTTCCTGAGCAGGATGGGAGGGAGGAGCTGACACTCTACCTGAAAGGGCTGGGTCCTGTCCCAGCATAAAGGGTTGCATACCCTCATGTAGTTAGTCTGGGGCCAAGGCAGGAAAGGCAGGGTCTTGTGCACTTCAAAGAATTTCCATGAAGTCTTCCTACTTCAAAGGCTCATTTGGGTATAAGTACTGGGTCTCTGACCCCACCGCATCAGAACCCTTCTAGAACTGAGGACATTCTACCAGGAAGAAGCGTTGCTGTTCTGTTATTAGTGGCTGCCACTTTGCTGAACTGCTTTGCTGTGTTGGCCTGCTGCCTGCTGCTTCTTGTCTTGGAGTAGGAAGGACTGGACCTGACTCTCTACATCCCAGACCTTAAGTTTCTCTAAGGGCATGTTGACTTGCTCCTGTTTTGGAAGTCTCATGGATATCAAAGACTTTACCCTGCATCTTGCTAGCTGCACCTTGGCTCTGTCTGCTGTGAGTCCTGCTCTGCCAAGTGGTGCCAATCCAGTCCTAGGCCCTTTGAAGTGAGTTTCTTTGCTGCAACCCAAGAGAATCCACACATCGATGACATTGCACCAATCGGATCGCATTTCCTACGACATCGACACATCGCCACTGTTGCCCAAGCCTCGAAGACCACATCACCAACCTCCCGATGCAACGCCACCAGATTCCGATGCATCTTTAACTTTGCACGGCCCAGCGCCAATGCATCGCTTTGTGCTGCACGCATTGCCTACAGCTCAGCCTTTCGACGATGACACATCACCTCAATGCCCATCACAGCTTGTTCCTCGATGCGTCCTCACTGTTATGCAGCGCGGAACCGATGCATTGCTGACATCTTCACGATTGACAGTGACGTATCCCCTCCTCTGCGCCACGCATCATAGTCCTCATCAACGCATCAAAGGTACTGTTTAAAGGGCCTGCGTGGCTCCTGTGTCTGTCCCGCACTCCATCGCAGTCGGCCTGAACTTTGGGATTTGCTCTGGTCAAGCACGACCAGATAGCCCCGGTTGGCGCCATCCGTTTCTAAGCACCACAAAAACATTTATTTTTTGAAAATTCATACTTTGACTTCTGCTTATTAGATTTTTGTCATTTTGGTCTTGTTTTACTCAAATAAATATTGCCTATTTTTCTAAACTGGAGTATAGTCCTTTTGTGCTGTTTTTACCGTGGTGTTAATGTTAATGTGTGTGCATGCACAAATACTTTACTCTTTAGTTTAGCCTGACTGCTGTGTGCCAAGCTACCAGAGGGTTAGCACAGGTGAACTTTAAGTGTGTATCTTACCATGACTAACTTTGTGGTTCCTGCTTGGACAGGGTGCATACCTCTGCCAACTAGAAATCCAATTTCTAACAACAGAGAATGCTGCACCCAATGCTACATGTATAGGTAAAATGCTTGACCTGCTTGCCATGTTCATCCTTCATCAGAACCAGTGGCGGCTGGTGGCATTTGAAAGTGGTAGGACGTAACCATTTAGTGTGAGTGCCCGGTGGCGAGCAAGCCTAGTGAGTGAGTCCGACTGCCAGAAGGAAAGATCGGGGGGGGTCCGCCTCGCCGTTTTTGTAGTCAGTACCGTATATTATGCAAGTTAAGCAAATGGCGACACCTTGGGGTACAAAGGCACAATAGAAAGGCGCAACATTTCACATGTCGCCAGTGGGTGCCACACCACAACCCTTTCAGTACCTCATCCCCTCTGAAGAATGCTCCCTTGGATTACTTTAAATACCAATGTGTACTGCGGTTTAAAAATGCTTAGCCTCCACCCCCCACGAAATCTGAACAAAAAAGTTGAACACGTTAGGTACTAAAATTCGCCACATGTAGATCTACAAATTATCACATCAGTGACATTCAAAAAGCAAAGCACTACTGCGCAGCAAAAGATGTATCTGGCCCTTGTCTTGAAATATATCAAGTTTATGGTTTTAAGAAACAGCAGTCTATGCAGCACTTTACCCCGCATTCATGTCAGGTGTTAGCCAGGGCTCGTTTACCAGGGTTTTGTTTGTGGTTGAGCGGCTGAATGTGGGCTCCGACTTTGTCACCTTGAATGTTCTCAAAACAGGAGCGGCTTGGATTCAAAAGCACATGGGGGTGCCGGCGCCCTCCACACGTCACTCGAAGAAGGCTGATTCACACTGAGCCCTGTTCGAACGTGGGTCCTTAAGGGCGCTAGGCCGATGGCCAGTGCACGGAGCTATCTGACTGGCTTTATGGAACAGTCAAAGCAGCACAAACAATGGGAAAGGCAAGCCTTCTTTTAGAAAAAACAAGAGTGCGGATACGCCACAAGCACTACATTGCAAACATAATCTAACCAAGCACATGCAGAACAAGCCCACAGCGAACCGTAGACTGAAGTGCTCTGCTTCAGGATAAAGTTTGTGTGCCGCAAGAGCCGAGGCAGTTTAAGCTCCAAACATGGTCGCCAGGGGAGTGAAGTATACGTATCAATCATATATACGGATCAGCCCATCACCACTTATCATAGGTGCCCCATTCAAACATTCTTTCCTCGTGATCAGCTGTGGATCACAGAAGACGACGTCACTTCAGCTTTTTTGAGACATTACACAGCGGCCGCCGGCATGCTCGAGGGAGGGGGGTCGGGGGAGGGTCGCAAGGGGGTGGGAATAAAACAATTATAAACGTACCTGAGTGCCGGGTACCTCACCGCCTCCACTCCAGGCAGGCCGGTCACGCTGGTGGTGGGTCCGCATGTTCCTGCTGCAGGAAGCAGGCAGCTTCCCTCCCCTACGCAACCAACGCAAGCCAATCACAACACTGGTA
This sequence comes from Calotriton arnoldi, assembly GCA_963921515.1. Lineage (NCBI taxonomy): Eukaryota > Metazoa > Chordata > Amphibia > Caudata > Salamandridae > Calotriton > Calotriton arnoldi. The sequence goes on from CAWUFW010008045.1 coordinate 239,556, forward strand.
GGCGCAGCAGGAGAGCGCCCAGCCGGGACATTTTCTCTGCATAGAGAAAAGGGAGAGTGGGCGGTCCTGCTCGAGGGCGGGGGAGGGCTTACCCACTGTTGTGGGTACTGACTGTTTGGTCGGCTCCAGGGCCGACCAAACAGTCAGTACCCACAACAGTGGGCAAGGCACTCCCCCTGCCCTTGAGCAGGACCGCCCACATGCCCGCCCCCAACCAGGCACAGAGGCACTGCTGCTTTCTCGCAATGCGAGAAGGCAGAAACATAAATGGTAGTTTTTACCGTTTATGTTTCTGCCTTCTCGCACCGCGAGAAAGCAGTGGGGCAACGCCCCCACGCCCCAATGGGGGAGCCGCCACTGATCAGAACTAAGTAGATGTTCAGTTTGCTGTATGATAAGTGCATTACAGTCACAGCACTTCACATAACAGTGGGTGGGACATATGCTATGTTCTCAAGGACCACCATGTGTGTCAAAATCTACAGTTCTTTATAATTTCAAATGTTCTCTTTAGGGACCTTCAGCAATATTTCCCAGCATGTTTGCCTTAGTTTCAAAGGTAGATATGGTCACTCAGTTCGAGGAATGGAGCGTCGGTGGCATACTCTGACTTCCACAACTTGCATCCAAAAATTGGAAGGAGTTGCATTTACTACAGTGAGTGAGCTAAAGACGCATGTAAGACATGACTGTCATGGGAGCTATTAGTAAAGGTTCATTAGCCATGGGTTAGGAAATGTTCAGAATGGAGGCGGTTACTTGACAGGTGGTAAAAATGTAGTCAAACTTTTTCATTTGGGAAGGTTGTGGATGCATCAACTGTCAACATTTCTAGACATAAATGTGGAGTCTGTCCTATGGTTTATGACTGTGATGGGCCCTTGCATGGCAGCGTTATGTTGATGTGAGTGCACTGATCTGTTGGATTGGGCCGGTTACTGGCGGTCTGAAAGTCTTGTGTGTGGTGTGTGAATGGCATGTGAATGGACCATAAAGTGGTTGATGCCTTGACGCAGCTTTACGGCTCAACTTCAGAAGTCTTGGGGGTAGATTTTCAAACAATTTACTTTCCAGCCCAAAACTTGTTTTGTGCTGGAAAGCACCCTAAAAGTAGCGCAAAGCAGTGCGAAGCACTGGTTTTTGTTACTTGGCACCAAGAGGGTGCTACGTGAGTGGTACATGGGTGTTCCCATGCAACCACCCATGCTTTTTGTCGCAAAACCATATCTACAAAGAATTGTAGACAGGGTTTTGCGACAAAAGTTAACACCACTTCAAAGGAGGAGTTAACAGGAGAAATGTTTTCATTTCTCCATGCTTTTCCAACTATGCATGCGTGCTACACTGTGCAGCACACATACAAAATGGGAACAGCTTCGAAACTTGTCTAGGCATAGTATTTTGTACAGGAAGAATACCCTTCCTGTACAAAACCTATGCTAGATTCAGGCACGCACCTTATTGTTATGGCGCTAAGGTATGTACGTGGCGCACGGTAGCTGAAATCAGCATCGGCGCTAGGGAAAGGGGAGGAGAGAGACATATCTCTGAAAATATGGCGCTCTCCTGCCCCCTCCCTGTCATGCAACGCAATGCAGCCTCTTTGTGGGCTGCACTGCGTTGCGTGATGTTTTTGAAAATCTGGCCCTCGGTTTCAATATTCAGATACTTTGATAAGTATTTGAGCTTTGAAGCTATCATTTGTGCAGTTGCTAAGACCAAGTCGAAGTAAGTCGTGGGTTAACTTTCAAAACTTTGTTTGAGATTTATGTATGTGGTGGTAAGGACACTTGTTGCAATTGGGGGGGAAAAATTTGATGGATGTCATGTTGATGATAAAGTGCGTAAAACGTAAAAAGGCATTTACAGGAACCGGCATTTCAGCGGCACCTGTCAATGCTTTTGAATTGAACGCCAGCTTGGTGGTCATTTCTAAAGTTGGTGGGTGTCGTCGTCTCAGCATGGCAGGTGTAAAGTCCTCAGCTAGGACGGGTGAGTCTTCTTTATCAGCCAAAATGTAACTATGGACCTTACTAAGAACGCCTTGGTTTTTTTTTCACCAATGTGGGTAGCTGTGGATTTTAGGCCCTAGCTCAGTCAGCACCTAGACAAACCGGCACATTTTTAAAAACTAGACAACCAGAGGAGTCTAGGGATGCATGACTGTGTGGCTCTAACCTGGTAATTTTACCCAGAAATCCTTGCAAACGTCAAACTTTGAAAAAAAACATACACTTTCATCACATTTATGTGAGGGAAAAACATAGAATCCGCGGGGAGCTACAGGTTTCCTACCATCCTGAGTTCCCATGTGTCACCCGATAAGAATGGTACCCCACTTGTGTGGATGGCCCAAGAGGAAACTATACATAAGGCCCTAATTCACTATGTTAAGAGATAAGCAATAGGGATAGGACTTGTATTTGAGCTGTGCTGTGGCACCACCTATGCATACCTACAAACCACAGTCATTTTTCAAAACTAGACAACCAGGAGTATCCAGGGTGGTGTGCCTTTTCTTTTTGTGGAGTTTTATATAGCGTGAACTAGACCCTAAGGTATCAGAGCGCTTTACATGAGCACCAGTTACGTTACAGACGGACACATTCATTTTTGTTAGGCACAGGGAGATTAAGTGAGATGCCCAGAATCACAGAATGTTGAGCGTCCCTGCTGAGACTCGTACCTAGCCACAGACGTGAGGTACCATTTTTATCAGGAGACTTAGGAGAATGCTGGGTGGATGGAAGTTTGTGACTCCCCACAGATGCCAGTACTTTCCATCACAGAAATGTGAGGAAAATGTGTTTTTATAGTCAAAATTTGATGTTTGCAAGGGGCTCTGGGTTTAAAAAAATAGTTATGCAAGTCAGTCCATCTTGGATAGCCCTAGGTGTCTAGTTTTAAAAAATGTACAGGTTTGCAAGGTTTCCCTAGGTGCTGGCTGAGCTAGGGTCTAAAATGCCCACATTGGGAAAAAAGGACCAATTTTCAGTGGAACAATGAAAATCGTCCATGCTGTGTTTTGGGCCATTTCCTATTGCAGGCACTAGGCCTAACCACACAAGTGAGGTACCATTTTTATTAGGAGTCTTTGGGAATTGCTGGGTGGATGGAAGTCTGTGGCTTCCCACAGATTCCAGAACTTTTCGTCACATAAATATGATGAAAATGTGCTTTTTTTAGTCAAAGTTGGAGGTTAGAAAGGGATTCTGGTTAGAAGAAACCTGGTAAGAGCCCCTGAAGTCAGCCCACCCTGGATACCCCTTTCTGTCTAGTTTTTTAGAATGTACAGGTTTGCTAGGGTTCCCTAGGTGCTGGCTGAGCTAGGGTACAGAATCTACAGCTACCCACTTAGAAAAAAGTGTCAGTTTACAGTGGAAAAAGGCAACTTGCCCTTGTTATGTAGTGTGCTGTTTCCTATTGCGGGTATTTGGCCTAGCCACACAATTAAGGTACCATTGTTATATGGAGAGTTGGGGGAATGCCAGGTGGAAGGAAGTTTGTGGCTCCCTGCAGATTCCAGAACTTTCCATCACAGAATTCTGGGTAAAAAACCTTGGTGAGAGCCATGCGAGTCAAACCACCCTGGATACCCCTAGTTGTAAAAAATGTACAAGTTTACTAAGTTCCGTAGGTGCCAATTGAGCTAGGGTCCTAAATCTAGAGATACCTACATTGGAAAAAAAAGGTCAGTTTCTCAGTAGAAAAATGTGATGTGGCCATCTTGTGTTTTGGCCCATTTCCTGTCACAGGCACCAAGCCTAGCCACACAAGTGAGGCACCATTTTCATCAGAAGACTTGTGGGAGCAAAGAATGGTAGAACATTTGTTATTACCAATTAGATTTCACTGCATTTGTGCCTTTCAAATGTAAGCCAGTGCATAAGAAAGTAAACGTTTTGAAAAATACCCTCTTAACCATACGCTAATACGGTTGCCCACAAATTCAGAGATGTAAAATTAACCTTCTGGGTTCCTCCATCATTAGACATGACTGGACTGAATGAACAGGTGGCGGTCTAGTCTTAATCCACAAAGCAGAAATCCAACTCTCCGGGCTAAAGAATGCTGAATACTCGACCTTGGAATACCTCGGCGTTGAACTTAACGACAAAGGCTCTCCACCCATCAAACTACACACTATCTATCACCCACCTGGAGATCGCCCACTCTTCGCTGAATGGTAATCTGACCTTCTTACTCAGCTCTCCTTTTCTGACTCGAAGGACGTGTTTTTGGGAGATTTTAACATTCATTGGAACAACACAGAAGACTCCACAGTCAGGTGCCTCACAAATCTTCTTGAGATAAATGACCTAAAGCAACTCTGCAACAAACCAACCCACATCAAAGGCGCTACCCTGGACGCAATTATCACAAGTAATGAACTTATCTCCCTTAATGACATTGTTCCCATTGACTGGCCTGACCACCATCTCATACTCTTCAACATCCAGACCATCGCTAAAACTCAAACGGACTCAACTAACAAACCTAAGCTGTGGACCAGAAACCTCAAAGCAAAACCAAAGGGGATGATGGACGGAGTGTTGAACAATGCAAGCACTCACCCCCAGTCAACTGATCTGGGTTTAATCCATCATCATTCTTTAGCTCACTCCGCCACCCCAGTTCAGACATGGCCATATGCAAATCAGTCTGACCCTGTGCCTCATGGGAACAGTCCAGCCCGAACTGCCAAGCTATGTCTTCCCTGGACCGGAAACAAGCATCCTGGGACCGGTTTCTGGCTAATCAGCCGTCATCAGCCAGGCTAGCTTGAATCCAGTGGCAAAGTGAGCAAGGGACCCACGTCTGGGCATACCCTGCCAACTTAGGGCGAACAAAGCAAAACCAAAGGGGATGATGGACGGAGTGTTGAACAATGCAAGCACTCACCCCCAGTCAACTGATCTGGGTTTAATCCATCATCATTCTTTAGCTCACTCCGCCACCCCAGTTCAGACATGGCCATATGCAAATCAGTCTGACCCTGTGCCTCATGGGAACAGTCCAGCCCGAACTGCCAAGCCATGTCTTCCCTGGACCGGAAACAAGCATCCTGGGACCGGTTTCTGGCTTACAGCCGTCATCAGCCAGGCTAGCTTGAATCCAGTGGCAAAGTGAGCAAACAAGTCTATTCGAAGGAACTTGAATCTAAGATTAGTGTACAACTTCAACGTCTCCCACACTCTCAAAATACAAATGAGCTCACTGCCCACGTCAATAAGGCGGTAACAGAAGTCCTCGACCAAGTTGCACCAGAAAGATCAACCCAATCGAAATCATGGTTTAACTCTGATCTCAACAATGAAAGAAGACAACTCAGACTAGCAGAAAGGACATGGAGACAAAACCCTGCGTCTTTACATCTAACTCGCCTCAGAGCTGCTAGGCTAGCCTATAAGAAGCACATTTTCAGAGAAAAAGCCTCCTTCTTTCATATCCAACTGGACCGTGCAAAGAACAGGCCCAGAGAGCTGTTCAACATTGTCAAACGACAAACCTCTTCTGCCCCACTTGAAATAATAGCCTCCAAAGAAAAATTTGATAAATGACCAATTTCTTCACGGACAAAATCACACAAATTGACCAATCCTTCCTTCAAGTCACCTCCTTTCCACTTCCCTTAACCACTTTCACTTTCACTGACTCTCCTCCCTCCACGTCAGCCCGACCACCCGAACTTTCCTATAATCAATCAACACCAATTGGAACGGACGACAACCCTTCTAACACCCAAATGAAAAACAACGGCAATTGGTCTAATTTCAAACCAATGACTGAACTGGAAGTCTTTAATATTATCGCTAAATTAAAGCCGACTTCACACACCAAAGATCCTCTTCCTGCTAAAATAGTACATAACCTAAACCACAATATCGCCCCGTGTTGGACAAAAATTATTAATACCTCCCTCGCCTCTGGCTGTGTACCGGATTCCCTCCAACTTGGTCAAATCACCCCTAATCTCAAAAACCCCAAGGCCGACCCTAATGATCTCAACAACCTCCGAACTATCTCTAACCTCCCGTTCCTAGCAAAATCCATGGAGAAATGCGTCTTACATCAACTCGACAGACACATAAATGAATACAACTTACTTGACTCCTTCCAATCTGGTTTCAGGAAAGGCTGTAGCACAGAAACCGCCATGCTCAACATTGCAGATGACATACATCGAGCCTTAGAGAATGGAGATGCCTGCCTTCTCATCCTACTGGACCTCTCAGCGGCTTTCAATACAGTGAACTACTCATCCCTATTGGAATCACTGACGTTACGCTCCGGTTTCAATGGCACAGTTTTAAAATGGTTCTCTTCTTACCTTCAACATCGAACACAACAAATCAAAATCAATTTTTGCCTCTCGAAACCCACACCTGTCTCTCTTGGTGTCCCCCAGGGATCACTACTCTCCCCCTCTCTTTTCAACCTCTTTATGGAATCCATTAATATCATCCTGAATCAAGCAGGAATCAAATACCACCTCTATGCAGATGAAACGCAACTCCACTATAATATCAAATCACACAGAGACATCCTACATCTTAACATTACATTGAGTAAGATTCAATACTGGTTTTACTCCAACCATCTAAAACTAAACCCCAACAAAACTGAAGTCATTCTATTCTCCCCTAAAAGTAACCACCTTCCAATCCAAGGCTGGATCAGTGACCCTGAACTGTTCGCTCACTCTATCCAACTCGGCAAAGTCCTTAGGCTTCACCCTGGACAAAAAGTTGACACTGAAGGATCATATCAAAAACTCAGCCAAAGGAGCGCTTTACACACTTAAACAACTCCAAAAAATTAAACCTTTCATTCCATCGGACGATTTCAAAGGGTCGTGCAATCTCTAGTCCTCTCTAAACTTGACTACGGGAATGCTATCCTCACAGGGACCCCAAAAACTCACCTCGCCCCCCTTAGATCAGTACTTGACATGCCGGCTTATAACAGACTTCAGAACGGTATGACCACATCACCCCTGCCCTCAAGTCCTTAAACTGGCTTCCCATCGAAGGAAGATGCATCTACAAGACTGCCTGCATCACCCACAAAGCACTTTATTCTCATTCCCCCGACTATTTAGAAAACAAACTCACAAAAGCAGAAAGCTTCAGACCTTTGAGAAGCTCCACCGCTCTTCTTCTCCTGCCTCCAAAACTAAAAAGGAAAATTACGCAGACTCGCTCTTTTTCAGGTAATGCTCCCAGCATTTGGAACTCACTCCCTAGGAACCTTCGCTGCAACCCCTCCTTCCCTGGCTTCAAAAAAGACCTGAAACGCATTCAGACCGCAGAGAATTCCTATTGTTCAGAAGACGCTCCTGCTGCCACTTCGGATCTTTAATAATTGTAATACGACTAACTAACAGAGATCGTTCTGCCTTGAGAAAGCCCTGGCCTGCTGGCCCCTGGGCGAAACACGTGTCGGCTGTTCCTTTTTCTTGCACATGTCTTCAAATAAAGAAGAAAAGACTACCGCAAACAAGTACTCTACTTTTTATGCATATATGACGTCCAGAACAACATTTTGGGATTTATTCACCCTATAAATCTATATGAACAAAAAAGAGCACAAAACCAATCGCACATGCTAACACAAACTGGAAGTAGGTTGAGAGCTCAAAAAATAGGAAAAATGGGTTACCTCTTTGAAAATGGCAAAACTGTGGTACAAAATTAGGTTTTTGATTCAACTCTGCATGTTCCTGAAGGATGGGAAGATGGTGACTTTAGTACAGCAAACCGTTCATTGGTGTCATTTTTAGGAGAAAAAAACAGACACTTTTATCTGGAGCCCTGTTTCCCTATTTTTCTCAAAAACTCAAACTTTCGCTATATTTTGCCTATTTTCTTGGTCCCCTCCAGGAGAATCCACGTACCCTGGGTACTTTTAGAATCCCTAGGATGTTGGAAAAAAGGACACAAATTTAGTGTTATTTTATGTAACCTGAGAGTGAAAGAACAAAAAAATAGTTACAGAATATTTTTTTCTTTTTAGCCATGTTTTGACACTGCCACACACACACTCACTTTCCCCTGCCCCTACGGCAGTCGGTATCACAGTTTCAATGCATTTTTATGCACTTCAGCTACTGAAAATGAAGACAAATAATCCAAGTCGCTCATTTTTTTTTTACAGCCCGTAGTAAAATAAATAAATACTAAATATTGTCATTTGATATGTACGAAATGGTTCACCTAAATCATCAATTTTTTGGCCAGTTTAACACCAGCGACAGCAATTAGGGCCTAATATATATTGCGGTGGTATCCTCCAGCACCCCTGCAGATTAAAGAGGCAGACTTCTAATTCCACCCATCTAATTTAGATGCGCAGAATTACTGGTCAATTTTCACTGCCTGTCACCGCCAAGAACACTCTGGTGGTAAGGGGCAGTGAAAACTGCTAAATGCTCACCTCAGCATGGACGACGACTCTCATGGTGATGGGAGCATTTTCTATTTTATTTTCAAACAGGAAATTCTGCTTCGGAATTTTCTTTTTGAAATTAACAAATAAAACAGATTGGTGCAGGGCTCCGTCATGTTTTCGGAGCTGCAACTAACTGTAAACAGCATTAACCCAATGCTTTAAGAAATGACATCCTGCTTATGGGCAATTCCATCACTTGGCAGGGTGAAGGTGCAGCCAAGAAGACAGAGTATAATACTCCATCGCCCTGATTGTAAACGTCCACCAAATTATAGATCGGCCCCTACTCCTGAGTTTGCTGGTCACAACCGCTCGGCACAAACTGGGTTTTCACCAGAACCAGCGTCTCAAATCTTGTTCAAAAGTCTCCCTAACCTGGCAATGTTTCATTGCAAAAGTGCACTTAATAAAACCTGGCAAGATTTGTGGAAAACTCAAGATGATTTTCAGGCCAGAACAGTGGAAATCTAGCAATAGTACTGTGCTGACTCCCATCCCAATCTGTGGAATAGTACACAGGAGTATGCAGCAGGAAAACACCACCTTCTGCGGTATCCGTATTAGTATTTTACCACACCCAAATAATAGCCGATTTAGAACAGCTTTTCCTTTCCTTAGGTAGGGTAAGTAAACCATTAAAACCACTGGCCTGTTGATGTGTCATTCACATTTTTCTTTAGCCAACTGCCGTACACAGCTTGGGGCAGTGGGTCAGCCCACTTCAGCCATTGGATAACTTCATTGTGAGTGACAGCATTCTGTTCACAAGGAGCACATCCCCACACAAAGTAGGTTAGGTGGCGCTGTTCTACCGCAGGTGGTGACCACGTGGCTCACGTGCCAGGAAGCGAGTCATTAGGAACAGAAGCCGTCGCGTGCGCAGCTCTGCGCGGGAGACAGGATGCAGGAGCGGTCAGCGAGGCGCTTCCCGCGCTTTGCTGCAGTTTTGGTGATTTTGGCTTACGATCTGTCGCTGCAACCTTCGCGCAGTTTCTCATAAAGCATCAGCTCCCTTCCTACCACAAGAGACTGTATTAAAAGGCATCAGTTGTCTCAAAATGTACTGAGAGTGTCGCAGCTGCCGTCAAACCACATGTAAACTTTGTCAGTGTACAATTAGTAAAAGAATAAGGGGCTTATTTACAAGCCCCTTGCGCCACCGGTACGTCACTTTTAATATGGGGAAAAGTGACGTACTGGCGGCGCAAGGGGCTTGTAAATAAGGCCCTAAGTGCCGGGGCCCAACGTTTTTTTTCACAAGCCTCTCCGAATACCAAGGTTTGTTTCTTAGAAGAGAAGCAATGTTAGATCGGCTGTCATTAGGTGGTAGTCTGCTCGGCAATGTATGTTCACTGACAGCGCGTCCTATGTAAGGGCTTTTGCCCAAAAACTGCCCCACCGAAGCAGTGTGGAGCCAGACTACGGCAGTAGGTTTGCCATATTGTAGGTGGTAAGAGATGTGCACTGGCACATTCTTTTACTCCACATGTTTCCTTGAGAAGATTCCCAAACCCTGATACCTCCATGGAATCTGGGGGAGTTTTTTCCCCAGGTTTGCCCTGGAAGCATTGCTAGATTTTCCCTTTTTTAAAGTAACTTTACATGTATTTCTATGGCTGGAATGACAATGAAACCATTCTTTGAGTACTCACAAACTTATGTGTTTGTTTATGTTCCATTCGTTGTGCTTGGTCAGCCACCCTTACACTTGCCCACCGCTGACCCACACATGTAATGACAGACAGTCTGCCATGCTGGCTGCGCTCTCAGGTTGTTTGCCATCATTCATAAGTGCACTTTACTACTTTTGACACAAAGTTTCAATAGTAAGAAAAGCATTAATAAACATTGTAGATGTTACATTTGGAACGAGGCTTCAAAAGTATCTTTTCTCAAAAAAATATCTTCTGATATTAACATTCCAAGGATATTAGGGTCATAATATCACTGACGCGTGAAACCGAAATCAATAAAGCAATCCACAACGACATTAGTACAAAGAGGAGTAGAAACCTTTGACATGTTTCCAGTTTATCCTGCTCCCATATTAAGAGTGTTTTATTTTCTGTTACAATATCCTTAATGTATTTTCTCTCCCTTTTTTTCTTTCCTTTTGAGTAGTCTACCCAACGATGCACCCTCTTTGATCTCTGGGGCAGTCTAATGTATTTTCAATGTAAATCTCACCTAGAACCGTCATTTTCATTTCAGAATAGAGGACTATGGGCCACATGTACGTAGGTTTCATTTTGCGATTACCTAATTGGGTAATCGCAAACACCCAAGTACTAATTCCTAATGGGGTCACAATTGACCTGCCTCATTAATATTCATGACGTAGGTCGCAATTTGCGTCCCTTTGGGAATCGCTAAAAACACAGGGATAGTGGCCTGCTGGGGACAGCAGACCACCATGTCTGTGCTTGCTTTTAAATAAAGCAATGTTTATTTTTAATTTTTAAATGCAGCTCATTTTCCTGAAAGCGAAACGGGTTAGGTTTAAAAAACAAAAATGAAAAGTTTTTTTACATTTTTTAAGAGTAAGCAATGGTCATTGGGACCACTGCCTGCTTTTAAAAAATGCTTTTGCATACATTCACAAGGGGGAAAGGGTCCCGTGGGGACCCCTTTCCGTTTGTGAATGGGCTACCACCAACTTCAAGTTGGTGTTAAAATGCAAATGTTTTACGACCACATTTAGGTCACAAAACATTCTTACATACCACTGCAAGTCACCATTAGGAAGGGACACCATTAACATGCCCCTTCCTCATACCGAATCGCTAACCCATTTTGCGATTCGGTGATAGGTTACCTAATCGCAAAATGGGCCTTTGAACATAGAAAAAGGCTTTTTTTCCAATCGCAGACACCACAATTCTGCAAATCCGGCCGTTTGCAAAATGAAAAAAGCTACGTACATGTGGCCCTATGTTTGAAAGGCTGTGAGCTAAGCCTCTGGCAGGCAGTGACATGTGAAGATGGGTGGAGGAGACATTGTGACATGAATGTGGTTTATTGGCCTACTGAGCTGGTGACGGGCTGTCTGACCACGTGGAGTTGGCCTATGGGATTGGGTTTGTCCCATTTGCATTATGTATACATAGTTAACGCTTATTAATCATGGCTCCTGGTAAGAGTGCATGTGATAAAAATATTCTTCCTTGGCTCACATCAGCTACAATCTTCGTATAAGGTTATATTTAATCACTGTACTAGTTACAGGGGAATATATAGCAAAGAGCAGCCCTGCACCAGCAGCACATACATCACTGCCATAAAAAGCGAAGTCACGTACAAGCAGAAATTGTTCTCCAGATGGAATGAAGACACACCATGGTGTTGTTCACTGCAATGGGAAACTCAAGAGTAGTCAGGTAACCAGAACTAGTTGCCATAACTGAAGGTTTGGGGGCCCTTTAGAGATACATCAAAGCCATAAAATGCACCATAACAAAGGGGTACCCTTTGCGAATTCAGGGTCTCTTTGGAAGTTACTATTCTATGATGATGCCTCTGATGGGAATATCCATCCTCAGTCCTTGCATGATCCTCTCAGTGAAAAAGATGCTGAGTGTCACTTCTGGTGGAATATATGTGCATGTGTTAGAGTAAAGAGGGAAGAGGGAAGGTAGCAGGGGTAAGGGGAGGTCTCACCTCTCAGTCCATCTTCACATCTGTCATCTGGTGCTCTCCTTCCCACGAACTGCAGAGTTGTATATCCCTCCTTGTCCTCTGGTTTCCTCCTCTCCTTGAACTGCATAGCTGTGTATCCCTCCTCATCCTCTGGTCTGTCCCTCCTGTTCACCTGCATAGCTGTGTATCCCTCCTCGTCCTCTGGTTTGTTCCTCCTGTTCACCTGCAGAGCTGTGTATGCCTCCTCGTCCTCTGGTTTGTCCCTCCTGTTCACCTGCAGAGCTGTGTATCCCTCCTCGTCCTCTGGTTTGAACCTCCTGTTCGCCTGCATAGTTGTGTATCCCTCCTCGTCCTCTGGTTTGTCCCTCCTGTTCACCCGCGGAGCTGCGTATCCCTCCTCGTCCTCTGGTTTGTCCTTCCTGTTCACCTGCATAGCTGGGTATCCCTCCTCGTCCTCTGGTTTGTCCCTCCTGTTCACCTGCAGAGCTGTGTATCCCTCCTTGTCCTCTGGTTTGTCCCTCCTGTTCACCTGCAGAGCTGTGTATCCCTCCTCATCCTCTGATTCCCTCCTCCCCATGAACTGCAGTGCTGTGTATCCCTCCTCGTCCTCAAGTGCCCTCCTTTCCTTGAACTGCAGGGCTGTGTATCCCTCCTCGTCCTCAGGTTTCCTCCCATTGAGCTGCAGAGCTGTGTATCCCTCCTCGTCTTCTAGTTTGCTCCTCCTGTTCACCTGCATAGCTGTGTATCCCTCCTCGTCCTCTGATTTCCTCCTCTCCTTGAGCTGCAGGGCTGTGTATCCCTCCTCGTCCTCAGGTTTCCTCCCATTGAGCTGCAGAGCTGTGTATCCCTCCTCGTCTTCTAGTTTGCTCCTCCTGTTCACCTGCAGAGCTGTGCATCCCTCCTTAACATCTGGCGTCCTCCCCAGAAACTGCAGAGCTGTGTATCGCTCCTCATCCTCTGGTTTGCTCCCCAGAAACTGCAGAGCTGTGTATCCCTCTTCGCCCTCTAGTTTTCTCCTCCCCTTGAGCTGCAGAGCTGTGTATCCCTCCTCGCCCTCCATTGTTGAACTTCTAAAACTGGGCTTTTGAACAGAGAATCTGAGCTTTGAATGGTTTCTTGTGGGGCTGGTTGGCTTAGTCACTGCGGTCTATACTGTGCACAGGAACCAGAAGCCACCGGCCCTCTGACAGAAGGTGTCATATGGTGGAGAGCCGGCCACAGACCTCTGAAAAACTAATGAAGGAACTCATGCAATGGAAATTTCAGACCTTAAACTTATGTTTGAAAAGGTGTCAGGAGTAAAATTGCACCATACATGAGAGCTGGCAAGTAGTCTTAGTTACACAAGTCTCCAATTTATATCAGATTAGAAGGGTTCAGGATGGCTGAAGACAAGAGCGCTCACAGTGTGAGGCAGAGCCTCAGTTCGAAATCAGTGGCCAAAGAAACTCCTCGGATTTCTAAAGGAAATGCAGAATCCAGAGCTGAAGCCACCAGGTCATGTTCCTCCACCACACAGATTAAGGGCCATATTATCAAGAACGGCGATGACATTATCGCCGCTTTAGCGGCTGGAAACTGCCGCTAAAGCGGCGATAAGGGGCTTGATAATATGCCCTATAGAATTCCAATAGAAGCCCAGGTTCTGGTGTGAAGGACATCAAACCTGGGCTTCTATTGGAATTCTACAGGGCATATTATCAAGCCCCTTATCGTCGCTTTAGCGGCAGTTTCCTGCCGCTAAAGCGGCGATAATATTATCGCCGTTCTTGATAATATGGCCCTAAGTACTCTATCCAGAAATAAGAGGGTTTCCTGTTATCACTCAATTCTAGATTGTGTGCTCAGTCTTTTTGCTGGTGTATTGTTACTCTGTTATCTTCTCCAATCAATCAGATCAGTCAAACATAAAGTTACCTGTATAAAACAAAGATTGGAAATCTGAATATATCAATCAGCTGAACGTGTTGTATTTTCACAGAAAAAACGTAACCTCGTCTAATGTTTATCTTTATATTATTACAGGGGAAGTTGTAGTGATGACGCTGGAGCCAAGGTAAGTTAATTGATTTAATTATTGGCTACACGGTTGTGGACAGTGGCGGTGTGTCCATTGGGGCGCTGGGGTGTTGCCCCACTAATGCCACATGGCCCCAAATTCATTCTACTACTGTCTAAGTTGTTGTCTATAAAACTCGCTAGTCGCTCACCACTGACACTGACGCTAACACGGTGCCCGAGGCAATCAGGACGCTGAAGGGGGTGGGGCTGCGGCAGCACTCTGGGTTGACTGACAGACAGTCAGTGACAGCGCACTAAGCGCAGCAGCAATAGTGCGCATGTTCGGTTTTGGGCTGGTCATTTTTACGACCAGCCCGAACATGCGCCCTAGCCTTCCCCTTAGGAGAGCGAGGGTTGCTTCATGCCGCAGCCCCCGGTCTCCTAATGGGCGGGGAGTATCCCTGCTCAAGCCAATCCTGGCGCTGCTGGAGCAGCGTCTGGATTGGCTGAGAGGCACCGCTCACCGCGCAGCACGACACGCGACACACGCACCTCTTGTTCAGTGCCTACTACTCGGGTCACCTCAGGCTCTCCTTGGTTGGTTGGATTTTCGTCACCAAAAGAAAAGATCCTGATCATCGTCGTTGAGATTTAGACGCAAGTGTGCATTTTCCGTCGGTCACCGTGAAAAAATGATTGGCAGGGTGTTTGAATTCAGGTGCCCGTGATGCGGTGTTATAATGACTGGTTATTATTTTTTAATATCTTAGCATGGATGTGTTCACAGAGGCATCACGTCCCTCGCAGCACAAGGTAGCAGGAAGCAGCAGCCACATGTTTATGGTTGGGATAAGTGAAACTTTAAGCACCTGGGCTGCGACGCTTCATCGAGGCTCCAGATATACAGTACAGACACCTCTGAAAAATAAAATTACACATTGCGTCAATCACCTCCCCTGCCCCTTCCCGCCATACTCTCGCGACCATTCTCCCGCCCTGCCTCGTGCGCGCCCGTGACCCTTCTCCTATCGCTCTCCCTCGCATTCCCGGCCTGTGTCAATGGTGCACCAGGAGCCGGCCGTGTGGGCCCGTTGGTCCCACAGCTATGGGTGTGCTTTTTTTCACTCTCAGCACGTGAATATGGGACTTGCCTTATGGCCCACCATGGTTAGCCAGCGTGTCATGTGCCGTAGTGCAAATAAGGAAATTTAATGGGCTCCTATGTCCGCTGGTTTTATTGTGGAATACAGCAATTATCCGGAATCTGTGGGGCCTTCAGGCCTCTGTATCCCGGTGCCACTGCACCTGCTGCATCGGTGGAAACTGCGGCCCTGCAGCCTGCTCCGCAACTGGGCAGGGCTCTTTAGACTCTCCGCGTCTGTCCTCGCCCCCTCTCTTTTGCCCTCGCCCTCTAGCGCCCCCTCGGTTGTTCGGCTGTATGTCGGTGGACGGGGAACGGCGGCTCTGCCTCGGTAATGGAGGGCCTGGTGCTCAGAGGGCACCTCGAGGCCTTCCCAGCAGAACCAACCTTTAATTGACATGTAAGTCTCCGAGTAATTTATGTCTTGCTTTGGAAAAGGTCACGAGGGGTTTGAGTATAGAATAGATGAGAAATCAGGGTTGGTGTGTGCGTATTGGGGGGGGGGGAGGGGGGTGCGGGAGGGGGGATACACGTGAATCATGCCCCTCTCAGCAGCATCCATTACAGGGCGAGTCGCACCCGTAGCACGCTCAGCACAGTGCGCGCAGTGGAGTACACAATTGTGTAGACTAGTGTGCGTCATTGTAGTCCATTGTATAGGCTATGCTCCCCGTGCTTCTATGAGCATTTATGATGTATTTCCTGCTGCCTCTGTGATAGATAGGTTTGCGATATCAGTGAATCACATAAAGTGCTCTGTCACATCATTCTTGATAGCTCAAGTGGTGTCATCTGGTGGTCATTCACGTGATGGCATTGGGTTGTGAATCTTATCACAAACTGTAAGCTGTGAAGTAATTATTCATATCACGCGTTGTATGTAATATCATTTTTTTTAAATTACGCGGTGCCATTTTTGGCGCGTAAGACTCATCACAAGCGGGGTGGCAGGCGTGGGAGGCAGGGAGTTCTTCAGTCAACTTTGACTCCGAGTGTCAGGGTGTGGAAGGGGCTCTGATGGGAGTACAGTGCCTGTCTCCGCTCTCCAGGTGGACTCAGGCACCCGGCGTCTTATATTGCTGTGTGATATCATGTTTCTTGTGTTATGCTATGTTATAGCATAGTATGTATGCTCTGATATGCTATACGTTTAACCATTGCACGCCCGGTATACGCATTATGCTCTGCTACAGTTATATCACGGCATGGCAAGGTACGTTGTGTTACGTTTTGGCATATTAGCTATGCAATCTTATGCTTTGTAATATGGTATGACACATGACACCGTGAGTTATGCTATGCTAGCTACGGTGCGTAGTCACGTGATTCATATTATGACAGACGGTACTGTACGTTACGTTATATTATGCTACGTGGTAGTATACACTCCTATGCGTATTATAATGGCACTGTCTGATGCTTATGTTCCTGCGTGTGGTAAACATATTATGATATGCTCTGGTACCGCAAATTGATGTGTGCGCTAGCATAGCATCAAACCCCTCTGGCACAACCTTTGTGAATGCCTCGGGTGGGGAAGTGCACCAATCATGGGGTACTGCAATGACTGATTGATGGGTGGATTGGTAACCATGTTCTTCCTGCTTACATTTCACATGCTTTACTTTGCTTTTTCCAGGATGTTGGTACTTTTTATTTAGGCAGCATATTGCTCTCTTGTCTAGTGCGTAATTTGAATGGAGTTACAAGTATATTATGGTTCTAAAAGCACTCGCTACCACCTTCCTGGCCTCTAGCAATTTTCAGAAACAATAAAAATGTCATAACGCTGATGGTTAATGTTTTTCCTAGAGAGAGATCAGAGTTTTGTCTAGTGGAAGTTTTGACTCATGGAAAGGTAGCGCAGAAGGTTAATGTGCCTGCTGCAAAGAACATGTACCTGATGCAGATCACAAAATGCACATGATGTAAATAGGTCAGTGACTCACAATTGCTTTATTAACCTTCCTGCTTTCTCAAATTTGCTTGAAAATGCACCATTTGTCCACTCTTTTTTCAAAATTTTCTAGGGGGGAGAACCCCCCCCAGAATCCCACTTATGTTGTTCGGGCTCGCTCGCTCGCTACGGTGCAGTATGAAAATCATTTTACGCTCACCACTTTCAAATGTCACCAGCCGCCACTGGTTGTGGAGCAGGAGGAAGATGCTCCACCGGTTACAAAGCCTTTACAACTGTCCAGACATTTCAATATTAAACATTCTTAGAACACTACACAAAGAAGAACATTACTAGGCAACATGGAATACTAAAGAAGAATGCTGGAGAAGGCAAAGAAACATTCATCAACAGGTAAGTAAGATACTACAGAAGTATTACAAAATTGTTCAAGGGCCTTCATTAACAACAATTTGGCTGCCATTGGGAGGAAGTCAAATACTTCCCTTGGTAAGAACACATGAGAACCTGTATCTTTTTTTGTGTCACAAAGCTCTGACAGTGAGTTTCAAGTCAGCTTCCTATTACTGTCAGGCACACAACAAATGTATATTTGCTTAAAATGGTGTAGGAATGATATCCCTACTATAAATATTTCTGTACTGCCACTCCTCAGCAGTAGGGTTTAGTAGAGGCATAACGCTGACACCTGCAGCCCTTGTGGTGCTGGGGAGCAATGCTTTAGGGGCCCCCCAACCTTCAGGGGGGTTCTATTCAGCCCAAGGACAATGAATATTGTGAGGTAAGGGTCATTCACGGGCTCCTCAACACGTTCTGCAGAGGGGGCCCATCATTTGGTCTTACGCCACTGAGGTTTAGCTAATACAAACGATACATAGTTTATACAAGAATGATGAGCAGGTTTTGTCTCACCATCACCACTCCTTTTGGAAGAAGAAAAGAAGAATTGAGGCTCATTTAACAATGTCACTATGAAGATCATCCAGATGCTGATGGTAGAAGTGAGCCAGATGTAATGTAAAGATAACAATAATTCGAACTGCCCTGGTCCCACTTGTTAACAACAGTGAAGGTTTGCATCCTCCAGCTACAACTCCCCATCTTCCACTTTCGGTATTTGTTAGACCTGTCAGCATCAGGGTGGTCTTCCCCCAAAATTTTCGCCTTACTCCTCAATCTTTTGCTGATCTTGTTTTTGTTTCTCTTAGAACTCTGTGCAATTTGCCACTGCTAACCGGTGCTAAAGTGCTTGTGCTTACTCCCTAAAGCATGTAACATTGGCTTGCACACAATTGCTACAATTAATTTACTTGTAAGACCATACAAAAGTGGCACTATATGTACCCAGAGAATGTAAATTAAATGCTACTATTAGGCCTGTAGCACTTATTGTGCCACCCACTTAAGTTGTCTGTCAAAGATGTCTGAGACCTTCCACTGCAGCCTGTATGTTCAATTTTAAACTGCCATTTCGACCAAACAAAATACATCTTTTGCCAGGCCTAAACCTTCCTTTTTATTACATATAGGCCACTCCTAAGGTAGGCCATACACAGTTCAGAGGGCAGGGTGCCATGTATTTAAAAAGCAGGACATGTATTTTTGAGTTTTATATGCCCTGTTAGTGAAAATATATTAAATTCTGCATGGCCTCTCTCTCCTATAGGATAACATTGGATCAACTTATTACCTATTTAATAGTGATAACTTTCAATTGGAAGCAGGTAGGAAGGTCGAGCTTGCTGTCTGCAGAATTGTAATTTAAAGCCATCTTTAACGGTAAAGTGTGATTTAAGTTACAATTCTGAAAATTTCACTTTTAGAAAGTTGGCATTTACTTGTCTTAAACATTTTGGTGCCTGCAGCCTGTATCCTGGTGCACATGACTAGATGTAGATGGCAGGTGTTTGTGGCAGTTAGTCTTTGTGTATTCCTACCAGACAGTGAGACAAAGGGGGAATAGGTTTTAGCAAGATGGGCCATCTCTGTCAGGATGAGGAGGATGAGCTGTCACCTATCACCCTTGTATATCACAGAGGCTCTGCCCAGCACCCTCACAAATGGTTTGACACTAGTTTATTGTGACATCAAACAGTCGGGGGCCAGGCCAGGGACAAAGGGAATTCCAACTACCTCTTGGGGGGTGGAAACCACTAGAAACTCTCCTACTTCAAAGCTAGCACAAAGTATAAATATTGGCCTCTCAGACCCAACTCTTCAGATCACTTCTGGGCCTGTGGACCCTGCCAGGAAGAAGGACTGCCCAGTTGTGAAATCTGGCCTGCTGACCTGCTTTGCTGCCCAAGGACAACTGTTGCTGGACAGGTAGTCTTCTGCTGTGAGCTGCCCTGCAAAATGTTCAAGGCTCAGTCGGCTGACCTCCTTTTCAAGCCACAGGGACACAAAAAGCTCCTCTGTGCCACGCAACTTCGATGCAGGACCGCGCATCGCCTCGACAGATTCATAAGCCTGATCCAGGGCAATGCATCTTGATGGTGACAACCGGCCCAGAACCATGCAGCTCCTTCCAACTATGACGCAGGACCAAGTGTGGCCTCCGCAGATCCACAAACTGACCCAGCGCAACGCAACTTGATGCTGACAACCCTCCCAGCTCGACACAGCATGACACATATCTACGCAGGTGCTTGCAAGTCTCAATGGCTTCCTCAGCACCAACCCAGCAGGATGCACCATGACTCAGTGCCAACGCATCGCAATGCAAGTCATTGCAAGCCAAAGTGCCATCCTCGACCATGACCCAGGGCCTCTCATCCCATACAGCCATTGACGGTTTCTCAACGCCGGGCAATGCAACTCCACACAAGTACTTTGTATCTCCACACCCAGACATAAGGTACTGTTTAGTGGACTGAAGTCAGCCCTTTATCTGCCTCTCATTCCATCGTGGTCGGCCTGACTTGTGACTAGGGCGCGGTCTGCGGCAACGAGATAATTACAGTTGGCTCTTTTGATTCTTTGCAAAAAGAACAGATGATGGACGGAATGCTGAACAAATCAAACATTCACCCCCAGACACAGATCCCAGTTTAATCCAAATTTTTTTGATCATCACGCCACCCCAGTTTGGACCCATATATGCAAATCAGTCTTGACCCTGCTCCCCACTGGAACAGTCAATTTTGAACTGCCAGACCAGGTCCCCCAAGACCGGAAACAAGCTTCCTGGGATTTTGGGGTATCACCACCTTATCAGACAGGCTAGCTTGAAACGGCACTCACATCTGGGCACACCCTTTCCACTTACGGCAACAAAAGCAAAAAGAATAGCTGATGTACGGAATGCTGAACAAATCAAACATTTACCCCCAGTCGCCGATCTAGGTTTAGTCCATCATTTTTTTGCTCACCACGCCACCCCATTTTGGACCCACCCATATATAAATCAGTCTTGACTGTGCTCCCCTGGGGAACAGTCCAACCCAAACTGACTGGTTTTGGGGTATCACCACCTCATCAGACAGGCTAGCTTGAATCCAGTGGTACATTGAGCACGGCACTCATGTCTGGGCACACCCTTTCCACTTAGGGCAACAAAAGCAAAAAGTACTGATGATGGACGGAATGCTAAACAAATCAAACATTCACCCCCCAGTCACAGATTTAGGTTTAATCCATCATTTTTTTCCTCACCACGCCACCCCATTTTTGACCCAGTCATATGCAATAAGTCTTGACCCTGTTCCTCATGGGAACAGTCCAGCCCAAACTGCCAGGTCACGTCCTCCCTGTACCAGAAGCAAGCATCCTTGGACCAGTTTCGGGGTATCAGGGTGAAATATGATCACATCACCCCCATCTTAATAAAACGGTATTGGCTGGGAAATTCCGACCGCCGCTTTTCCGCCGGTTGCCATCCGCACTCCTGCATGGCGGACGGAGCAGGACCGGGATAATGGTGGCAGTGCAGAGCAGGCTCCGCCGGCACGATTATGATGCCGGCGGTAGCCAGCCTTTCCTCAGCGGTCAGACCGCCATGGAAAGGCATGCAGAGATTGTCTTCCGGGGGCCCGTTGCGGGCCCCCGATGTTTTGGGGGGGTGTGGGTGCACTGGGGGGGTACCCATGGTCCCCCCTACATTTCCCTGCACCAGGTGGCAGGCACTGTGCAGTGCCTGCCACGCAGTGCAGGGAACTGCAGGACATGCTCCTTTGGTTTGGTTTCCCTGCGCCTCATCCCTGGTGGTCCAGTGGACCTCTGTCTCCTTCCTCTCACTCTGCTCTTTCACTCGTTTTCACACCCTTTTTTATCTTTCACCTTTCTGCACTTTTCTGCATCTCTGCTCTTTTGTGCCTTATTTCTGCTCTATTTCCCTACCTCTCGCTCTGCTCTTTCACTCGTTTTCACTCGTTTTTCTACCCTCTTTTATCTGTCACCAGGCGAGCAAGACCACTGACTCATTGTCAGTGAAATTGCTCTCCCACCCTCGCAGCTCCACCATTAAGTGAGGCCTGCCCCTGCACTCTCGAATGTTGGTGATCGAGGCCCTCCTCCACCCACAGGTTTCCCTGTGCCTCATCCCTGGTGGTCCAGTGGACCTCTGTCTCCTTCCTCTCACTCTGCTCTTTCACTCGTTTTCACTCATTTTTCTACCCTTTTTTATCTTTCACCTTTCTGAACTTTTCTGCATCTCTGCTCTCTTGTGCCTTATTTCTGCTCATTTTCCCTTCCTCTCGTGCTGGCCAGCCCCACTGCCACCCTCCGAGGAACCCTCATCTACCGACCCCCTGGACCCAGCGGACCCTCGCCAACTCCATCACGGACATTATCTCCCCGCAGGCCATCGCATCCATCAACTACACCCTGCTGGGAGACCTCAACTTCCACCTCGACAACGAACTGGACCCCAACACCACATCCCTCCTGGACAACCTCCACAACATTGGACTCCGCCAGATCGTGACCGAGCCCACACACTCAGCAGGACACACCCTCGACCCCCTCTTCACTACAGGAAACTCCATCACCTTCAGCCACACCACCGAACTCCCATGGACCGACCATCGTTGCGTCCACTTCACCTTCAGAACACCCACCATCCACAGACACCAGCACCTGCTCCCACGAAGAAACTGGATCAAAATCACCGATGACCAGCTCACCTCCTCACTCAACAGCTCCACCCCAACGATCGCAGAAAACGACGACCCCAACACCGCAGCCCAAACCCTGCATAGTTGGATCTCGGACAGCACCAACACCATAGCCCCCCTCAAGAAAAACAACAATACCCGCGCCAAGAAAGCCAGATGGTTTATCACCGAACTTCGAGAGTCCAGACGCAGATGCCGCCGCTCAAAAAGGCCTGGAGGAACACCAAATCCACAGAAGCCCACAACAACTTCAGAGCCGCCACCAACGCCCACCATCAACTCATCAGAGAAACGAAGAAAAAAGCGATTGAAGACAGAATCTCCACCCATGCACACAACAGCAAGGAACTCTTCAGCATCATCAAGGAGTTCGCCCAACCCACCAGCGAGTCTACCAACATCCCTCCCTCACAAGACCTCTGCGACAAACTCAGCACCTTTTTCCACCACAAAATCAAGAGCATCTACGACAACTTCGACGAAGTCAACCAACACACTGAACCCTCACCAACCACCCCCGACACCCGGAAACCAGCGATTGACGACTGGACAGCCCTCACCACTGAAAACACACTGAAGACAATGAAGTCAATCCCCTCAGGGGCCCCCACGGACCCCTGCCCCCACCACATCTTCAACAGAACTGCCGACACCATCGCACCCATGCTCCGCCATACCATCAACCGCTCCCTGGCGACCGCCTCGCTCCCCGATGACTGGAAACATGCCCAGGTCAATCCCCTCCGGAAGAAACCCTCAGCAGACCCCACCGACTTCAAAAACTACAGACCCATCTCCCTGCTCTCGTTCCCAGCGAAAGTCATCGAGAAAGCCATCAACAGCCAACTCGCCACATTCATTGAAGAACACAACATTGTCGACTCCTCCCAATCCGGCTTCAGAAAAAACCATAGTACGGAAACCGCCCTCCTCGCCACAACAGACGACATCCACACCCTACTGGACAAAGGAGAAACAGTAGCCCTCATCCTCCTCGACCTATCAGCGGCGTTCGACACAGTCTCCCACCGCACCCTAATACGCACACTCTACGACGCAGGAATCCAGGACAAGGCCCTCGACTGGATCCGCTCCTTCCTCTCCGGCAGGACGTAGCGGGCTTGGACCCCACACCTACCACCTGCGGAGTCCCCCAGGGCTCCTCCCTCAGCCCGACGCTCTTCAACGTCTACATGGCTCCACTCGCCCCCATCGTTAGAACCTACGGACTCAACATTGTGTCATACGCAGACGACACCCAGCTCATCCTCTCCCTATCCAACGAGCCCAACACCGCCAGACGCAACTTTCGAGAAGGCATGGAAGCCGTCGCCAAATGGATGAAAAACAGCTGCCTACAACTAAACACCAACAAAACAGAAGTACTCATCATGGGCCCAAAACCCGACACCTGGAGCGACACCTGGTGGCCCCCCGCCCTCGGAAACCCGCCAAACCCCACGGACCACGCACGCAACCTGGGAATCATCCTGGACTCCGAGCTCAAAATGGACCACCAGATCAACTCTGTCGCGTCTTCCTGCTTCCACACCCTCCGCCTCCTCCGTAAGACCTTCAAATGGATCCCCCTCGAACACCGAAAGACCGTCACTCACGCCCTGGTCACCAGCAGACTCGACCACGGCAACGCACTCTACACCGGAATAAACAAAAACCTCACCCGCAAGCTACAGAACATCCAGAACGCCGCCGCAAGACTGGTCCTCAACCTGCCAAAACACTGCCACATCTCCCAGTACCTGTTCACACTCCACTGGCTCCCCGTCGAGGCGAGAATCACCTTCAAGATGCTCACCCATGCACACAAGGCCCTCCACGGCACCGGACCAGCATACCTGAACAGCCGACTCAAATTCCACTTACCCCAAAGAACCCTACGATCAGCCCAGCTCACCTACGCCCTGGTGCCCCACACCAGAAAGACCAGATCAGGAGGCCGCTCCTTCTCCTTCCTCACGGCCAAAGCATGGAACGCCCTTCCGCTCCACCTCAGACAGACAACATTGCTCCCCATCTTCACAAGAAACCTCAAAACCTGGCTCTTCGACAGACCCCCTCCTTGATGGAATGGAACCTGCACCCCCCCCACCCCTAGCGCCTTGAGACCCTTACGGGTGAGTAGTCACGCTTTAACAAACCCCTGATTGATTGATTGATTGATTTGGGCATCGCTGCGATGCTGAGGGCAACAGCAACCGCCACAATGTTAAGGCCCGTTATCCGACCACCGCGGTCGGATTTCGACCGCGGGTCATCGTAATACGACCGACAGTGATGTCGCGGTCCATGCAGGCGGTCTTTTCCCATTACCATGGCGGTCCGGGAGGTTTTCCGACCGCCATTGTAATAGGCCCCTAAGAGCCTTATTAGAAGTTTGGTGGTCCGATGGGCCGCCAAACTCATGGTGGCAGTTCGGCTACTGCCGCACCTGTGGTCTGACCACTCTATTATAATTAGGGCAGTCGGACCGGCATAGGAGCGATGCTGCCGCCAGGGTTCCGCGATCCCTGGTGGTCTTGCTATGGTCTTGAAGCCACAATATGCTTGGCGGGGCCACTACGGCCCGCCAAGCATATTACAAGTTTCCACCCTGCCTCACTTTTCACGGCAGTGAGCCAGTCATGAAAAGTGTGGCGTGAGGAAACAAAGGGGGGCCCTACCGGGCCCCCTTGTGCCTCGGGCCTGGGGATACATGTAGGGGCGCACATAGTGTGCCCACCTGTGTTCATGCACCCCCAGGTCCTGCAGGCCATTCCCATTGCTGTGACTTTGTGGGACTGCCAAAAAACCGCTCACCAGTGGCGAAAAAGTCAAAATCTGGTGGGCGGTGCTCACACGGGCTTGGCAGTGCGGAAGCAGGGCGTTGCACTGCCTAATAAGGCCCTAAGTATCCACACCACAAATAAGGAATGATTGCTTGGATTTCTTGGCATGGCTGAATTCCACAATAGGTTTGCAGAACAATTTGTCAGTAGAACTGGCTAGATGAGATAGGTATTAAAAAAAGGGGCTGAATTTAAGTGGGAATAAAGTTGTAAGCAAGAATTCAATTGTATTAAAAGAACCTTGTGAGCAGCTCTGAAATTACAAGTGTTTTACCCGGAGACAAAGAGGAAGATAACAATGCAGAGTGAGAGGTTTGAAGAGGGTTGTCTGGAAGATTAGAAGGATGAATCCTGGAAATACATGAAGGTGTGCAAGATCACCATGGGGAGAATTCCTAAAATTGAGTGGATGGCTGAGACAGTGAACAGAGAATGGGAAGAGGTAAGCCAATTAGTTGGTTCACTGACAAAATATCAACCCTTAAAATATTGTCATACAATAATATAGTGGCATAAATATCGATGTCAGGAATATCGGCATCATATACTTATCATTAAAATAACAAAAATATTGAAAAAACATTGTTGTCAGTAATATTATTATCTAAAATATTTTATAAATATATATAAAAGTAAATAGTAAACAGTAAATATATAAAAAAATAACACTTATATAACATTAAATATATTTAGTTTATTTCAAATTAAATATCACAATTGTACTTATTTAAAAAAAGAACACACACATATATATACATATTTTAATATATATAGTTACATATATCTAATTAAAAAATATAAAACTAATAATTTAAATTATATTATAATTTTATAATTACCTTCAAATGTAATAATATAACAAATATATATATATATATATATATATATATATATATATATATATATCTATCAAATATCAAAACTTCGTGTAGACGCGCTCTCAGAGAGGACAGACACTGTGTTACTGCATCACCGCTGTTTATTCACAACGCGTTTCGCCTGACAACAGGCTTGATCACGTGAAAACAGAAAACATGTCGGCACATTAAATGGACAGAGCAATGAACATAGAAGAGGCACACTGGTGTTAGAACGCGGCAGACATCTTGTGTTAGTAAAGAGGCCGCAAGGTAAAGAAAATGAACAGAATAATGAACATAGAAGAGGCACACTGGTGTCAAAATGCGGCAGACATCTTGTGTTAATACAGAGGCCGCAAAGTAAAATAATTCATGAATACAAGCACGTAAGCCTGTGAACATACCTACTCAAAAGTATAGCAATCAATCAGAGCTCATAATAGCTGAACATTACAGTTAATGTTGATGTAGTGCCCTCTTAATGTTGGTGCCAATTATGTCAAACCGCACTCATAGTGATGTTGCACATTGTTATGTTGTTCGTCATCACAACAGCAGGTATGATCATCAATTATACAATATATTAAACATAATAAACAAATCACCTCCGCATGTAAGACAATAAAATGGTCAGTCACACTGCAAATGGCCCGAAGCCAGTACTGGCAAGTGCCTATTAATCAATACCATGTGGGTCACAGGGTAAAGAGGGCAAACTGGAGGAAAGCACCATGAAAAAATACTCAATGTTCAAAATCCCAATGAAAATAGGTTCAGATACTCTCACCACAATTGCCGACAGGAATCCAAGTGCTTCAGTGCCATAAAGAAGGGAGAAAGGGTAGGTGGCCCGTGCAAGTGAATATTAGTGAATGAGCCCCTTCCTTTCCTCCTGAAAAAATAAAAAAAGAAACAAATGGTTAAAATCAGTACACATCATATCGAATGATGATGGCACAACAAAATTCACACTCATGGGACAACATGACGAGGAATTAAAAATGCATTATAAAATATATATCTCTCTCTAGCAGCACATGTGTATGATCATCTAGTGCACATGAATGCCTTCACAGCTAAATATCAGCACAGGGAGAGATATAACAGGGAGAAATATAGCAAGAAGAAACAAGAAGAGACAAAAAGAAACACGAAAAAACACACGAAACAAGAGGAAACAAGAGGAAACAGGAGGAGAACAAGGCAGACATACTACTACATATAGCAACAGAAGACTGCATACTGATATATACACGACATGGTAATATCATTCTTTAAGATGTACTGCCATTTCTTCTTCCTGATTCAGCCCTCCCGGAAACTTGGTTTGGAAATCTATGATATACCTAGATTCCCTTTGTCTCAGATGTAAAACTCTATTGCCACCCCTGGGGTTACGATCAACCCGTTCTAGAATGATGTAACTCAAATCCCTTATGTTGGAAAAATGTTTGTCTCTAAAGTGACGTGCCACTGGATATTTGGGGTCAAAGTTGGTAATAGCTCTACAGTGTTCAAAAATACGTTTCTTCGCCATACAGGTCGTGCTGCCTATATACCACAGTTTGCATGTGCATTCTATGATATATATCACGCATGTCGAACTGCATGTGAGAAACTGATTCAGTTCTCTACTGACTCCATTGTAACTCACTTGCTTGTGAAATCTGCTGTTGTTACAAGCTTTGCAATGACCGCAAGGGTAAAAACCCTTGAGGCCTTGCAAGTTGTTACTGGGGTATTTAGTAATATCACTGTGTGTCAGCATATCCCTGATGTTCCTGCCCCTACGATACGTAATGCTGGGTCTGTCAGGGATACTACTTCCCACAATGCTGTCAGTTTTAAGGATGCCCCAGTTCTTGGTAACGATGCGTTTGATGTTATTAGCATCCGAAGAATAGGTTAGAATCAATCTAGAGATGTCATCCTTGGTACTTTCAGACACACACTTGTCAGTAAGAGTGGATGTCCGTTCAATCTGTTGAACTCTGTCCATGGCTTTTTAAGCACCCAGTTTGGGTATCCCCTCTCTCTGAAACGATCAACTATGTTCTTACATTCTACAAGGTAACCGTCCTCAGTGTTGCAGTTTCTCCTCGCCCTCAACAGCTCCCCGTATGGAATACTCCATTTGAGAGTTTCAGGGTGGCTGCTGAGGGCATGAAGAATACTGTTCCCTGCCGTCAATTTCCTATGTAGGATGGTCTGTATTTTGTTGTCCTTAACCTCAAGTTTCACATCAAGGTACACTGCTTCTGTCCTGCTAATATTGCCACTGAGGACAATGTTGGATTTGTTCGCATTGAGTTTGTTAATAAACTCTAATGCCAACTCCTCTGATCCCTTCCAAATAATAAAGAGATCATCAATGTACCGTAGCCACAACGTCACATGTTTAAGATATTCCTGGAGCACCGGATCGGTCCACATGCTCTGCTCCCAACCTCCCATGAACAGATTCGCGAAGCTGGGAGCAAAGCATGAACCCATCGCAGTTCCAGTCACCTGTCTGAACAAGGTACCGTTGAACAAAAAAATATTGTTTTTCAGACAAAATGTTATCATATCAAGAAGCATCTGCGTATGTTCACGTAGCCTTATTGGTCTTTTGGCCAAGAATAGCCTACATGCCTCTAAACCATGTTGGTGATCAATGATGGTGTAGAGGCTGTGCACATCCAGTGTGATAAGAAGGGAATCCGTCTCCCATGTGAGGTTCTCAATTCTCCTAAGAAAGTCTTTGGTATCCCTAATGTAGCTGGCTAGGTTGATCACATGTTCCCTCAAGAAAAATCAATATATTTCGAGATATGCTCAGCCACGCTGCCTCTCGAAGACACTATGGGCCTACCAGGCGGTTTCTCTGAGTCCTTATGTATTTTGGGGAGAAGGTATAGCACAGGGAGGACTGGGTAATCTCGCTTGAGATACCCAAACTCCTCCCACGTGAGTGTACCCTTGTCTTTCCAACCCGTAAGGAGATCCCAGATGGTAGTGATGCTCGTGTAGTATGTGTCGAAGTCGGTGGGTTCATAGTAATTCCTATCTGCCAATTGCTTGTCCCCTTCACTGATGTATTGTTCGCGGGAAAGGATGACAATGTTGCCCCTTTGTCCGCTGGACGAATGACGATAGTCTCATCATCCATTAGAGATTTGAGTCCCTGCCTCTGTTTATGGGTGAGATTAAACTCCCTATGGATATGTGTGTTCTTGCTGTTGTGTCTATGTCTTGCCTCATTAAGCGCTTTACTGGTACATTCATAAAATGTGTCAATACTATCATGGGGTAATGCTGGCATAAAGGTAGACTTCACTTTAAAGTTAGTATTAGCTGATGCATCAGTATCAATATCAAGATCTACAAGGGTTTGTGTCAGTCCCTGTGTGTTCCCATCATTATCCTGAGCCAAGTCATGCAGTACAGTGAGTAACTCAATATCCCCGATGTTGAGATCATTCTCACTGTTGTCATTGGTATAGCCTGCTCTGCTGGCATCACTAAAGTTAGTCCCTCTGAGTTGATGCCATTTTTTTAGTTTTAATTTGCGTACATATTTAAACAGATCAATCCTGACATCTGTATAGTTAGAGGGGTGAGAGGGACAAAAGGAAAGGCCATTTGCAGTGTGACTGACCATTTTATTGTCTTACATGCGGAGGTGATTTGTTTATTATGTTTAATATATTGTATAATTGATGATCATACCTGCTGTTGTGATGACGAACAACATAACAATGTGCAACATCACTATGAGTGCGGTTTGACATAATTGGCACCAACATTAAGAGGGCACTACATCAACATTAACTGTAATGTTCAGCTATTATGAGCTCTGATTGATTGCTATACTTTTGAGTAGGTATGTTCACAGGCTTACGTGCTTGTATTCATGAATTATTTTACTTTGCGGCCTCTGTATTAACACAAGATGTCTGCCGCATTTTGACACCAGTGTGCCTCTTCTATGTTCATTATTCTGTTCATTTTCTTTACCTTGCGGCCTCTTTACTAACACAAGATGTCTGCCGCGTTCTAACACCAGTGTGCCTCTTCTATGTTCATTGCTCTGTCCATTTAATGTGCCGACATGTTTTCCGTTTTCACGTGATCAAGCCTGTTGTCAGGCGAAACGCGTTGTGAATAAACAGCGGTGATGCAGTAACACAGTGTCTGTCCTTTCTGAGAGCGCGTCTACACGAAGTTTTGATATTTGATATTGACGTCGGTGTGCTCCGCCGACACACGCGCCACTCTCCACGGGTCTCCGGTGATTCAGAAGGAGCGCTGAAGAGTTTGGTATATAGATATATATATATATATACATATACCCAAGTACACAAAACATAATAATATAAATTTAAACAATATAAAGTAAAATATAACATTTTACAAATAACACATATATTATTGCCTCTCAAATTTATACAAGAGTAGGCAAACTATTTGGCTCATGAGGGGAAAATTAGCTATCCCACTCCAGTCAGTGCAACAGTAGGGAAAGTATTGGATTGTGCAGCGGTAAAATGTACTATTACCACTCCAGACTGTGCAACAGTAGGGAAAGTGTTGGATTACGGAGGGGTAACATTTACTGTTCCCACTCCAGTCAGTTTAACAGTAGGGAAAGTGTAGGATGGCACAGGGGTAAAATTTACTTTTCCCACTCCACTCAGTTTAACAGTAGGGAAAGTATAGGATTGTAAAAGGGTAAAATGTACTATTCCAACTCCAGTCATTATATCAGCAGGGAAAGTGAAGGATTGCAGAGGGGCAGAATTTACTATTCCCACTCCAGTCAGTGCCACAGAAGGGAAAGTGTTGGATTGTGGAGGGGAAAAATGTACTTTTCCCACACCAGTCAGTGCAACATTAGAAACAGACTAATTCACTTAAACAAAATAAAATAATTTCAGAACATGCTAAATAACTAAAAGTATAAATATGGAAATATAACAAATCTAAATATAGTTATTTTTAGAAAAATAAATAAATTAAATATTCATTACAATGTTTAATACATATCATAAATTACTGCAACTATTGTTATAATTAAAATACAAGAATATATATTCTCAAAATAATTACAACCAATAAATACAATCTTATTTACATTTAAAAAATACAACACAATTAACGCATACAATAGTGAATAACAATTATAAAACATTTATTAACTATGTTTAAATGTTTTATTATTAAAATAACTTTCTACTTAATACTTCTACAAAGTACACAGCACATATCTAAAATTAATTCTTAACATGATATTATTTGCACGTTACATATTTAAATATTTATGAAAACTGTATTAATAATTAACAATTAGTAAAATAACTATATTTAATTACTTCCCCACCCTTTATCCACACAAAACAAATGACCCACACCTAATATCTAAATAAAAAAAATATTTGCATCTTTGTCATAATTAATTGTCAATTAAACAATTATTATTGATAATTAATTATAATAAATTAATTATATTTATATAACTTACCACCCTTTACTCCTACACATGCTACAACTCACACCTAATATATAATGTAAAGAATATGTTAATAACATATTTTACATAATTATTTATGATTAGAATGATTTCCCACCCTATGCCCCTACAAAACACACAACCCACACCTGAAACTTAATTTAAAAAAAAAATAATATTCATTTAACATAAATAATTATCAATGAACTAATTAATATAATTACAATGATTTTACTTCCTGCCCTATACCCCTACAAAACACACAACCCAGACCTGAAACTTAATTATAAAAAAAAAAAATTATTCAATTAACATAATTATCAATTAAATAATTATTATTATTAATTAAAAAGTATTAATTAATAATTCATTTACTCCCCACCCTATAACCCTACAAAACAAACAACCCGCTCCTACAACTTAATCAAAAAATAATAATATACAATTAACATAATTAATTATCAACTGAATCCTTAATATGAATTAAAAATTAACAATTAGTTAATTATAATTAATTTAATTCATACCCTAGACCCCTACAAAATACAACCAAGTTAATATAAAATTAAAAATAATTATACAATTAGCATAAATAATTATCAATTAAATGAAAAATATTAATTAAAAATTATTTATTAATTTAAAAAAACTAAGGGGCCCATTAGGGTGGCGGACGTAAATAAATCCGTCATCAACTACAGCGCAAGATATCCGCCCGCCTACACCTCCTGATTACCGACCGAGAAATTACGATGGCGCGAAATAAAAACCGCCGGATGCGGAAAACAAACCACAAATACCGCCCGCACATGAACGAGTCCAAGTAATTCCGCCCGACACGGACGGAAAGACGCACGACAACCAAAAACCGCCCGCCCTGACGACCCAGACACCGCACGTGAAATTACGATGGCACCTACATGAGCGCGGTAAAAACACAAATACACCGCCCGCCAGCGCAAACAACAGTGTTGAAAATGGACACGGCGGGAGTCCCGGCGGCCACGTCCATGCACAGAAACAAACCGCAGACGAAAACAAACACACACAACATCGACAACAAGTCCACACAGCAAATAACGCACAAAAACCCAGACACACAACACATCCCGAAACCACCCCCCCCTGGACAAACAAAAAAACTACAAAGCCCAGAACACCAGCCACAACACACCTGAAAACAACAGACCATCATGACACACCCACATAGGTAAGTACAAAAGCAGCCCCTTCACAGACCACAATCCCTTGCAACATTACAAACTGAGGACGAGAGCACACAACACAGCGAGACAGAAAGGACAGCAGCACACCACAGACACGCACCTATCACACCCATCACCACCACCACCACCAAACACCGCCCACACAAACCCCCTGCACATCACACACCACAACACGCACCAGCACCACAAACACCAAAACACACACCATGGCATCACAAAGAATGCCCAAATTCACTTCCACCGAGCTGACGGTCATGGTCGACGAGATAGTCAAGGTGCACCCACAAATCTATGGGAACCAGGTCCAACAAACACCACTAGCCACCAGAACCCGGATGTGGCGCAGGATCGTAGACCAGGTCAATGCAGTCGGGAGCGTTCCACGAAACAGAGGAGAAATCAACAAAAGGTGGAACGACCTCAAAAGCGTGGTCAAGAAGAAGGAGACCAAAAATATAGAGCTGGCTGCCAAGACTGGCGGAGGGCATCCCGCGCTATTCAAGACCTTCAAAGCGTGGGAGGAGAAGGTGCGAGTCATTATACATCCGGAGATCCTCACCGGATTACCAGGGGGAGTGGAGGCTGGTAAGTACCAACAAATGTATACCAGCACACCGCTATGTACACACATGCACTACCACAATGCCATAGCTCCGAGGGACAAACACACCCATGACCAGTACACAATACACAAGACATCACTCACACATGCAACAGACACTACCATACACTCAGCCCAAACCTACAAACTAACAAAACCATGGGGGCATGTCCCCCTGTACTCCAGATGCGCCAGAAGGAGCACCCCCCACACCCACATCCATGTGTCAGCCATAGCTGCAGTAACCGATAAGTAACAGGTAACGAGCAGGAACACAAAGTCAGTGGGTCGGAGGGGGGACAGCTGAAGTAAAACACCCACCAGGCCCCCACACCCACAGACCAGCAAGGAGGACCACCCCTCCCTCCCAGTACCATGTGGCATCCATTGCAATACGCACCCAGAAACAACCTACAGGTGGGAAACTGCACAGGGCGGGGCGTCTGTAGGCATGAGGACTGTACTACGACTGACACATGAGACATGTCACGTAGCAGAGGAACACGCAGCACTGCCCCCTGTCACAATCATGTGACCAATGTGCACACGGACATGTATAACAGAGTCACACCCCACATGACCCATCACAGATACAGCAACAGCTAAGGAGCCACGTCTGCATGCACAAGTCCCACCGGAATACAGACCCACAAGGCAGGCACTGTGCCACCCACCACACACATCAGCAACACCATCTGAGTCCTGTCCATGTAGCCCTCACTGCCTCTCACCCACACATCGTACAACAACGCCCATGTAAGACAAACCTTACTAGAGGAGACAGCTTGGAACAACAACATTGCACACAAAGACAACTGGACCCATGAAACACACAGGCACACAATGCACATTCAACATATCATACATCACATCTCCCAGCCCCAGTGTCATGAAAGGTATGTCATCCGAACAGCTGGCCCTCATACAGTAGTCATGCAAAGATACCTGCCCATGACAAATCATGTGCCTGCAGTGACTGAGGCGCACGTCACACTGGGAGTAACAACACACATAACATAGTCAACACCCCAAGAGCACAGCATTGATGTACATGTACCAGGGCAGCACGCACACAAAAGAATTGGCCCATCTGCAATACGTCGTGTGGCACACAACAAGCACGAACCCACAACAATGCTACCAATGTAATGTCCATGAATGATAACACTCAGCAGATATGCCGGGCATGTTAGACAGACACACACCTTTGTCAATGCACTGTCATGTTGCCGGAACACATGTCACGTCCTGCACCCATTACCCACAGTATGTACCCCAAAAGCATATTCCAACCCAAAAGCGTTTAGGGGCTGTACCCCCTTTTGGCATCAGCGTTTCTAAGCGTTCCATATGAACCCCAAAAGCATATTCCAACCCAAAAGCGTTTAGGGGGCTGTACCCCCTTTTGGCATCAGTGTTTCCAAGCGTTCCATATGAACCCCAAAAGCATATTCCAACCCAAAAGCGTTTAGGGGGCTGTACCCCCTTTTGGCATCAGCGTTTCTAAGCGTTCCATTTGAACCCCAAAAGCATATTTCAGACCAACATCGTCGATGGTCCTGGAGCACGCACACACCAGAGCCACAAAATGTAGGAGCATAGCAACACACACCCATCGGCATTGCCAATCCGTCCCATGCCACATGTCCACATCACACAGTGCCATTGGCCAGCCCACGCATACACACATCGTACATCCACACACACGCCCCTGGGAAACCTGTGCACAACAGTGCACGAACCGTGAATGTCAGACAACAAATACATACTTTGCTAGGTGCAACACAATGACCTATCTCATTCTCCCCAATAGGTGACGAACTGCTGGATGCTGGTGAGGGAGACAGCAGCCATCACAGCCTGTCCGCAAGCCCCCGCTTCGGACTCACGGATGTAGAGGACCTGGACACCTCTTCGGACACGGACCACCCAGCAGGCCCATCTGGACTGCCGGGCACACCCGCTCCCCAGGGCAGTACTGGTAGGAGGAGCCGGGCCAGGCCAACGCCATCTGGGCCTGGGAGCCAAGACCTGCCGCAAATCGCAAGAGTCCTTGGGGCCTATGAAGAGGCCCAAGGACAATGGGCCAGGTCGGCTACCGACACGCGGGAGGTCCTTGGGGTGTTGAGGTCCATGGACGCCCATATGGGCCAATTCGTGACCCGTATGGACCAACTTGTGGACCTCATGGGCCAGCTGGTGGTGGTGGTGAGGGCACAAGCAAGGCCAGCAACACGACTGCCTCCACCACCTGCTGTGGCGCAGGATCGTGCAGAATCGCATTCCCCTGCATCCACAGCGAGTGAGCACTCCTCAGCCACCACCAGCGGCACATCAACACACCCCCCCTATCAAACGTGGAAGGGGCCGTCCGAAGAGGAAACAGGTGTCCAGAGAGGACTTCGCACGCTCCAAACGCAAGTGAGTCAGCCAGCCACCTTGACCACCTACTGCATTGACTTGTAATACGATCCTACCCCACACTGCCATGTGAATGGCATGTGTCTGTTGGACTGTGGACATAGAACCTCATGGGTACACCCTGACCATCACGCAGCCATGACCGTCAACTCGTTGTCACAGCATGTACCACCATTTTCATTACCTTGCACACATTCACATGTCACCGCTGTTAATAAATACACCTTGATCACAATCTGCTACATGTGTCCTGGGTTTATTGAACGATGTGCATTCGCCCCCATGAGCAGGGATGCATCTGCTGTGTGGTAAGTCCATGGGACACGAGAGGCTGTAGGGTCCTAGGGGTGAAAAACAGAACAAGGGTACACTCAATGAGTGTGTCACACACTCATCACACAGTACCTGTCACCAACTACAAGCAGTGTACACACGTCTCACAGAGAAACAGGGCACAATACTACTGCCACTGTCAGTGGCATACCAACCTGGACATGGACCATTGACACACAGCACCCATTGAACAAAAGGCCTCCGTGACAGAGCACACATACACCTGCACAACTACAGCTACATCAGCCGACGTACATGGACACTCACCGTCAAGTGAAGTAGCGGGCGATGAGCTGCTGGCGCACATTCACAGCTTCATCTTCTCCACTGTCCTCCTCACTCGAGCTGTCCTGGTCTGCAGGCTGTGGCCCTGGTTGACCTCTGTCATCCACAATTAGGGGGATCCGCCTGCGAATGGCCAGATTGTGCAGCATGCAGCAAGCCACTATTATCTGGCACACCTTCTGAGGGGAGTACGCCAGAGCACCCCCGGTGCGGTCCAGGCATCTGAACCTGGACTTGAGGAGGCCAAAGGTACGCTCGACCACACGTCTGGTCCTCCCATGTGCCTCATTGTAGCGGTCCTCAGCTGGTGTCCTGGGATTTCGCAATGGGCTGATCAGCCAGGGACCATTCGGATAAGCAGAGTCACCTGTGAGTGTGTGACACAGAGAACCGTTGCAATACCAACTGGACACAAGACAGCATCGCACAGCCAGCACGCTACACTACTCCACATACTCACCGACAATCCAGCCACGGTCCGGTTGCAGATTGGTCATCAGTCGTGGCAGGATGCTGTGGCGCATGATGTGCGCGTCATGGGCAGATCCTGGGAACTTCGCACACACGTGGGAAATCACCATGTCCGCAAGGCACACCACTTGCACATTCAGGGAATGCGTGTGCTTCCTGTTGCGGTAGAGCTGCTCAGTGGCCTGTGGTGGAACAAGGCCAACATGGGTGCAATCTATAGCACCAACGACGTGAGGGATCCGTCCAAGGGCATAGAAAGCACCCTACACTGCCGCCAATTCACGTGCCCTGGGGAATTTGATGTACCTGTTCCGGTACAGCATCATAGCTGACAGTACATCCCTCAGCACCATGCTGAACATGGGCTGGGACATCCCACCTCCACTGCTCACTGTGTGTTGGAATGACCCAGTGGCGAAGAAATGCAGTGCAGCCATCACCTTAGCCATGGGGGTGAATGCTGATGGATACACCCTGCGAGGACAGAGGTGGGGTTCCAACATGGCACATAGACGATGCAGGGTGGGTCGGTCCAGTCGATATTTTCGTATTACCTCTACATCCTCCATGTCTGACAGCAATTGGTAGGGGCGATAAATGTTTGGTCTCCGCCTAGGAAAGATGGAAGTGGACACATGTCAAAGCAACACGCCACATGGCATATTCACATACACTAAACATGAATTGACTGAGCAAGCACTTGAATCACAGAACAGCTGACAAGTGGGGACATCACCACAATACACAGGTCCCCTGCCAATAGCAATGGACAGTGACACACACCATTGCCATAAGCATGCACATGGGGATCTAGGCCCCAATGACTTGTAAGGCATGCTGATGGTCACAGACTGCACAGTCGGCAAGCGGCAATACCACGGCAACATGACTAGCTGCTGTGCATCACACTGCTTCCGAGGCTGGGTGTGTATGGCACACACCAACAACGCAATGGACACAGGCTGAGCGGCCAAGACAACTGGGACCTGTGGCACGTGGGGATATGAGTCAGTCATTGGTGTCACCACGGCACCCTATGTACAGTACTGGATGGATCACACCCCCAGAAACATCGAGAGGTGTACACATTGACCGCCCCATGCCAACACGGATGTGTGCTTGCTACTACACATCACAAGTGACACCTAACATTGCACGTGCCAAGTGGCAGATGTACATAGTGAAATGTGGCATGTGTGTGCATATGCATATCCCATGCTCCCATGCCAATGTATACATGTTGACGTGCCAACAGACATGTTTTGGGCGGCCACTGGCCGTCCCTACCTCTGCACGCAGCATGTTGTGGCCCCGTCCATTGTGCACCAGCACCCACACGCAAATCATGGACACACCTGCAGATGCAGTGCGCACATCATACTGTGTGGTGCACATGGCACCAGCGAACTGTACCCGCCATGTCCCAGGCCCTTGCGGACAACTCCAATGACCCTCGCGGTTGCACCCTGCGTGTTCCACTATGGGGGTAAGCGTCCCGGGCCTGCTGGGAGCAGGACAATGTCTGCAATTGGAACTGCCAAACATGGTGCACGATTTGCAGCAGCTTGGACACGCTGGGTCTGACCCAGGGGGTTACATGTGTGTGTGAGTGTGACAGGCATAACAACAGCTGCCTGGAACTGCAGCCTGGCACCCCTCGAGTACACCCTGCTGCTGCCACCTCTCCACCTAACAGTCTGTGACGCGGAGGACATGTCCAGGTCCACTCACCAGCGAGGAGCTGGAGATCCTGGATCCCGAGCTCCACGCACACTGCACATGGCCATTCCTTGCACAATTCGTGTGTGACAGACAACTGCTGTGTGTGGGAGTGCATGTGGGGGACACACATGTCGTTGATCCGCAGCACTATGAGTCAGTGCCTGTGGGGTCTAAGCATCCACTGCTCACCATGCTGACTGCAGGTGGCATGGGTATGTGAGCTCACCGGCGTTGTGACCTGTCTGTCCCTCCCGAGTGGTTGTACATGGCAACTTCATGTCAGACATACAGTGACACAGACAATTGGCAATGCAGGTCTCAGTGCACTTGTTGTTCGTGTGAATGTCAGGCTGGGGCCATGCTGCCCCTCCCTGTCCCAGCGGGCCTGTCCTGCGCATTGACTGAACAATGCCAGTAGGTGACGACACAGACTGCCTAGTGGGTTGCATGTGTTCCCTGTTCAGGACCCTCCGGATGGGCGCTAACTCAGTCCTGTCCATTGGACACACCATGCCTCGTGATAGGGATGTGTGTGAGATAGTGGCACTGAATGTGACCTCAGTTGCGGGGTGAGCCATGCACAGTGCGAGTACGTCGATGGTTGCGCAGTGTTGCCCACAGTGGGTACACCCACACAGATGTGTTGCCTCGTGATCATTTTCTAGGTCCGCCTGACAATGGACTGTAGATGTGGGCAGACCACACATTGGTCGACGTGCTGTCTATATGCATGTGCACTCACGCCAGGCACGGCTGCCCCTGCACATGTGACCCCTGCTGCACTCTGTGCTGGGTCTGTTGAGCTGATGCACCATCTGTGCGTTCGGCAGACGGCTCTGCTCACTGCCGTCATTGACCCTCATATCACTTTGTGGCATATTACATTGATCATGGAGGGCCCCCATGTACGCGTGGGTGGACTGCACAAGACTGTCCGATGGTTGTCACCCCCAGTCAGTGCTTCGACTGGATGGTATGATGTGCTGGTACTAATTTTGATGTGTCGAGTGGGCGGGGCTAGGTGCGGGACTACATGCGAGACATGGGACAGGCATCGGCTTATCTACTAGTTGCAATACACACGAGACACGTCTTTTGGTGACCACATCAGGGGCATTCCTTTAACTAACCGAAAGTCAAACAGTCATCTCTCACACTGTCCTCATGGCCTCCCCTCCCTCACCCCAATATGCATTTGCACATGAGGAGCTAGCGCATGCACAAGCAGCCCCAAGCTCGCCCCAGAGAGGCCAAGGAGTGTATGTGTGGGTCCAGTTGAACAAGTGGTCTGTTTCACGGTATGATATGTTGCGGGACGCCGTCCACCGGCGTGGTGCCCCCACTCGAGACAGGGGCAACATTGACAATGCATGCCAGGCTTCGCAGTCCGGATGCACCACCTGCAACACACAGAGGCTGTAGCTGCCCTAGCGGCCAAGTCCGCGTCCAACTGGAGCTAATGGACCCACACATTCACTCTTTGGCCTCTCTGGGGCGAGCTCGGAGCTGCTTGTGCACGCGCTGGCTTCTCAGTCGCATTG
Source organism: Calotriton arnoldi (assembly GCA_963921515.1). Lineage (NCBI taxonomy): Eukaryota > Metazoa > Chordata > Amphibia > Caudata > Salamandridae > Calotriton > Calotriton arnoldi. The sequence goes on from CAWUFW010008045.1 coordinate 279,614, forward strand.
GCATGTAACGTGTGTGGAGATCTGGGCAATGGGTGGGATGGTGCGAGCCACCTTCCGTGACGTCACACCTGCTCGTGATGTGTGCGTCCCCCCACTACTTCCATATGACTTGTGCCATACTACACATTGGGGGGGTGTAGCCTGCGTGATGTGACCAGGAGGTGCGCGCCATGACCTCTCACCCACCATGCTCCACTGCCATCCCGTGTCCTGTATTTCCTGCGCAGGTGGACGATGTTGGGTATACACCTAGTCGACAGGGGATGTGAGTGCCTTGGCAAGGGCCTGGCAGACGCACAGCAGTATCCATCATGTCCACGGAGGGTGGGCTGACGCCTACACTTGATGCAGCATTGCTCGTGTACCCGCCTGTTGTGCACACACGAGTTCACATTCATCCCCAGACAGGTGGTCTTTACATATTCCAAGGAGAGCGGCGATGTACTGTTCCTGAATCCTCCCTACACAGCGTGTTTCAACATTGCATTTGCGCACCTACCCGTCACCCCCCCCCACCTGAGCCATGCGTGACTCCCGCTTCACATGACACATGTGGGTCTTCCACAGTTGTGCTACTCATTAGCGTTGACATCCAATTAGAGTGGACTACATGGTCATGTCACGACTGCCGTGTACTCCACACACTCACATCCTCTCTCATTCGTACTTGTGGAATGAATCAGCAGAGACACAATTTTGCTTCAAGCCATGTATTGGGACTAATGTCCTCTGTGATGCAGTATAGTGGACACTACTGTCAGCGACATGCATGTGGGGGATGTACTTAGCATGTTTACGCCTAGCATCGTGTGTAGGGGTACATGTGATAAGTTGTTGTCTGTGGGATGTGGGCTTCAGAGTTACTACTGCTTATCCGTTGCTGTGCTAATGTTCATCTGCTGTTCACTGAGGTGCTGCTGACTATGACACAGACAGTATACATTTAGCCTACCAGTCCGCTTGTCATCATGGGCACGGTGCATCTCAGTTCCATGTCCCAGGTATGCTGCTATAGTTACTCATACACACGTGCGTGGAGGTGACATCAGGGCATGGCCATGCATGCATGCCACGGCGTACCACTTGTTGTTGCGATGTGGTGGCTCCTGGACATGTCACAGTCACTGGGGTCATGTTGTTGGTGGATGCACTTGTTGTCCATGCAATGGTCCTGGCACGGAAGTTCAGGGGGTGGTGTGGTGACAGCTCTCACATACTACAGTTGGACGATTCATGTCCACTGACCGGTGCGTCTGGTCATGGGCGCAGGATGCATATGATGGCATGGTTGTACGTGCAGTTCTGTCCATGTGGTTGCCATGCAGAAGTCCCATGCCTCTGCCTCCCCCTGTTCATGCAGAGTTGCTGGATGTGATGAGGAGCAGGGTGCATGTCCTGGAAATATTCGATGTCATTGCAGTGTGGTTGATGGTGTGGTATCAGTTGCAGGTTGATTGGTATGGTTGTTGTACTGGTGACTGCCCAGTCCGTGCGGAAGCCAAGCATGGGTGCGGTGTGGGACATCATTGTTCAATTGTGGGTATAGCGGCGGGGCCCGACGAATTGACAAGTTGTCAGGTATGCGATACCTTCCAGCAGGGCTTCCATGGCATTGGTGGTGAACATGGATGCCATCCAATGTAGCGGATGGTGGCTGTCAAGGTGTAGGTCGTAAGTTGTCCCTTGTAGGAGCATGATGGGACATGTTGGATAACATTCGATATAACTGTGATCCATGATCCGTCGTGTGGAGGCACAGTGGTCCCATTGCAGTGTGGGTCCGATAGTAGCCACATACGCCATGCCCCCATAGGCTGAACAGACCCTGTCGTGGACGTCCAGGGGGTTGAATAGTTGTAGCAGGTCCGCCCTTGGACATGCCGGGTTGGAGAGACACAGATCCACAGGATGGTGGTAGGGACACCTCCGACAGTAGAAGACGGGGATGACGCAGCTGAACAATGCGATGCGGTAAGTTAGTCAGTAACTTACGTTCAGCAAGGCCAGATTGTCACATCCCAATATCTGTATGAGGTTGTGTTTGTACAGCTTGATCTGTCCGGCGTAGTTGGGTAGGTGTGGTGCAAGTGCCATTTTGCTGCAGGGCGATGTGATGGCGTGGTCCGGCTGTCTGTGCAGTCTGCAGGGTGCAACCTCCGACGTTGCTGGGAATTCTGTAATGGTCGTAGGGAGGCAGGGCTTGTGTTATGTTAGCTTGTGCGGAGGACACGGGCCTTCATCCCACATGCTTCTCGGAATGGTCAAGGTCAGTGGTGTGTGACTCCTTCCAGATAACTTGCATGCGAACCACATGGGGGAGTGTTATCTTTCTTTTTTCCGTTCTGAATGTTCTTTGGTGTTGTGCGCTATCTGCCCTGTGGCCGCTTCCCTCTGCATGCCTGTGTTGGGCTTTTTGTGGGACAATGGCTGTTTTCTCCGGCTTGTTTAGTCGGGATGTGGTTTCGGTATTGGAATGGAAGGTCATTCAGTGCTGTCTCCTCTCCCGTGTGTGGGCGGCAGGCTGCGTTTCCGCTATACGTTGGGCCTTGTGTTATAATTGGAGCCACCTGTTGTCTGTCCCCGGTATCTTTGATGTTGCGTATTGCATGTCTTGTTAATGGGTGCAGGATGGCATCGGTGTTTCTGTGTGGTGCTGGCGTACCTTTTGCCGAGGGGGTCCATATTCTGCTGTGTGATGTTGCCGCCGCTGTGTGCTTCGCCGTGTTTTGCACACAGGGGTGTGTCGTGATTTGGTGTGACGTCACTGACATGTTCGGCTCACTTGTGTGACGTCAGCTTGGCGACAGTGAATTACCGGTTGGGGACATGACTGTGGCAGGGCTGTCACGTGACATGTGCGTTATGGGTGGCGCTGGTGTGTGTGGTGTTTGGTTGTGACCCTGTGTTGTTTGTGTGCGGCGCATACATTGCGCTGCCGTTGGCCTCTGCGTTGTGCGCATGTGTGGGTGCAGTGGTGGATATGTCGTGTCCACGCAGGGGTGTCGGGGGGGGCATATACAGTTTTCCCGCCCTTGCACTGTGTGCGCTGTTGGCGTACCCTTGTTGTGTGTCTGCCTACCTGCGTCTCCGCGGTGGGTTGACTCCTAGGTGCTGCATCAGGTAGAGCATGGGGAGGGCCTGCAGTGCTGGATTCATGCTCGGGGGTCCGCCTCTTTGCTATCCGTATTGTAAGTTCGGTTTTCCGCCTTGCTTTCACGTGCGGTGTCTCTTAGCCGGGGGAACTGTTTGTTTGCGGCATCGTAATTTGTACGCAGGGCGGTACGTGATTTCGTCGGGCGGTGTGTCTCCATTGGGCTGCGCCGCTACGTGGGCGGGCGCACTTTGATGGCGGACGGCGTCGCAGGCTTGCGGGCGGTGTTTGGCTGACTTTTCACATCCTAATTGGGCGGGCGGGTGGGCTGTGGCGGGCGGATGGTAACTCGTGGGTTTTGCATCCGCCAGCACGGCGGTGGTGCTTCCGCCCGCCATCCTAATGGGCCCCTAATTTACTTCCCAACCAGTACCCCTATAAAGCCCTCAAACCGCTACAGTAGTAACAATAAAAAAATGTATAAAATAAAATTTCAAGACTACTAACAATTATAATACTATATTACAAAAACATTAACAATAATTATACAAACAATTCATAACATAAAATTAAAATATTTAAAACTAATTAAAATCTATATACTTAGCAATGATATTTCTGTAAACTATGTTAGTGATTTCGATATTTTTGTAAACTGTATTTATGATTTCACTATTTTTATAAACTATATTCATGATTTGGATATTGTTAAAACCAATATTACTTACCTTCAAATCAATATTCTTGACAACAATATTCTTGCATGAGATATTTCTGTATGAAGATTTTTCAGACACAATATTTCTGTCTGATGATATTAAAATTCCGATATCTTGTCTGTACACCCAATTAGTTGAGGCATATTGCCCCTCCAGAAATTCTTAAGTGATGTTCTTGACCGATTCTGAGGGGAAGAAAGGAGAATTATTGGTCAGTGGTGGTCTACTGAGGGAGAAAAATGATTCCTGAGGCACTTTGCAGGAGAAGCTGATCAACATAGGCACGTAGAGGACACTTAGGGGGACATTACGATGGTGGGCGGACAAAGTCCGCCCGCCACCGTAACGGTGAATGGGACCGTCCGCCATAGGAGCGGCGGTCCCGCCGTGGGTATTAGGATGCCACCACCACGGTGGCGGTGGCATCCCCTATTCCCAGCATTGTGGCGGGCGGTGCTCACAGCACCGCCCGCCACAATGCTGGGAATGCACGTTGGGCATTCACATGCACAAGGTGACAGGCACCGCGCGGTGCCTGCCACTTTGTCCATGCCAATGCAGGGGGGTACCATAAGTACCCCCCATGTGCACCCCCCACCCCCCCAACATCTTGGGGGCCCACAACAGGCCCTCGAAAGTGTAATTCGCCTGGCTTTCCATGGCGGAGTCTCCGCCAAGGAAAGCCCTGCACCGCCGCCCATCATAATATGGATGGCGGTGTCTTGCAGACACCGCCACCATATTATGTATGTTTTCCGCCCGGTCGACGAGTCGATCGGCGGAAAAGCGGCGGATGGTCTTTCTGTCCGCCGCGGACCCCCCAGCCATCATAATATGGCGGGGGGAAATGTTAGGCGGGTGGTGTGAGATAGTGGGCGGATCGCCACTGCCATACGGGCGGTGGCGATCCGCCCGCTATCATAATGACCCCCTTAGTGCCCGATTATGAGTCTGGTGGTCCAAGGACCGCCAGACTCGTGGGGGTGCAGCGCTGGCGGTCGAGCCACCGCTGCACCGGTGGTCCGACTGCTCCATTACAAGTTGGGCGGTCACACTGCCCTGGGACCGCTGACGCCACCAGGGAACCGCCATTCCCTGGCAGTGGCAAGGATGGGTGGAGGCAGCAATATGCTTGGCGGGACCGCCATGGTCCCGCCAAGCGTATTACGAGTTTCCTCTCCGCCGGCGGTGTCATGGAGGTTCCGACTCCATGAACACCATGGCGGCGAGGAAACAAAGGAGACCCTAGAGGGCCCCCTGAGCCTCCTCCGCATTTCTAAAGAAATTCCAATGGAGAATGGGGTATTATTGATTTCACATAAGATGGAAAATTTCCGCGAACTGTGGTGAATGAGACACAAAAAGTCAAGTTCTATCATCCAAAGACTAATGGAGTAGTTGAAAGATTAAACCTGTGTTGGAGGAGTGCGTTCAACTTGCTATGAGTAGTGGGACAAACTGGAAGTTGGACATCAATTAACACTTTGGGCTTAAAGAATAATCTCACAGATGACTACCATAAAGAGTTCTTTTGAGCTTTTAAGGGAAAGAAGCCTAACACAAGTCTCTCATTGGGTTAGATGCACTGGAAAAAAGGGTGGTGTCAAGGAGCGGGATTAAAGAGTGGATGGAAATCTAGAGAAGCTGTAAAACTAACAGTAAACCAATATTTGATTCACTATGGGCGTTAATGATGACCAAAGTGAATGTGGGAGATATAGAAGTTGGAAGAGCAACAGATGGATGCAAAGTATTTTCAAGATTCATAGAACCCTTGCAAGTGGAAGAATTGTTGGTTGAGAAATTCACTGATGACTACAAATAGAAGGGTCTGAAACCTAGCAAGGTGGCCACATACAGAGTGAGGAGGTGGAGGAGAAAACATTAAATCAAAATGAATAGGGCCGGAAGAATCTCCCTAAAAAGAATCATCATTAGGCCAAAGCATCTTATTGACCGGAGTCCAAAATATCCTGTTGAGGGTGAAAATTGGTTTCTTTGTGGGTTTGCAGGCTTGACTATATAATAGAGTAATTTTAGGGATACGCGTGAATGCTGTAGCTCTGACCCTAGCATGCTCCCTTCTCAGACCGAGTATGGGGCCTTCGGATGTTCCTTCTCCGTGTCCAGAAGTGTCCAATACCACATGGAAACCTCTTTTTTCATAGGTTGCACATCCTGCAGTCTTGACTCAACCTCCCAGGAACCTCCAATTTCCTATTTCTGGCTTCCGTACCAGGAGGACAACTGCACATATTTAAATTTAGATAGAAGACCACCAGTCCTGACCTTAAGTACATCCCAGGGTAATAGGCCCTGAATTGTTAATAGTTGCCCACCGGTTGTTATACCTGCATTCCTCAGAGGATAACTCAGACTATCTGGGTTGCCAGGGGAGTCACAGATAGGTGAGAAATATGAGTAATATTTGATACTAAGTGCACCCTTTAAAACTTTTAGGCAGAGTTTCAAAAATATTTTGGGGCCCCAAACTTATATAGAAAGCCAGTGGTTCCCAGGATTTTAATAATTTGTGTCAATATTCTACCCCAGGTTGAGCCACACGAGGTCCCTAACAGCATCCTGCAGTTCTTTAACTGAAAAGCATTACAATATAGCCTCAAACTGGGGAATCAAAGGCCTCTTTTTTCAAATCTGTGCCTCAACTTTTTCCGGGAGAGCCTGACTGCCCCAGAACCCCAAATAAAAGTTGTTATCTTCCCCTGTATTTTAACAATAAGGGGCCGATTCCGATTCGGGCCGGAAAACGTACCGACCGACTCGGAGCCGGAATTCTTTCCGACCGACACGTACCGGTGCAGCCCGACCCGCAAAGTACGATGAGAAGCGTGCAAAATCCGACCGACTCGTACGGAACACAAGCCGAACGACCGAGCCGCGCGGAAAACAGCTATCCGGCCGGAAAACCACGCGAATCGAACCGACCGACATGCACCAGGAAGAATCCCGAACGAAACGTACCCGCGAACTCCTACCCGCCAAGTACGATGCAACGCGTGGAAAACACGACCGAGTCGCACGGAGGCCAAGCCGTACGACCGACACACATACAAAACTGCGAGCCGAAGCAACCCAATACACCGCGACCGACGCGTACGCAGCATAGAAAACAGCACAAACACAGCGTGAACGACTCGGAGAAGCTCGTACGAGACAACTGCAGGGTCCGACTCGGTCACAAGAACGTCTCCTACATGCACAAAAAGTACAAAGGGAAAACCACACAAAAAAAGGCCAAACAAGCATTTACAAAGGCAATAAATACTGGGGGGGGGGACAGGGAACAAAGACACACCCACAACTCCACCCATATAAAGGACACAAATCCCTACCATGAGCCTTTGCAAATTCAAATTACCTGCCAGCACTCAACAGACAGCAACCACACACCCACCCACAGCTCATCCATCACACAAGCCACACACCATCAGCACCTCAACAAATAGCACCCTCACATACACCCAGCAAAACACACACTCACACACCCTCACCTGCACACCAACACACACATCACTCACCATCACCACCCATCACCATGCCCCCAAAGAAGAATCATAAGTTCCTAGATAGTGAATTGGAAGTCCTGGTAGATGAGATCCTCAGGGTAGAGCCACATCTGGTTGGGTCACTGGTCCAACAGACACCCATGGCGCAGAAAACCAAGATGTGGGAGAGGATCGTCGACAGGGTCAACGCACAATCACCATGTTTGCGCACAAAGGTAGACATCTAGAACAGGTGGTATGACGTGCGCAGGAGGGTCAGGGAGCTGTTGAAGAAGGACTACCTCTTGAGCCAACACACCGGCAGTGGCCCTCCTGCCTAACCAGTATACCTCAGGCCCTGGGAGGAGAAGGTGCGGGCCATCCTACCACCAGTGAGCGTATATGGACTAGAAAACATCCCAGAGCCTGGTGAGTACACAACAAATGTACACAATAATGTGTGACAATACACACACATCACTGTCAAGGGGAGAGTCAAACCATGCACCCTTAGCAAATACACTCCAACCAGAACAGAATCATCCCAAAATGTGTATGTCAGTCAGATAAACACAACACATGCCATCTCATAGTGATATGTAACTGTGTCATCACATGTACAAACACAACTACAGCTAGGCAGTGGCACAAATATAACTAACAAACACATCCAGACATGTAGCCACCACTACAACACCACCTCACAGTGAAGCCCACTGAAAGGAAGGAATCCTGTGTATGCTGGGCAAGTCTGTGTAGCCAATAGCATCATGGGAATCGTAGTCACAGATATTGCCTACCCTCACAATGGGCACATCAACACCACCATGAACCATGCTCACATCACAGGGAGTGGAAAACAACTGACAAGATGGCTGACACTGGCAACTGCTGTGGGGAGCACAAGGTCCTGCTGGCAACTGTGCACCAACCAACAGCAGGACACCACTGACTGACATCCTGAAAGACAACTTGCACTCCCTGCAACGGAAGCACGTTCCATGGTGGAGAATCTGGCTGGGTGGGAAGTAGGACTGACAGCACTGACCATAGTTACCAGCAGCTCCACTCACACACACCCCTAACACAAACTCCACACAACTCACCTGGGAGAATGCATTGCCTCACACTCTAATCAAATATCCCACAAAGAACCACAACCCTGGGTCATGCTGTGTGAAGCACAGGGACACACATGGGACTTGTAGCAAAACTAACCCCAGGATAACACTGTCAGCCATCTTGTCAGCACAGGCACACAACCCCACAGGGAAGCAGAGTCAAAAGGAAGGAAGCATGGGCATGCTGGGAAGGGGAGTGGAGGCAATAGCATGATGGGAGTGGTAGTCACAGATATTGCTCACCCCCACAACTGTCCCATCAACACCACCCTGAACCATGTGCACATCACAGGGAGTGGAAAAGAACTGACAAGATGGCTGACACTGGGTACTGCTGTGGGGAGCACAAGGCCCTGCTGGGAACTGGGCATCAACCAACAGCAGGACACCACTGACTGACATCCTGAAAGACAATGTGCACTCCCTGCAATGGAAGCACATTCCATGGTGGGATATCTGGCTGGGTGGGAAGGAGGACTCACAGCCCTGACCATAGTTACCAGCAGCGTTTCTCACACACACCCCTAACACAAACTCCATACAACTCACCTGGGAGAATGCATTGCCTCACACTCTAATCAAATATCCCACAAAGAACCACAACCCTGGGTCATGCTGTGTGAAGCACAGGGACACACATGGGACTTGTAGCAAAACTAACCCCAGGATAACACTGTCAGCCATCTTGTCAGCACAGGCACACAACTCCACAGGGAAGCAGAGTCAAAAGGAAGGAAGCATGGGCATGCTGGGAAGGGGGGTGGAGGCACTTGCATGATGGGAGTGGTAGTCACAGCCCAACATCCCCCACCCACATGGCCCAGCAAGCTCACACCTAAGCATGCACACCTCACAGGGAGTCAAAAGCCACTTCAAAGATGGCTGACACTGGTGCTCATTTGTGGGGAGCACATGGCCCTGCTGGGAACTGGGCACCAACCAACAGCAGGACACCACTGTCAGCCATCTTGCCATTGCTCTCACACTCACACACAGTGAAGTCCACCCAAAAGCAAGTAAGTATGGGCATGCTGGGAAGTGGGGTGGAGGCAATAGCATGATGGGAGTGGTAGTCACAGCCCAACCTCCCCCACCCACATGGCCCAGCAAGCTCACACCCAAGCATGCACACCTCACAGGGAGTCAAAAGCCACTTCAAAGATGGCTGACACTGGTGCTCAGTTGTGGGGAGCACATGGCCCTGCTGGGAACTGGGCACCAACCAACAGCAGGACACCACTGTCAGCCATCTTGCCATTGCTCTCACACTCACACACAGTGAAGTCCACCCAAAAGCAAGTAAGTATGGGAAGTGGGGTGGAGGCAATAGCATGATGGGAGTGGTAGTCACAGATATTGGTCACCCCCACAACTGTCCCATCAACACCACCCTGAACCATGCGCACATCACAGGGAGTGGAAAAGAACTGACAAGATGGCTGACACTGGGTACTGCTGTGGGGAGCACAAGGCCCTGCTGGCAACTGTGCACCAACCAACAGCAGGACATCACTGACTGACATCCTGAAAGACAACTTGCACTCCCTGCAATGGAAGCACGTTCCATGGTGGAATATCTGGCTGGGTGGGAAGGAGGGCCAAATACAACCAATGCAGACCATGTACACACCCCAACATTCATATAGAAATGCACAAAGTATGCAGGACAATGTGCTACACCAATATCAACCTCTGACTGTGACAACTTAGGACAATGCAATGTACAGGCCCGCATCCAGAGGTACAGTCACAACTGTCAGGTGTGTCAACCATTGATGCCTGCAGAAACATAACATACATTGTGTGTGTCTCCCAAAAACAGGTGATGATGGGGACACAGCAGCAGATGCTGAGGAGTCCCCGTCCCAGGCTCAAGGGGAAACGGAGCTCACTGGTGTGGAACAGCCTCTGCCCTCCTCGGATGACGAAGACCTACCTGGCACCTCCGGAGCAAGTCATCATGCAGCAGCAGCAGGACCACCAGCTGCACCCCCTGCACCCACCCCTCCAACGACTGTCAACACACATACCACCCCTGCCGACATGGACAGACCAAGGAGCACCACCACCACCAGCACAGGGACCCTGGAGCAACGTGGGGCTATGGACACCAACACCACCAACAACCCCCAAGGGGGCCCAGGGTCACCTGTGCGTGCCACCTCAGGTACTGCACGTGTCGCCAGGGGTGGTGGGAGGGGTGGGAGACATAGGTCGCTGATCGCAGAGGGGTCTGGACTGCATGATGACCCACAACTGGTACGCATAGCCGATGCGTACCAGTCCAGCACCGGAGACCTCAGCCAGGCAGTGGGGCTCCTCAGGGACATTAAACAGCAGCAGGCTGCCCATCATGCACGCTTGGACTTACACATGTCCCGCGTGGAGTCCAAGTGGGACACACTGCAAGAGATGACGGCGGTGCATAGGGACATATTACAATGTCTCCGCCAGATGAGCAGCAACCAGTCAACACCTCCCTGTGTGCCCACAACATCTGGTGCTGAAACAACTGCAACTGCCACAGGGAGGGAGGATGACTCTGGCGGAGAGTCCTCTGCACCGCAGCAGCCTGCACTTGAGGGTCCCCCCCAAAGAAGAGGGGTCGTCCGAGGAGGGGCAACTGAGAGGCCGATGGCCATGTGCAACCCCCAGGAAGCCAAAACCTGTTCTGGATAATTTCCTTTGTGCGCAAACTGTTCACCCTGTTGACTGCAACACAACTCCCCCACATGACATGGGGAGTACAAGTTGGACCAATGTATCAGATGACTGTGGACTTTATTCAGGACATTTCTGCTACCATGACTTCCAATTCATCTAGGAACTTTGGATTGCAATCAAAATGTACAGCACCCACCATCCTGTGCACTATACACACACATGTATGACAATAAACACACTAATACACCATACCTGCCTCTGTTGTGATTCCAACGTGGTTTCTGTCATGGAGATGATGACCTGCGAAATTACACTGTGCATGCTAACTGCTATAGCAAGTACAACACAGGCATGTGAGTCATGGCAACGTGACACATATGAGGGAGACACACCACCAGGGCTACACAACATATACACACCTAGGCCATCTGACTCATCGCCTACACTGATGTTGCCAGGAAATACGGTGCAATGCACAGACACAACACCTATTCACAGTCTTTGTCAACTAGCCCACTGGTGCAGTAAGCAAATGTCAGTCAGATGTGTGACCACAGACAACGCACATCACAAAGTGAAGCACAGGTTTATTACACATTTGCAACATGTTGTAACCACTACAGATGCAAGGTAATCCCACCTGGCAGCGGGCACACAGTCAACAAGTGTAGAAGGAAGGAAGGAAGTCCATGGGTGTGGCGCACATCACCTGTAGGGACACAACAGCTACCACCCTGGAAGTCGAATCACGGTGTCGGGGATCACAGTTGACCAAACGACTCTGAAAGTACCCTGTGAAGGACAGAAATGAAACACAGTCAAAAGCAATGAAGAATAGGACAGAACTGCAATACTCATGCCCAATACATGTCACAAGATACCCACCCAGAACCAAGTTAGCATGTCAACACTGTTGGGGAGTACAGACTACCTGTAAGGACACATCGCTACACGCATACAGTCATGTAGCACATGGACACACTCAAACAGCACCAGAGCACCACCAACACATATCATGCATACTCACATCATTGACATGACATCTCTGGATACTCACATTCAGCTGAAGAAGTTGGTGATGAGCTGTGTGCGGACATCACCATCATCATCATCATCATCATCACTGGCATCGTGGTCTAGGCCAGGATCCTCCACAGGTGGCAGATGTTGGTCATCGTCATCCAGGATGAGAGGCAACTCCTTCCGCACTGCCAGGTTGTGTAGCATGCAGCAGACAATGATAATCTTGCACACCTTTGCTGGGGCATATGGGAGGGCCCCTCCTGTCTTGTCCAGGCAGCGGAAGCGGCTCTTCAGGAGACCAAATGTCCGCTCAATCACTCTCCTGGTCCGACCATGTGCCTCATTGTAGCGCATCTGGGCTGGTGTCACAGGGTTCCTGAGGGGCGTCAGCAACCACGGCATGTTGGGGTATCCGGAGTCACCTACATACAGACAATTGCACATTAGCTGAGTTGGAAAAGAGGGTGGAACACTACATTGCAGAACACACACAATGGTACAAAGTCAGTACACACCAACAAGCCAGGCACGCTGGTTCCGCATCTGTGACATCATCCTCGGGATGCGACTACTCCTCATCACGTAGGCATCGTGTGCAGAACTGGGGAAACGGGCACAGACGTGTGAGATGCTCATATCTGCAAGACATACCACTAGTGCATTGACCGAGTGGTAGTGTTTGCGGTTCCTGTATGCCTGCTCTTGGGCCTGTGGTGGTACCAAAGCAACATGTGTCCCATCAATGGAGCCAATGACATGCGGCATCCTCCTCAGGGCATAGAAGTCACTCTTCACGTCAGTGAGTTGTTGGAGTCTAGGGAAATAGATGTACTGGTTCAGGTATATCAACATAGCCTCCAAAACATCGCAGAGCACACGGCTGAACATGGTCTGTGACATCCCACCAGCAGTCGCCACAGTGTGTTGAAAGGTACCGGTGGCAAAGAAGTGTAGGGCTGCCATCACCTTCACCTTGGGGGTCAGCGCTGTAGGGTATGTCCGGCCAGCTTGCAAATGTGGGGCCAACCGCACCGTCAATACCTCAATCAGTGGCCTGGTGAAGCGGTACCGTCGGATGCAGTCCCGTTCCACCATGGTTGCAAGGTCAGGGAATGGTCTATGGACAGCTGGTGCCCTGCAGTGCATAGGTGAAGAAAGAAAGATTGTCAGTCACCCCACATATGTGGCATTGACCATACTCAATATCACATGATACATCATTATAAGGCACAAGTACATGATGTGTGCAGTTCCGTAAGGACATGTATGGCACATACATGGCCAACATCTGACATCACAGTTCAACAAGTGGCATCAACAAGTCCCAGGTTGTGCCATGGGATATCATGAGGCCGTGTCACAGTTCCCATCTCCTGCTGCCACGTTCCAAACACACCCCACAGTGACATGTGAGGACAGATGTGCCCCAGGCATCACAGCTCAATGACAGGTAGATTCCCAGGGATCCTGTATTGCCACATGGACACTGGCATGACATGGTGTATCATGAATACACCACAGCAAAACAACCATGAGCCCTACAGGTAGTGGTGCCTGTTGCCTCGGCAGGACAGACATGGACGTCCGTGACACACACACGCACAACATCAAAGTCCATGCACAAACAACGTGGATGTGGAGACTGACTCCCTTTGTGCACATGGAATCAGAGACATTCTAAACACAACATGCACACAGACTGTGGAGGACCATCACTATTGTGGCAATGGGTCACCCTGGGACGTACATACCGTCCCACATGGGACTCAGGGGGTATGTGACATGACATACACATACACCACCGTGAAATGTGACCATGCCACATGCTCAGAAATGAACAGTTGCACATCACAGTGGTCATGTACACGAAACACCAAGGATTCTGTCCCCATGAACACGTGCACAGCCTGGGAGTGGCTGCCCCCAAGTGACACCCACAGAACAACATGTTCACCCCCATACACGGAATAGGTAATGCAGCCTTACATGCCTTAGGATACAGTGTGGACAGGCTGTGGTGTTGTAGGTGTGCCCCTCACTCCCTGGGAAGTATATGTGGCTGGCATATGTTCACCTGTGACAGGCATGGTGACATATGCCAGTGACATGTACAGGGACGCGTTGGACAGCAATGGTCCGATCGGTGCGCACACATTGGCCATTGCATTCAATGTGAGCGGGTACGCGTTGTATTCGCAATACGCGTTGGACAGCAATGGACCGATCGGTGCGCACACATTGGCCATTGCATTCAATGTGAGCGGGTACGCGTTGTATTCACAATTCGCGTTGAACAGCAATGGACCGATCGGTGTGCCCGGCCGGCCCATTGCATTCAATGTGAGCGGGTACGCGTTGTATTCGCAATACGCGTTGAACAGCAATGGACCGATCGGTGTGCCCGGCCGGCCCATTGCATTCAATGTGCGCGGTACGCGTTGTATCCCGGTACAGCGTTGAACAGCAATGGACCGATCGGTGTGCCCGGCCGGCCCATTGCATTCAATGTGTGCGGGTACAGCGTTGTATTCGCAATACGTGTTGAACAGCAATGGACCGATCGGTGTGCCCGGCCGGCCCATTGCATTCAATGTGTGCGGGTACGCGTTGTATCCCGAGTACGCGTTGAACAGCAATGGACCGATCGGTGTGCCCGGCCGGCCCATTGCATTCAATGTGTGCGGGTACGCGTTGTATCCCAGTGCAGCGTTGAACAGCAATGGACCGATCGGTGTGCCCGGCCGGCCCATTGCATTCAATGTGAGCGGGTACGCGTTGTATTCGCAATACGCGTTGAACAGCAATGGACCGATCGGTGTGCCCGGCCGGCCCATTGCATTCAATGTGTGCGGGTACGCGTTGTATCCCGGGTACGCGTTGAACAGCAATGGACCGATCGGTGTGCCCGGCCAGCCCATTGCATTCAATGTGAGCGGGTATGCGTTGTATTCGCAATACGCGTTGAACAGCAATGGACCGATCGGTGTGCCCGGCCGGCCCATTGCATTCAATGTGTGCGGGTACGCGTTGTATCCCGGGTACGCGTTGAACAGCAATGGACCGATCGGTGTGCCCAGCCGGCCCATTGCATTCAATGTGAGCGGGTACGCGTTGTATTCGCAATACGCGTTGAACAGCAATGGACCGATCGGTGCGCACCCATTGGCTATGGCCTGGCCTGGCAACGGACGCGTTTTCAAATCTTGAACGAGTCTGATGCTGGAAATTCAGTTGGTCACCCACAACAATGTTGCAAATTCATGGGTGTCATGAAGTTGAACTTTTGAAGGATGCTGTGGGCGTGTGTAAGTGGTGCAATTCCATGGATTGGCCAGATTCAGAAGATGCAAACGACTTGGACCTATCACTTTGGACACATGGGACAGTATCTGCCTCTGCAGCACACATATAATGCTGGCTGTTCCCCTGAGAGCTCACTTGCCTGCACTACATGCTCCAGGACGACATCTGCCACCACCACTGCTGCTGTATCTGCACCCTCTGGACCCTGCAATGGCACGTACTGTGGAGAGAGCCCCAGCCTTCAGCACTGAGGAGAACCAGGCCCTGCTGGACGGCCTCCTTCCACAGTACAGCAAGCTGTATGGGAAAGCAGGGGAGCAGGTGAGTGTGCTGTCCACTGCCTTACTAAATGTGCATGTTGTCTGACTAGCAAGGCTAACAGTCTGCATGCCACTGGCTAGCAGGCTCACTGAGTAGTTGTCACCCCCATAGTGTGTAGTGACATGCACTGAACAGGTATAGTGCAGTGACAGTGCATTTAAACAAGGTTTTACTTCCCAGGCAATGATACCATGTAGTAACTGCTGGCAAACTGTCCATAGCCATCGTTGCACTGCCTGTGTACATCATGTGCCCCTGTGATTGAGACATGTAAATCCAACTGTGTAATGCACGGCTATGTTGCATGTGTAGTAATGGCATTCTCACTTTGTCATCCTCACAGGTTGATGCCCACCAGAAGCAGCAGATATGGCTGACCATCGTCCGGGCAGTGAGATCCGTGGGGGTCCACAAGTGCCGGATCCGCAACTGCCAGAAGAGGTGGCAGAACCTTCGGGGCTGGACCCGGGGGATCGCACGGGTCCAGCTGAAGCTGTCGCCTCCTCGCAGGAGGGGCGGACACCGGACCCTGACCCCCCACATGCTCAGGATCCTGGCGGTGGTCTTCCCTGATCTGGATGGGCAGCTGAAGGCCAGAGAGCAGCAAGGAGGGGGTGAGTCCATGACTGCATTGTGAACTTTGTCTGCCATGCTATGTGCCCTCTCTGGCCTGGTTAAACTTCAACAGTACATCAGTCATGTGGTCCAGGACCCATTTCCCTCGATTGTGCACTGCCCACTCCTCATCTGATACCCAGGTGTGGCCCTTGCAGTCAGGGAATTGTGTCACTTGGGTACTGTGTCCTTGCAGTTTGCTTGACTCAAGGTGGGGGACAGCATCTGTTCCCCTAACTCTGTGGTGGGCATCATGGGTGGGTCCATTGCTTACACAATGCCTGTGTTCTGACATGTAATCTGCGTGTTACTTTGATATGTGGTCCAATTGCTGAGCTGATCCACCACATGTGCCTGGGGTATCTGGCACACACCCATGCTGCGGGTGGGAACTATGTTTGGGCCCCAGGAGTGTGTATATTACGTGTGTCACACATACTTAGCCAGCTGCCTACTGTCCAGGGCTCATCCCTCATTCATGTGGGGCAGGACAGTTATGCCTACTCCAGGCCATACAATACACTCTGTACTCCCACTCCTGTGTATCAGCTGACACGTTGTGCTCAGTGATATGTCCCCTCAGGTGTCTGCCTCTGTGTCAGTGTGCTGTGGCTTCGTTGTCAGGACTGCTGGGGTGTTTCTCGGTTGGGGCTCAGCATGCCACCGGAGATGTGACCATAGGAGACGATACTTGTGTGACACATAGGTGTTTGATCACCTGACCGTGCAGACTGGGGTATGCGAATGTGAAGTTCAGGCAGCTGTTTCCCATTCACAGCAGATTGTGAGGTGCTCAGGTTCAGAGGGTTGTGTTACAGGTCTCCCATATGTCCAATCGGTATGACCTGGACAGATAAGGGTTCAGATGATGTGGTGTGTGGGGGATGTACATTTGCACTTGTTCAGCTCCAGGACTTGCATTCCCCATGACCTACTATTGTGACACAGTGCAGAGTGTTGTTGTCTGGCTGCCCTGCCCATGTGACTGGAGACAGTGATGTATGACTTGGCAGGCATGCCTGTGCCATGGCATGTAACTTCCTATGAGTGATCCTGCAGGGGAGTGACATGTGCTACTTGCACACCATTGTGGCAATGGCTATCAGGACATGGGTGCATCATGGTGTCTGTCGCTGGTATGCATCACATGCATTTCATATTTGACTCTGGGCATCCCTTTCATCCGGACACCTGTACTGACTCAGTGGCAAGAGTTGTGATGTGTGCATGTTCACATGCTTCACCGTGTTTTCTGCACTGTCCAACTACTGTGTAGGTGGTGCATGTGTCCACACTGGGGTATTGCCATCCAACAGACACCAGACAGATGGGTGCAAGGCCAGGAGGGATGTGAGTGCCATGGTTGACCATCAGACTGACAATTGGCTTCTCCTATTCTATTTGGGCACTTTTGGCAATGTTCAACTAAGGATGCCAGGGCTTGCTCTGTAATGTGCTGTACTTACTGTGGTGTGTGCGTTCGGTGCAGGTGACTGATGTCTGTCTGTTTCCCTATTGTTTGCAGATACATCCACGGCCACAGGAGGGGACAGCTCCACGGACCAGGAGGAGCCGCAGAGCCAGACTGGGTCAGCAGCCGAGGAGTGGTCGGAGGGACCCAGTGGCACGGAGGGCGAGGGAGCCACACCGAGGAGTCCTCAGCACCATCCACCTCAGCTGAGGACCACAGCAGCTCGGAGGATGACTCCCTTGTGGAGGTGGGTGTCAGCAGCCACCACACCCCAGCTAGTGTTGCTGTCCCCGCCACCACCACCACCACCACCACCGCCCTCCCATCGGCTCCCATTCCCGAGGTCCGTGGAGGCTCCCATGTTCGGGAGCGTGTCTCCTTCGGGCCAGGCACCGCACCCCCTGCCCCTGTGTCCCCTGCTGCCCTGAGTGAGGAGTCTGTGTACCTCCTTCGCCAGCTCCATGTAGGGCAGACAGCGATGCTGAGTGTCCTCCATGCACACACCACTCTGTTGACTCAGCTGGTGTCGTTCATGGAGGGCATCTCATCGGGCATGTCTGCCCTACAGAGGGGCAATAGGTCCATGGACTCCTCCCTGACGGCAGCAGTGTCCCTCCTCCAACAGTCCCTCACCCCTCCTACCTCTGCCCCATCCACACTCCCTAGCACCTTACCTGTCCCAAGCACACACACACTGGCACAGGCACACACCAGCACAGACACGAGCAGCACACAGACACACACGCCACAAACAAAACGCACACTCACGCACAGTCAGGGGGCTGAAACCACACTCACAGGGGATGGGGCCCAGGCACACACACATGCATCCACGAGCACTGCGCAGTCCTCAGTTGCCTCTCCCTCCAAAGCCCCCTCCCTTCCCTCACCTGCAACCCCAAAGACACAGCGGCTCTTCCTCAGTGACCTTGGCCTCTTCCCCTCCGATCCAGCTGATCCAGCATTCAGGGGGAAGAGGAAGCCCACCCACGCGGAGTGCCCCTCGCCCCCGGACACCCTCCTCCAGGCGCAGACCAACTGACGCCCCCATCCGCAAGCCCCCCGGACCCGGAAGAGCAAGACCCCGCCGCCGCCCTGCAGCTCAGGCACCAAGTCTCCTTCCTCCATCCCTCAGGCCCCCACTCCACAGGTGCCCCCACCACACCCTGCCCCAGGTTCCCCCACCCACAGATGCACCATCCCCAAAAAGATCAGGCCTTCTCCCCCTGCCACTTGCTCTTCCGGCCCCACACCCCCGCTGTGCTTGTCTGTGCCACTGGTGTGGAGACGGTGTCCTCCCCTCTGTCCTGCCCACCTTACCTGATCCCCATTCTCCTCCCCTGGAGGTAGGCACTGCAGTGGAGTCCACTACCACCCTGTCTGACTTGGGCACTGCAGTGGGGAACCTGTCCACTCCATCTGCACGGTCCACTGCAGTCGTGCCGGCACCCACACCATCTGAGTCATGCCCCCAGTTGTGCCGGCACACACCATGTCAGACACCTCCACTGCAGTTGTCAGTGGCTCTCCAGCACCCACCACCCCTTCCCTGCCTCCTTCTGGTGAGCCCTGATCCTGTCCCTGCGGTGCCTGGCCTGCCCCCCGTATGCCCCTCCGAGGGGATTGTCCCTGGTTTTTATCAGTGCAGGCATGCGTATGGTGACATCTGCCACTGTCACCCTGTTTTGACTTTCAGGATGGACTGGCCATTGGCCTTTGTTTCTTTTTTACTGGACTTGAACTTTAGAACCCACATATGCTGAATAAAGCAATTTTCTGTTCTCTAGTGCTTTTGCTTCTGATGTACATGATGTTGATGATGCTAACCATGCCCTTGCTGCAGTGATGGTGATATTTGGTCTCATGAAAATGAAGTGTTACTGTGCAGGAACCCATGTGGTCCAGGGGGAATGTGTCCTATCCTGTGGTGTATCCATGTCATCCTTAGCAGCATCTGAGGGTGTCATGTTTTCAATATTAGTCAATGGGATTTCCTACTTACATTAGCAATGTCACATCTGTGGCTTCCACCCCCTGCACATCTGTTGTGCTTGCCATTGTTCAATTTGTCTACTTCCCTGACCGTGTGGCCATCTCCACTGGACATGCAGGTTTGGGCTTCAATGGGGAAGGACTCATCTGTGTTGTCAGTGCAACTTGCTATACATGTGTGTTGGATCTGTGCTGATGATTTCGTTGACACTCCCATGACCAGGCTGATGTGACGGGAGCCTTCATTTGGTGCTAATTGTTGACTGTGTGACCAAGTGTTCTGCTGACATGATGGAACCCTACTGAGGCAACATATGGCACAGCTTTCCTCACACAGGAGTGGAGTCCCCTCATGGCAGTGTGTACTTCTGTGACATCGCCTGCGCCCAAGCAAGGTGTGTGTTGTATGAGCATGTCTGTGTGTTCACTTCCATTTTGCTGTGCATGCTGGGATCCCTAGTGGTGTTCCTGTTTGTGATGCTTGCTGAGTTGACCTATGTTCCCCCAAAGTCTTCTCCCTGGGTTCTCTGTGATGTGGGTGCATGGCACATTACTGGTCATCAGGGTGTCACCCATAGGTGTGTTCGCTGTCAGGGCTGAGTTTGTGGGCAGACGCAGATGGGTCACAGTCAGGATACCCCTTGGCACTTGTTGTTTACTCCTGTCATGTGATTTCCAGTTTGTGTTAGCTTTCAGTGATTGTGACACGTTGTGTGTGTGACTGCTGGCACTCCTCAGGGTCAGGGCTGCAATGTTGGTAGTTGTCTATGTGTGTTCTTTGTGGGTGACCTTGGCTTCTTCATTGGTGTGGGACTGTGGCTGGGATCCCATTGGTTGGTGTGGTATTGCCGTCATGTCCATGTACAGCGTAGTGTGCAGTGTGTCAGACATTCAGGAGTCTTGTTGAGTGGCCATGTGTGATGTGTTTCTGCACCTTGGTTCCCACCACCACCCATGGGATTGTCATGGGTGCATGTGCAATGTCACCAGTGCATGTGAGCTTCACTGCTGCACATTGTTGGAGGTCGAGGTGTGTGGTGTTGAGTGTGTGCAGATGAGAGTTGTTGCCCGGCTAGACCCCTGCCTCCATGTTGGCCTTCGCTTACTGGCCGTGCTGATTGATTTGTGCTTGTGTAGGTGTGATGGTGGTTTGTTGGTCAGGACACATGACTGTGGTTCACAGTGTGAACGACATCTAGCTTTGTCATCACAGTGGGATTGTAATGCAGCCCAGGGTCACCACATTGTGGGGACCCTGGGGGTAGTGCTGTGGTGTCTCTGTGTCTTGCTGTGTCAGTTGCTGTTCCTACATGCTTGTGTGACATGTGTGATTTGTGCTCCCTCTCATCTAACAATGCCTGATTGCCCACATAGGGTATTTGGATCCATGAGTTACCTTTGTGTGGCACTGTATGCACATCTGTGTAATTGGTATTCAGGCCTCCTCATGTGTTGTGTGGTTGCCTGGGGACACTGGCACCCCCCCTCACCTGTTGTGTTTGATGTGCAGTGTGGGTCTGCATGTTTGTGTTTGTGCATCTGCACCACTGCATTGGCATATCTTTAGTGTGCCATTGGCTGTATGTTGTTTGGTGGGTTTCCCCTGCTGTCCATGGGACTCCTAGGTCATCAGTCAGCACAATGATCATTGTTTGTGTGTCCCATTGCTGCCATGGTATGGTATCTGTTCACCTCACATCTACAGTCTCCACAGGGTATCTGCATTTGTGTGCCCATTGGTGCAAATATGTGGGTCTGCATTCTGATGGTCACTTCTGTCATTGTGTCATTGATGAATGTTGACAGTGTCAGCCCCCATGGGTGATGTTTGTCTGCACATGGCCAATGGTATGTCTTATTTGCACTGCAGTGTTTGCCTCCCCCAATCTATGTTGCTATGGGACACAAGCACTACTTTGCCACTGATGTGTTTGTTGTTCTGTGACCAGGAATCATCCATGCAGTTTGGCAGTTGCAGCTTTTTCAATGTCAACACTTACATTTTGGTCACTGTGATGATGGGGGTTTGGACCCCATTGCCACAATGTTCAAGATGTGCTTCAGCTATGGGCCCCACACTTACATTTTGGTCACTGTGATGATGGGGGTTTGGACCCCATTGCCACAATGTTCAAGATGTGCTTCAGCTATGGGCCCCACACTTACATTTTGGTCACTGTGATGATGGGGGTTTGGACCCCATTACCACAATGTTCAAGATGTGCTTCAGCTATGGAGCCCACACTTACATTTTGGTCACTGTGATGATGGGAGTTGGACCCCATTGCCACAGTGGTCATGGTTTGCTTGCATTGTGGGGGCCACACACATTTATGTGTGGCACATGTGATAGGGGGTCACATTGTATGTTCAAAGTCATGTTCAGTGTTGTAGGCATTTGACACAGTCTACACACGCTTGTCATGGTGTTGGGGGGGATGTCTTTATGTTGCATTGTTTATGTTGGTGTGTGCTTGTTGTGTCATGTATTAGCCATCCTGTGAGTGGGGGTGTTGTTGGTGGTAGGCATCCAGCCCCCCATGGGTAGAGGTGGTAGTAGTGGTAGGCATCTGGCACACCCTGGGTAGGGGTGGTAGTAGTGACAGGCATCCAGCCCCCCATGGGTAGAGGTGGTAGTAGTGGTAGGCATCTGGCATCCCCTGGGTAGGGGTGGTAGTAGTGGTAGGCATCTGGCACCCCCTGGGTAGAGGTGGTAGTAGTGACAGGCATCCAGCCCCCCATGGGTAGAGGTGGTAGTAGTGGTAGGCATCTGGCATCCCCTGGGTAGGGGTGGTAGTAGTGGTAGGCATCTGGCACCCCCTGGGTAGAGGTGGTAGTAGTGACAGGCATCCAGCCCCCCATGGGTAGAGGTGGTAGTAGTGGTAGGCATCTGGCACCCCCTGGGTAGAGGTGGTAGTAGTGACAGGCATCCAGCCCCCCATGGGTAGTGGTGGTAGTAGTGGTAGGCATCTGGCACCCCCTGGGTAGGGGTGGTAGTAGTGACAGGCATCCAGCCCCCATGGGTAGAGGTGGTAGTAGTGGTAGGCATCTGGCACCCGCTGGGTAGGGGTGGTAGTAGTGACAGGCATCCAGCCCCCCATGGGTAGAAGTGGTAGTAGTGGTAGGCATCTGGCACCCCCTGGGTATGGGTGGTAGTGGTGGTAGGCATCCAGCCCCCATGGGTAGGGGTGGTAGTAGTGACAGGCATCCAGCCCCCATGGGTAGAGGTGGTAGTAGTGGTAGGCATCTGGCACCCCCTGGGTAGAGGTGGTAGTAGTGACAGTCATCCAGCCCCCATGGGTAGAGGTGGTAGTAGTGGTAGGCATCTGGCACCCCCTGGGTAGGGGTGGTAGTAGTGACAGCCATCCAGCCCCCATGGGTAGTGGTGGTAGTAGTGGTAGGCATCTGGCACCCCTGGGTAGGGGTGGTAGTAGTGACAGGCATCCAGCCCCCCATGGGTAGAGGTGGTAGTAGTGGTAGGCATCTGGCACCCCCTGGGTAGGGGTGGTAGTAGTGGTAGGCATCTGGCACACCCTGGGTAGAGGTGGTAGTGGTGATAGGCATCTGGCACACCCTGGGTAGGGGTGGTAGTAGTGACAGGCATCCAGCCCCCCATGGGTAGAGGTGGTAGTAGTGGTAGGCATCCAGCCCCCCATGGGTAGATGTGGTAGTAGTGGTGGGCATCTGGCACCCCCTGGGTAAGGGTGGTAGTGGTGGTAGGCATCTGGCACACCCTGGGTAGAGGTGGTAGTAGTGGTAGGCATCTGGCACCCCCTGAGTAGGGGTGGTAGTGGTGGTGGGCATCCAGGCCCCTATGTGTATATGTGGCATTGCTGATGGCCATCCCGCCCCTATGGTGCTGCTGTTGCTGGTGTAAGTAATTTCTGCATCCCTCTGTGTGTGTGTGTGATATGTCGGGTACGTGTAGTTTGTTTTTGTGGTTGGTGTCTGACTTACCTTCTGCGCCGTACGCGTCCGTGCCTGTTCCGGTAGTAGATGTAGAATATTGGTAGGATCGGCACAATGGGATTCATGGTTGGTTCGTCTTTCTCTTTGCTTCGCCTCGTCCTCGTCGCTGGCATGTTCGTCTCGTAGCCGTGGATCGTGTTGTGGCGCGAATCGGAGCTTATGTGCGCCTCTCCCGGATGCTTTGACGTGCCGTGAGTAGCGACGGGTTCGGCGCGTACGGAATGCGCATCATACTTGTCCGGCCGGACGGGGCTGCATTTTGGCTTCCGTGCGACTCGATTTTGCGTTTCCGGATCCGCCTCGGTCGGATGACAGGACCTGGATTGGGTGAGTACGACTGGGTCGGAATCTATGCAGTTGTGCGCATCGTACTTGCTCGTTCGGAATAATGTGCGGATCGGTCGGGAAACAGGCATTCGCCTGGCTTTTTTCCCGGCCGAATAGTGTTAGGTGCGCCTCCGACCGAGATCGGAATCGGCCCCTAAGTGTTTTGGGAAAAGCAAGTGGAATACAGTTAAAGACATATGCCAGTTTGGGGATTATGGACCATTTAATCAGATTTACTCTGCTATAAATTGTCAGTGGGTGATTCCTCCACTTGGTAAGCAGCAAAAATGCCCAGATACTTAATCTCAAAGTTTACCTCCCTGTAACAGCCAGTTGTATTCCAACACACAATCTCTGATTTAGCTCTATTAATACAGTATCCAGAGAGAGACCCAAACTCCTCAGCCAGCTCTTCCACTCTTGGAATGGTTTTTGCAGACTCAGAACATGTAAATTATAAGATTGTCGGCATACAGACAATTATTCCTCAAACCCTGTGAGGTGGAGGGGATTACCTGTCAATCCCTCCTGAGTCCGGGGGCAAATGGTTTAATGTAGATATCGAACAGGAAGGGAGAGAGAGAGCACCTTTGCCTACTACCTCTAGAGATACTAAACCTCTTAGTCAGGGACCCGTTAAATAAAATTTAGGTCAACAAGTTTCTGTACAATTTTTGGAGGGTTGATATAAAGGTCGGGCTAAAATCCAACACTTATATTCCCAACCGTCTCTATCAAAAGCCTTGGCAGTGTCTATTGTTACTAGTGCTAAGGGGTCCAAGTAAGTGGAAAAAAGGTCGATTGAGCCTACGAGTTGCTGGATGAGCTTGTGGATCTGCCGTTTAGGAACAAAGCCCGTCTGATCAGGGTGGATAAATTGAGGCACAAGATTGGCCAGTCTACCGGCAAGGCTACTAGCGATTACATTATAATCTGCACCTAATTGGCCTGTTTGAATCAGCCTTCTTAGGATCCTTGGCAGGTTTTAGAATTAACACCAAGGTGTCTTCTCTCCATGAGTCTGGTATCTGGGCATTTCCAAAGTAAATAGAATTGGACAAATTTCCCCAAACAGGTATTATCACCAACCTTAATAACTTATAGAGTTCGGAGGGGATAGCATCTGCGTCTGCTGCCTTCCCATTCATAGCTCGTTTCAGGTGTCCCCAGATTTCAGCTCTAGGTATTTTGAGATGCTAAGGAAGCCTTTCCCAGATCTGTAAGCCTAGGGAGATCCCTACCCCTCAACCACCTCCTAAGCCTATAGTCTGGATAGACCACCTCCCTATAGAGAGATGAGAATAAGGGCTACCACATGGTCCTGCATTTCCCCTACCTTATTGGAGCCATCCCCTGTGGGTTAATTACCAGCTCTTTAATGTTATTCCTGGACCTCTCCAATCTTGCCTTCAACGCCAATACTGTCCCGCACCTCTACCCATGCTCAAATAACCTCAAACACTTGGCCTGCCATTTCATGGTACACTTCCCTTAAAGCTTAATTTTGTAATTCAACTGCTCTTCTTCCAACCTCTTAAGTGCTAGGTCTCCACCCACCCCTTCTTTGTCTGTAAGGTAGTATCCAGTACCACTATTTCTTGCTCTAAAGGGCTAAGCTCTTCTCTAGCCAGTTTGTTCTTAAAGGATTTTTGACTACACAATACCCCTAGTATAAATACTTTGAAGGTGTCCCAGAACAATGGCAAGAGGGGTAAACCCTATATTATCTGAGAATAAATCACCACTATCTTTCTCCAGGATCTGACCAATTCCTGCATCTAAGATTAGAGCCCGATTAACCGTCCACCTAAAATTGTCCCCTTGAACAGGACACTGCACAAGCATACTCAAGGCTGAATTTTCAAGATGTGCCCCAGCAAATAATTGACTTCTATTACCCCCTACACAACAGAATTAGCTTTTTTTGTCAAATATCTTTATAGCAGATTTTAATATAAAAACAACACAAGAGGGCAATACCACTAATAGATACTGAGGATTATGTTGAGTAAAGAGTACAGTTGAGAAAAGGGAGTCATTCTTTAATTTCATCATACAGAGAAGAAACAATCAATCACATAGTACAACTGAGCCATAAAGTGCATTCAATGCTAAAAAAGATTCCCATACCTATTCTCCTAGGTAGCTACAACCGCTCACAATGAGCCGATAGGCCTTAAACCCCCCATATAGTAAAGTGAGTAAGTATGACCCTCTTTATCAGCTAATGTTATTATGAATTGCATTCCATAGATTCATCATAAAAGCAAAACCTCGGAACCCAGTACAAATTGCTATGCAGTACAACCAGGCCATAAAGTGCATGCCGTGCGACAGGAAATTCCCATAATTATTCTCCTGGCTAACTACAAACTGTAACTATACCTACAAAAAAAGTGCATAGCTGTGACCCTTTCTATTAACTATTACTATTACAGACTCCATCGTACCAGCCAAAAAATAGAAACTTAAGGGTAGTACTAAGCAAGCTGGTATTACTATTAAGTTAGCAATTGAGTCTTAAGATTGGCCATGACGCCTTTCTAGAAGAGGCGCCCGGACCTGTTTCTCCTTCTTGCTAGCCTTCTTGCCTCTTCATAGTCACAGAGACATTTCCATACATTGCTGGCAAGCACACTAGCCATTGGTGGAAGGTTGGGGGGTGCTATTGAGCCAGGCTGATGCAACGCATAGTCGCGCTATGGCCATGGCAACAAAGGTAAATGGATGAGAGGGCCCAGGGACCATATCGCCATGAAACCCCAGTAAGATGAGTTGGGGGGTTAAGGGGATTTTGGTTCTTGATCTGGTGTCAAAAAACCTACTGATCTCACTCCTAAGCAGTTCTAGTGAGGGACAATTACAAAACATATGTATCAGATCTGCCTCTAGATGTTGACAGCGTGGGCAGCAAGTGCAAACTCCCTCCCGCACTTGCCGATTTTCCTGCCTTGTAATATAGATCGGATATAGTTTTATAATGTTATGCTTGCAAGTTTGCTGAGAGTAGTAAAGTTCGAGCTAACTCCAGAGACTCTAAAAAGGAACAATCTGAAGACTCCAGCTTATTTTGGCACTTCTCTGCTTCCATCCCAAGGTCGTATTGTGAGAGGGAGTTCAATGCTCTGTAAATTTGGCTGATGGTGCACTGAGAGTCCCACTACTTTCCCCTTGAACAAGACACTCCACAAGCATACTCACGGCTGAATGATCTGAGATATGCCCCGGCAAATGTTTGACCACTATTACCCCTTCCATTTTTTTATTTATTTATTTGAAAAGTTTTATAAAGCACGAACAAGACCCAGATGGGTATCAGAGCGCTGTACAAAAGAAACTAACGTTGAATTGAGGAAACAGCATGAGTACAATACAATAAGGCAACATAAGAGGAACCTGAAACATAGAAAGTAAATGGGAGTGCCAGGGGAAGACGAGGTAGCACATGATCAAACAGGTAACAGCCCTACTAGACGGGGCCATGAAGTTTTAGAAGAGCACTAAGTCAAAAGAACAACATAATACATTTCAAAACACAAAGTAAAAATGATTGTCAAGCAAGCGAAGGAAGTGTCTAGCAAATGTCATAGAGGCTATAGATCATGAAGTTCATCCAATAGTAGCCATTTGACCTGTTTTTTTAATAAAGCAGTCGAGGGGTTGGCTCTGATCTCCGTCGGAAGGGCATTCCAAATTCTTGGAGCCAGCCCTGAGAAGGTGCGATTGTAAGTTCTTTTCTTGTTGAATTTAGGAGGTTTCAGTAGTAGGGTATTGGAGCTTCTTAAGTTTCGACTGGAACTGGAGAGCTCGAGTTTTTTTGCCAGGTAAACGGGGGTATTGAAGTGTATAGCCTTATGTGTCAGACATCTGGAGAGGAGATCTTCAAATAAAGTTGAGTGTCATCCGCGTACATATGGTACTGAATGCTAGCATCATTCAGAAAAGCAGTTAGAGCTTCCATGAAGATATTGAAGAGCATGGGCGAGAGTGCAGATCCTTGATGTACCCCAATAGAGACCGTGAAACTGGCAGCCAGAGATTGGTTGACTTTGATTCTTTGGGTTTGGTTATGCAGGAAAGAGGCGAACCAATTTAAGACCGGGCCAGATAACCCCATCCTATATTGAAGAAGAGTAATCAAGTTATCATGTTTGATAGTGTCAAAAGCAGAGGACAAGTCCAGAAGGATTAGAAGACAAGGAGCATCTTGGTCAAGAGCTCTCAAGGCATCATCAACAATGTAAGTTAGAGCTGTTTCTGTACTGTGACCTGTTCTAAAGCCCGATTGGTGTTGGTCTAGGAGCCGAACTTTCTCGATGTGGTCGCAAAGCTGTCTGTGAACGCATTTCTAGAGCAATTTCGCTAAAGACATGAGGCTGGTGATCGGACGGAAGTTATTGGGATCTGTTAGGTCTGCATTAGGCTTCTTGGGGATGGGTGTGACTTGCCCCATTTTAAGGCAGTCGGGAATCCTGCCCTGTAAGTGAGATTGTTGGATGATCCTGGACCAGAGAGGGAGAATGGCCGCGTTGAGGTCTTTGAGCAACATAGCGGGAAGTGGATCACTGAAATGGTTGGAAGGTTTAAGAGACGCCAAGGAATGTGCCAACTCCTCCATATCCGGGAGCAGGAAGGAATTCCAGGAAGCATTGTTTTTGGGAGTGTACTTTGAGAATATAGCAGAGCACACACTGTCGAAGGTACTGCCGAATACAAGGTGCTCATAGACAACAGGTTAGTAGTGGCACGTTGAAACTCCCGATCAATACTTCTAGACTTTCCAGAAAAGTACGCTGAGAAGTCCTCCTCATTGGGTCCAGAGGTCTTGATTGCCGGAATAGGATTGGAATATTGATTAGCCTGTTGTTTGATGATATCAAACAGTTTCTTGGGTCGGTTTTTAGCGCTGTCCAGCTGAACCCTGAAATGATCTGTTTTAGCAATGCTAATGTGTTTGTTATATGAGCTTCTCATCTTTCTTAACTGCTTGAGACTAGAGGTGGAGGGGGCATTTCTCCAATGTCTCTCAGAGAGCCTCAGTTTGCGACGTTCATCATTAAGGGTGCCATTGAACCAGGGTTTGGATTGTTTGCAAGGAATCCTTTTGAGTTGCTTCGGAGCGGCAGAGTCAAGAATATTTGACATGGAGTTGATGTAGTGATCCGTCAACTCTTCCAAATTGTTCATGTTAGGTAGAGGTTCCAGCAGATTCTTGCTCAAGTTGGAAAGATTAGAGATGTTGATGTCTCCCAGATTACAAGCCAGTTGTTTGTTTTTGAGCAGTTGACCTTGTCTGAGCAATACCTTTTCCCGAATGTGAAAGCAGATTTGGTGATGATCCGACCAATCACATGGAACAATGTCATCAAGTTGAATGATGTGATCTCTAGCTATAATAAGGTCAAGGGTAGCGCCCTTGTAGTGGGTGGGTCCGTTGCAGGCCTGAATGAAATTGAGGTCGGAGAGGAAAGCCTTAAAGGAGCAAACTAGCGGATCATTTGTGTCATTCCAGTGAAGTTTGAAGTCACCGAGGAAGGTATGGTTAGGGTGGAGGGCCAAGCAAGCAGAGATGGATTCCATCAATTGCTCTACGAAACGCAAGTTATCCCTGGGGGATGATAGATTGTGTGAAGCACACAAACAATCTTGCCCTTGTTCCAAATTTCAGTGACTAGGAGTTCACAGGCGGACAGCAGATCCTTATGAATCTGCTTCAATACGAGGCTAGAACGATGGATGCAGGTAATGCCCCCCACCCCCAGGTTTGATAGATCTATTGCATCTGATTATGTCATAGTCAGGAGGAATTACGATGTCGAGTATTAGGGAGGAGGAGTCATTGAGCCACGTTTCCGTAAGAATGAGGAGGTCCAATTCTTGTGATATGATGAGTTCGGAGATATCCGCTGCGTGTTTCACTGCTGATCTGCAGTCGAGAAGCATTGATTTGATATGAGAGTTTGTAGTTGCTTCCACTAGGTGAGACATGGCGACCTGAAGTAAGTTATCCTTTTTCATGGATCTAAAGTTAACGCTCGGTTCTCTATCCGGATCCGATGAGATAGTGGGTATGCTGCTAGGAGAGACCGCATAGTCATCATACGATAGTAAAAGTGCGAGCGTGTCATCATCAGACATCTGAGGCTAGAACCTAAGTGGTCTAGAATGGAGGTTGGGAAGGGGTTGAGAGGGACAGCGTGGGTTGCTAGGGTAAGTACCAGAGGACCTTACCATTCCGCCACTTATAGTATTTGCTGGAGGAGTAGGAGGATCAGTTCCCGGGGGAGGATAGAGTTTGCACAACTTCTCATGTTTCAGTGAGCAGTGTAGGAGGGTCTGGAGGTTATCCTTTACAGTAAGGAGGTCCAGATTCAGTTCATCCAGTTTCTCCTCAATCAGGCGAAGGCTGTCACAGTCAGGTACCAGCCCAGAATAAGATGACGGGAGAGGCCCCTTCTCCTCACAGCGCTTGCACCGGGAGATGGCCCCCTGCTTGAGTCAGTTATGGGATCCATGGGTGGGGTAGGATTGGTATAGATGATGTCAGGGTTCTGAACAAGAGGTTGAGGAGAAAACCTTTGAGGTTGCAAGGGGGGGCCTGTGGTAGTATCCTGTGCAATGGAAGTAGAGATATAAGAGGCGGAAGGCCGAGGAGGGTTCAAAGCAAAGGGGGGCCCTGAAATAGTATCCTGTGCGATGGGTGTAGAGATAGAGGAGGAGGGAGGACGTAAAGGGTTCGAAGGAGGGGTGCTGGGGTTTAAAGTTGTGTGCAGGGTAGGAGAAGCAATCAGATTAGAGTTACTGGTACTAGGAGAAGCAGTCAGATTAGAGTTACTGGTACTAGGAGATGGGAAGCATGTAGTGTCAAGGTTGGTATTGGGAATATTACGAATAGAATGACCTAAATTGGCAGGATTAGGGTTATTAAGTGAATTTTTAATCTTGTTAAAAATACTGTCAAACCGATTCAAATACAAGTCAGAAGCTTGAATAAGGATGTTGCCGTTATTGTAGAGAGAGATGGTCAGTTCCGCATTGAGGAAACGAGACGGAGTTATGTTGATACGGAACCCGTGTGGGGTTTTACAAAGAGCCTTGGAACGAAGCGTATCAGTAAAAGCTCTTCTCCATTGGGCTCTTCTGGTTGTGTAGAAGATAAGGTCTGTCACCACTACGCCCTTAGATGCACGTAGGTAAGTATCAGAGATGAGAGTTTCAGGATAGCGTTTGAGTAGATTGTGTTTAAAAGTCTTAGCTGCTTTCTTCGAGCGGTTGGGAGGGTTGATGGCTGTATTATCAACAAAAAAATGATCTAGCCTAGAAAAACAGCCATACTTCTTGCTACGGTATGTGTATCCCATCTCCTGACCCATTAAATGTGGCCACACATTCACAAGCCCCATATCTTGCAACATGCTTTTCAAGGCCTGTCTGGTCTTAGGTGTATGAATACACTCCCTTTTGATAGGTTTATAAAGGTTGATGTCCATCAAAGTATAGACATCATCCCCAACAATGGCCAGTAATGGGGATTCCAATAGGTTACACTCCAGGGTCAAAAGGTAGGATGGGTCATCAGTATTAGGGCCATACCCGCACACAGAAAATTATAGTTAGAGCATCTCCTCTGCCCCAAAACCCACCTACCTGAGCTGTAATTTTTAGAATTCAGCAATTCCACCCTCACTCCTTTCCTCAAAATAATTGTGGCCCCCTTTGGAGTATTCAGCTTGGTCGGAGACTGCATAATTCTCAATCCTCTTTTGTTTTAAGAAAAAGGGCCCTACTCTAGATCACAGTCAAATGAGTCTCTTGCAAGATCACGATATAGGCCATGCTATTTTCGAAATACTGGAGCACAGATCTCTTCCTCCCCTAGACCTGAGGTCATTTGGATTCCAAGTTAAAAACCTGAATTCCATACCTGCCCCCATTTAATCCAAAGATTTGCAAAGGTGACACCTGCCCAAATTATGCAATTTACTAGCCATACTGTGATTGCTTTAGAAGAGAGACACTTCAGGTTTCTTCTAAACGGTTCTCTATGGGCACTCTGAATCTCCTACTCAAGATTCACGTCAGTCCGATCTTTGAGGCCCAGTCTCTGAGGAGGGTTATATTGAAACTCTTCATGACTCCTCTCTCCTCTACCTCTGGGACGTTTAGGATTCAAATATTATTCCTCCGGGACTGGCTCTAGATCCTTTCCAGATCCAGCGCTCAAAACTTGGTTTTGCTTTACCAGCGCATTAATGCCTGTTGCATTCTTTTGTATATTCTGCTTAGCCTGGGTGACCTCTTCTGCCAGCACTCTAGTTCGTTCGACCACTTCATCCAACTTTTTACTCAGGAGGCTTGAATCCCCATTTAATTAGCCTCATAGACCTCAAATCTATTTTTAATCTCAGTCTTGAGGCCCAGCAAGATTGACACCAATGATCCATCTGGCTGTGCTAAACCGTCTAGGTCCCATCAAGCCCATCGCTAACCAGTGAGGAGGCCATTTTCTCCTGTTGTTCTCCCTGACAAGGTTCTCATGTCCCCTCTCTCCTCACAGGAGGTGCAAGGGCCTCTAATCTGTAATTGATGATTATCTGGGGCTCTTACTTAATGGGTCCAGCTGCCTCAAGGCCAGCAGATATAATTTATATATCCATGTTATTGACAACTGTCTCTGTTCCTACACAGCCACAACAGAAGAGCCACCCTCAGCACTCTTAGAAGTGAAGCCATAACCTTAAAAAATTGTTTTTAAGGATGGGGTAACTTTAATCTGGGTAGTAGCCTTTTTCCTGCTCCTACCCTCAGCTCTCTCACAACTTGTTTTGTCTTACGTTTTATGGCCCCAGTACCCTTCCCAACACAAATACCTTTTTTAAAGATAGATTCAGGGCCCGCTTAGGAGTAGTTTGCACCAGGCCAATCACTGGGCCTTATCTCGGAGGCACCCATAGAGGGGAGTTTATGCAGGACTGTGTGCAGTGTATATCTTGAGCGCTGACTCAGGTAAGATTCTCTCTCGTCCATAGAGGCTAATCCCAAACCAATGACGAGTGAAAGTTCACCCCCTTCGACCCCACAGAGCAGCCGCTGAGACCTGGACACCCTTACACCTGCAGAGACGCAAACATAATGTCCTAATTCTCCCCCGCTCTCATCCCGGGCCCGTTCCTCCAGACTTGTGCTGGACCTACTGTGTGGGTAAATCAAAAAAGGGGGCCCCTGGGTTGATGCATAGGAAGAGATTCAGGGGAAACAACTACATGTAACTAAGAAGCAAAACAAACTGCTTGAAACATTTTTTTTCCCTTTAGCGGAGTATCTCGCCATATTTAGGGGATGCTTACCTCATCATCCACGGAGTCATAGAGAGTGTTTGTGTTTATGCGCCAGGACTATTGAGTAATCAAACATCAGGCATGATTTTATATTATCAAAAAATATATAGATAATTTATTATGCATGTCATCATATAAAAATACATATATCTATACACATCACAATACATAACATGACGATAATACTAAAATTCAACAAGGGGAAGGTATCCCAACCAATCAAAAAATGCCCCACTAATACTCAAATGAATATGCCCCAATACTCCATACATTCATTCAAACCGTGCTCTACATTCACACCCGCAAAACAACCAACTCATCAAGACAATGAGAACAAACCTAATATTGAAGACAAAATGTATTGATAAGCTAACACATGGGACAAAATTAGCACCCACTACACCACTTTAGCCCTATAGGAACATTACACCCATATAGGGGCTTACCTATTTTAATTAGGCTAGAGCTACCACAGGAATAAAAACACAACAGTTGGACTTCTCTAGACTTATTTTATCCCACCCACTTAGTGCACTACCCAGCCCTCACACCCGCACACACCCTACGGCTTCTTCAAAAGATCTCCGCCAAAGAGCCCCGTTCGCGGGTGCCTGTCGGACATTGCAGCGCCTGCCCGACGAGGAGCAGGCCCAATAATGAAGCATGACATCCTCCGGGGTGTGGGAGGGCATCACAAAGAAAGACCTCCCTTTCCCTCCTTTTCCCCTAGGAACTGCACACCCCTTTGAGACATATTCTCCCCTTGGAGCTTGTGTGCAGGACCTGCTTAAATATAGCTCCTGGTTCCCCTTGTTTACGACAAAATTAGCAGCACATTGTTTTTCAAAATTCAGTTCTTTTACATGAATATGTCCTTCAAGTAATTCCTATTTATACTTGATTATTGTGACATTTAAAGCAATTATTGTCATCATGTCTTATTCATAGGACCTGTGCCGATGCGCATTTCGGTGAAGACCTGTAGATATGGTCACACCTTCTTCAGGGCGCTTAAAAGATCAACATTTCGGGCAACAAAAGAGGGGCTGTACATCACTGGCATCTCTGAAATAGATATAATACATCCATAAATAAATCTATTTAGTATATATATATATATATATCCAACAAAAACTGTTACACATCCCAGTATACGTCACCAAGGAAGAATGCACAGAGCTGCCACTCGATTTACGATAAAGCGTATGTTTTTATTTCACATACGGGCAACAAAGAAACAATAAACACAACGTGTTTCGGAGTTCCAACGACTTTTTGCTCACGGGTTAGGCGGGTGCGTGTTTTTCAATATATTTAAAGAAACATGGTGTACAAATTCATAAACATGAAAAAAATGCTGTGAATGTACGTTTTGTCAATAAAGTTAAGCAGTTTTTCAACCTGACACGATAATTCATTTAGCATGTGGATAATTTCATAATAATGTGGAAAAACAATCCTACATAATTAACATAAACAAAATTTCAATTGGGAAGCCGTAATGCATAAATACATTCATGATAAACATTGTATAGTTTGCATGCACTAACAATGTCACTAGCATACCCTTCACATGTATTACCTTGTGTATAAGGCATACATTAATCTGATGCGTCTGCTTTGGTGCATTAGTCAACATGGTTAGAATATTCAAGCCCCGGTGGGTCAATGTAGTCACCATCAATAATTACATGCACCCGTAGTGCTCAAATTATATATATATATATATATATATATATATATATATATATATATATATATATATTTGTCCTCTCACCCCAGGAGCACGTGTGTATATATAGGTATATATATATGTATTTAGTATATATATATATATATATATATATATATATATATATCATTCTACAAATTTAGTCCTTAGTGGGGAGAACACTTTACAGCTGGTGCTCGCGGCGAGAAAAGGGCCAGTTCTCGCATATATATTTCCACAAAACGAAGAATACGTGGCACTCTCCTCAGTTAATTCAGCTCTTTATTCAGACAAAAGCTCTCCTCCTTCTACGAGTTTCGAACTTCCTTTCCCATACATCTTTAAACTTTATTAAATACATTTGTAACTGATGTCTTGAATAAGTTCCTTCATATGAACTCTTCACCCTCATGTTCCCAGGGCACATCTCCGCCGACCTTGGACTCGTGTCAAATCCTTAGTCATCTCCCAGGCTTCCGTATCAGGGCGCATGCGTCGCGCCATATAGGTTTGCTCGATTCGGACAACTTTAACAGGCCCAAATACGCACTAATAATAAAGTCAAAAAGAGAAATGTTATTCTCAAAAATAAAATGGTTTCACTCTATACCTCCAACCTCTACTCTATCCCATACCATTTGTTATTTCTCTCTCTGCATTTGCGTTAGTTATAAACCCATTTCTAATTTCAGCAAAACAGGTGCCATGCATGTGAGCTTTCAAACGGCCATTTTATAGCTCTTTGCACAAGCGCCAGAATTTCCCTCCAAGCGAAAGCACGTCATACTACGTAGATGCAGTAGACGCATGCGCAGTAAAGATCCCATGTTAAATGCGTCCTAGTCCTATGTCCGTGTTATTTGCAGTTAGTAAACACATAGGCAAGCTTCATTCTTTTCCCGCGTATAATGAAAAATGCATATTATTAATCACGAGACATGTCATTAGTAATTCGCTAGTAAGTTAAATCAAGGAGATTGCTTCTGAGCAAGTGTCGTGTCCGAGACCTTGCTCCATCACGTGACCAGGAATGCCCACCGATGTCGGGTGCTTCAGGTACGAAGAGGTAAAGCTTGACTCTGCGGCAACGGGGACCAGGAAACGTCGACGATGACCAGAGTCCGCAGGCGAGCTGTCCCACAAAGGATGTCGAGTGCTGAGAGGTCAGTTTCCGGATTGGAGACCAACAAGCCTTGGCAACTGCAACCCATGCGGTCAGAGAAAAGATGCTTCGGTGAGGACCAGCAAGGTCCTGGGGACTCCCCAAGTGATGGAGAGTCAGGGCAAGTCTGGAGCAACCAGGAAAGCCTACTGAAAGTTAAAGTTGCCTTCTCAGGGACCCACAGGTCAACGGACCAGGGATCGCAAAGGGACCTCGAGAGGAATCATACAATACTAGCCTACGGAACACTCGTGGAGTGTAGGCCAGTAATCTTTGGTGGAAACACTGCTCGGGGCTTGGACTACATGTAACCCAAAGCACAGCCTCAGGGATTGCCTAAAAGCATATGCTGCTGCAAATGTGCACGGTGTCCAGGGGTTCGGGTTGCACGGTCCCCACGAGGGCTGCGGGTCTCAGGTTTGCTGAGAGCACTAGTCGGCCTCGGGGAAGCTTGGGCACCCACCTCTGTGTTGCAAAATCTTTGGAGTCCGTCGGGAGCTGTGTAGATGCAAACCGGTCAGATGCGTTGAGGTGCCTGCCTTGCAGGGAAGTAACTCCTTTACTCCAAGGGAGATTCTTCAGTCGTCCAGCAAAGTGTAGATCGTCGAAGGTTACTTGGTTTCTGTAGCAGAGTTTAGTCCAGGTAATATCTGATGTCCTGTAGTCAGGTTTCCTATTTTATACCCAAGGAAGGGGTGGGACAAACTCTGGGGACCCACCTATGGGAGGGTCAGGACAGAGGGGTGGCTACACCCATGTCCTTTGTCCAGTTTCGCGCCAGAGCAGGGGCTGATAGCCCCTGCAACCGGTTTGAACTGGACTATGCACAGGGACACCAAATGTGCCCCCAGTGCAGACATCAAAGCACTCTCAGAGTGCACCCACCCAGCCCCAATACACTAAAGCCTGTCTGGGAGTTGGTCACATCTCCCTGTGACAGGAAACCTATTGTCCAGCCTCCCCTGCCGGAGTTTCGTCCAGCAGCAGGAGGGCAGACTCGTGTCTGTGGCTGGCAGCATCCATTTTGTGATTCCAGGGCTCTGTGAAGCTGGTACCGGGTTTACCGGTGCTGTCATATTTCTCCCTCTAGGAGGGAGGAATCATACCTCCCACACCAGTTACTGGTGTGGAGGTATGATTCCAAGGTTTTTGACACCAAACACGACATAATTCCTTGCAGCCGTTTTAAAGTTAGCATTTACTGCGAGGTTATAATGCACTTAAGAGTATATGGTTGGCTGCATCACAGACAACCCCGGAATAGTGGTTCCGAAGGCTGCAGAGGGGCTCTGCTCATGCATGGGCACCCTCTCACATAAAACCCAGCACCCTGCCTTCAGGATTGATAAGGCCTGCCATAGGGGTGACTGATAGGCTTATATGTGCAGTGATTCGGATAGATATAGTGTACCTATATCTAAGTAAGGGGTGCATGCACCATCTTACACAGGCTGCAGACCTGTTGTGTCATTTTGAATGGCCTCTCAGGGGTGGCATAATCCATGCTGCAGCCCCTGAGAGGCCTCTGGTGTACCTATGCCCTGGGTACATAGTATACCATATACTAGGGACTTATAAGGGTACCCCAGAATCCAATCTGGAGTGTACCTAAAGTACATGAGCAACCAATTTAGGGAGAAAGCAGATAGACTGTGGTCCTGATTAGCAAGATCCCAGTCACACTAGTAAAAAATCAGCAAAACACCAGAAAAAAAGTGGGGGTAACCATGCAGTCAGATTCCACCTTCCTACACCTCCTACCGAAGTATTCAGTCAAACTAAACTAATAGAGAGGCGTGCTAAAGCCTAGGATGCCTACCTCTATCTGTTTTAGAATTTAGCTGAGAGGATTGACAAGGGAATCTCCTGCAAGCTAAAGTGACACATTCACCTTGAGTCTTCCCATTATACCCAAGTCATAGAGGTCCAGAATGAACCCTGAACCTTCCTGTTGACTGGTCAGTCAACAAAGACATATATGCTGACTGGGTATCTCACCACCACAGCACTCAGTTGAACAACACTATCTAAAAACAGAAGAACTACAGAAGGGAATTATTTGTATGGTGAATAAGGTTGCAATTGAATGTCATGACACCCACACAATATTGGTCTGGATTAAAGATTCCCTAGGGCTTTAATTGGGTTGAGGTCCTCACAATTGGGCCCAGGAAGGTTTGAAATGTTATCTGGAAATGGACCCACTGGAGACCTAGAATGCCAACATAAGACTGCAGCTTATAAGATTTTCAACAGGTAGTCAGCAAAGTATGAAAGAAGGGATGTCCTTGATGCTCTCTGTAAACATATACTTGATAACAATCATATAACACTGTTTCTATGGGCTCTCTTGAAGTAACTGCTGTGAAATGAATCTTCTGGTAAAAATATCTATTTACAGCCCCAGTGTGGACCTCAGATAGGCACACACTATGTACAAAAGATACATAGAAAAGCAAAGGTAGCAGAAGTAAGGGAACACCTGACCTCCCAATACATCTTGGTGTCTTTCCTCTTGTGTCCTCCTGCCCTGCAGCTGCAGAGCTGTGTATCCCACCTCACCCTCCATTGATGAATGTCTAAAACTGTTCTTCTGAACAGACTGTCTGAGTCTTGAGTTGAAGCTCTCAGAGCTAGGAGGCTGCGTCACAACTGTCTGCACCTTTCACAGGAACCAGAAGCCACAAGCTCTCATATAAAGATGTCAGATAGTGTAGTACTGTCCACAATCCCATGAGCAGCTAGTAATAGAGATCAAGCAATGGACATTTTCAACCTGACATATTGTAAAGATGAATCACGGCTTCAATTAAAGTTAAATATGTAACTTTATTAGGAACAAACAGGTACATGTCCCTCCAACAGCAATTCCTCTCTAACTGCTCATCCAGCACTATTCTGGAATCCTACTGTGTAACATGCTTCCAGTTACCATGACACTGGAAACACTCTAAGCCAGGATACCACATCTTCCCCCTTTATACAAAATCTAAACAACAACAGATATAATTTAAATAAATACATTGCAGTAACAAAGAAAATATGTAATGCAAAGTTACACCACAAAATATTATGAAGCTATGTAAAAATACAAGAAGAGGGTATGATATTAGTGAATACAAAACAACCACATATCCCCCTCTATATATAAAAAAATATTACACAACGAAACTTCTGTATTTCACTGATAAATTTACCAATATACCAGCACATGTTATCTTATTGGTGCTGTTGAAAGATTGTGCACCATCCTCCAAAACAGCTTCGTTATGAACACCAACAGACTGCAAAGAGGAATGTTTCAATCCCACATCTGTAACATCACCCCACATCCAATTCAAAGAAGAGGATTTCTTATCACTTTTGCATCTAGAATTTTTGTCAACATGAACACTATCACACTTAGCCATTCTACTATGATACCAAATTTTGTCATCACTTAACTTCGCAGATTTTGAGTAGGTAGTAATAACCTGCAACGGTGCAGAATATTTGCTTTCTCCTTTCTTAACTTTGGATCCAAGTTTTACCCTAACCCAATCTCCCACTTTTAAGTCAGCATCTTTAGTGCTGTGTTTCTTGTCAAAGTGAACTCTGTAAGACTCATGCATTTTCCTTAAATTAGATCGGACTACAGCAGGTGACCATTTGCCACATACTTTCTTAGAATTCCATGCAACATTGTCCTTTGTACAGGGTTCTCTGCCTCTCAAAATCCTAAAAGGACTATAACTAGTGCCAGTGGGTGTGATTCTGTAAGCCCATATAGTGCTAAACAATTCTTTTTCCCAATCTTTACCTGCACTTATGGAAGCTTGCACATTCACCATGATTACTCTATCGAAACGTTCCACTATACCATTTCCAGCTGGGTGATAGACTGGGGTTTTCCTCCCACAAATACCATTCCTTTTTAAAAAATTCAAGAATTTTTCTAAAGAAAATTGTGGGCCATTGTCACTAAGAATACTCTTAGGAATGCCTTCACGTATGAACAACTTTTCTAAAAAACTAATAACTTCTTTGGAGTAAAGATTTTCTGTAATTTCTATTTCTGGCCACTTAGAATAATTGTCAATGACAACCAGGATGTGTTTATCAATACCCATATCATCTTCAATAGGTCCTAACCAATCAATGCTTAATTCTTCCCAAGGATGATCAGGAATAAGTCTAGTACCCAATGTAGGTCTAAATACACATTGTGTTTTGTCAGATTCTCTACAAATAGAACATTGCTTGACAAACTTTTCTGCATCTTTATCAATGCCAGGCCACCAGTATGACATTTTGATCATGTTTTTTAGTTTGATAATACCTTAATGGCCTTCATGATTAATTTCCAAAATTCTAGCACGTAATTTTGAAGGAACAACAATTCTTTCACTTCTGCATAAGTAATTAGCATTATCAATTGATAATTTATCTTTAATTTCCCACATAGCTCTTAAATCACCTTGTAGAACACTTTTATTGGGCCAGCCCTTAATTAAAAAGTTACGAGCATCACACAAAATGTTGTCTTTCTGTATCCCATTCTTCTTTAGAAATAGCACATGCAACATCATATATGGCTGCTACATTGAAATCATCCCAATCAGCACACTCAGGGGCCGATTCCGATCTCGGCCGGTAGGGCACCGAATCGGATTCGGCTTAACCGGATCCGATTCAGAGCCCTATTTCCCGACCGATTCGTACGTGCGTCCGGGCGAGCGAGTACGATGCGTGCGCTCGCGAAATCTCCGACCGACTCGTTCGCAGGACCCGACCGCTCCGAGCGACTCGCACGGGGACGACTCGCACCGCGCAATGGAGACGTTCCCCGGCCGGGTAAGTACGATGCGCACCTCGACCGCTCCGACCTACTCGCGCAGTCCGGCTCCAAGGAGCTGTCGGAGCCGCACTTGGGGGTCCTTGTCGGACCCCCTGTAAGCGTAGCCGCGCGAGTCGCACACAGGGGGACCCATGGGTCCCCCTACACGTGCATGTACGGCGCGACCCGCATCGACGCGAACCCGCTGCAGGGGGCGCCCTTGTTCGCGTCGTGCCCATTGAGTCAATGGGAGCCCGTGTACGCGTCGTACGACTGGCTCCCATTGACTTCAATGGGAGTCTGACCGAATCGAGTCCGATAGCATACGTGCGCATCGTACTCGTTCGGTCGGGCTGCTAGGGTCCGATTCGGTCAGAAATCTCTCCGGGTCCGGCTCGGTCGGAGTGATTTCCGGCCTGAATCGGAATCAGCCCCTTAGGCCGGAAATCACTCCGACCGAGCCGGACCCGGAGAGATTTCCGACCGAATCGGACCCTAGCAGCCCGACCGAACGAGTACGATGCGCACGTATGCTATCGGACTCGATTTGGTCGGACTCCCATTGAAGTCAATGGGAGCCAGTCGTGCGGCAGCGTACACGGGCTCCCATTGACTCAATGGGCACGGCAGCGAACAAGGGCGCCCCTACAGCGGGTTCGCGTCGATGCGGGTCGCGCCATACATGCACGTGTAGAGGGACCCATGGGTCCCCCAGTGTGCGACTCGCGCGGCTACGCTACAGAGGGTCCGACACGGACCCCAAAGTGCGGCTCCGACAGCTCCTTGGAGCCGGACTGCGCGAGTCGGTCGGAGCGGTCGAGGTGCGCATCGTACTTACCCGGCCGAGGAATGTCTCCATTGCGCGATGCGAGTCGTCCCCGTGCGAGTCGGTCGGAGCGGTCGAGTCCTGCGAGCGAGACGGTTGGAGATTCCGCGAGCGCATGCATCGTAATCGCTCGCCCGGACGCACGTACGAATCGGTCGGGAAATAGGGCTCCGAATCGGATCCGGTTAAGCCGAATCCGATTCGGTGCCCTACCGGCCGAGATCGGAATCGGCCCCTCAGTCTCTACATGAGGTAGAGGAGATCTACTGAGATAGTCAGCCACTTGATTCCTCTTACCAGGTAAATATTCCACATCATATGTAAAATCCAACAATTTCAAACTTATTTTAGCTATTCTTGGCGTAGCTTTAAGTATACCTTCAGAAGTCAATACTTTGAGCACGGGTTTATGGTCCGTGCGTAAAGTAAATTTGGTACCCCAAACAAACTGTCAAAATTTCTCCATAGCCCACACCGTGGCCAACATCTCTTTCTCTATAACAGAGAATTTTTCCTCTGCAGGAGATAAAGAGCGAGATGCAAATACAATTGTTACTTCTTCACTCTTTTCATTAACTTGTGACAAAACTGCCCCAAGACATCTACCACTAGCATCAGTGGTAATGATGCTATGGGCAAGATTGTCAAACCCTTGTAAGGGAAATGCAGCAACTAGATCATGCTTTATTTTTTCAAAATCATTTTGAAGTTCCTCATTCCAAAAACATTCTTGTTTAACTTTGAGAAGCTGTCTCATACTATAAGTTTTAGTTGCAAAATGTTGTACAAATTTAAACTCAGCCAAGCCAAGAAAAGATCTTGCTTCATCTTTTGACTTGGGAGCAGAAGCATTGCTAATTGCCATGATTAAACTCTTTTTAGGTGAAATACCATCTCCACCAACCTCATGGCCCAGGTAAGTAACGGATTTCATTGCAAGTTTAATTTTTTTTAGTTCTGCTGTTAACCCTTTCTCCGCCAATTTACTTAGAACAGCTTTAAGGCGATCATCATGTTCATTTTTATCATGACCCATGACTAAAATGTCATCCTGAAAGTAGGTTACTCCATTTTGATTCTTGAACAGCTTGTGCATTAATCTACGAAAACGGCAGCTGCCGAAGCAAGACCGAATGGCATTGTAACAAATCTGTACCACCAAAATGAAGTTATAAATGCTGTTAAACTCTTACTACTGTCATGTAACTGAATCTGGTGGTACGCAGAAGTTAGATCTATAGTTGAAAACCATTTAATACCTTTATATTGTGCTAATAATTCATCTATCCTTGGCAAAGGAAACTTATCGATTATAATATTCTTGTTTAAATCTCTCAAGTCGATACATAGACGCAAACGGCCGTCCGGTTTGCGCGCTACGACCAAGGGAGCCAACCATTTTGCACTCTCAACAGGCTCAATTATGCCTTTTTTCTCCAAAGCATCTAATTCTGCCATAACTCCTTCTCTTACACTTATGGGAATATTCCTAGGTTTGTGACTTACAGGAATAGCGTTATCTTTTAGCACAATTTTATGAACGAAACCATTTAGTTTACCAATCTCACCTGAAAAAACAGTGGGAAACTGTTTAATGATTTCATTGACCAAATATTTATCCTCATCGTCTAAAAGCATTACTTGATTCTCCATTTTCGGATTGAGAATAATTCCTAGTTTTCCTTGGTCTATCCAACCTAAAACTGAAGGTCCTTTTTCTGAAACATATAATTTACCAAGTGCACTTCTGTCTTTAAATTTGAAAACTTCTTCCACAAACCCCACCATTGGAATTTTTTCTCCAGTGAAGGTTACTGGCTGAATGTCTAAAAGTTCTAATTATTTATCAATCACATTAGCGAATTTGTCTTCCCAAACTGTACGTTGTATAATGGTGTATGGTGAACCAGAATCAGGTACTATTTGTAAATGTACCCCACCAATACTTATTTCACATACTGGTTTTTTCTTTGACTTGGTACCTACGTTAAATGACGTTCTTAGTCTCACACATCCTCTATACATAGTATACCATCATCACTTGAAGGATCACTGTTTTCATCACCCTCAACGTCTTTGTCATCAATGCACCCCACTACTTTCTTGTTCCCTCTATTGATCCTCCTCCTACAAGCTTTAGCAAAATTGCCAATTTTACCACAAAAGGTGCACTTAGATTTTATAGCTGGACACTTCTTACCATTTGCAATGTGACCTTTATAACCACATCTAAAGCAAACAAAGCCTTTATCCTCTGTCTCACTTTTGCTTGAAGTTATGAATTTCTTACTCATCTCCTTGTATGGTC
Source organism: Calotriton arnoldi (assembly GCA_963921515.1). Lineage (NCBI taxonomy): Eukaryota > Metazoa > Chordata > Amphibia > Caudata > Salamandridae > Calotriton > Calotriton arnoldi. The sequence goes on from CAWUFW010008045.1 coordinate 323,897, forward strand.
ATCTATCACCTTTCTTCATTTCGGATTTTCCATGTGATATTTTACTAACAATAGTCCCTTCTTCATTTTTTAATGCAACCTTTGCACACCTTTTGACATCTCACCCTTTTTAACAATAGCAATAATTTCATTTAAAGGAGCATCACCACACACCCACACTTTTTCTTGAATTGCCGAATTGTTAGACTGCATAACTAATTGGTATCTAATAAAACTATTGGGTAAAGTTCCAAATTCACAATTGATGGTTAATTTTTTTAAGGAAGAAACATAGTCCTCAACAGACTCTGACTTGTTTTGTTTTCTCTGAAAAAATTTGTATCTATTAATTCCTACGCAAACCGTGGGATGGTAATGTGCATCTAAATCTTCCAAAGCCTCTAAAAAGGCGTTTGCATTTTCAGTAGGTCTTTTTTTCCATTTGATTATACACCCTAGAACCTTCAGGTCCTAGACTATGCAATAACATTTTATTTTTCCTAGAAGGTGTAAACTCATCCTCATTTTCTACTTCGAGTTCAGCAATATAATTTTAAAAATAATCTTTCCAGTTAGACCATTTTAATAATGGTTCACCAGGACGAGGAAGGAAAGGAACATGAGGAACTAGCCCATAGCTTTGAGAGGCTATGTCTGAATCTGAAATAAAATTTATAAAAGTAAGGATTGTGTAATGTATACCCCTAAATGTAGATATAAGTTCAATACTCTTATTTAAAGCAGAGTTTAAATCACATATGGGCGCAATGTGACTGAAAATGTAAAACTTAAATTGGTGTGCATATCCCCGTGTGCTCTTAATGAATGATAAGTCAAAATTAAGGTGTGCACATCACCGTGTGCTTCCGTGGAATAAGTCACTTTCCTAATACAGAATAATGTATGGCTGACATGCGGTGTGCATATCACCGTAGAAGTAAGTCACTCGCGCTGCAAAGTATTTGATATTAGTGAATAAATACCGTAGATAATATCCTGAAAATGCCTCCGGAAGGTCCCTGGAGATGGTCCGTGTGAGGAACGGCAAGGAAACTTGCTGGTTGCTAGGTGCGATGTAAACAAAATGGCGTCACGTAAGGTTACGTAACATGACCCAGCGTGGTGACGACTATCAAGGTGCGTCTGATCTCAACGCTTGACGTGGGATGACATCAACGTGCTCACACGTATCACCACGTCACATCAATAGAAATCGAACAAGCAAAGTGGAACGTCGCCGCCGCTCGAATAATGCGGCAGAGAGAAACATCCACCAACCGCCACACAACCAGGTAATTGTAATGTAGAATTCCCAGTCTTTGAAAATTCAATTTGCCATTTCCCATTCTTGAATGAATCTCTATAGAAGCTAACACGGGTCTTCAAACGAGTTCAATTCACGTAGACCTTGAATATCCACAATAGATGTCCAAGAATAAACACGAAGAAAGTGGTATCAAATTGTTGAAAACTATTCCATGTGAATAATTAGTAGATCTTCATAACGATCCATAGAGTACTTTGATCCTCTGCTTGCTCCTTTTCCTTTAGTTTTTTAAGTAGTTCGATGCAGAATGGTATGAAAATCCTTAGAAAAGATGAAGAATCTTGTAGATGAAGCCTCTTGAAGGATTTATTCATTGAAGTAACACCCATCCTCATCGCCAAAATGTAAAGATGAATCACGGCTTCAATTAAAGTTAAATATGTAACTTTATTAGGCGCAAACAGGTACATGTCCCTCCAACAGCAATTCCTCTCTAACTGCTCATCCACCACTATTCTGGAATCCTACTATGTAACATGCTTCCAGTTACCATGACACTGGAAACACTCTAAGCCAGGATACCACACATATAGTCATGTTTTATGTTTATATCATGTTGTTACAGTGTTCCCAGGCCTAGGTCCAGTCCATCTTAATATGGGATACCCAGGGGGGAGTCGCTTTGGTTACAAAAGACTCACTTATATAGCCTGAGTGTTATCCCTGTGATCCTTGGCGTGGTTCCCTTAAATCTTTACCTTCAGATCTCCTGTTTTTACTGTTTTTGCTGGCTTTAGGAATCTGGGCACTTTACCACTGTTAACCAGTCTAAAAGTGCTTGTGCTCTTTACTTAAAACATGGTAATATTGGCTTATCCAAAACTGCCATATTCAATTTACTTATAAGTCCCTAGTAAAGTGCACTACATATGCCCAGCTCCTGCAAATGAAATGCTACTAGTGGGGCCTGCAACACTGATTGTGTCACTCACTTAAGTAGCACTTTAAACATGCCTCAGGCCTGCCACTGCAGAGCCTGTGTGTGCAGTTTTAAACTGCCATGTCGACCTGGCAAGTTCACCCCCTTGCTAGGCCCAAACCTTCCTTTTTATTACATATAGGTAACCCCTAAGGTAGGTCCTGGGCAGCCCACGAGCAGGTTGCAGTGCATTTAAAACGTAGGACATATACTTTTAAGTTTTACATTTTCTGGTATTGAAATACTCTTAAATTCGTTTTTCACTATTGCAAGGCCTATTTCTCCCATAGGATAATATTGGGATTGCCTTATTACAGTTTATAAATGTGAGTTCCAACTGGGAAGAGATGAGTCCCCCAATTTGGGGTCTTTGGAATCACAATTTCAAAACGCAACTTATGGTGAAGTTGGATTTCAAATTGCAATTCCGTAAATGCCACTTTCAGAAAGTTGCTGCGGCAACAAATGATGGACGGAATGCTGAATGAATCCTTCAATGCTATTTTCAAGAATTTACCGTAGCTTGAACCTGTTTCTTCTTCCTAGGCCCGCCACAGGGCATTATGTAAAACATTGGATCTATTTAGCCAGAAATTGTACCAGATTTTGAGTGCCGCATATTTTCTCCCAATCTCCTGTTGGATGAGACCAAATTCCAATTGTACCGGAGCCGCAGAAGCGTTTTGAGGAAGAGAAAAAACTTTTTTGTACGTTTTCATTTGTAGAGTATCTAAAAGTTTTGCATTCTTGCCATTTAAAGCTATACTTGCATAAGTTACCGTCTGGAGTAACTTATGCAAGTAGTAGTAGCTATCACTGCCACTATCGGCTTGAATGATGGGCCCTGTAGTTTTTTTGCAAGGGCACAAAATGCATAGATAAGACCATTTCCTTTTTTTTCACGATATTGTTTTTGATTTTGGGAGTTCAATCGATCGCCTATAAATACCCCCAGATATTTATACATACAGACTACCTCTAAGGTTGTTTCTCCCAGCTTTATTGGCTATTGATGTCCTGGGCGATTCGTGATAGACATTGTTTTTGTAACATCAATTTCCAAAGCGTTGGCCTTGGTGAACATTGTTAACTCATTGAGTGCTCTTTGGAGGCCAACTCTAGTTAGACTGAGCAGAACTATATCGTCTGCATAACAAAGGTGCGTTATAGGTAATGGGCCCAGGCGTGGGGGGCTGAATGAATCAAACATTCAACCCCAGTCAAGAGATCTGGGGTAAATCCATCATTTGTGGCTCACTACGCCACCCCAGTTTGGGCCCAGCCATGTGCAAATCAGTCTTGACTCTGCTCCTCATGGGAACAGTCCAGCCCGAACTACTAAGACGGGTCCTTCCTGGACCGGAAACAAGCATTTTGGGACCGGTTTTGGGGTAACACCCCTCCTCAGTCAGGCTAGCTTGAATCCATTGGCACAATGAGCAAAGGACCCACGTCTGGGAATACCCATCCCACTTAGGGCAAAAAGTGCTGTGGCAACAAATGATGGACAGAATGCTGAATGAATCAAACATTCACCCCCAGTCAAGAGATCTGGGTTAAATCCATTGTTCTTTTGCTCACTACGCCACCCCAGTTTCAACCCAGCCATATGCAAATCAGTCTTGACCCTGCTTCTCATGGAACAGTCCTGCCAAGCTCAGTCCTCCCTGAACTGGAAACAAGCATCCTGGGACTGGTTTCAGGATAACACTCCTCCTCAGCCAGGCTAGCTTGATTTCAGTGGGCCATTGAGCAAGGGGCCCACGTCTGGGCATACCCATCCCACCTAGGGCGAAAAGTGCTGCAGCAACAAATGATGGACAAAATGCTGAATGAATAAAACATTCACCCCCTGTCAAGAGATCTGGATTAAATCCATCGTTCTTTTGCTGACTATGCCACCCCAGTTTGGACCCAGCCATATGCAAATCAGTCTTGACCCTGCTCCTCATGGGAACAGTCCAGCCTGAACTGCCGAGCAGGGACCTCCTTGGACTGGAAAGAAGCATCCTGGGACCAGTTTTGGGTAAACACCCCTCATCAGCCAGGCTAGTTGGAATCCAGTGGCACAGTGAGCTAGGAACCCATGTCTGGGCATACCCATCCCACTTCGGGTAAAAAGTGCAGCGGCAACAAACAATGGACGGAATGTTGAATGAGTCAAACATTCACCCCCAGTCAAGGGATCTGGGTTAAATCCATCGTTCGTTGGCTCACTATGCCACCTCAGTTTGGACCCAGCCATATGCAGATCAGTCATGACCCCACTCCTCATGGGAACAGTCCAGCCCAAACTGCCAAGTCCGGTCCTCTCTGGGCTGGAAACAAGCATCCTGGGATCAGTTTCGGGGTAACACCCCTCATCAGCCAACCTAGCATGAATCCAGTGGCACAGTCAAGAGATCTGGGTTAAATCACTACGCCACCCCAGTTTGGACCCAGCCATATGTGTAATCAGTCTAGGCCCTGCTTCTCCTTGGAACAGTCCAGCCCGAACTGCCTAACCGGGTCCTCCCTGGAGTGGAAACAAGCATCCTGGGACCGGTTTCTGGATAACACCCCTCATCAGCCAGGCTAGCTTGAATCCAGTGGCACAGTGAGCAAGGGACTCATGTCTGGGCATACCCATCCCACTTAGGGCGAAATGTGCTGCAGCAACAAATGATAGACAGAACGCTGAATGAATCAAACATTCATCCCCAGTCAGGAGATCTGGATTAAATCTATTGTTCTTTTGCTCACTTCGCCACCCTAGTTTGGATCCAGCCATATCCAAATCAGTCTTGACCCTGCTCCTCATGGGAACAGTCCAGCCCAAACTGCCAAGCTGGGTCCTCCCTGGACCACAAACAAGCATTCTGGGGCCGGTTTTGGGGTATCACCCCTCATCAGCCAGGCTAGCTTGAATCCAGTGGCACAGTGAGCAAGGGACCCATGTCTGGGCATACCCATCCCACTTAAGGTGAAAAGTGCTGCGGCAACAAATGATGGACGGAATGCTGAAGGTTTGGGCATCTCCTAAAAACTCTGTAGGTGGGTAAGTGATAGTAGTGGTAATTATAGGTATACTGGGCAATTACAAGAAAAACAAGACAATTGTAAAATAAAATCAATCCATTTCATCATGCATACTATTAAAGTTGAATAAAAACAAAATGAATTTACACAACGTTTCTTAGAAAGCGGCCTTTATCAAATCATCAGTTAGTAAGACATTGATCATTCATGGCAGAGCATCTTGCCTCTTTCTTTTGAGGCTTTTGAGAAAAATTGCTCACAAGGTAAAACATTCTTCAAACAATGGCAAAAACAGTAATGCTGGTCTTCTCTGATGGATTCAAGGGGACACCATCGTGAGTTTGAGGAGCTTGGATCTTAACTTAACACAATTGAAAATAAAAATAAAGTCCATAAAGGTTTCAAATGCGCTTCTGTCACTCCAGTAATATTTTGACAGAAAAGAACCACAATGCCCCTCTGTTCTGCTGCTTGGTAAGGGGAGCAGGCCTAAAATAAATCTAATTAGCAAGTGTCTGATATGGGCGATTTCCACATTCAGCGAGCACCTTTCAGGAAGAGGTGATGCCTTCATTAAGGTGTGACTGAATTGTCACATTTCTTCAGTTCTTTCAATTCTCTTGAGTCTGCCCTTGTGGCAGCTAACCTCTTCTTAAACCATGTCTATCGCACCCCTTGAGAGCACGTGGTTTACGATGAGGCACGTACTGTATTTATCAAGTACCTAAACCAAGGAACACACCAGGAATGCTCAAGATTTACTCTTCCGTTGTAACTGCTGTCAGGTGGTAATGTAAGACAAAACTATATCTTGGGGAAAAAGGAATATTGTTGATGAATTCCATCCAATATGTATGCAACAACGTGTGTTCTCAACACACGTCACTAGTGGTGAAGGAAGATAACCATGTGACCCTTATAAACCATTAAGAGATCTATGCTCTATCCACCATGTGCTATGCCCAACTGAATTATAGCCCCATTGGATTGCGTCATCAAGGAACGAGTCTTTGTTAATATTGGGCTCCAAGACAATCGGGTTCTAAATTCAATTCCCCAAGCACCTGAACAGGCCCACTTGTTCCAAACAGGGCATCTCACAGCATATGGATATATTCATAATATTTTGAGGGTGTAGACATATTATGTTGTATTTCTGCTCCTTAGTTACCAATTCTCTCATATCTATATAGTCAACATAAGCTGAAACCAAACATTGGAGACCAAGATGAGGAGGTGCGAGTTAAGTACTGTGTGATATGCTAAGCAGGACAGATATGCTTCAGGTGACAACTCCCTGAGAATCTCGGCAGACTTTGAGCAAGAAAGATGGCAGCATACATTCCTGTCAACCCTGCACCAGATGATGAAGGCATGTGTGTATTACCCTTGTGAGCAATATAGAGCTATATCTGAGGAGTTATTATACAGGTCTAAAATGCCCCCCAAAAAGAGGGTTAATGCCTACTTCCTCTATTTTCGACTCAAGAGCTTAATTACCCACTTTCTTCTTGTGTGATCCTGTAACTTCGGACTGCATTTGTTGTAATTTTTGTATGTTTAGGTTTAAGCCATAAGTACATTTATCTTTACTGATAATTGTTATTGTCTGTAGCCACAGTTTAATAATAAGGAATGTTTATCCCTTTGTTGCGCGTGGCTTCCATGGGAAGCCTCTACAGCATGGGTACTCACAAACATTTTCCAAGGGGCCGTAAGTTTGGTCTGTGATGTGACAGAGGGCCGCATTGATGCCAGCTGGGTGGAGGTTGGGCGGGGAAAGTTGACAGTAAAGTTTGTAGGGGAAGCAAGCATGATTGCACAATGCGAAACCAGAAAATCCCAGCTTCCCCACTTTATTAAATTGTGTGACGCTAGGCAATTGTTTTATTTCACTTTCCCACCCTTTTCTTCATGAACACAAATAAGAGGATCTCAAAATAAATGACTTAAGGATGTGCGTTGTACAAAACCTTCTCCTGTGTTTGATTTAATAAAATATAATGTTAATTTATAATAGGAACCCAGGTCACCCAAAGAGTGCATATAACAACTGATTTGCCTCTTTAGTTCACCATTGGCATTATTGTCAGGATAAGAGGGAAGAATTAATGTTTATAAATTCATGTTTAAAAACTATCACTTTTAAAATAATACTTCTCAATGCACTGATATAATCTGATAAACTAAGGTGAAAAGGTTCTGCAGGTTAATTTAATACACGTTTTACACTTTTGCTGCAAGATGTCTTTAAAAATAAAGATGTTCTTAAAGTTGAGCACTGCAGGACTCCCTAGTTACTTCCTTTCTTTAACACAAATGTTCCTTTATATACAAATGTTCGACTGGTTATTTAGCATCTTTATTATTGTTAGTGCTGAGACAGTAAATAGCAGCCCAGAGCTGCTGTTAACCCGGGTCCACATGTGAAGCTCAGGAGGGCCACATGAGGCCCCCGGGCCGTACTTTGAGTATCAGTGCTCTACAGTGTACACCAAATTCTAAATCTGATAACTCACTGCTATGACGTAGCCACAGTTGATAACAAAACTGGTTACCCACTGTTGCTACATCATAAAGGCTTTCCAGGCCAGACTGGAAGGACTCTCTGAGAGCCTTTCAGCACAAAGCTGCTTGTCTGCTTGGACTGAAAGCAGAAATTAAGACTGCAGGACGGTGGAGGAAGCATGGAAGGTGGTGGTGGTTGGCAATCGAGGGCAGGTAAGGTCTTTTTTTCACATTTGGTTCTGGGAGGAGAGGCCATGTTACATATGCCCCCCATTACTCCTCTTGTCCTGTGTTAAGCCAAAAGCAGGGGCAGATGATTTTGGCCTCTATATATAATAGTACTGATGGGTAAAAAGTGAATTATAAGGATGTTTTTCACCTTGGGGTTCTGAGTGACATCATAATCAACTCGAGCTTCACTCTTTGATGTCACTCTGAACCCTTAGGTGAAAAACATCCCCGTAATTCACTCTATATGTTATGCATGCCTTTCATAGTAAGCCTCTATAGTTTATACCAGATTCTGAGGGCCTCATCTAGAAGAAAACGATGCAACGTTGCGCCGCAAGCCATTTAGCTGCGCCGTGCTGTGTCTCTTTCAACGTACAGGGATGCGTCGTTTTAACAACAATACGATGCATCCCTGTGCTTTTCCCTGCACTGGCTCACAATTGGCTGCCATGCACCAGTGCTGGCACCCTTGCGTCATTTTGCAAGGGTGCCTGCGCTGCTGGGATGATTGTTTTTGTACAGGAAGGGACACCTTCCTGCACAAAAACAATAATTATTGGCATTTTCCTCTTTCTGTGCAGCACACATATAAAAAGGAAAAAACGAGAAGAAATAAAATATTTCTCCGTGCTGCGCCATTCCTATGCCTCCCCTGGTAAGGCGTAGGATTCTGACGCATTCCCAGTTTTGCAAAATGTTGCAAATCTGGGAATGAGTCAAGTTCCATGGATGTTGCGTGGGAACACCCACAGCAATACCCATGGAACACCCCTTTCAGGCTGAGTAATGCGTGAAAGGGACACATATTTACAAGGCCATGAAAAGTCAAACAGGGTGACTTTACATGGCCTTGTAAATATGGATGTCTATTGCGCCACCGGTGCGTTAAACAAATTGACACACCGGTGGCGCAGTGGGCTTGTAAATGAGGCCCTAAATCTGGTAATTGAACACTATAGCATAGCAACAGTTGATAACAAAACTTGTTACTCACTGTTGCTAAGCCATAAAGGCCTTCTATCCAGGATAGCAGGGCTCTCCAAGAGCCTGTCAGGGCAACACAGCTTGTATTCTTTGAGTTAAAGCAGAACGCACAGCTGCAAGAGAGGGAAGGAAGGCAGGGAAGGTAGTGAGGTCTGGTTAAGCATGGCAGGCAAGGTATTTTTTTTTCATTTGGTACAGGGAGGAGAGGCCATGTTATGTATGGCTCCACCATTACTCCTATGCCCCTGCATATCAGGTGAACGCAGGGGCAGATGATTATGGGAAGTTGTTGGACTTGGCCCTTTCTGCATAATCATCCCCAGACTTTTTGCCTTCCTGCTCCATTTTTTTCTTGCTGATCTCGTTTTTGTTGGCCTTAGGGCTCTGAGCACTTTACTACTGCTTACCAGTGCTAAAGTGCTGCTAATCTCTCCTCTAAACATGGTAAAATTGGCTTATACCCAATCAGCATATTTCATTTACTTGTAAGTAGGGTTGACCGATACTCTCTCTGCCGGCGGAATTGGCAGAATTTTGGCAACTCCGCGGTACGCTTGTAATGCAGAGTTCTGGCCAAATTCCACAAATCGCCGCATGGCAGAGTTTTTTCTCGTGTGTGCACACAAATGGTGAGTTGATGAGTGTGAGTGAGATTTGGTGTTCCCTGGTGCGATTTTCAGTCGCTAAGAGACACCTGGTGAGATTTTTCCAAAGCGGGCAGTCATGACAATTCGCGTCAGAACTTGCTGCCGCTTGAGTGGAAAATCAACTCAAGCGGCAGCAAAATCAACTCGAGTAGCTGTGTCTTCTGACGTGCTGTTCTAGCTTATTTGTCAGCGCAGAACGTGCTCCCAGCGCGAGCAACTCGACATACCTATTTCCGCCCATTGGTGGAACTCCGCTGAAACTCACAGAGTTTTTATGTAACTCCATGGAATTCAGTGGTCGAGTTCCGTCCACTCCTACTTGTAAGTCCCTAATAAGGTGGAACTACATGCACCCAGGGCCTGTAAATTAAATGGTACTACTCGGCCTGCAGGGCTTGTTGTGCCACTCATTTAATTAGCCTTGCAAACCTGTCCCAGACCCTGCCATTGCAGCCTGTGTGTGAGTTTTAAACCGCCATTTCAATCTGGCAAAATAAACCTTTTGACAGGTCTAAACCGTCCTTATGAATACATGTAGGTCACACCTAGGGTAGGCCCTGAACAGCCAAGAGGGCAGGGTGCAGTGCATTTAAAAAGTAGGACATGTACTTTTAAGTTTAAGTTTTAAATGTCCTGATAATGAAAACTCTTAAGTTCATTTTTCAGTATCGCAAGGCCTACCTCACCCATAGGACTACATTGGAGTTACCTTATTACATTAAAAAAGTTTGCAAAATGCCACTTTAAGAAAGTTGGCATTTTCCTGCCTTAGCCCTTTAGTGCCTGCAGCCTCTGTCTGGGTCACATGACTAGATGCAGTTGAACTTTGTGTATTTCTCTTAGACAGCCACACACAATAGAAAGTGTATGTGTGCCCGGATGGGCCATCACTGGCAGGATGGGAGGGCGGAGTTAGGCACAGCTCCACTTACACCTGAATAGGCTGTGTTCTGCCTTTATACAGAAGATTGTATACACCTGTAATGAGTCTGGAGCCGGGGAAGAAGGAAACCTATGCACTACAAAGGGAAACCCCTAGAAGCTTCTCCCACTTCAAAGGAGGCACCAGGTAAAAAATTTGGACCTCAGACACCAACTCTTTAGTACATTCCTGGACCTGTGGATATTCTGACAGGGAGGACTATTGTTTACTTTATTGGACTGTTGCTCTGAAGGACTGCTATCCTGCTGTGCTGACCTGCTACGTCCTGCCCTCTTACCTGGGTAAGAAGGACTGGACCTGCATCTGTTGAACCCAGTACCCAGAATGAATCATAGGGCTAGTTGGCTGGCCTCCTGACTATACTAGAGCTTCAGGGACAGAGGGCTCCAACAAGCTTGAACCCAGTACCTGGACTCTGCCATCTGTGAGTCCTACCCTGCCAAGTTCTGCCACCCAGGTCCTGGACCATTGGAAGTGGGCCTGAAGATGCTCTGCTAGCCCATCTGTGGACCCAGCAGAACCGATGCATCCCCTCTGCTGCACTGCGCAATCCCGAGTAGAACCAATATATCCCCTGATGCAAGGTTTCCCTCAGCGCAAGGACTCCACGTTGACCTCGCAGCCCAGACTGGAACCGCCACTGTGCAGATGTTCCCCAATGCAGACACTTGTTGCATCGCAAATCTCTCATCGACGGGAGTCTTGATGATGATGATGCAGGTTCTCGCATTGGAGCCTCGCAGCTCCTCGGAACCGACATCGCCTCAACTGTGTGACACATCCATAACACCGGACTTCGCATCGCAAGCCCTCGTCGAAGGGATCCTCAGCAATGATGCAGGACCATGCATCATTGCCTCGAAACTCCTCGGCTGCAAGATGCATCCTCGAAGAGGCACCTCGCAATGCTCCGCAACCAGGATTTAAGGTACTGTTGTTCAGGGGGCCTAACTGGATCCCTGCAGCCAGCCCACACTCCATTGCTGTCGGCCTGAACATGCACATTTGTCCGGGTCCGTTGCGACCAGATAAACACAGATGACGGTTTGTGCTTTGTGGCGCTATTTTAACTGAGATCTTTAAAATTGCATATCTCTGGTTGTTCTGGATGGATTCTTGCCATTTTGATCTTGTTTTATTTATTAAAGATGAATCTATGTTTCTAAACCTGGTGTGGGATCCTTTTGTGTGGTGTTTTCACTGTGTTACTGTTTGAAGTGTTGCACAAATACTTTACACATTGACTCTAAGTTAAGTCTGATTGCTCTGTGCCAAGCTACCAGACAGTTGAGCACGTGTTAATTTAGGAGCTTTGCTCTCATTGTCTATTTGATGTCACTCAGAACCATTTGGTGAAAACATCCCTGTAATTCACTGTTACCCAGCTATCTTCATATATGTAATCCCTTGTGAGTGCAGCAAGGAGGAAATTCAGCAAGTTCTGCTTCACAGCTACTACTTTTTAGAGAGCGTTCTCATCATTATTAAACTCCTTAGGACATGCTATTCTTGCCATTTGAGCCAGGTAGAACATTCTACCTTATACTGAAACCACTTCAGAGCACTTACTTCACTTGATCTGTAACACTCTAGAAAGGTAGAAAGTACCGCATAACAGTAAGAACATTCTCTCTCTTCATTTACTCCTTCAAGAAGACTTCAGTTGGAACATCCGGCTCACCAAAGAGCTCCCACAATTGTTTCCCAGGTGGTAGAAGCACCTCCAAAACATTCCTGTTTAGGTCTGGCATTATCCAAGACCTTTTGCTTTTTCCAGAATTATTTTATGTTTATGTTTACTTACAGGGACTTTCAGCCTGCTCTCTTCATACATTGATCTATTGTAGTGTTGTTGACATGTTACTTCTGCCCACTAATGCATATAGCGTGGGGCAGTGAGTCAGCCTACTTCATTTTCAGTGAATGCATTTTGCACTTTTACAAGGAGCACTTCTGCATACATAGCACCAGTGTTTTTATTTTTTACTTCATTTTTAATTTAGTGTTCCCTTTGTGTTTAGAGCATGATTTGATAGCAAAACAATTTCTACTAACTTTTTATGTTGCTTTTGACATGAGCACATGGTGCATGCCATCTTTATCTGTTCCTTTCTCCTGCTAAAGTGGTTGTAAATTCCTTCTGGAGTGGCCTTTGTTTATCCGACTGCAGCTATTTCACAGCATACCCGATTGTGTCCATTTGAAACTCTTCTTTAAGAAAGCTATCCTCTTTTTAGTATGCATGCAATGAAGTACATTTGCAACTGCACTCCTGTATGTCCTGCTGGTATGTATTTTAATTGAGGACTACAGTTATACTTGTAAACCAAATTAGCCTGTATGTCCTTTTCGTATGGCTTTCTAGTTTCTAGTTTGCTTTCATTGCTCATGTACATCGTGCTTATATAGACATTTAACTATTAACTCACAAACTGAAGCTGTGTTGTTTATTCCAGTTTCCTGTTCTATCTATCTATCCATCCATCTATTTATCTATCCATCTATCCATCCATCCATCCATCTATTTATGTATGCAACCCATCTATCCATGCATCTTCTATATCTATGCAACTATCTGTCTATCTGTCTAGGTTACACTATCTATCTATGCAACAGTGTCAATCCATACAACACTGTTTATACAACACTATCCATCTGTCTTTGCAAGCCTCTCTATCTGTCATTGTAAGCCTCTTTATGTACCCGTCTTTAAAAATTTCTCTATTTGTAATAAAGATTTACATAAAAAGCATTAGTAAAAGCGAGTGACTGGCAGCCAATGCCAGACCAATTGACTTTTTTATGACTGTTGCAAGCCAAGACCTTTTGATTTTAATAAAATTATGTGCATCACATAGTTATAGGGGTTTTTCAGACAGACTTCATCCATTGGCCTGTTGTTATGCCATCCACCCACTCCAGCATGCATCATGGGGCAATAAATCAGCCCACTTCGGACATTGGCTGAATTCACTGCCCTTTCTCAAGGAGCACATCCTCACACAAAGTAGTTCCGTTCGGTGCCAGGGGCTTTTTTGAGACTAAATATATTTTTACCTTTAGCCAATGTTTCTTTTTTTGTTAGATTGACGAGGGCCCAGCAGATTCCCACCAAAAATATTTTTGGGAAAAACCATGACAGAAGAAAAGACTTGCCTAAGCCAAAAGTGTGGCGGACTGAGCTAGACCTATTTGTTTTGACAAAGCTTGTTCTGTGTCTAATTTTTCTGAGCCTCACTTTAATCATTTCAGCCTCTCCTCAGTGTTTACTCTGAAGCCACTGGGAAGCTCAGAAAACATCCTCATAACCTTTCTGTCGTTTGATGTGTTTCATCGCGTCACATTTCATTGCTCTGAGCGGATGTCACCAAGAAGAACATCACACTTTATAAGTGAGAAAGTCAAATCCAAACTTTTAAAAATTGTCAGCTGTCCAACTCTACAGGTAAAAGAATGTTAGTTTGATTGTGACCATCCTTGGGATCTTCACAACACAACAAGCAAGGACCCATGCAGAGGTGTGTCCCACTAGGACAGAGAGGAATATTAACAAACATTGTTCACTGTGTTGTTTAAAAACAATCTACACATACAGGGCCTGCAGTGTTGGTCTTCAGATCTCTTTTAAGAATGAGTTCTATCTATTTTTAAAGAGAAGGGAACACTTCATACAAATTGTGAAAAAGATAGCTCTGCTGAATTATTGACTGTACGTTTGATGGGCACAGATAAGTTTTGCCATTGATCAGCTGTCTCCACCGTGGGCAGTCAGGCCACTTTGTTACTCCTACCACAGAAGACACTGTTCAGAGCCTAAACGGTGTTTACATCCTTCTCATAGATCCAGTGGGAGTCCACGAGACAGCTTTCTGAATAGGTTGATGCCTTCTTTGTGGCCCCAAAGCTTCCTTCTTCTTCGGCACCGGTTACCTGGAACCTGTGCAGGAAAACAAGACACAGTGAGGCCAGGAATGGTCATGGTTTTTGTAAATCACCTACTGCAAACTAAATCACAGCTGTTCACTTCAATGAAAAAAGAGGTTTTGGAAACCCTAAAAGGGCCAGACTGAGAATATTAATGTGGATGTCACGGTCAACAGTACAAAGTTTGTTACACCATTTGCAGTGCACTTCAAACGTGTGCCAGGTGAAGAGAGTCAGAGGTAGGGCGAGATGCTTGTCTCCTGTTTGACATGTGAGGTTCACTTCGTGCGCTACTGAGAGAAAACCAGAGACCATGGCCAGACTGGCCATCCTTGGCACCGGGAAACCCCCTGTGGAGGCTGGTCTTTTGAGGCATGCCCGCTGCGGCAGCCACTCTAACAAGCCCGCTGGTGGCCCTCATGGTGCTAATACTGCAACACATGCTGCAGCTGCTCAGGACCAGGTCACGCATCACGGACATGCAGGTGCAGCCCACGAAAGCTGCAGAAGACTGGCAGTGGCATAGCAGGGCACCACGGTCCCGAATGCAAGCAAAGATATAGGGTCCCAACATCCCCTGGTTTGGTGGAAAAAAATAGTCACTAATTTGGGTGAAGTGGTCTCTTCACAACCTTGGACTCCTTGCCATTGTACCTGCTGCCTGTCCTCTTTCCAAGTCAGGGACAAGTGTCCAGAGTGCAGCCTAACCCAGCCACAGGCACACAACCTCTAGGTAAACACCAGCTGCTCTGCACCCCTTTAGGCTTGGGATGCCAGCCCCTGTCTGGGGCCTGTTTTGCTCTCAGTCACTGTAAGCCAAGTTCCCCATCACCTACCTCGCCTGGAAGAGCAAACAGAGATAAAGCCTTGACAGGCAGTAGTAGAAAACAAGCACTGCCAAAGCAAAAATCTCTGCATTAGTCGCCACCCTTTTGGCTTTGCAAATGCTTCTTTTGTTCTGTTTTGGTTGTTGCAAAAATGCAAAGTCCTCATCAATCTAAGTAAAATTCTAAATAATTAGCTAAAAGCTAATTTTTTTGTGTCACACTAGGCACTTAAAGGAGCTAGTGTGTGTGTGTGTGTGTGTATGTGTGAGAGAGAGAGTGTGTGTGTTTGTGTGTGATCCTTCTGGAATGGCAGAATGCTATCACTCACATTGAAGTTAGCCAATGGCTGAAGTGGGCGGAACAAAACCATGAATCACGCAATAACAGACCAATAGATGAAGAGGGCTGATTGAAAGTCCCTATAGGCAAATATATTAAGCATATCATTTTCAAAAAAACTGAAGTTCTTGGTTAACCTCAGACCTAAAAAAAACATCTGAGCCTGCTATGCAGACCGTTAATTCACTCACGCTGCCCATGTCACATGGCGCCCTATCGGTGCCCCTGAACCCACTGCCCACTGATGACTACTCTCCTGAAGCCTGACCTCAGCTGGGTACACGGGCGCCAACGCAGTAGTTTTCTCTTCTTGTCAAGTTTTCATTTCACAGGAGGTGTGGGGGTCTATAGATAGTCAGCAATATTAGAGGACACAACTTCATGGACGACCTGGTTTTAATGGCTATTAACAGGCACCATTGCTTTAAAGGAGTGTCAATACTTGTACAATAGTCCGGAGATGGAAGAAGCTGCACTTCAAAGTCAAACTGCACCCCTTCCCCAATTAACAAAGAAAATAGGCATTACGTCACATAAGTGTTATATATCTTTCTATTTAAATAGCCTACACGTTGTTCAAGGTGATTTGTGATGCAATAAGACATCCTGGCTTTTCAGCGAATGTCATGTTGTATTGTGGGGCTTGAGGTTTTGCTTTGACCATGTATGTGGTCAACAAAAACAGAAAATGCAAAGTGAGTGTTGCTAAAAAGCCGAGGTTTTTCTGGGGTGTCTCACACACAGTAGAGAGCCATTTGGCGGTTGTGTTTTACAGTTTTACAAAATGGTTCAGCCGTTTTGAAAACAGACTGCTTTCCTCACCTGCAACAACACAGGACAAGTCAGTCAACAGCAGTGCAAGCTTCACTGACACAAATAATCGTCACAACAGGTGGCAGCAGCAGGAGAAACACCACAAGGTTCTGTCACACACACAGAACAGGCACAACACACACAGCTGCAGCAAACGTCACTGTCTGGGCGAACAGGTGATGAAAGGGCAGCAGCATTGCAAGGTCGCCATTCTCAGGTACATCAAGGGAGCAAGAGTGCAAGCTTCTCATCCTCAAGTACATCAGGGGAGCAGGAGTGCAAGTGTCTCATCTTCAGGTACAGCAAGGGAGCAGCAGTGCAAGCTTCTCATCCTCAGGTACATCAAGGGAGCAGGATTGCAAACTTCTAATCCTAAAGTATAGCAAGGGAGCAAGAGTGCAAGCTTCTTATTCTCGGGTACATCAAGGGGTCAGGAGTGCAAACGTATCATCCTCGGGTATACCAAGAGAGCAGGAGTGCAAGCTTCTCATTCTCAGGTACAGCAAGGGAGCAGCAGTGCAAGCTTCTCATCCTCGGGTACATCCAGGGAGCAGGAGTGCAAGCTTCTTATCTTCAAGGTCATCAAGGGAGCAGCAGTTCAAGCTTCTCATCTTCAGTTACATCAAGGGAACAGTAGTGCAAGCTTTTCATCCTCAGGCACATCAAGGGAGCAGCAGTGCAAGCTTCTCATCCTCAGGTACATCCGGGGAAACGGAGTGCAAGCTTTTTATCCTCAGGTACATCAAGGGAGCAGCAGTGCAAGCTTCTCATCCTAAGGTACATCAAAGAAGCAGGAGTGCAAGCTTCTCATCCTCAGGTACATCAAGGGAGCAGCAGTGCAAGCTTCTCATCATCAGGTACATCAAGGGAGCAGGAGTGCAAGCTTTCCTCCCTCATAGAATAGGTACAGCTTGGGCAGCAGCAACAGAAGCATCTCTCATTTTCAGTACAGGTCAAGATTGGACAGCCGCAAAACTAACTTTACTCTGTCACAGAAGGGGGCAAAGTGCAAATGTCTTCTTCCTGCAGAACAGGAACAGCACAGCAGCAGTGCAAGCTTATATAGACATTAGTGGCAGGGAGGCTGTACACACAGCTCTCTGCAGCACATGCATGATTCACTGTGATGACAGTGGTGCATAGTGCGGGTAACTATTGATGTGCACCATGAGAGCCCTGTGAATATTTAGGAGCTGGGATAATTCTTCAAGGTGCAGGTCAAAACCTGTGACTATTTCACTAATGAATGTGTATTCAGTGTAAAAGCATTTTACAGGCCAGAATACATGTACAAAATGAGTGCTCTGTCAAGGTCTTAACATGCTGGGAGTGAAAATGAAGGCTCACGATGAGAGCTCCAGGGATTTTGTTTACAGCAGGGATTCTAGTGCACACAGCTGGATTTTATGGCAGATATGCATGTTTCCTTGCTTGAAGACTGGTGCGCATTGAATGTTAAGGCAACGTGCTTTGTAAGCCTTACATGGATATCTCAGTAGACCTAGGCGCTTGAATAGATCCTACTTACCCATAACTTGGGAGGAATAAATATTAGACAGAGATGTAAAAGAAACAGAGCTTTCTATGGAAAAATATCTATGTAACAAAAACTAATTCCACGGTCTGAGAGGAAGTGCTCTATTCTGAGGAGTGAATGTTTTAACAAAAGCAAGAATCTATGTGAAGTGGTTTCCATTTTCCAAAATGTTGTTTCCCTGCTCCACTCTTCACCTCTAGCAGTGGTGCCACACTTGCTGCTTAGGTGATATCCGCTCCTGTTGGAAATGCGGGCACCAGCCTAATATTTCTTTGCCTACAAATTTCCCCTATCTCTAGCCTGTCTCACACACTGTCCTTTTTCCCTCACACACTTTTTTCTTTCACATCTTCCTTTGTTACATAATGCTTTTCTTTCACATTTCTCATGTGTTTTCATCTTCTGATACCCTAGTAGAATACTGGAATACCTTTGCTCGTCATCCAAAAAGTGGCAGTCGTCCCGCCCCAGAAGTGACGTCATCATTGAGCAGGACTTCCGGTCCCCTGGGTGTCTCTCCCTGTCACTGACGTCAGTGTGGGTGTGGTGTCACAGGCCCTGGGGGTGGGATCAAGTGTGTTGTGACATCACCCTTGTGATGTGTGAGTCACGTAATCATGCTCTTACAGTGGGGTTGGGGGCTATGCGGCAGCCCTCACTGAACCAGAACCCTTGGACATCAGGTGACCATGCTGTGATGTAGAGGTGTACGCCTCTTTTGGGGTGTTTAGAATACATATAAGGAGCTCCTAAGCGGTCCATGAAACAACCAAGAGCCGTCCTACAGAAAGAGGTCATTATGAAGCGATACAACCACCTCAGCAAAAAGGCTGCCTCTGATGGTGGCTTGAACAATATTGATAGATAATATCGTAGTCCAACACCGCCAGTATTGGATGAGAACGCGCAGCAGGCCCCTAATGATGGGGGTTACGACGTTACGGGATTTCACAAGGACCTATGCCGTCAGATGGAAGCGCTCAGCCTCAAGAATCTGCCTCAACTGATATCCCCTATTAAGGGTGCCACCAGCAGCAGCAAAACCTTGAGTAACCAAGTAAATGCTGGAAACAATTTCATTGACATGGAAGGTGCTGAAGATTCTATAGCCCCTCCTAACTCTCCGGTCTATGAAGGTATGGGGTTTCTGAAGTAAACGGCTCTGGGGGCTATAGTCAGGCAACAGCCTTGTGTAAAGTCCGATGACAGTTATGCATTGATGGACCTTTGCGACTCAAGATTTCACAGCCGTCGTTAAGTCCCATGAAAATGCAGAGGTTAGTAAAATCGCTATAGACACAACCTATATACGGTGATATTTTATTCAAACTAATTGTGTGTCTTTCTTTCTTTTATGAACTGTAGAAATCATCAACAAAAAGAGCTGTGGTAGAGGGGCAGCCTTCAAAGGTTAACAACAAAGTTTTACTGTTTAAGCTGCTCAAAACAGTCTGAAAGTTCCACAAGCCAAAACAAAGAGCCTCGTCAGGAATGTGTTTGTACCGATAATAGCGCAGATTTTGAAAAGGAAACTCCAGGCGTCCCCTATGATGCCATATGGCCTGTTAAAAGTTTTGCTGCAATGTTATGAAAACCTGTGTCAAATGTGACTATTATTGTAGTAGTTGTAGTAATAGACTTTATTTGGATTAGACAATAATCCCTAAAAGATTACAAACCACTCTATCATTACGGACATAAAATACAATCGATAAAAACAAATGCAATTCATCAAATTCCCAAAGAAAACATTGATCTTAAAAACATTGTAATAAACAGATAAAATAGACCTTAACACAATACAAATATACCTGGGCACACCTCTAGGTCAGCATGAGGTAACTTATATTACACTATTTTAGTCATTTGCACTACAAGAAACCCATCACTATAGTACACACGTTGTCTAGCTAATATTTGCCCTAACTTTGTCTCCAACTACCCATTAAAACCAGCCTGGATGTCTCAGCCTTCAAAGGTCGAACATTTGTTTTCGTCTCAATGCACCTGACAAAAACAGGCCACACTAAACTGAACTACAGGAGACTGCAGCATCTATAACTAAATGAAAGCGGGTTTAACCTGGAAAAACCCTTTACCTGTGAGCAATGGTATGATATAATGCTGTCTTAATGGACTATAATATTCACAAAAGACGACGAAATGGGTAGTGGCTTGTGTTGAAAAATTATCACATGAGCACAAACCTCTACTTTCCACATTATGGTGGCCCCAGGTTCAGCTAAGAACCAATGCAGAAGATTTAGTCTAAATCGTGTTAGTAAAAAACATTAGAACCTTTGTTACAGTCATCAAATTAATGATCCGCAGCAGGAGGCTCACAAGTGTCTATACGATTCATAC
The DNA here is from genome assembly GCA_963921515.1 of Calotriton arnoldi. Taxonomy (NCBI): domain Eukaryota; kingdom Metazoa; phylum Chordata; class Amphibia; order Caudata; family Salamandridae; genus Calotriton; species Calotriton arnoldi. The sequence continues at coordinate 344,257 of CAWUFW010008045.1, forward strand.
AAATCAAGAACAATCCATCATAAATGTAGTTTGTTAGACTCTAACAAGGTATATAAACTGCTAAGGTTGGTGTACGGGCTGTCCAAGGAAAAGAAATTCGTACACCCTAATATGATTGCGGTCTTGTTAAAAACGCTCGGCGTATGCAAGGGCTGTGTACATAGTTTGATAGAAGGATGATAGAAAGGGTCATAGAAAGAGTTATGTGTGATATTTATTTTAAAAATAGAAGAATTGGTTCTTTAGCCCCACGAAGACTGCTTAAAAAAATGCTGAGTCCGTTGGTAGAGGGTCATCACTGTGTATTTAACATTACATACTTACTCACTTTTAGGACGAGCATCAGAATGTCGCTGCGCAAGATGCCTGGGAGTTACACCCAGGATACATATGTATTGCCAGATTGGTATATGTGAATCTGAAAGACAGAATAGCTGAAATACATCCTGTAACTCTGTGTAATCTGAAGCTTTGTGACCCACCCCATGCGATGCAGTGCGACAGTCCTCAGTGTATAGCCAAATGATGCATCAATGCGTGGCTACCTACAGCAGCTAAATACTGGAGTATGTACAAATGCCATACGCATGAGTTTAGACTATCACAGACGACCAGCTTACGCAGCTCCTTGGAGGTTCTGACCGAAGATTATTTCAGAAATAAAGGTTTTGTATTGACTGGCCTCGAACTGTGCAAACTTTTGAATTCCGTCATCATCCTGAGTGTACAAAGTTATAGAAGGGGTGAGCGGAAAGTCCTGTCTAGAGCCATTGAGTGCATATCTGAAAAAATACCAAAACCTGTGATGCTGAAGCAGATTAGCTGGCCGGCCCCTAGTAATGTATGTTGCAGGTGTCAAATTATGACAGCAAACTGTCTAACAATGACGATAAGACATGTACCAAGAAACTGTAAAGTATGCCGTGTTTGTGTTTTGCTAACATTCTTTATTTTTAATTAAATGTCCTTACACAAAACAAGCGTCTTTCATTTTATAATAACATGTTGGTGGACGTGTTAAGGAAGCTTTATTACGATACAAGAGGGGACAGTAGCTTCGGGAGCTCTGAAGCGCTGTTTAGAAGGGCTCTAGTTGAAAACGAGCCAGTACACAGAGCACGCATGAAGACTTGGTTATCTGGGGAATAGGCATATTCACTCCACAAGTCAGCCAGGAGGCATTTTAAGAGGAGACCTACCATTGTTAATGCACAAATAGATTATCAGTGGCAGGCGCACATAACCAGTCTTCAAGATCTAGCCAAGCATAATAACGGAGTTCGATATATATTAATAGTCATGTATTGTTCAAGTACGCCTTTGCAGAATCGCTAAGCGATAAAAGCAGGACTAGCGGCACCAAGGCCTTTAAAGCCATCGTCAGGAAAGGGCGAACCCCTCAAGAACTACAAACAGACGGCAGAAAAGAATTCTTAAACAAATCGTTTCAGAAATTATTAAAACAGCATGCTGTTCATCATTTTGTAAAGCACACAGAGGTGAAAACTGCTGTTATAGAGCGTTTTAACAGAACTTTAAAATCTAAGATGTGAAGAGATTTCACGACCTCCAACACCTACCGATACATGGATGTTCTGCAGGCTTTTAAAGATGTTGATAACACCAGTTATCACAGAACCATCAAAACATCTCCCCTAGAGGTAACGCCAGATAATTCATTAATGGTGTGGAGAATGGTACTTGGGAGCAGTTTGCTGCAGGGTTAAAGAAGCCTCTTTTAAAAGAAGGTGACCATGTTAATGTTTTGAAGTAGAAAGGGGTCTTTAAGAAGGGTTAGCAGCAGACTTTTAGAGACTAGATATTTATAGTGGAAAGTGTGGAGCTTAAAGAGGATGTATATATTTACAGGCTAAACGACTTCGATGGGGAAACGGTGTCGGGCGTCTTTTAAAATGAAGAGTTACAAAAGGTACCTGACGAACCGCACAGGGTGTACAGGGTTGAAAATATTCTGAAAAGGAAAGGTAGCGGGGCTAACAGACAGGCCTTTGTCAGATGAAGGGGATGGCCCGAGAAATTTAACAGTTGGTGCTGGCCAGCTCCCTGCAGGGTGTGTGAGTACAGGGAGGTCTCACCGTAGGCGCAAAGATGGAGACAAAACCATTTTTTATTGCCCTGCCGTTCAACGCCTCGAAGAACATGTTTCCCGACAATCAAATTTCTAATTATACCATGAAACTGGCTAAACCTGTGGACCTGAAAGGGGACTGGGAGGTCACCCTAACAGAAATCCAATCCCCAAGAATATGGAATACAATTACATTGCCCGAGGCCAAATTTAACATAAAGCGCCAACAGGACTCTTTGAGCATCCATGCCGGTTTTCCTCAGGGCTATTACCCATCCATCGCAGCAGTGGTCGAGGCCATCAACAAACCCATAGCCAACATTGAAACGTATTTGAATATTCAGCTAGTGTTAGATAACGTTAGAAGGAAGGTGTTTCTTAAAGCTCCAAATCACGATACAGCGTATAGTTGTACGGGTAAGTTAAGAAGAGTTTAAAGCACAGCACAACATATAAAAAGTCAAGTAGAGCCGGATTCTACTTGTCCCGATATTAACCGGGGGTTCTATACACTCTATATGTATAGTGATAATATAGAGGTGCAGAGGACAGGTGATAGTTATTCACCATTGTTAAGATGGATCCAGGTGAAGGGTGAAAATAATACGATGGGGACGCGCTCGCGGATTGCTGTTGCGACTTGCCATTCGCTGGGGGACTTCATCGCCCAGGATCCTTTGCTCTCCCAGGAGGGAGGAGCGAACCTGCACCTTGCGCTTGAAAAGCGCCCACGAACCCCGCAGCGCGGGACGCGCTTGCGGATTGCTGTTGCCACTTGCCACTCGCTGGGGAACTTCATCGCCCAGGATCCTTTGCTCTCCCAGGAGGGAGGAACGAACCTGCACCTTGTGCTTAAAAAGTGCCCACGACCCCCGCAGCGTGGGACGCGCTTGCGGATTGCTGTTGCCACTTGCCACTCGCTGGGGGACTTCATCGCCCAGGATCCTTTGCTCTCCCAGGAGGGAGGAACGAACTTGCACCTTGTGCTTAAAAAGTGCCCACGACCCCCGCAGTGTGGGACGCGCTTGCGGATTGCTGTTGCCACTTGCCACTCGCTGGGGGACTTCATCGCCCAGGATCCTTTGCTCTCCCAGGAGGGAGGAACGAACCTGCACCTTGTGCTTGAAAAGCGCCCACGACCCCCGCAGCGCGGGACGCGCGCGGGCCGCACCCGGGCGAAGCCCGGGCCAAGGGCGGGCCCGTCCTTGCCCGTCATTGCCAGGAAGAGGCAGGGCAGGGCCACCCCCTTTATATTTGTATCCAGGATTGCGCTGGTTGTCAAAGACTGTTCCACGAGGTACTGTGTTCCCTGTTTTGTTATTTCCATCTACTGACAAAATATAACCACCATCCAGGATTATTCTGCTGGTTCTCTTGGTTCTTGGTGACTATTCATTCGTTCAGACTGTTTGTGATTGCATCAGAGCGTATAGGCTCTTTTATTGCTAGCCCATTGATCCTTTTCTTCTTTTTTCTTTGGGTGGTTGTACTGGTGGTTTTTTTTTGGGTGTGTGTAACATGGGGAAGAGAAAAATAATGGAGGGTGTTGGAGGAGGTGTAGCAAAAGGGAAAATGGCTAGGAAAACACTAAAACATCCGGCAGTAACTGTGTTCTTGATCGGATTGATACTTTGAATAATGAGTGCGAGGACATTCTTGTGGAAAACCAGACGGCGCACCCTATTCTAGGCAGCCCGCCTGGTAGATCTCCCTCAAGCCCACATCCAAGCCTAAACCACCCCTCCATCATTCCAAATATGTTTCAAAGACAACCCCCCAAGAGGGCAACTATAGTGTTACAAAAGCTAGCATTGGCTGCTCCGGACGCATCCCGAACCCTTAATACCTCTGACGTGCCCTGACACTAGTACCCAGCAGCTTGAACCCGCAATCCATTGCGCAAACAGGTTCCTACCCCTCCAGGATCTAACTGACGAACACAATGACAATGTGCCCCTATCGCCACCCCTACCCGCTGCCATGATCAGCTTAGAAAGCAAAGCAGAGCCTCTGGACACTCATTCCCTTATAAACGCACTCAGAGAAGATATAGGTACTATGAAAACTATGCTAGAAGGTCTTACCACCTTAGTCAAAACACTATTGCAAATGGAGCCATCTCATGCACAGTACGGCACCTTTGCACATAGTCGCTTCTCGCAACTTTTCCATAATGACTCCGGGGTACAAGAGCCAGCTCTTTCCAGAAAAGTTTGCACCCTCCACGGACCTATCTCACATCAACCTGCTATCTCTGCTACTCCCGCCTGTAGACAAGCTCCAATCGATCCCCTAGTAGGGAGAACAAGCAAATCCAATATCACTATCCAAGACAAACTCAAGAGCCTAGCAGCCTCACAAGACCCCCCAAACAGTTACAGGGCTATATCTTCACGACGTGCCCAACCTCCCTCTCATGGCGGCCAAGACCAGTTGTCCCCCTTAGCTACTTTAGCTATTACAAACTCGCTGCAAATCAAGAAAATCTATATGACTAACGTCCCAAAAATTAATACCAAGAACGGCCACAAGAGCGAAGACTCTCTGACCAACAAGGTGATCCACTGGATCCGCCATGTTAGTGGTTGCCGATCTGTGATCAGAGACGATATTCTTAGGGCACGGAGGTGTACCTTTCCAACCTATCCATTAGATTATATTGAGATTACCCTTAAGGGAGCTGAGTTGGCGGAAAACCTCCTTGCTCTAGAATTTCGCACCTGCCCCCCTGATGGGTCTTCCATCCAATTTAGGCACACTCCAACATATGAGCAAGGCAAGATACCAGCCTTACAGCCATCTTCCCATATGACAGGTGCCTCCTCGCTCGAGGCCAATGACTGACTACAGGATCTAGCTTTACATTGTCCTGACTCATTCATTGCTTCATCTAGTCTTAACCACATAGCTAGCCCCTCTGACATTCCGACTCTTTATAATATCTCATATTGCAACAAGGGTAGCCCCCAATGCGGGGCTAGTATAAGTAGACCCTCCATCACTGTTGAAGAAGAGACAGTCCTGGTACTCCCATACATTCAGCTTCGCAAACACCAACCCATTTGCCAATTAATACCTATTTTTCTACACAAAGTGCCGCTCTTGGCCCCATACCTCACCAACAGCTGAAGATTGTGTCATGGAATGTGGCGGGACTAAGTAGTAAAATCCCACTTCCCCATTGGAATCAACTAATGGAAGGTTTTGATGTATTTTTCAGGAGACGTGGAGTCTGGTCCCACTACACAAAGCTGGTTACACTTGCTTTCATTTACCAGCAATCTCCATAGGGAGAGGGCGCCCGTCTGGGGGCCTGATTATCTGGATAAATATTGCCCTTGATTGTCGAACTACCCTCCAAACAAGCTCGAGCCCAGATATCATGTGGCTAAGTATTAGGGGGCCAAGGGGTGGACCCACAATTGAAATTTTCAATGTTTATGCAAGAGGGACAAAAGGAGGCAGGCCCTCACCCACTATTTCAGCACTGGATGAATGCCTAGTTAATTGCTCACCCGCATGCCAGAGTGGTGGTTGCAGGAGATTTTAATTGCACTTTTGAACCCCTGGCTATAGAAGACCTAACGGGAACAGAAGAACAAGACAACAGATGGGCAGTTCCCCAACTTGACCTCCCCCCAGTCAAAAGATGGACACACCAGGCACTCCAACTTAATGCCATCACCATGGAGTATGGTTTGAGGGCAGTTAACGGCAGGTCACCATCAGACAAACAAGGTACAAACACCTACAATAGAGTTAGCTGCCCATCCCGGATTGACTATATTCTCCTTGACGTGAAATTGTGGGGGAATTTGGTCGACATGATCGTGGGCACGACCACAGAGAGTGACCACAATCCCTTATGCCTAACCTTGAAGCCCCTGTGGGAAGCACCCTATTACCAGCCGAGTAACTTACCTTCGATAACCACCAGGGAGATAGTTCCATCAAACTGCAAAAAGTTTTTGAAATGGCAGAAGGTAGCTCTGCATGACACAAAGATAGCCGGTATTAAACACGATTTAATTGTAGGAACACTTGAGCTCCAGGTTGCTGCCCATAGCGCAACCAGACTGGTGGACGTTCCTAGTGTTCATACGCACACTGTCACCCAAATTAGTGCATACTTTCAAGTCCCTAACCCGGGCAAAAAACCTAGCAACAATGCCAAGGAGCCATATTCGTGGTATACCAAAAATTGCAGACAAAAAGATCGATCCTGGTTGCAGCCATTAAAGAGAAGAACCAGCTGCTCATAGAAAATCCTACAAGGCAGCCCAGCGGGAGGCAAAGATAGAATGGGATGCATCCCGCTGGCAGCAACTTAAAGAAGCATGTTCATCTAAAGATGCTAACCTGTTCTGGAAATTGGTTACCTGGGGGAAATACTAATTCCTTTGAGGGCTACGACCCCCTCTCTGAGAGGGAGGAGCTCAGGGATGTTTTCATGAAAGAGTATCACTAAATGCCCATAGGTTGAGCAAGCTATTCTGAGTGAGGCGCAGCGCAACAGAAAAAAACTGTAGTGATTTGTGCTATTAAAACTGGCTAAGAGGTGCAAAACATTTTTGTTTTATTCAAAACGCACCCCCTTGTCAGGATTAAAAAAACAGTGCACCAGCGGTATGGATTTAAACCGCGCTAATATGGTGAAAAGTGATGGTCGACATGTTTCAGCCTATCAGCCCTAACTTTGAGCGAGGCTTTCATCAGGACCCGTCAGGATGCTGCTGCTTACAGTGATCAAGTGAGTCAACAAAAAAGGATACAGAAATCGAGTATGTTCTTGGTGGAATTTCTTCACCAGTTCATCTTACCCGCTCCTGCTGGGCAAGGCACTCTACCTCAACATGGCAACCGCTCAGGATGGAGGCACCGCTCTGTCCGTCGGTACTCCGTGCGATATGAGCCTGTGGCCGGAGGCTCATCCTATGGGCATTTAGTGATACTCTTTCATGAAAACATCCCTGAGCTCCTCCCTCTCAGAGAGGGGGTCGTAGCCCTCAAAGGAATTAGTATTTCCTTTGGGAGGAGAATCCCATATGATGAAGCATGTCACCTTTGGTGAGTGAGGGATTTCGTCCTGAAAAGGGAATTTCCCACAGCCAGGAACGTGGGATATAGTTGCTAGTAGCTTGATAGTGTTTTATCTTTTGACACATCTTTTATCTTTCTCTAATATTAGACCCTAGGATCTCTTTTTTGTATTAACAGATTAAGAAGACATTACGATTGTACCATGTCCTGGAGTCAAAATATATCGTAAAAAACAGAAAGTTTGCATATAATATTTATTCAATTCACTAATAAAAAACATTACCATAAAAACATTTCATTAAAAAATACATAATATTAGGCAAATAATAATCATAAAAACATTTCATTTCAAATACATAATCTTGAGAAAACAGTTGTCGACGCAGCGTTTCGGTGAGTACGTGGAATAAACACCTTCTTCAGGACAGTTTTCTAACCACTCTGGAGACGATGTTAGTGATTAATTAAACTAACACATCTGGTGGTTAAACTCAGTCTGTATTAGAGATCTTGGATCTTTTTAATGAAGTGTTTTTATGGTAATGTTTTTTATTAATGAATTGAATAAATATTATATGCAAACTTTCTGTTTTTTACGATATATTTTGGTGTGCTGGGTTTCAAAACCTTTTCCTGTCTAGTCATCTCCACCGCAACGTCTCTGAAGAGATTGCAAGCTTTTTTGCAAGATCATTACATCCACCCGACAGTAAGCTTTCAACCCTGAAAATGAAATTTCTTTTCACGGTTTTTACCACACCAATGTAGAAAGCTCTCGTTCTCTGCAGGCATCATATACTCAACCCCGTAGCTGTCGGGCGGAGACATGGGGTCCTCATAATTCTGATTCACCCAGGTGTTAAAAAAGTGGGGGAAAATAACCTTTACACCCACGAGCGCTTTTGCCAACTTGCTCAATTTCATGGGCAGAAAACTAAGGGTATCTATGAACCTCATTTGTAAAGGTTCAGCCGTTAACAGTATCAGTTTGGAGCACTGGGTGATAAGTTCGATGGGCATCTTTTCAGAAATCATATTTTGCAAAATAAAGAAAGAGTCATAGGCTTTTCAGTTGTGAGCCAAGGTACCCTTTGAATTTTGATTGAATGAAAGTGCTGAGGAAATCGTTCACACATGAACAGCCTTTAAACTCCTAGTTGTCATCGGAGGTTATATGATGAGTGTAAATATAGTTAGGTTGTTGCACACCTGTCTCTTGTGTATGCTCTATATAGAACACTATGTAGTCTTCTGTTTTGGTCTCGAGCCGCCCTTTAACCATGTAACACATGTGTTCTGTTCCCACCTGAAAAGATGCTTTACACCTGGGACATTTCACAGCTTTGCATTTGTGATCTTCGGCTACATAGTTCCCTCATCCCCTGCAGTCTGTTTTAAGGATGCACCGAGCAAACCTGTTGTCTATGCTCAAGTCTTTTTGAGAGCGAACAAAACAAATTACATGTGCGACATATCACCTTCTGATCGGCAAATAAGATGCAGCCGTCCCTTTGACACATTTTACAGTGCATTTCAAAATGGTGATTTGACTGAGCATTGTAAATGTGGTCGCAAGAGGCGCACATGTACTTGGCTTCTAGAAATCCCTTCAGATTCAAGATGCCATAAAAGTGATTTTTATGATGGAGAACATAAACGGTCTTGTTTTTCACACACTCCCCGGTTGTGAAGTACTTCCAAGATCCATTGTGGTAAAAAAAAAAACGTAATGGTAAAATAGTTCTCAAAAAGACCTAGGTCCCCAAAGCCTACCAGTCTGTTGTTCTGTATTTCAAGCACCGCATGGGCTTCATCCGTTCTAGACATAATGATCGCGCCGGGGTTGTTGCGATCCAACAGTAACCCAGCGATGTTAGCCGCCAGACATGTGTTGGATGTTACGTTGTTAAAGTTGAGCAACCAGCGCTTTTTCTTTCCGATGATTTTACTGTACCAGATACTCTTTAAAGTTCTGGAAACACACCCCTCAGGGACCCGAACAATGTGGGCTATGACTCTGAAGGTCCTATGTGCTACTATTTCTGACTTACTCTGTAAAAGATTAGAGAGGTTTTCTAGAAATTTCACAGCATTAAACATAACGCGGGTGTTAGTCTGTTGAACAAGGGACTGCCAATGGCCTGCCCCTGGAGGCGTAGTTGGAAGAAATCATTAGGCCCCACATAGTGTAACAACCGCTCTATGAGAGTTTGAACAGCCTGGTCGATAGCTAAAACCCCTTGATCAGAGGAGTTTATGTGCTCTAGGTTAACAAACTTGAATTCTTTGTAATGGTCTGTAGAGTTACATCTTTCTACAGTACGGTTGTACCTTCTAACGTTCTCTAAAAACACAGGCTCTGAATCCTCAGACCGGGGATTGGTGTTGGATGTGAGCTCTCAGATTAATCATTTCGGGATGGTTGACTTTGGTTCTAAGCAGGTGTATTTTTAAGCTCCGTGTAGCACATATTATGGCTTTCTTTAATTTACTTATTAAAAGCTGGCACTGCTTAGCACTAGTAGTCTACTTTTGTTTCTTACAGGCCCACCCATTTTTAGGCAACCTCCACAGCCTATTTGTACGATCGCGAGTCTCTCAACTTTAGCCTTTGAGCATCTCAAACATCTGGAGCTCATAAGGTTCTCTCCTAAATTTATGTTTTGAGGCCCAATAGGGTCTGAATTATATGGCACTGTCAATGTGTTTGCTACTTTTAGGCCTTGGCTGAGGGGTTCTAGCTGCTTTTTGTTCTTGAGGACTCATAAGAACCAAAGGGCTTTAGTAAGTATATCTTGGACCTTCTTTTTATATGTTGACCTCTAGACAGTTTTATTAATAAATGTGGAACCATCACTCTTTAGCGAGCGCCATAGGCCTAGTCATGCTGGTATAACCCCTATGTCTGCAGCGGCTGATTCACAATCTTGTTGCACCTCTCTTCTACACCTTTCCACCCTCTGAATTATCTCATTCTGGGCATCTGTCAAGGGTCTGTTCTCACTTCCTGCCTTCCCCAGTTTTAAGGTCTTAGAGTTCACCTTCGATTTGAGCTTTCTAACTGCCTGTTATAAGTCTTTAATATATGTCCCTAGTACAGTTTTTTGGACCAAAACATCATATTCTGGGGCATTAGTAGCGGCCTTTGGGGTGGGGTGTATATTACCACAAAGTGCACCTAGTACAGTTCTCTGGTTACCATTGCTAACATCTTTCTGAAGTCAGGACTTGGGGGGGATCAAACAGGGTCCCAATGCGAGCACTTGGGTGCTCCGGAGGCTGGTTTCCTGCTAGACGCTGTTTTAAAACTCTGATTTTGGCACCCACTCCATCCTGTTCTCCTTTCGGGGTATGTTGAGGTGGGTGATGGTATATTTACACTTGACGGGGGCTGGTGGGATCGTACGCTTCCGGTGGTGTAATCAGTGACATCGAGTATGGGGAATTTAATTTAAATGCTGGTCGTAATAGGTCAAGGCCACAGAGGTGTAGGAAATGCAGGGACTGGGAACAGGTGATTGCGGAACAGGTGAGTCTGGCCCCTTGGGGTCTACACTAGAAATACCACTGTGCGCGGCAGCTGCTAGTGTTTCAGACCTCTCAACCACCCCGTCCATGCCCTGAGAAACCCTATACATGCAGAATAAGGGTCCTCTATGGGTAGATCCTTTTCAAGCCTTGAGTCCCAAAGACTATGCGGGATAGTTATAGAGGGTTGAGGGGATGGTCCTCCGGTGAGCACCTCTACATTAAACACCTCAGACGTTACACATTTAGAGACCTGATGATTATGGTGACCTGCATGAGGTGTAAAGGTATTTTTAAGCATAGATCTAGAGGAACTGTTTGTAACTCTGGGACCATCAGCTTCTTCTTCTGATTCTTTAAGGAAAGGCGATTTGCTTTTGGTTTTTTGCATAACTTGAGATCCCCTTCAATGGTTTTACACAGCCCCTGCTGTTGTGTGTCTGCAGATGAAAGTGCACACCCTTTGGGGTCTCCATCCCTAGGCAGAAATGGAGTTTCTGTAGGAGTGTTCAATGTACTGGATGTATGCTTTACTTGTAAAGTGGCCTATGGGTTAAAGTCAGCACCGGGTCTATGACAGCTATTTGCGGAGCCAGCACATGGTTTGTCCTGATGCACAGTGCAGCTCTTACCGGTTGTTGAAGTCTGGCCGTTTTGAAGGGTCTTCGTTATGTCCTTTAAGGCATAGACAGCCGCTTAGCCTTATGGGGGACATCTCTAGAGATCTTTTGGGATGGCTCTACGATGTAAACATAAAAATATATATTAGAAAAAAAAAAAAAGAACCTGTACAACTGTTTAAAGTCCCCACAAGCCCGCCCCTCTCCTGCCTAACTTCTACATCACATTTTATACCCCTTACTTTATGTTGGAGGAACAACCTGTTTGAGAGAAAAAGGCATTAGGGTTCTTTTGACTCTGCATTTTGTTCCTTTGCGGCACCCCTTTCCATGTCGCAGGACCCCTCTTTGGACCCCTTTTTGGATCGCGGTTCTACCTTTTGCAGCGGTATGCTGTCCTTGTATGCCTCTAGGGGAACTGTAAAGAAATAAAAGAAATAACTGTCACATTTTACAGTATAATACAAGGACTTGGCCAGCTCTCTGAGGGCCCCTCCTATAGGACCTCTATGGGGTTTTTGAACTGTCAGGGACTAATGATTACACAGCGATTAGAGCAGACTGCCCACCCTTTTTATTTACCTGTAAGAGCAGGATTATGTTGTACGCTGAGCGATGCGTCTTGGGCCTCTAGGATTTGCTGTAGCACGTCGACTGCCACTTGAACCTTGACGTCATAGCCTGTAAAAAACACACATATGCAAGAAAACATTTTTAGCAAATAAAAAAAATAACAAATAAGACAGCCTTGTTGAGATTGGTAGGTTGACACTGGTCTCTGCCCTACAGAGCTCAAAATAGCAGAAAGACGACTGTTTCCTCATGACTCAAAGTTATTTTTGGGAGATCATGTGGGGTAGAGCAGACACGTTTGCTTTAAAATCAACTCTAACAAAAGAACACATTACCAATTGCTACATTTACCTCAGAAAATGTTAATACATGTTTAGCATAGCACATTGTCTACAAACACATTTACAGTTTGCAAATGATTGTACAAGGTAATACATAAGTGACATTGTTTCATCTCCCTAGCATCAAGATAATATGTGTAATAAAACTTCGCCAAATAAAATAGCTTTACATGCATTTTTTTGAAAATTCAGCCAATTATTGTCCAAACATCAGCCCATGAGTTCTGAAAATACACTCATGTTGTCATCATGAGTAAATCCTTTTTTTCATATTGGTATACATTTAATGTTAACAATGGAGAAACTTCTATATCAGGAGGTAGGGTTGCACCCTGGAAAGCTACTGACAACTCACGAGCAACAAATTGGAGACAACTTACAGTGTAAGTGTTTTTTTATTTTTTATTTAAAGTACGGAAACAGAAAAGTACACTAAGGAAATTTTAGAGATAAGAGGCGTGGTAACCGTGGCACACATGCAGTAGTAATAGGGACAGCGAGCGGTGCACCGATGGCAGACAAAAGCATAACCGTTAAAATAGGTGTATAGGAAATGTTACATACACCAGGGGACTACAAGGTGTAGGAGCCACATGTCACCCATGCTGGCAGACTGTATAGTTTAAGTTTGGAGAAGCACATACTCAGAATTTTAAATGTTGCACCGTTGTTGGGGTTGTGTTTACTAATAAAAAATAAATTAAAGAAATTATGCCAAATGAACTCTTTTTGTAATCTTAGGATAATGAAAGATGGGGAAAAATCATAACTATGCCTTACAGTTTGCATACAGCTCTTTGTGACAGCTAATAGAACACAGTTCTATATTAAGATTCTAACCTATAATCTACAAGTAACAAAGTCTGACAAAAGCAGTAAGCCACTGAACTAGCTACAGTATACGTACATTGCAATCTGCATGGTACACGTTCTTTGCAACCGGGACACTAACTCTACCTGCGCTACTTTAAATGTGTGAAAACTGCCAAAGACAAAGCTCCAATCTCTCTGCAGTAGTTCCATTAACCACCAGAGTTATCTTGCAATTTTTTTGGAGAGGGAGAGTACATGCACTTCTCAAGAGTGATCTAATACTTTTAATTGGAGCTTACGGGTACTTCTCAGAAACAAGCAAGTACTCTAGTACAGGGTACCTGCACTTCTATTTTTTCCTTTAAAACACTGCCCCTTATTTCTGAAGTAGAAGCACTTAGAAGCGATTTGGGCTGCACTGCAGTGCTTGGTTTATGAGTGAAGGGAGGGAAGAGCTGAAGCTTCAGAAATGCTGTCCCTCTCCCTGATGGGCTGTGCGTGGCCCCACATTTGATTTACAGCCTTTGGCTCTGCTAACGTGGTCCTGGGCTGTAAAAGGTTTTACCACCATAATCGAAGAAGAATCCCTGGGAGGAGTCCCCCCCTGCATTGCTAGGAAACGCCGATGTCATGGTGGGCAGGGCCGGCAGTCACAGAGTACGTTGGCAAGGCCAGCAACCCAAGCAAGTCATCCTCCATCTTGACCACGAGGGTCCACAGCCTGGGTCATGGTCCAGAGGCCCAGGCAGCACCCGACTCACAACCCCAGAGCACCACCTGGGTGAAGCGGGATCTGGGGAGGATTCAGCAGGCAGGGACCTCGCTCCCCAAGGACCAGGCAGCACCAGGCCCGCAGCCCCAGAACACCGCCTGGGTGAAGCAGGCTCTGGGGAAGAACCGCCATGACGGGGACCACGCTCCCCGAGGACCAGGCAGCACCCGGCCCCCAGCCCCAGAGTACCACCTGGGTGAAGCGGGCTCTGGGGAGGAATCGCCATGACGGGGACCGCTTTCCCGAAGGACCAGGCAGCACCTGGCCCCCAGAGCACCACCTGGGTGAAGCAGGCTCTGGGGAGGAATCGCCATGACGGGGACCGTGTTCCCTGAGGACCAGGAAGCACTCGGCCACTAGCCCCCAGAGCACCGCCTGGATGAAATGGGCTCTGGGGAGGCATCGCCATGTCAGGGACTGTGTTCCCCGAGGACCAGGCAGCACCCGGCCCCTGTCTCAGAACACTGCCGGTTGAAGAGGGGGACCGTGTTCTGGAAAAGGAGAGAGGTGCATTGCATGAGGGACCGGCGCATCCCGGACCTGAGTCACACTGTCTGGACGGGGCACCTGTGGGGCTTAAGCCCCTACAATTACTCACAGCTGCACCGCACGACTGCGGGAAGCTGCTACATACCTTTGGGAGCATTTTTCTACTATTATAACCATTGCGGGCGAGTCCAGGCTATCCCATGATGTCTCTCCAATGATGGTCATGAGGCACCGGCGTCGGTGGAGCACATGCCCCCCTTGGACTCCTAACATTGCCCCAGGATCAGCACTGTGGTGCGCCTATTAATACTGAGGACCATCCCAACAACAAAGACCCAGGATCCACATCATAAAATCCCAGAGACCACATAAAGGGAACTGGAGCATGGCGCCTAACACTTTAAAAAATAAATACAACCCTCAACAGATACCTCAGTCCTGCCACACCTACAGTCAGAGACTAGCCTTGAGGGCGCAGACAGCCACTATACAAATAATGAAGCCTATGGTTGAGTACATGAAAGCACTGTTTTTTATTTGTAAATTGTTTAGTATATTTGGGTGCTCTTGCCCCCCTTACAAAGACACCTCCTCTCCCCCCCCCTCCTGGAAAATGGTTTCTAGGAGCTGTAAAAGCCTTGTTACAACTAGGTGTGGCATCCAAAACCTCCAGTAATATGGTGCATGATTAGTCAAATACAAACCCAACCTGCATTAAATACCTATCAAAACTACATTATAAATATAAAATATACCATAGTTATTTACCTTAAGTAGAAGATGGTTTGCACCAATACTTTGCACCCTGCCCTTTTGAGCAATGCTTTTCTCCTTGATGTCCTGGGGGTAGCCGTGCTCCTTGCAAAACTTCAAATAAGTAGTTCAAACTGGCTTGTGAATGTGGTGTGTGTGTATGATCCCTGAGGTTTTTTTACACTTGTTACAGCATGCTAATCATGCATAGGCCTCACTTTGTGGAGTGGTGGGTGCAGAAACAAGTATTGGGGGTTTGGTTTTCACTTCACATCACCTGATTACTACTGTGGAAAGCATTAAAAAACACAGAGGTTGAAAGTTCATTATTTGAAGTAAGCATTAACAAGCAGGACACATAAGATAATAGGGGTGCGGGTAGCAACTACTCTAGAAAATGTGCATCTGCATGAAACTACCTTGGGTGTGCTGGCCTCACTTATCTGCCCTTTACACACAATTTCCCCACATCAAGGCATCTATGACTTGCAGTTTTTAGCTGTCTTGATCTAAGGCAGGATACACCCTCGACGATCCCTACTATACATGTGCTGCATGTAGATTTTTTTTTTTAAGTCACATTTGACCAGCCCCTTTGGGTTAGGCACTCATGGGGGCTGGGGAACTGGCTGTGTAGTTCCCCTGCTCCTCCCTGTGATGAGCCTGACATCGGTCCCCGTCACCTGTCTGAACATGCCCAGGCATGCCCTCTTATACTCAGAAACTCTGCGCACACCGGTGGGGCTATAATTTTACATACCCCATTGCCCTAGACACTATGGCAAGGACCCTGGCACATGAGTAACACATGTTCAGATGATTTCACAACCCAGGTGACCCACCTACACCTATGTCAGTTCCGGGGAGGAACACCCAGGGGACTGGGAGTCCCGGTCAATGACGACATCACTTCCGGAGCGGGACAACTAACACTTTTTGGATGACGAGCAAAGGTATCCCAGTATTCTACTAACTCTGTTTTTGTGTCTCACCCCCTCTTTCATATAGTTCACCTCAAACACCCAAAGCTATTCTCAGCATTGTCTCTCACACCATTCTCCCACAATTCCTTTCCTACATCCACTACTCTTGCCTTCTTACACCCTGCTCACGCTCAGTTTAAGAATCCTCTCTCACACACTGATTTTACCAACTCTTGCACACTCACATCCTCTTCTCACTAAGATTTTCATCTCTCACCCTCTTCCCTGTCTAACCCCCCTTTCTATTGAGGCCTCTAACTCTCACGCCCCACCTTTTTCACACCCTGTCTCTTTCTCACCTCCTTCTGTTTCACACAAGCGTCTTGACACTCTCTCTCTCTTGCAGTTTTTCACTCACACAAACAACCATACCACGGATGACTGTGTTTCTGCTGCTGGCACTTAGTGTAAATGTTGAACACGTTTTTATCTTTGCACTGTTGAAATCAAAGCACCTTTCCACCATGAATGAATGAATGTATTTAAAAAGCGTCAATGGCGGCCTGGAGGCTTAATTGCGCTATGAATTGTGATTCATGACAGGGCTCCGCACAAGGTCCTTGACATAATGAACAGGGTTTTAAAGCTTTTTTGTAAAGTAACTTAGACAGAAAGAAATTTTAGAGAGTGGGAGTAATTCTAGAGAGCTGGAGTAATTCTAGAGAGTTGGAGTAACAGAATGAATGCGACAATATGGACATGAGGCCCTGCTAGGGATGTCTCTTGAGCTAATCAAGTGCAGGATTGATAAATTAATGCATTGATGAATTCACGATGAAGCAAGAGCACTGCATCAACATTTCATTGTTAAAAAGGAGTAAATAAAAGTTTGGGGTCATTTAGATGCGGTGGACTTTGTGCTTATGGTTTCCACCCACTGAAAAGCTGTAAACCTCTGAGACCTGCGTCACGTGGTGCAGCCCAGTCAGCTACTTAAGGAGGCACAGATCTGCCAACCTCCTGGAAGTTGTTTTGAATGCAGGTGCACACCACACGCCTGATGCAATCCCAGCCTTGGTGCTGCACCTGTGCAAATTGCTGAGAGCGGCCACTGCTCCTGCCCCATCGGTGGAGCAGAACGAGTGTTACCCTGTCCAGTGCAAGGTCAGACAGTTCACTCACTGTGAGTTGTGACAATATCTGATCCTTCTCTGTGAAAACACCACTTCCGTTTTCTATTCTGTTTTCACAGTGTAACTTGAAGGAAGCCTATGTGCGCGCTCGGCTGTACTGTGAATAAAAAAAGGTGTAAAAGCCAAACCACATGTTACCATGAAAGCAAAGAAAATAAATGAATGTAGAAGGGTGATTACTGGGCAGCACTTTGTTTATACAGGCCAAGGCATCCAAACAGGAGCACTTCTTATTGTGTCAACAAAGTAAATACATCACAGAATACACAATGCACATCGATTACAAACACTTCATGTCGCATTTGAAGTCTAACAAAAGGATGCCCAATCACAAAAACCTTATGAAACTCAACTAGGACACATTAAGCAGTCATAAAAGGCCAAACCCTTAAACGACAGCCCACCCAGACAAATGAAAACCATGAAAAACGCATGAAATGGCTGGAAGGGCCTGACCTAAAGCACCACTGGTCTTCTGTAAATCATTTTGTATTATTGTGTTTAAAAAAAAAAAAGGAATTCTTGATGTCTGCAAAAAACCAAAGTTGCTTGTAGCGAGACCTAAATATAAGGCCACCTTCAGTTCATGCCTCTCCCCCCTGAGAGCTCCTGGGCGTGGCATACGCAGGATGTCCACCCCCGGGCAGCTTCGGGCGGGTGGAAGATTCCTGCCCGAAAGGTAGCAGCTATTGGCTGGGTTACTCGGGGGCAAGACTTAAGTGACAGTTAGGGCGGTAAGTAAAGTGCGTCATTCTAAGCTGAGGTTGGGGCTAGATATTTGTGCTTGCTGCTTTTAATTTAGGCCAAGTTTATGTTTAGAGGGGTTAAATATGGAAGATAAGGCGGCGGCAGTGAGGGAAGCGCTAAGAATATTGTGTGATGTGGGTAGGGAAGATTTAATCCAACCAGGCGTTCTTTCACAAGCCTGTGTGGGTATGGAGCAGCCGAAATTGGCAGAACGTAATGCCCTTACAGATCTGAAGAATAATGGTCTGATAGTGATTAAACCAGCGGATAAAGGCGGCTCTATTGTCATCCAAGACACAGAGGCATATAAGAGGGAGATCTATTCACAATTGGATGATGGAGTGAGCTACGCAAGACTGAAGAGCAACCCGACCAAGAAAATCAGCACCTTGATCTTAAGAACTACGGAGAGGGGGAAAGAATCTGGTTTTCTATCAGACATGGAATTTCTTTACCTAAACCAGAAACAGCCACGACTGCCTACAATATATACCTTACCGAAGGTCCACAAGAACCCGGATCTACCACCCGGCCGGCCCATTGTTTCCGGTTGTGGGTCAGTGCTTGAACCGCTTTGCAAATATATAGACTTTTTTCTCAAACACCAAGTCTTACCTCCGAGATACCATGCAGGTTATCAATCTGGTGGATGGCATGGTCTTTGATCCCAGCGTACAACTTTTGGTCACACTGGATATTATCTCTTTGTATACCAGTATTCCCCAAAGACATGCCTTGGAAGTAATTCGTAACGCTTTAGATAGCAGACCATTACCTGCACAAGTCCCTACGGAATTCATTGTACAATTGCTGGAAATAGCAATGACGCAAAATTTCTTTTATTTCCAAGGGGATTACTTTCTACAGACAAAGGAGCAGCCATGGGGGCGAGCTTCGCCCCTGATCTGGCGAAACTATATATGGACAATTTTGAGGAGGAATTTGTACACAATACTCTGAATCCCTTTCTGCACAATGTCACATACTGGAAACGGTATATTGATGACATTTTCATGATCTGGTCAGGAAGTGAAATAGAACTCACCTCGTTCTTTATCTGGTTAAATGACAGATCCCCGGATATCAAGTTCACTGTTCATGCAGATACTGATTCAGTTGACTTTTTAGATGTCACAATTAAAGCTGCCAACTCGGTTCTCTATACCACACTGTATCGCAAACCTACAGAGAGGAACACACTATTACGCTATGGCAGTCACCACCCGAGGGGATTGCGTGACAACTTACCATTTGGCAGTTTTTAAGGATCAGGAGGAACTGCTCCAGGAAAGAGGATTTCTTCTTAGAATCTGATGACCTGATTAACAGACTAATTGACCGTGGATACCCCAAATGCATGGTCAAACGTGCCAGAAAACGAGCATGGCATAACCCAAGAGAATCATTGTTGACACCAAAGGATCGCACCAATGACCATCCTGAGAGATTGATCTGTGTCACCACTTTTAACACGAGGAGCAATGAGATCAGACAAATTATTAACAAACATTGGCCCCTGATCGCAGATGACCTCCAACTACCAACAATTCCCATGCATTCTTTCAAGAAGGGCAAAAATGTCCGGGATCATGTGGTGAAATCACTACTGGAGCCCGCACCCCAACCGACTATTCAATCTATGTGGGGATTACCAACGATATTGGGTCACTATAAGTGTGCCAATTGTAAAGCATGTGACAAGACGATAGAAACCAAACAATTCAGTTACAACAATTACTCTTTTGATCTTAAGACTCACACTAATTGCAACTCGAGCAATGTCATTTATGCCATCTTATGCCCCTGTGATCAAATCTACGTAGGTCAAACTACGCAGAAAGTTAAAGCACGGATACTGCAGCATTGTAGCAGGATAAGGTGTGGCACACTGGGGGCACCCTTGGTTGACCATTTTCAAACCCAGAATCACTCTCCTGCCTCGATCAGATGGTTAGTACTGGAAGAAGTCAAACTGGGCATTAGGGGTGGGGACCTAAACCATGTACTAAATGTCCGGGAATGTAAGTGGATGGATTCCTTCAATTCGGTTCATAATGGTTTAAATGAAATGGATGCGACATATGCCCAAATCTCCATTCTAAATGATGATTAGGTTGCCTGTACCCAATACATGAGTCCTCCCTTTGTGAATTTACAATGAATCTGTTTGCCAAAAATATTTACCAATGATGCAATGTATATTCCACCGACGATTAATGTTTTGTCACATTCAAACGTTCTGCACACGATTATGCTCAAGGATGCTGGCTTTAACGCTTGTCTTCACATCTGTGCCAAATGAATTATTCAACGCTCAGTATTCTGTTATTTGGTAAATGTGGGTAGATTGTGCGCTGCCATGGACAGATATAATTTACTTGATTATGCAGTTGTATCCTAGGACCCCAATATGCCACTCGGGTATATAATGTTATATAATGTTGTACGTGATGCCACCCTACTGTTTGACAAATGTTTTCCAAATAGAATTCATTTCATTTAAGAACAAATATGTTCCCTGTGATGTCATATAAACGCATCTTTCCATGCTTAGGAACTCGCTGTCGCATTTTTGAAATCTTTTCATGCTCAGGAATTCGCTGCCACATTTCAAAATATTTCCATAATCATGATATATTGTACGCTGCCACCGACAGATAGTAATTCCGTATGCCCATTATATGGCTTCTTATTAATCTTGATTGCGACGCCAGATCATCTTACTGTATGACGATTTGTTCTCTATATAAGTCACTTCATTTTAGAACGTAAATCTTCCTTGAGATGTCACATGCATGCATTTTCCCATGTCCTGATATATTGTGCGCTGCCACCGACAGACAGAAATTCCGCTACTATGCCCAGCGTTAATTCTAGTCCCTGCCGATTTAAAATAGTTTCCCATATGTTTTTAACACTGTATATATTATTTACACAGACTTTTTTCCCCTTTAGAATGTGAACTGCCCTTTTTTTGCAGTCAGTGTTAATCATCTGACATTCACACAACAACATATGGATGGGAATTGGCAGCCTTCCAAGAGCAACGTGCTCAACGTGCACGCCTCCATGACGTGTATAATTACCGAGTCTGACAGAAACACGGGGTTAGCTGTCAGACCGGTTTTTCACCAGCAACCGCGAGGTAGGCCCGTAATCAAGCTCTGCCTGATGCTCTAATGTGCCACAGTTTCTTCAGATCTTTATCGTCTTCAGATCTTATTCGGGTTTAAGCCTTGGTGTCTGCCAGGCGCGGTGCGTCCATTGGGGCGTTGGGGCGTTGCCCCCCCGCCCGCGCCCGCAGCTCCCTCGGCGTCTCTGACTCAGTTTACTTAAGTTCAGAGACACCGAGGGAGAACTGACAATCATGTCAGTCAGCATGACGTCGGACCGCCCACCCCGTGGGCGTTCCGGCGTCATGTTGACTGACATGCATTGTCAGACCAGCCAGGGACAGTCAGCAGCACAAGTGCGCATAAGTGGGGAAGGTGAGCGAATTTTTCGCCCGTGCCCAGTCATGCGCACTTGTGTTTGCATTGGCTTGCGCATGCCCATTAGGAGCCCCTCGGTCTCCTAATGGGCAGGCGGCGGGCGAAGAATAACCGTGCCCTAAGCCAATCCTGGTGCTGCAGCAGCGCCAGGATTGGCTGAGGGGTTGCCACTCCAGTGCTGTTTCTGAAGAGGCGCCAACGCGGACCAGGAGCAGAGGCGGTCAGGTAAGTTTTCTACATTTTATTTTCCCCTCGGTCGGCCCCCCACCCCCGCGCGACCCCCCCGTGAGTACTGCCCCAGTTTTAAGGATTAGGTCTACTGCTGCGCAGTTGGAATAAGGGTCCCACGATTTTTACACTATGGGTAAAAGGTGCTTACAATGCAAGTTTTTATTGTCGTAATGTAGAAA
Organism: Calotriton arnoldi; assembly: GCA_963921515.1. Classification (NCBI taxonomy): domain Eukaryota; kingdom Metazoa; phylum Chordata; class Amphibia; order Caudata; family Salamandridae; genus Calotriton; species Calotriton arnoldi. The sequence goes on from CAWUFW010008045.1 coordinate 366,039, forward strand.
AGCCTTGGACATGACTGTTAAGTATGCGCCCATATAATTAAGACATTTGTAGAGAATGAGAAAAGTAAGTTTTCTAATGTTAGCAGCCATGTGCAACAAACCCCATTCCAGGGATCAGAAATGTATGCGACAATAACATGAGGCAGGCTGCGTGTGAGTGAGAGAGCGCGTGTGCGCTGAATGAGCGAGGAGAGGTAGAATTGTTCTGGCTCATTCCGTTGCATCGCCTTTGTAAAATACACTCGAAATCCCTAACCTCTCATAGCTATGCAGTGGCTGATTAATCCACGGAATACAGACACTGGCCGTTTGCTTTGGTATTACTTTAATCTGATTGCCTTTTTTTCTACGTGTAATAACCACATTAGCATGTTTAATAGGTGTTAACATTACCGACAGTGGTCTCTTCGTTTAATGCTTTAGTTACTGTACACACTAAAGGCAGGTGGCATATATATTCAATGAGGGGGGAGTGGCAGTTCTTAATTTATTGAATACTTTTTCTGTTCGGCATTTCTTGTTGCACGCTCATGCCTCGTTAATTGAATGCTTTGTGTGTTCAGAGCATATGGTGTTGCTCACTCAAGCTTCATGTAGTAAACATTTGGCAGAGGGATACATGAGGTGTGAGTCGGATGCAGTGGTGACAACAGGTCTATTTGAGTATAAATGCCGCTCTGGGTGAATAACCCCAGTGATGAATAAACATGTAAACATGCAGGAAACACATGTTTTTAAATAGCAGTCGGTGTTAAACATGAAACAGTAAATATAGTTTACACCGTTATTTTCCCCTCGGTCGGCCCCCACCCCGCGCAACCCCCCGCGGGTACTGCCCCAGTTTTTAGGATTAGGTCAGTTGGAATAAGGGGTCCCACGATTTTTACACTATGGGTAAAAGGTGCTTACAATGCAAGTTTTTATTGTCGTAATGTAGAAAAGCCTTGGACATGACTGTTCCTTTATTTCCCTGGGTCCCAAATGCACTTTCCGCATCAGTTTTGGCCTGTTTGTGTACATTTTTGTATTAAAAAAGGCACTGGTAAATGAAAACTTGGCATTGGTTGGTAATTGATGATAAACAATATTGCGTCTAGAGATAAAACACTTTACAATAGTGCTAGCTGCTCAGGAGAGTTAAAAATGCCTTCAAAAAATAGGAAGCTAAAGCCTGTGGGTCAGATACTCTTACTTTTTCCTGCTGCTGTGCATTTTTATTGGGCATCTTATTGAGTTTACTTTTATGACCCTTGATTGATACCCTCCACTCAATCTTTGTGTTCCCTCTAGATCATGTCATGTTGGCAATCACGATTTCTTATCTGTGTCAGTGCCATCTATTAAATGCAGTGGGATGTGACCTTAGTGCGCTTTGAAAGGTGACCTTAATGCGAAGCTTCGTCCGAGTAACAGACTGAAGGAAACAGCGGAACATTTTGTGGTTATTGCCTGCAGAGCCAGTCAACACAATCATGTGAGAAATGTATTTTCTCTCAATATCCGACTTTTCCCTCATCTAAGATATGTGAACAAATGTTTAGTGCATACCAAAACCTACTTTTCCTACTTCTGATCTGTTGACGTTCCTAGATCTCAGTCTTCTATTTCTCCTGAAACCAATAGCTTCATTCAGAATTTTTACAGAACATTGGCTCAGTTTAGCAAAATATGCAGTAAATATGCGCATGAAAAGTATATGCAGTACTGTGGGAAAACATAAGGATGTACAATTATGATTTGAATAAATCAGCTATGAAGAAGCATTTGGTTGCATGACAATGCCTTACTTTTTTGAATGCATAAAATCATAAGCCGACTTCTGACATCTGGCTAGTGCCTCGTAGGATATGGCAAGTGGATAAAGCCAGCATACATCTAATATAGATAGGCTGGAATATTGATGGAGTATTCCATTGCAGGGCACTAGCTGGGAGGAGGAAACTGGATTAGGAAATTGGTCCCTGACTTAAACGTTGCAAATTAGTGTGGGACAAGATATTACATTTATTATCTAGTTCGAAGTAGGTGGTTCAGTAATACCCATGCATATGCACAGAAAGAAAAGGATTGAAGGGCCTTAGGACTACCAGAGTTCAGCAGAATATTGGGAGGAAATGCTGAGGACGCTTGACAGAGTGGTGAGAGGGAAGTAGGGAGAATTTTGAGTCTTTTATGGCTAGTGGACGTTATGTGTGAAGGGGGTACACTGATGTCAAAATATTTGCAAGGCAAAAGTAAGAGAAATTAAAGTGCTTATATTTGAGGGAGTGCAGTGCATGTTGGGGGTGGTGAAGTGACAGATGTGAGGAAGGGCATTCGGGGAAGAGTGAAAAGAGGATGCTGAAGAGGAAAGAGAGGGGTTGAAGATGTGCAGATGGACAAGATATGCAGAGAAAAAGAGGATACATATCTAACATAAAGCACACATAATTGAAGGCCAAAACTCCTTCCACAGGCCTCAATGCTATTTAATTCACACTCACTATTTCAGAATTTCAGAATTTAAACATTTTCAATGTTAATTATTTATAAGAAATCATTGTTGTTACTCATTTATCTTAAACAGCTAACACCCAGTGACAAAGCCAATCATACTGACAGGCTTTAGGCGTATGTCAGTTGCTGTGCCATTTATCTGGATAAAATTACATCTCAGAGAGAAACCAAAATACCGGTCTGATGGCACACTATGAGAATCACAGAAATGTATTTGGCATGTTTCTTTATAGGGAGCACCCACTTTTTCATCTCACTTAAAGACCTGTCTGCACATATTTCTATATGACTGGTTACAGCCAGCAGCTGTGGGTGCTTCCCGAAGTCTGGTTAGAGCATATTTTTCCAAAGTTAATGCTGCATGCAGTGCAAGACACTGGGCAAGCATACATTTTAAAGGGCTAAAGTTGTCATGCAGAACAATTTACATATTACAGTAACTGTTGAACAAATTAATGCAAGAAGATACGGGGCAGTTTTTAAATGTGTTTAATATTTCAAGACTATACGTTTCCACTGCTTAATAAGCCTTGCTTTATCGCTGCATTCATTTGCTTTAAAATGCACCATTTGCCAATCTTTTTTAAATTTCTTTCTCAGGAGAGGGACTCTCCCTAGACCCCAGGTTTGTCCATTGAACTTGTTCACATCGCTAACTAGTGTTTTCTATTGGAAAGGGTAGAGCCAAAGCAGTCTTGCTTGGTACCCAGGCCCTCTTCAGAAGTCAGACTTGCTTGGCAACCCAGAAATTCTCTGAAATAATGTGTGAGTTTTCTTTTATGAATGCCTAGAAGAACTGAATTTTTAGTCCATTTATCACAGAAATAGTGCTGAAAATCGCACCAAAAAGATGGCAATTTAAAAAAAAATTCTTCACGGGGGGAGAACCCCCCCGAACCCCCCTTATTGCTCGCTCGCATACGTTGATTTGTTCTGCTTACGCCGCACCAGTTTCAAGTTCCACCAGCCGCCACTGGTGTCTGCTTTATTTAGCCACAAAAATGATTAACTGTTTCAGTTCCACTTGGTTCTCAGCCCATTGCCACTGTGTTGAAAACCTCGCGCTTTGAGGCTTAGTCATTTGATCTCTCATGAGCGCGTCCATATGCTGAAAATGATTCCTTTCTTTAAACGTTTTTGTTGTACAGACAATGCGCTTTTTATATTATTAATATGCTTTTTCACTTTATAGCGTTTAAGTCAGACAGTGCGTTTGTCTATTTAATATATCTTTGCATGCAGCACCGTTTTCACCAGCCAGGCTCCAGTCTGAACGCTGTGTTGTTATGTCCATTTGAAGAGCTGGCCTCATACTCAAGGCTAAAGCGTCTTAATCAGACAGTGCGCTTTTGTTCAAGGCCCTTTCTTTTCTTTTTAATGAATATCGCATTATCATGCCAGCGTTAGCCCTTTTATTATGCAGCCCCTTTTAAATATTGCTTTCACTAGCTTATGCTCCAGCTACCTGGTATGTTGCTACGCCCATTCGTATAATTGGCCTCTCATTCAGGGTTCTCTCCCTTTTTGCAGCCACTGGTTACTCATCAACCCTGGCTCAAGCTTATCTGGAATACACGCCAGTTAGTCACATGAGTAAGTTTTTCATTTACGCATTGTCCTTATACTCCTCCCTGATAACTGTCCATGATACTGATGGCAGTTGCCTTTTTCTGTTTCTGTTTTTCAGGAGCCTGCGAGGCCTTTTCTTTTCTACTACAGCTTGAATTTCTCTTGCTGTTTTGGTAAATAATAACCTTAGAGTATTTTTTCATTAAACAGCTCCCCTGCTCTACGCCACCATACTGATTTAACCTTATCCCTCCATAGGTGCTTCCGCGTCTACGTGCCCCAGTCCTGCCACATAGTCAAACATGGATGACAGAGATTGTGTATCTGCATTCCTTTGATGTTTTGATTTTTCATATATGTGCAAGCCAGTTATTGGCTGGATAGGTTGTTGTTGTAAAGTCATCCTGTGCCCTGGGCACCCCCCTACTTTTTGCTGACTGGAACTGGTGGTAACTGACTCTGACTGACCCTGGGCTCTGTTTAACCAGGCCCAGGGCCACTGCCATGCTGAAACACTTAGATAACAGTAAAACACCTACATACACTAGGGTACACTTTGGGTTGGGGTACCCCTGTGATTGGCATGACCTACCCCTATAAGCCCCTAGTATATAATAGGGCAGGGGAGTGAAACTACCTATAAGTCCCTTGTATGTGGAAGGGCATGACAGTTTAGAGGCCAGCAGCCTTTTGCACTTGCATGTGTGCACTGCTGAAGCCTGTGGTCAGTTTAAAAGCAGCTCTGTGCGCCAGGATTGCTCTTAAACATGTAAATTGTGGCCAAACTCGACTTTGGGGTTTGGGGCACTTAAAACTGGTCAACCTACAATGTTTTGGCATATTAATGACCCCCAGAGTCTCCCCTAGGTATCCCAGGCGTGGGGGGCCAGGTATCTATAAGGTAGACCCTTATAAAATGAGCTTATATATGCCCTGGGTTAAGTGAAATTCACATTTCACTCTCCCCATTGTGTAAAGTGCTGCCGAAATTCGACTTTGATGCTGGGGGCACTGGGCATGGAGGATCTGCAATATTTTTACAGATTCAGCACCCCTAGGGACTCCCCTAGGTGACCTATGGGGTGGGGGTCCTGTGAAAATAAGCCAAGTACTTATAAAATATGTTTTTGTAAGTCCTGGTGCTGGAAAAATGGCCCATGTCATTTTTCCCATTGCAAACCCCATGCCCCATAGGTTAACATGGGGGAAAGTTATTAAACAATAACTTCTGATAGGAGAGGTGTTAGAAATGGGATCTCTGGTTGGCTAAGGCTTGCGCCAAAGCCAGGCAGAGACCACCACTCTAGTCAGGGCGAGGGAGTTACACGCCAAAGATAACCCCTGCTCACCCCCTTGGTAGCTTGGCACGAGCAGTCAGGCTTATCCCGGAGGCAATGTGTAAAGCGTTTGCGCACGCACACAGCAACAACATCCCAGGCACACTACAAAAGGAACTCCACACAAGGTTATATCAAAAATAGCCTTTGTATTCTCATAACACATTAGAATAGTAAACACATAATATACATGGTGCTACCTGGCACTGGGTCATATCTACAAGGGAATTATTTACACATGACAGGGCCACTTGGACCACTGTCAGAACTAAGCCTGGGCGTAGTTCGCGAAGTAGCGCTACGCGAAGCTGCGCAAAGTGCAGTTCGCACTACGCGAGCTACGCGTAGCACTACGCGAACTGCGTAGTGCACTGTTCGCAATGATTGCACAGTGCCGGATGCTTGTCCGCACTGTGCAATCATTGAAAACGGCATCTTGCACAGTGCGAGCTGTCTTTTACTGCCGCTCGAGTAGATTTTTACTCGAGCGGCAGCTTCTCAACGCGGACTGGTAGTTTCTCATCGCGAGCGGTCGCGAGCATACGCGACCACTCGCAATGAGAAACCTGACCTCCCGCGTTGAGAATCTCGCCGGGAGGTTTATTTTCCACGCTCGCGATCGGCAACTTGATGTTGCTGATCGCGAACGAAGAAAAAGTCTCGCCGGGATGTCATTTTGCTTGCTCGCGGTCGCCAACTTGACGTTGAGGACCGCGAGCAAGCAAAAAATGACCGCTGCACTACGCTACACTACGCTACGCGTGTTTGCACTCAGCTACGTGCAATTCGCGTTGTGCGAAGTAGCGCAAACTTCGCAAACTACGCGAGCGTCGCGTAGTGCTTTGCCCAGGGTTAGTCAGAACCATCACAAAGCGAACTTAGTAAAAGTAAAACAGATCATAACCGTACAACCAGTAGACACTGGTACTCACTGTACTTAGCCACAGCCTGTAACATAAACTACATTATGCACAGTATCACATCAGGCGCGAATTACATTCTGCGCCAACCTCACCAGCATAAACACATTATGCAATCACCTCACAAGTCTAAAAGCATTAGACCCTAACCTCCTAAGTATAACTCACATTAGGGGCGTAAATCACACAGTGAAACATAATCTCACTAGCATAAACCATGATATGCAAAACAACCTCATAATCATAAACCACAGTTAGAGGTATAACACAGGGTGCGTAATCATACTACATACATTACATTTCCTAGCACCACATCACATTAGGGCCTGGCGCCCTATAATCCTAACAGTCCCCCTGGCCAACTGGCCATCTCAAAAAGGGGGCTCAAATGCCCTATGCCCCAAGAGTCAGGGCGCGCTGCCAAGGCAGCGAAAGTCAAGGGTGCGCAACTGCGCAAACCTAAACGTAGCAGCTGCCCACTACTTGCTGGGCAGCTGGGAAAGTACTGGGGCAGAGGAGTGCCTCTCACTCCTAACTTCACAAGACATGCCCCCAAAGAACTGCAGCCTAAACGATGCAGCTGCCCACTACTTGCTGGGCAGCTGGGAATATTTAAATGGGGCCTGGCACCACGGTGCCATCTGGAGCAATTTGCCAAGGTTGCAGCTGTCCGCGCTGGTGCGGCGCAGCTGTGAGGCATGAAAAGGGCCCTGGCCCTACAATGCCCTCTGGCCCCAACGGGACCTTTCAAATCACTTGCCCCGGGTTGGAGCCACCAAGGCTCTGTAAGATATGCCCCTCTCGGTGGAGCCACACGGGGCTCTAAAATGATCATGCCCCATCGTTGGAGTGCACGGGGAGCTGTAAACAAATAATGCCCCCAAGCCCCCACGGGGACTTTGAAAACAAATAGTGGCCGCCCACCCGAGATCAGCCCTCACTCACCGGGCTCTTCCTCGCGGCGGGACTCCTCTTTGGTGCTGGCGCCCGCGGGGCTCTCCCTCACTCACGGGAGCCCCGCGCAGGCAGGCGCCAGGATCAGGAACGCCTCTCCTCTTCGCTTCACCCGGGCCCCCTCCTGGGACCCGGGACTCATATCTCAAGGCGTGCGGGGCTCTTGTGCACACGCGGGCTTCCCTCTTCCATGGGAGCCCCGCACTTGCATCGGCGGCCTCGGCCGCCACTTCTCACTTCACCCGGGCCCCCTCCTGGGACCCGGGACTTGGGTATGGAGCCCGCAAGGCTCCAGACTTCCTCCGCACCGGGGCTCCCATCTGCTCACGGGAGCCCCGCATCGTCACCGGCACTTCTTCCGGCCATCCCGTGGGCGCGGGGCTTCCCTCAGGCCTCACGAGTCCATGCCCACGTCCCAACAAGGGTTGCCTGACTTCCGGGTCGCATTTGCAGCGGCCCGGCAACGTTTCAAAAGCGGCTCGGGCTGCGGCGGTGATTCTTCTTTATCGGCAAAATGAGGGGTGGGCTCCCTCGCAACCAAAATCACCACGCAGGGTGGGCACCTGCCCCAAAACAAATCCAAAGCGGCCATAATGCAGGGTGGGCACCTGTAATTAAAATCACTAAGCAGGGTAGGCAAACCCCTCGGCAGCATCACGGTGGAATCCCTCCGGTGGGGCTTTCCTCCAACGAGGCGAACAGCATCGCGCTGCGCCGCCCATGCTCCTCCTCAGCTGGACAATTAAAGGATAGCGCTTCCAGGTGCTAAAAGGATGCAACAGCAGTCCTCCCCTAAGGGAGAGCAAGTCCTGGAAAAGTAAAGGGGCATGCAGGGCCCAGGGAGGCAAGCACTCCTGGCAGCCCCCCCCCTGGGCCCTCAGCAGCAGCACGCCCTGCAGGATCAGCACACCAGAACTGCACATCTTTCTGGGGTCACAGCCCCTTCTTTTATACACCAAATCCCTTTGTCTAAAGGTGCAGGGCTTGGGGGATACCAGTCAGAACTGGTTTAGGGGAGCTTTGGAGCACTTTGTTTTGCTCAGCTCCTCTCTCCTTTTCATAGTGTAGGCTAGGGACATCAGACGCACCACAGGGGTGGAGCCAGCATTGTAGAGGGAAGGCACAGCCCTATTCAGGTCCCAGGTGCAACTCCTCCCACCCATCTACATGGAGATCTCTCCATTCAGCCCTGCGCTGACTCACCCTGCCCCTCCTGGAGCCACACACACCTCCCAGCCCCTGTCACTCACAAGCCAGACATGCAATTCACATCAGGCAGGCAGACACAGAGCACACAGAAATGCCAACTTCTAGAAGTGGCATTTCTACACTAGTTATAATAAATCTGCGCACACCATTGCGCAGCATTTATTCTCACGAGTTCGCACATACTAAACTCGACCCAGCACTCCCCTCATACCAGGAATTACCATGGACACACATATCCCCCATGCATTCCTATGGGAGGGCAGGCCAATCTCACCACACGCACTCAGCGCGCACGCACTTTACACTGGACCACAGTGCTAAAGTGCCCAGAGACTTAAAACTACTAACATACAAGGCAAAAAGTTTAGGGGTGAACCTGCCAAAAAGGGCCAAGTCCAACAAGAGGGATAAAGATTCCATTCAAAGACTCACTAGAATGGTATTGACAAATCCTACAATATGATGTTATTGAATTTTTCCCAAAGTGAACAGACAAGAAGTTATAACATTTTCTTAGTTTTAGTTCCAAATCCAGCCTTCCAGTGCTCTGCCCTGATTGGTCAGAGTTAAGGGGATTAGCCAGCCTGCCTGAAGAGGTGATAAAGATCCCCTGGGGCCAGCCAGATGGACTGGGAGGGCAGTGAGCTGTTCTGCAAGAATGCCAGGCCAGGGGAGGGGTCGTAAACAATGAGCTTCAAAGGGGCAGAGCCCAGAGCAGTGTCATTTACAACTTTGAACCCCCACCTCAGCCAGATGGCAGGATTAAGGAAGATATGTGCAGATGTAGGGAGGAGAGGCTAGGTTAATTAGCCAACTCAGTGGGAGTGTTTAGCCAGCTCTTACCTCCTTGCTGGAAAATCAGCCATTATGGATTTGGAAGCTTTGTTGCACTCTGGGAAAGAATAATGCCACACTCTGCAGGAAGGAGTCACTCAAGTGGGAAGTTACCCTACTCCTATTGGTGAAGCTTGACCTCCTGGATGACCCAGAGACTGTGGAATAAGTATCTGAGAGAGGCCCAGCCCCTCAGATCTGCTGCTTGAAACTGAAGAAAGCAAGACTGGCCCTGCTGAAAAGTTCTGCTGTGCAAAGACGTCTAAGGCCTGACCTCTGGAGACTGCACCACCTGAAACTACAGCTTTGTCGACTAACTGTGCTGAGTAAAAGAAGTCAAGAGTGGACTCCCTGCAAGCTACAGGTTAACAGAGCTCATCTGGACCCTCACCACCAAGAATCATCAACCTGGGGAGCTACCAGTGGATTTGTAAGGGTGACGTCCAGTGCATTGTGGGAATTGAAGTCCTCAACTTTCAAGGACCATCTTGGAGCTTCCAGACCCTTGGAGTAAGTTTGAGACACTTTGGGACCCTTTGAGGAACTTCAGGAAGAAGTTCAAGAAGTTTGGGAACTTTGGAGGAACTTTGAAAAAAGCTCCATAGGGGGACCGACTCATCCTGGTCAGCCAAGCCGCCTGCCTTCAACCGCGAGCCGGCCAAGCCCACCAGGTTCGTCCCGCTAAAAGCTCCATCGCATCGACTTCCAGAGATTGACCGGGACTAGAGAAAATCTGAAGCCGGCGAACCCTCACCGGATCCGGCTACATGAGGAGCATCGAGAGACCCGCGAGAAAAAGCTCCAGAAAAGCTTCTAAGTCCGCTCGTAGAAAAGACGACCGGGAGCAACCGCGAGAGCCAAGCCGCCTGTCTTCACTCGCGTGTCGGCCTGGATTTCTGGATTGCCCCGCTGAAGCGATCTTGAGAAATGTTCTAAGTCCGCTCCAGGGAAGTTTACCGGGACCTCCTCACAAGTCAAGCCAGCGAACCCTCACCGGATCCGGACTGGCTGGGAGCTTCGAGGGGCCTCGCGAGAAAAGCTCCAGAAAAGTTTCTAAGTGTGAAGGTAAAAACTTTAACCGGTACCTTCCGAGGGTGGTAGCCGCTCAGGGCTCCATCGTGGTCGGCCTGAAACTTTGACTTTGGCCCGGTCTATCGCGAGCCTATGTCCCAATATGGTGCTATATGCTTCTAAGTGCTATATTTTATTTAAACTTTGAAAATTCATATCTCCGGTTCCCTACATTGGATTTTTGTCGTTTTGGTGTCATTTTAAAGATAAAAATATTTCCTATTTTTATAAATTGGTGTTGGATTTTTATTATGAGTTGTGTCTTAGTTATTTACTGAAATGGTGTTTTTAAATGCTTTACATACCTGTCTTTGAAGTTAAGCCTGCCTGCTCGCAGCCAAGCTACCAAGGGTTGAGCATAGGATTATATTTCTAAGACCTATGCTGGGTCCTATCAATTGTTTGTGGTCTTATTACTAGTGGCAGACCTACATTTGCCCCTACCAATAACCCACTTTCCAACATTTGGTGCTCAGCGGTGTGGATGTGGACTTGTGTTTAAAAGTACACCTTTCAGTGAATGAATTAAGATTATAAAAATCCTCTAAATTGCCTTAGAACAAAACTTTTGAGTTTGATTTTTGGAATTTGGACTAAACTGTTTTTAATTCATTGTTTTGATTTTTCCAAATTGTTCTAAGTCTATTGTGCCTAGTGTTGTGACCCAAAACTAGGGAACCATGGAGTTGGACCTGGCTAAACTGTCCCAGTTTAAGTTGGCTGAGCTTAGGGAACAGTGTAGGCTTAGGGGCTGCCTGCTTCCAAGAGGTATAGGAAGGCAGGGTTGTTTCAGTTTATACAAGCCCATGACCAGGCAGCTGAGGAGAATCAAGGGGGTAGAGGGTGTCCCCCAACATCATCCCAGGAGAGGAGGATGATGCCTCTTCCATTATAACTAGTGTAAGCCAACAGAATCCTGATGGTGGGAGTGGGGAAGGGTCCCTTACTCAGGTACCATCACTGTCCCTTGCAGAGAGACAGCTTAAGGCGCAATTAGAGTTGATTGCCCTAGAAAAGGAGAAATTGGAACTAGCTAAGAGAACATGGGAGAGGGAGGAGTTGAGAAGAAATGGTGGCAGCGACAACGATGAAGATTTTGAAATGTCCAGGGGTGGTCCTGATCACAAACTTCCCAAGGGTATTGTGCCCAAGTACACTGAGGGGGATGACATTGACAAATGGCTTGCAGCTTTTGAGAGGGCCCTTAAGATGAGTAGGGTCCACTCTAGGTATTGGGGTGCACTCCTGTGGGAGTTGATTCCAGTAGCTGGGAGGGATAGGCTCCTGACCCTGAAGGGAGAGGATGCAGAATCATACCAGCAGATGAAAGCCTGCTTAGTCAAGAGGTTTGGTCTGACTCCAGAGCAGTACAGGGTGAAGTTTAGGAACACCCAGAAATTGAGTTCCAAGTCTTGGATAGACTTTGTGGATGTTTCAGTGAAGGCACTAGAAGGCTGGATTTGTGGTAACAAAGTGAGCACTTATGAGGGATTGTATAATTTGTTTTTTAAAGAACACATTTTGACTCATTGTGCAGAAGAGAAGTTACACCAGTATCTAGTGGACTCTAAGCTGACAGACCCCAGAGAGCTGGGGAAGCAGCTAATGAGTGGGTGAGAACCCGGGTTTCCATACAGCACCAGGGGGTGACCAGAAGAAAGGAGGACAGGTCCCTCCCCAGGGGAAAGCCCAAGGGAAAGAAGGTCAAAATCAGAAAGAGTCCTCTAAAGACCCACAAAAACCTGCACAAGGAGGGGGCCCCGAGCCAACCCAAATTCAAAGGGAGGGGGTATCAGGGAAAGCCTGGTAGGTTCTTTGATCCCTCAAAGGTGGGTAAGTGCTTTGACTGTAACCAGCCAGGGCACAAGCAGGGAGATGCTGTCTGCGCTAAGAAGCTCCCCCCTAAGGGGCCATCCACAGGGATTGCCAGTGTGAGTTTAGGGGTGGAGAGTGGTACACCAGAAGGGGGTATTCCAGTAGTGGCAGCAACCTTAGTGTCCCTGGGTGGGGTGAATATTGCAACCCTTGATGCCTTACCTCCAAACATGGATAAGTACAGGCAGAGACCTAAAGTGAATGGGACTGAGGTTGAGGCTATCAGAGACACTGGGGCTAGTGTAACTATGGTCCTGGCTGAGCTGGTGCCTCCAGAGAGGGTGATACCTGGTGAGTTTCACCAGGTGACTTATGCAGACAGCACTACCAAAATCCATCCCATGGCTGTGGTGGATTTGGAATGGGGAGGTGTGACAGACCCTATGAAGGTAGCTGTGTCAAAGGTGCTCCCAGTCCAGTGTTTACTGGGCAATGACCTTGAAGCCTCTGCGTGGTCAGAGGTGGAGAGAGGACTCCATATGAAAATATTGGAGCTCCCTGAGTGGGTATGTGCTGTGACTAGGTCACAGACTAGCCAGAAGGGAGGGGCTGGACACTTGGACCCTGGAACAAAGGGCCAAACATCCATGGACAAGGGTACTGGACCTGGTGAGCCAGCCCAGGGAACTCCAGAGGTGCAGGAGGAATCTAACCCTGATGGGGAGGATCCGGCCTCTGAGGGAGGGACTCCATCCCTGCCAGAGCTGTCAGATTTGGCAGAACTGACAGGAGCAGGTGGACCCTCCAGAGAGGAGTTCAGTCAGGGACAGAGAGACTGTCCCACCCTTGAGAGCTTGAGGCGGATTGCCTCTAAGCAAGAGGAAGGGGATCACAGTGGGTTTCACAGAATCTACTGGGAAGATGGACTGCTTTATACTGAGGCCAGAGACCTCAAGGAGGGGGCCACCAGGAGGTTGGTGGTGCCCCAGAAGTACAGAGAGTTCATCCTGACTTTGGGTCATGATATCCCCTTGGCAGGACATTTGGGACAGACTAAGACATGGAACCGGATGGTGAACCATTTCTACTGGCCCTGTATGTCTGAGAAGGTAAAGGAGTTTTGTAGCTCCTGTGTCACCTGTCAGGCCAGTGGCAAGGCAGGGGGCAAGACAAAGGCTCCCCTTATACCATTGCCAGTGGTTGGGGTTCCTTTTGAGAGGGTGGGGATGGACATTGTTGGTCCCCTAGACCCACCTACTGCATCAGGGAATAGGTATATCTTAGTGGTAGTTGACCATGCCACTAGATACCCTGAAGCAATCCCTCTGAGAACCATTGATGCTCCTGCAGTGGCTAGAGCACTACTTGGTGTGTTCACCAGAGTTGGTTTTCCGAAAGAGGTGTTGTCACATAGGGGCACGAACTTCCTGTCCAGCTATCTGACTGCTATGTGGGATGAGTGTGGTGTCAACTACAAGTTCACCACCCCCTATCACCCACCAGCAAATGGTCTTGTTGAGAGATTCAACAAAACCCTGAAGGGCATGATAAATGGGTTGTCAGAGAAACTCAGGAGGAGATGGGATGTTCTCCTCCCATGCTTACTGTTTGCCTACAGGGAGGTGCCACAGAAAGGGGTTGGTTTCAGTCCCTTTGAGTTGGTGTTTGGACACCCTGTGAGGGGGCCATTGAGCCTGCTGAGAGAGTCTTTAGAGAAGCCTCTTAAAGAAGCAAAGGACAATGTGCTGGACTATGTGCTAGGCCTGAGATCTAGAATGGCAGAGTACATGTACAAGGCAAACAGGAAACTGGAGGCCAGCCAGGAGCTCATGAAGCACTGGTATGATCAGAAGGCTACTATGCCTGAGTATACTCCAGGACAATTGGTGTGGGTGTTGGAGCCTGTGGCTCCCAGGGCCCTCCATGACAAGTGGAGTGGGCCCTATCCAATCTTAGAAAAGAAGGGGGAGGTTACCTATTTGGTTGACCTTGGCACCCCCAGGAACCCTCATAGGGTCCTGCATGTGAATAGATTGAAACCCCACCATGACAGGGCAGACATGACCATGTTACTGGTCACTGATGAGGGTGTGGAGGAGGAAACAGAGCCTGTGCCCGACCTCCTCTCCACCAATGTGCAAGATGGGTCAGTGGAGGGGGTGATACTCTCTCCCAAGTTGACAGACCAGCAGCACAGAGACTGTAAGCAAGTGCTGGAGCAGTTTGCTGGCCTGTTCTCTTTGACCCCAGGCATCACTGAGTGGTGTGTGCACCACATTGACACTGGTGACAGCCTACCTGTCAAAAATAAACTGTACAGGTTGTCTGACCATGTCAGAGCCAGCATTAAAGCTGAGGTCACTAAGATGCTGGAATTGGGGGTAATTGAACCGTCTGAGAGTCCATGGGCCAGTCCAGTGGTGCTGGTACCCAAACCTAATCCTCAGGGGGACCCAAGGAGTTAAGGTTCTGTGTGGACTACAGAGGATTGAATGCAGTCACAAAGACTGACGCTCACCCTATACCTAGAGCTGATGAGCTCATTGATAGGTTAGGGGCTGCTAAGTACCTGAGTACTTTTGATTTGACTTCAGGTTACTGGCAGATTGCCCTCACTGCTGGAGCAAAGGAGAGGTCAGCATTCTCCACCCCAGAGGGACATTATCAGTTCAAGGTAATGCCCTTTGGTTTAAAGAATGCACCTGCCACCTTCCAAAGGTTGGTGAACAGGGTCTTGTCTGGGTTGGAACAGTTCAGTGCAGCTTACCTGGATGATATAGCTGTATACAGTTCTACCTGGGGAGATCACTTAAGCCACCTGAAGGAAGTGCTTCAGGCCATGCAGCAGGCAGGCCTGACTATTAAGGCAAGTAAGTGTCAAATAGGGCAGAGTTCGGTGGTGTACCTGGGCCACCTGGTAGGTGGGGGCCATGTACAGCCTCTCCAAGCTAAAATCCAAACTATTTTGGATTGGACAGCACCTGTTACCCAGACTCAGGTCAGGGCATTCCTTGGACTGACAGGGTACTATAGAAGGTTTGTTCAAAATTATGGGACCATTGTGGGGCCCCTAACAGAACTGACTTCTAAAAAGAGGCCCAAGAATGTGATTTGGACCCCAGAGTGTCAGAAGGCTTTTGACACTCTGAAAGCTGCTATGTGTTCGGCACCAGTGTTACTGGCCCCTGACTACACAAAAGAATTTGTAGTTCAGACAGATGCTTCAGAGCAAGGGATTGGGGCAGTGTTGACACAGCTAAATGAAGGGGGCCTTGATCAGCCAGTTGCCTTTATTAGCAGGAGGCTTCTTCCCAGAGAGCAGAGATGGAGTGCCATTGAGAGAGAGGCTTTTGCTGTGGTGTGGTCACTGAAAAAGTTGAGACCATATTTGTTTGGGACTCACTTTCGTGTTCAAACTGACCACAGGCCTCTCAGATGGCTCATGCAGATGAGAGGGAGAATCCCAAGCTGTTAAGGTGGTCCATTTCCCTACAGGGAATGGACTTTACAGTGGAACACAGACCTGGGGTTGCCCATGCAAATGCAGATGGACTTTCCAGGTTTTTCCACTTAGCTGAGGAGGACTACCAGGGTGTAGGCTAGTAACCCCTCACCTTTCGTTTGGGGGGGCTATGTTGTAAAGTCATCCTGTGCCCTGGGCACCCCCAACTTTTGCTGACTGGAACTGGTGGTAACTGACTCTGACTGACCCTGGGCTCTGTTTAACCAGGCCCAGGGCCAGTGCCATGCTGAAACACTTAGATAACAGTAAAACACCTACATACACTAGGGTACACGTTGGGTTGGGGTACCCCTGTGATTGGCATGACCTACCCCTATAAGCCCATAGTATATAATAGGGCAGGGGGAGTGAAACTACCTATAAGTCCCTTGTATGTGGAAGGGCATGGCAGATTAGAGGCCAGCAGCCTTTTTGCACTTGCATGTGTGCACTGCTGAAGCCTGTGGTCAGTTTAAAAGCAGCTCTGTGCGCCAGGATTGCTCTTAAACATGTAAATTGTGGCCAAACTCGACTTTGGGGTTTGGGGCACTTAAAACTGGTCAACCTACAATGTTTTGGCATATTAATGACCCCCAGGGTCTCCCTAGGTATCCCAGGGGTGGGGGTCAGGTATCTATAAGGTAGACCCTTATAAAATGAGTTTATATATGCCCTGGGTTAAGTGAAATTCACATTTCACTCTCCCCATTGTGTAAAGTGCTACCCAAATTCGACTTTGATGCTGGGGGCACTGGGCATGGAGGATCTGTAATATTTTTACAGATTCAGCACCCCTAGGGTCTCCCCTAGGTGACCTATGGGGTGGGGGTCCTGTGAAAATAAGCCAAGTACTTATAAAATATGTTTTTGTAAGTCCTGGTGCTGGAAAAATGGCCCATGTCATTTTTCCCATTGCAAACCCCATGCCCCATAGGTTAACATGGGGGAAAGTTATTAAACAATAACTTCTGATGGGAGAGGGATAAAGATTCCATTCAATGACTCACTAGAATGGTATTGATAAATCCTACAATATGATGTTATTGAATTTTTCCCAAAGTGAACAGACAAGAAGTTATAACACTTTCTTAGTTTTAGTTCCAAATCCAGCCTTCCTGTGCTATGCCCTGATTGGTCAGAGTTAAGGGGATTAGCCAGCCAGCCTGAAGAGGTGATAAAGATCCCCTGGGGCCAGCCAGATGGACTGGCAGTGAGCTGTTCTGCAAGAATGCCAGGCCAGGGGGAGGGGTCGTAAACAATGAGCTTCAAAGGGGCAGAGCCCAGAGCAGTGTCATTTACAACTTTGAACCCCCACCTCAGCCAGATGGCAGGATTAAGGAAGATATGTGCAGATGTAGGGAGGAGAGGCTAGGTTAATTAGCCAACTCAGTGGGAGTGTTTAGCCAGCTCTTACCTCCTTGCTGGAAAATCAGCCATTATGGATTTGGAAGCTTTGTTGCACTCTGGGATAGAATAATGCCACACTCTGCAGGAAGGAGTCACTCAAGTGGGAAGTTACCCTACTCCTATTGGTGAAGCTTGACCTCCTGGATGACCCAGAGACTGTGGAATAAGTATGTGAGAGAGGCCCAGCCCCTCAGATCTGCTGCTTGAAACTGAAGAAAGCAAGACTGGCCCTGCTGAAAAGTTCTGCTGTGCAAAGACTTCTAAGGCCTGACCTCTGGAGACTGCACCACCTGAAACTACAGCTTTGTGGACTAACTGTGCTGAGTAAAAGAAGTCAAGAGTGGACTCCTGCAAGCTACAGGTTAACAGAGCTCATCTGGACCCTCACCACCAAGAATCATCAACCTGGGGAGCTACCAGTGGATTTGTAAGGGTGACGTCCAGTGCATTGTGGGAATTGAAGTCCTCAACTTTCAAGGACCATCTTGGAGTTTCCAGACCCTTGCAGTAAGTTTGAGACACTTTGGGACCCTTTGAGGAACTTCAGGAAGAAGTTCAGAAGTTTGGGGAACTTTGGAGGAACTTTGAAAAAAAGCTCCATAGGGGGACCGACTCATCCTGGTCAGCCAAGCCGCCTGCCTTCAACCGCGAGCCGGCCAAGCCCACCAGGTTCGTCCCGCTAAACATAACATAATAACATAACATGTGTATTTGTAAAGCGCACGTTCACCCAGAGGTCTCTTGGCGCTGAATAACAGATGTTCATTGTTACCCAATTCAATGGTACTCATTTTATCGACCTCAGATGGATGAAAGGCTGAGTGGACCCGCCGGGATTTGAACCTGTGACCATGAGGTCGAACACAGGCCCCTGCAATGGACGCATTAGTCCACTGAGCCACCAGACCCGGCTAAAAGCTCCATCGCATCGACTTCCAGAGATTGACCGGGACTAGAGAAAATCTGAAGCCGGCGAACCCTCACCGGATCCGGCTACATGAGGAGCATCGAGAGACCCCGCGAGAAAAAGCTCCAGAAAAGCTTCTAAGTCCGCTCGTAGAAAAGACGACCGGGAGCAACCGCGAGAGCCAAGCCGTCTGTCTTCACTCGCGTGTCGGCCTGGATTTCTGGATTGCCCCGCTGAAGCGATCTTGAGAAATGTTCTAAGTCCGCTCCAGGGAAGTTTACCGGGACCTCCTCACAAGTCAAGCCGGCGAACCCTCACCGGATCTGGACTGGCTGGGAGCTTCGAGGGGCCTCGCGAGAAAAAGCTCCAGAAAAGTTTCTAAGTGTGAAGGTAAAAACTTTAACCGGTACCTTCCGAGGGTGGTAGCCGCTCAGGGCTCCATCGCGGTCGGCCTGAAACTTTGACTTTGGCCCGGTCTATCGCGAGCCTATGTCCCAATATGGTGCTATATGCTTCTAAGTGCTATATTTTATTTAAACTTTGAAAATTCATATCTCCGGTTCCCTACATTGAATTTTTGTCGTTTTGGTGTCATTTAAAAGATAAAAATATTTCCTATTTTTATAAATTGGTGTTGGATTTTTATTATGAGTTGGTGTTTTTAAATGCTTTACATACCTGTCTTTGAAGTTAAGCCTGCCTGCTCGCAGCCAAGCTACCAAGGGTTGAGCATAGGATTATATTTCTAAGACCTATGCTGGGTCCTATCAAGTGTTTGTGGTCTTATTACTAGTGGCAGACCTACATTTGCCCCTACCAATAACCCACTTTCCAACAGTTGTAAATATTGATTTTGATGCTCACATGTACACTACCTTTCCTTTCCTCACATCACACACTTTTCACGACCCTCCCTCCCCTCTTTTAGGTTGCACCATATTTTTTTTTTAAACTTTAAGATTTACATGTATTGTACTATATATATGAATTGATTATTCCATTTGGTGATGAGATTAAATCACAACCATTTGATGGTATAACTCGAAGGTGGTGTTGTCAAATGTTTTTAGCAACATAGACCATTTGTGTATATTATTGTATTTTGTCCTTGATTATCGTCCACTGAGACAATCCTTTGTGTACCAGTTTGTACCCGAGTCCAGTGGATTTACGGGTTACCCCATTGATACCTAACTCGCAAGCGGAGTCGCTGCAGCAGTAATGGCATGTTCGCATCCTCAAAATGCGGCGAGAATAACAAAGGCTCGTTGTCTAGGGGATGAAAAAGAAGAAATGAATAGGTCCGGAGCGGAGGCTCCGCTTACCTCACCGCTGCTGGAACCGGCCTCGGCTGGTAGGCGGGGGAGGGGCCGCACATGCATGCGTGCTTCAGCACCAAAATGCCCAGCTAGTGATAGGCGGGCCCCGGGGGTTTCCACAATTAAAGGAGATTGTGGAGCAATGTGCAGTGTCTGCACTGCCCCCTAACCAGAAAGATGCTGGTTTTTATCGGCTAGAAGAAAGTAATAATTTCTCAGTGCCTCTTAGTGGAAAGTCTAATGTGAAAGTGTCAATTTTCAGAAATAGTTTGAAAGAAATGTCAAATAAAACAGTGGAGCCTTGTGTGGAGATTAAATGTGGTATAAAAGGTGACATTTTTGTAAACACAGTACAGTCACCTGGTGTGAGAACCTTTCAGGGAGATGGGGAAAGAGAGGTCATAATAAAAGGTTTAATGAAGAAAATACTCTAGTTATACAGGGTGAAAAGGTTTTACAAGGCTATAAGGATTCAGGCAAGGAATTTGCAGGTAGTTCTAAGGGACATAGGAAAACCTTGCAAGTAGGAAAATGGATTTGTGTGCCTGGTGAGGCAGATGTAGAACAGGAAAGTACAAGTCAAGAAGAATTCAGAACCACAGCCTCTGCAGGTTTTGTCTGCTTGCGGAGCAATGAATGGAGAATACTGCATGGAAATATCAAATGCAGTGAGGATTTGCCGGCCGGGTCTTGAGCGTCCTGGATTGACCAGCCCGAAGAGAGGGAGAAGTTTGGCGCAACCGTCCCGACATCACAGGAAAAGAAGATTGCACAGCAAAACTCAAAAACAGTGGATTGGAAGCATTTTGATGGGGGTGTGGGAGATGGTGAATGCCAGGGTGTGAGTGTGTGTGTGTGGAAGAGCAGTGGGAATGTGAGTTAGATTATGAAGAAGAAGTTTAAGAATTGGAAGAGGGGGAGATAGCGAGTTGGAACGAATATGGATATTGCTAGAAAGATGAGGGGGAAGAACAGGGGGTTCTAATAATTTTCCCAAGAGTCATGTTTCTACAGAAAAAGGAGACAAGTGGGGATTCACTGATTAGACGGTGGGGTGTAAAAGGATCCCAAACAAGAGACAGTAAAAAACGGGCTTCAGCAGAACCATCCAGCGCATTGAGAACAGGTGAGAATCGGTGGTGGTATAATTGGGGTGTTAATAAAGTATTTTGCAAAAAAGTAAAGCTATCAGGGCCTAGTGTATTGGATAAAAGTGTAGGTACAGAATCTAGTACTGAAGAGTCAGTGTCAGCAGGTAAGAAGGTTAAAGAGAATAATTCAAAAAATGATGCCAAAGAAAAAGGGGTCAGTGAGAAGATATCCCAGTCGGATGGTGAAAAAGACAAAAAATCTAAAGAAGAAGGGTAAAAGAGTAAAAATTATGGCTTAAAACATTTGCCTTACATGGGGCTATCCATGCAGTTGGGGGCTCATCTGAGCAATGCAACTAAAGAAACAAGCATTGGCATAGCTAATAGGTCTCGCCTTTGTGACCTTAGAAGTGTTTAGGCAGATCTATTGGCTTTGCCAATGTTTTTAAGCTGTGTTGTAGAGAAGTTAAGTATTAAAATGGCTGTCACTTAATTCCAAGGTTTCTTTGGCGACAGGAGAAATAATGTAACTGCATCGCAGGGATACATGGCTGTAGAAACACCACACAATTAAGGAAATGTATACATAATTGGCAACAATAAACGGATCTGCTCAGAACATATATCATATGTGCCTCCCTGGCCAGAAAATATAACAAATGTGCTTCCTTTAGTAAGCAGTGCACGTTGGAATATAAATGCACAAATCGATCGTGCACCAATGTAATTGTTAAAGAAAGCTGCGCTGCCTTGATAACGCGTTGTGATGACCGACTAGGAGGAACCGCTGCAAAGGAGTTGTGGACCAACCCTGGCAAGGAACTTGTAGTAATCTGCTTGTTAAGTAATGCACCTTCCCTGCCCTTGTGCTCTACCTGATGCTCTAACAATATGATGTCATTTGGAATGTGAGGAATGTTTGTACTGGTGGGAAAGAGTTGGAGAAGATGGGCTGAGCAGCCAGGAGGCTGCTCCTGGTGGGGCTTACATTGGAACTTACTAAGATGTAACTTGGAGAATAAACTACCAACTACAAGAGCTGTCCGCGAGACTTCTTTGATTATTACACTGGCGACGAGTTGGAAACAATCTACGCGTACTTTATGGATTACAAACGTTAAAATAAGAAGAAACTACAAAGTGACCGCATGAACCTCCTGAAACTTAAAGAAACTTGGCACCCCTGGAGCCCCACCAGTGACCTCCCATCGGTCGCCCACAACTGATGTGCCAGTTTCTACCTTCTGTTTCTACTTGCTGACCTGCTACCTGACAACTGAAATGTACCAGTTTATGAATGCAGATCCTGATGCTTTCCAGTTTTGCGAGCAGTTCCTGCCTGCATGCCAGTTCCGGCTTGCACACAAGTGAAGTGTGCCAGTTCCTGTCACCCACATCTGAAATGTGCGAGTTTCTGCCTGTGTGTCCTGCTGCTTCCCTGTACTGCGAATGGCCTGCCTTGATGCTTAGCTGCCTGCCTTCAGAAAATCAGAACCGAGACAAGAAATGTCTACGTCAGTGATCCCTGATCTGCCTCAGAGAGATGAAACCGGAGAAAGAGACCCAGAACCGGAGAAGGAGGGCGAGATAAGGTCGGTGCGTCGCATGCTACTTCAGGTCAGGGGCTGATTGAGAGGCTCAAGAGGCGAGCTGAAGTGTAAATTGTGTAATTGTATTGTCTACATCGGCGGGAGTGAATGGATACTTGCTGCCATCTACTGGAGGAATGTTTAACTTTTATTTTGGCTGCATCTTCATTTCAACGTAAGAAAATGTTTCCTGAGCACATTTTCAGCTTGTCAGTTACCGTTACATCTTTACAGCGATCATTACTGATTTTACCGCTGTTCTTGTTTGTGCAATGAGAACTTCACGGCTCATATTTTTTGAGGAAGAATCACCAGTTGGAGGTAATTTCTGTTGGGTTTAAAAAAATTTAAAAAAACGTCACCTACTTTCATCACTCGTTGTTTCCAGCACGAGCCTGCTTTCAATGTGAGTCTGCCGTGAGTGACATTTCCTTCTTGTTCGCAATCTAGCCTGATGAGTGACGTCTTCTGCATCAACGCGCCCAGAGCCACCCGGCATGACGTTGGTAACGTGCCTCCATTTTGTGATGTCAGGTGTTTCAATCATTATCAACCTTTCAAGCATGTACAATCTCCTATTTGCCAACCACGTTAATAGCTCCTATTTGCCAACCACGTCATATCTACTGCGGTGTGAGGCGTTGTTTTTTTTTTCCACAAACACTTAGGGGTGAGTCATGCAAGTGCGATCTAATCTAAAAATAGAAAGGAGAGCTCGAACGCATTTATTTTGTTAAAGAAGAAACAGAAGTTTTCATTTTCAGACATGAGAGCAAGTTGTTACCTTCCCACAGTCTGGTTTCCGACGTGCCTCAGTCTACCTACGTGGGATTAGTCTTCCTTTGGGCATGGATGTGTGGTACTGTTATATACTGGCATTCGGAATTTCATCTTACATTCCGTTTTAAAGTATATCAGCTATGTCAGAGAGCTATGAAACCAGAACAAAGACAGTATGAATTATCAAACCCAGACCTGTACTGCATGAGATGACTGCTAAGTCATTCAGTGATACTGTATATGTGTTGAACTTGGTGATATGTACCAATGTTATGTACATCTGCTTTTAATTTGCAACGTGTTATATTTTAAATTGATACTCTATGTGTATTATAGGGAGGTGGATTCCCCCTTTGGGAGGTTACTGTGTGTGTTTATAGGGAGGTGGATTCCCCTTTGGGAGGTTACTGCGTGTGTGTGTTTATAGGGAGGTGGATTCCCCCTTTGGGAGGTTACTGTGTGTGTGGCTTATAGGGAGGTGGATTCCCCCTTTACAATGATTTATAGGGTGATGTTAGAGTCTGATTTGATATTTAATGTCACAAGGGAAGTGTTTTCCTTTATTACAGTGTTTTATAAAGTTACTGGTTCTGCATGGGAATGCAGTATGTGAACAGAGTGTTATTGCGGGAGTGTGTGTTCCTGATCTTGCAAAAGTGTGCAGTAGGGGTAATTGTACGGTATATTACAGTGCGTGCAGTAGAGAGCATGTGATATTCCCTGGTCCTGCTATTTGTTTACATTTTACACTTACTATTTCTATTTTACAGTTTATCACTTGTACTATTATTACTGCATTACTATTATTACATTTTTCATTATTATATTTATTATTACATAAGAAGAGTTTCTTCCCATATTAGTACTGTGTTCTATTACGTTTATTCTGGATTGTTTATCTTATATAGGTGTATACTGTTTGAATTTGTTTAATCATTATAAAGGGGAAGATATGTAGTAATCTGCTTGTTAAGTAATGCACCTTCCCTGCCCTTGTGCTCTACCTGATGCTCTAACAATATGATGTCATTTGGAATGTGAGGAATGTTTGTACTGGTGGGAGAGCAGTTGGAGAAGATGGGCTGAGCAGCCAGGAGGCTGCTCCTGGTGGGGCTTACATTGGAACTTACTAAGATGTAACTTGGAGAATAAACTACCAACTACAAGAGCTGTCCGCGAGACTTCTTTGATTATTACAGAACTGTGGGGAAAAGGCTGCACATAGTCGATTTCAGTCCCACAATATAAATAAAATGCCCTGAGAGAAAAATTGCACAAGTCGTGCCTCAATTTATACAATGGTCGGCATGCATAATTGTGCTTGTCGGTTAAGTGTTACAGTTCTAAGCACACTTATGACAGATGGTATGAAAACAGCCAGTGTGAGGAAGAAACTGTCAAGAGTTGGCAGGGAAACTCTAAAAGCGCATGCAGCGAGGGTAAACCTGTATTGTAAGCACGGCAAACGGGAGACAGAGAGCTGGGATGGTGATAAGTGGGGTCGAACAGAACACATGGTCGCCTGCCATCCGCACTCCAGTCCCAATATGCTGCTGGGCCTGCCTGGTGTCAGCGAGGTGCCAGGCCTATCCCATGGGGCCTCGACAGCTAGTTTGGTCAGACTCCTGCTAGCCACATTTACACCTAAATGCCAGTTGATCTCTGGGACGGAGGAGGTTGGTGTGGGTGGGCGGGGGGCTCTTCATCACAGATCTCTGCCCTTCACAAGCTATTATCTTTAAAATACCCATAAACTTTGCCAAAACAAATAGAATGAGTATATAATACTGCAGGAAAACGGGACAACTAGTCACGCATTGAGTAATTAAATCAAACTCCTTTTGAGTGACTCTGGTTGGTATCTACAGTCATTCACGAACTGTTCATTTCTAAAAAAAAAAAATAGCATGATTATTATATAGCTTGCAATCGAAGCACTGCATGAAAAACTGACCTCTGAACATTATCTCAAAGGGCAATGCTTAGGGAAGCTTGAACACCAGATGAAAATTAGCCTGTAAAATAAGGGCTGTTTATATGCAGAATGCCACAGTAATTAAATTACACGGAAGGATAAAAAGTGGAGCGGACACACCAGGCTTTTAACCCTGCCTGCAGGCTACACGCGGAACTGCGCTCTACCCACAAGCTCTTTCACCAGCTTAGATGGACACCTGAAGCTGCAGTCTTTTCAACCAGACTGACGTACCCACACGGCTGACCAGATAACAGAAGTGTGAGCATACAGTGCAGTGAGCCCTAAATACGCGTGTCACGGCATGCCAGCAGTGAACGAGCTGCACCGCCCTCCCCAGGGACTTCTGGTGCTGCCATCCACCCTCCCACGGCATTACCAGCCCTGGAGTTACATATGAAAGCAGCGCTTCTTTAAATACATGTGGTCTAGTGTAACCGCCTGCTTTCCCTCGCGGTTCCGTCAGTATAAGGAGTAACAAGAAAGAGCAATGCTTATCTAGGCTATCGATGTTATGCCTCTGGAGTCTGCATTTACTTGGAAATGCTTCAGCGGGGTGGATACCGTAGAAGGGCGTCGCATCATCAAGTGCGGCCGGAACCACGGGCTCCTCCTTCCTCCTCTGCTAGAGGCCTGTGATACAATGTGACCCTGTCGTCAATATTGGAGCACCCCTGCTTAAAAGCAGTTAAAAAGCATTTATCATGCGATACAAATGCTTCTCGAGTTGGTAGTAGGAAAACACTTCATCCAGGAGGAGGTTAGCCTCGCAACAAAAACTGCAGTTTACTAACGATTCACTTTTAAAGTGGGATGCGTATGCGTAATATTTATTACGTATGCGCTCGCCAAACACCTCTTTTCTTCATACCGTTTTTTGCCCCACACTCCCGCTTTTGTACTGCGCTCCGCTTACAATTAAAAATTTACAAACAGAACCTCTAACCTGGACCACACCGGAAGTTCAATGCCACACAGGCCAAACTCGTCCGGTGTCCCAGCTATTGCGCAGTGCACTGTACTCCTCTCACGTCGTCCCTTGTGTGGCGAAGCTTGTCACATCGCGCATGCCAGTTGCAAAAAAGAAATCTGACCTTGTATGACACTGGGAGCCATAGTGCACGCCGGCATAAAGGATTGATGCTCCCGTGCGTTGCTGACTGCAACAGGTAACAAGCCCAATCCTCCTTAGAACAAAGCCCAAAACCAAACTGGCACCCTACTAAAAATAGCCCAAATGACGATTGACATCAAAAATTGCTAAAAACCTAAACAATATAAACAACAAAGCGGGAGGCATGGCGCAAGACGTACCCCCAGTACAACTGTGGAATTGAGAGGAGGTGGGAGGGAGGAAAACTGTATTTAAATGTAATCAGCTATGGTGCAGGAACTACACACAGGCAAACAGAAACAGAGCAGGAAACAAAGAAATAAAGTAGTCCCCCAGAGAACAGACAAAGAACTGTAGTGTGATGAGACAGTACTTAGTCCCTGCTGCATGGGAGGAACGGAAGAGAGAAAGGAGGGACAAAGAGGCAGGACTGACCACTGGCAAGCAAGGATTTTTGAAGGACACTGAAACAAACAAATCAAAAGCTGGGGGATGGCTTTAACCCAACATAAGAAATTACAATAGGACTCGAATGCTCGACCTAAAAATTTGGAGGGGTGAATTTGTGGACGTGTACAAGCTTCTCTATAGAGAAATACAATCGAAGGAAGGGTCTAGAGAAGAAGCCTGGGAGTTAGCAAAAAGACCAAAAGTTCCCACAACAATTGACACACGGACATCAGCATTTTTAATATTTGCTAGTGTTTATATTGAAAAGTTCCCGGATCGAGCAGTGTCAATATTCAAATACATTAACACCATTCGCCAGGCCCACATGGAATTTGGGGGTTTTGCATGGTTATATTATGAGGAAGAGTTTCAGGCTCGACTGGTGCTCATTCCTGATAAACCGTGGGGGGAGGTGGACAATGAATTATGGGTGCAATGGATGTATCCACAAAGGCCCCCTCCCACCATGCACACAGAAAGCGGCTTAGCAGTTCCTCACTGGCCCTTTCTTGGCAAGCCCACCTTGGGGAGGGGGGGGCATGGAATAGAGGTAAAAATCCCAATTCCGGTGCCTGTTGTAGTTTTAATAGGGGATATTGTCCACAGAATCCATGCAGTTACAAGCACAAATGTTTAAAATGTGGGGGAAAACATGCAATCCTTCAATGTTTGGGGGACCAGACAAACTGGGGAGGTAGTGGCCAAGGCAGGGGTAGAGGTATATACTTTCAGCCTGGCTACAAGGGCTTTTACGCCAATTGATTTAAAAAATGTGTGTTACTGGCTGACATTTTACCCTTACAAGGAGGAGGCAGCAAGGCTGGAATGGGGTTTTAAAGAAAGGTTTTAGACTTGGTTACGAAGGTCCTAGGGCTCGTAGGTTTGCGGACAGCTTAAAGTCGACAAAAGAGCATCCTCATATTGTGAGACAGAAACTGGGCAAAGAAGTTGCAGAAGGAAGAATGGCAGGTCCTTTTACTTACTGGCCTTTATCTGACCAGATCATCTCCCCACTAGGAGTAATACCATCTCTCATGGCCTCATGGCTGGTCGGTGAATGACTTTATAGCAAGAGATGCTACTGCAGTGCAGTTTGCGTCTGTGGATGTAGCCATTGAATTGATCAGAAATTTGGGTCCAGGAGCAGAGTTGGCTAAATGTGATATTAAGTCAGCATTTCAATTGCTACCAGTTAATCCGTTGGACTTTTCCTTGTTGGGTATTCAATTTGACAATCAATTGTACGTAGACAAAGTGCAACCGATGGGCTGCGCCATTTCATGCAAGCTGTTCGAGGCATTTAGTACAGTTATGCAATGGTGTTTTTCTTACAGAATAGGTCACTCATTATTTGGATGACTTTTTGTCTGTAGGTGTAGTAGGTTCCCAGGATTCCATCATTTTGAGACTATGGCACAGGAGTTAGGAGTACCTTTGGCTCCTGAAAAAAACGCAAGGTCCCAACACATGTCTAATTTTCTGGGTATTGAATTAGATACAATCAAGATGGAAGCAAGATTGCCGGCTGGGAAAGTTCAAGAAATTGTTCAATTGTTTGAAGAGGTAAAGTTGTCGCCCAAATTACACTTGAAACAAATTCAGTGCCTGCTGGGGCATTTGAACTTTGCTTGTTGTGTGGTGAGGGCAGGAAAAAATTTCTGTAGGCGACTAGGTTTTGCTATGTCTGGGGCCCAGTTGCCACATCATAGGATCCAAATTTCAGAAGCAATGAGGGCAGATTTTGAAGTGTGGTTGATGTTTCTGAAAGCTTTCAATGGTGTTACCATGTGGTCTTTAGATTTATATTTTGTGTGGATGGTACAGATTTTTTCAGATGCAGCGGGCTCTAATGGTTTTGGCCTATTCTGGGAAGGCAGATCGTATGCAGAACAATGGCCGGTGAAATGGATCAATAAACGGAGGAGCATTGCCTTTTTAGAATTCTTCCCGCTATTGGTGGCTTTGCTTGTGTGGGATTCAAAATTGGCCAACAAAACTTTCATCTTCAACATTGACAATAAGACTGTTGTGGATTTGGTTAATGGGCAAAAAGCTAAGATAAAACATTTTCTAAAGTTATTACCGAGGTTTATGCTGGGTTGCTTGATGTTCAATATTGTTTTCAAAGCCAAACATGACCCAGGTGCAAATATTAAAATCGCATATGCATTATCTCGTTCTCAGTGGCAGAGATTCTGTTGTTTGGTGCCTGGAGCAGATGTACAGAAAACATATGTGCCACAAGATGTATGGGAACTAGCGGATTGAGAATGCTTGAGTTGGTGGAGAAATCGCTAGCAATGAGTACCAGGACAGCTTATAGAAGAGCTTGGGAAGAATTTCTGGAGATTGATGCATCCCGTAGGTCTCAATATGAACAAGGTTTATGGCTGCGCAGAGAGGATGTGCTTTGTTTCATTATGTATAATATTGAGAAGAATATTTTAGCTACCTCAATTGCTGGTAAGTTAGCTGGTTTGAGTTTTTATGGGAAGTTCTTCTGGGGCTATGAGCCTTCAGCTGGTGAGATGGGGAGGCGCATGTTACAAGTTTGGGCCAAAGAAAAGAAAAGAGGTCAGTTCATTAGAGATCCAGTGTCTATGAAAATCTTGCTTCGTATGGTAAGGAGCCTTCCTGTAATATGTTTTTCTGTTTTTGAGCAGTTGCTATTTAGGTTATGCATGGGATGGTTATTTTTTGGAGCATTTAGAATATCAGAGTTGTTAGGTAGAGGCCATGTTGGCGGGCTGAAAGTTGAAGATGTATCCGCCTCAGGAGGAACAATTCAAATATTTTTGGAACAATCTAAGACTGATCAGACAGGTAAAGGCATTAAATTAGTGTCATTCTATGTCCAGTGAGTTCTAGGCAAGATTTCCAGGATGCAGGTGGAGCAATTTCAGGACTTGTTTTCGAACACCAAAATGGCACATGGCTCCTAGCTTCACAGGTGCTTGGGGTGATGAGAAAAGCTCTTTATCACATTGGAGAGGATCATTTCCGTTTTGGTACTCATTCTTGCAGAATCGGTGCTGCATCTGAAGCATCAAGATTGGGCTTTTCTATCAATGATGTTAAACGGTTAGGACGATGGTCCTCTGATTATTGCTTGTGTTACATTAGAAACATTGAGGATGCTTAGCTTTTATATGCTTGTTAATTCTTGTTTCTTTTTCAGGTTGCGTAACTGGTCCTGCAGCGGCTTACTTTGCTATTTGGATAATTGGACACTCTTTATTTAAGTGGGCGGCAAAGCAAGCTGAAAAGCGGCCTTTCGGAAGAAATTTGGGAATCCGCAGCGATGAAATCAAAATTGATTGGTGGGGGAGGGGTGTATGAAATAGAGACAGCTGTTACCGTGGTTATCTGATTTGGTTTCTGTTAGAATGTGCCCAGATGTTTTGCTTTTTCTTTGGGGTGAAAATGACTTAGTTCAGTTATCAGGTTTGGGTTTGATTAAAGATATGAAGAAGGATTTAGAAATTGTGACTAAATCTTGGACTGGGACGAAGATGATATTGACGGTTTTGCTTCCCAGGAGACTCTGGCGTGGCGCTAAGAAGTTCACTGCAGTCGAAAGGGCAAGTGTAAAGTCAATAGGAAAATGCATCGTTTTTGCAGCATTAATAGTATAGGTTGGTTAGAACATACTGACATAAAGAAAGAAGATTTTCATTTTTTAGTCAGGATGGAGTTCACCTTTCTTTCCTAGGCAATGAGCTATATTTACTGAACATTAGGGAAAAGTTACCAGTAACATTGGCTATTAAAAAGTGGTGTTAAAGGTTTTGGGCTGGTCTGGCGACAGTCTGTTTGCTCTCTAGTACTGGCTAAATGAGGAGCTAGCTGTTTTGGCGACATATCTAATGTATTTTTTCCCCCCAGCCTCCCCTCCCTCACCTTTCTGTCAACATTGATGTGGTTTGCTGTAGGGGTTTCTCAGCTGTTTTATTGGGGTGGGCGGTGGGGGGGATGTTCAGGAATAACTCCTTGGCAGGGTTTTTTCCTGGTGGCAGAAATTGAGGATCTCGAGACAGGCAGAAAGGTTGGGGGCATTGCAGAGTAGGTTCAGGCAGAGGGAACACAGGGGAGCGATGGCTGAGGCAGGTGTGAAGGTCAGTGGATGAAAGAAAGGGGATGATGAGCATTGTATGTTGTGAGAATGTTTTGGAAAATTTTTATTGTTGGGAAGGCTTAAGGGTGGGGGTGTGTGTTTGGATATGTTATTGTACTAGTGAGATGATGATTTATACTTGTAAAATGTTGAACTGCATACCTGTCCAAATAAAGCTGCCTTTTACTCTCAATGTGTCTGGATATTTGACATCTCGCCCGATGAGGGCTCTTAGGGGTGGCATACGCAGGATGTCCACCCCCGGGCAGCTTCGGATGGGTGGGAGATTCCTGCCCGACAGGTAGCAGCTATTGGCTGGGTTACTAGGGATGGGGCTTATGTGACACTTAGGGCTGTTAGTGAAGTGCATCATTCTAAGCTGAGGTTCTGAGGTAGGCGTTAGATATTTGTGCATGCCCTCCCTCCCTCCCTAAATGTTAATTATTTATGTTTTCCAGGGGAGTTTCGAATTTAGAAGATGCTAATTGTCGCTTGGGTAGGTGCAGAAATTGAGGAACTTGAGACAGGCAGGAAGGTTGGGGGCATTGCAGAGTAGGTTCGGGCAGAGGGAACACAGGGGAGCGATGGCTGAGGCAGGT
Source organism: Calotriton arnoldi (assembly GCA_963921515.1). Classification (NCBI taxonomy): domain Eukaryota; kingdom Metazoa; phylum Chordata; class Amphibia; order Caudata; family Salamandridae; genus Calotriton; species Calotriton arnoldi. The sequence goes on from CAWUFW010008045.1 coordinate 397,091, forward strand.
GTGAAGGTCAGTGGATGAAAGATAGGGGATTATGGGGATTGTATGCTGTAAGAATGTTTTGGGAATTGTTTATTGTTGGGAAGGCTTAAGGGTGGGGGGGTGTTAGGATATGTTATTTTACTAGTGAGGTGATGATTTATACTTGTAAAATGTTGAACTGCATACCTGTCCAAATAAAGCATCCTTTTCCTCTCAAAGGTCCTGTTTATTTGACATCTTGCCCGAATGTTTGCTTGTCATAAAAACTAAACATGTTTACCCTTTCTGTACATCCCTTAGTAAGTAAATTGTAGGTGTGATTTAGAGTTTGGTGGACGGGGACATTTTCACAAAAGCGATGATATCCCATCCGCCTTATTACAGGGTTTTATTATTACTAGGATATAATGCACTCGTAATAAGGTGGATGGGATGTCTGTCGTGTTTGTGACAGGGCACCCGTCCCCCAAACTCTAAATTAGTCCCATAGCCACTAACTGTCTGCTTCCTATAGCATAGTGTTGTACTTTCCTAAAATATAACAGCAGGCAAACACCGGCATTGTCCATCCGTGGTCCAGCAGCCCTGCTGTGAAACTTTACCACTGCCCCATTAAAAATACAACAGCCCTGTGGAGAATACTGTTGCCGCCCTCTTGAGGGGTAGGATCCCTTTACCACCCCTGTGGTTACTGACGATTATAAGTACCGAAGCACCAATGGGGAGTGTTAGCCCGTCTATTGTCAGTATAGCAGGACTAATAGGAAACATTTAATACTAAAATTATAGCATCTGTCTTAGGACGTGCCAGGGCTATCATAGTGTTAGCATGATGGGTTATTGAAGTGCATATCTTCTAGCTGCTTCTCCATTCTCTAGAAGAAATTCTGGGCACAAGATCACTTGCTAGATACTCTTCCTGGGTCAGCAAATTTCACCACTGTTGCCTTGGAAAGTCTTGAAGCAGCATTTATATGGCGCAGGGACTCTGAACCGTGATTCACCTGGGCTGTTAGATGTTCCATTGGACAGTTTGTCTGTCACTCCCTTCAGACCTAGCCATTATAAATGCAGCTTGCATGCTACTGGGTGTGCTTTGATTGGCTGCTTGTGTAGTGAGAGCAGGCAGAAATCAAGGAGCACTGGCGGGTAAAGAGGGCATGTCCTTCGGTGGAGCCCAGGGCTGCACCTCCCTGCTGGCTCCTGTAGGTGGCTGTGTCTGTGCTGAGCCAGTCCTGCATTAATCAGTTCAAGGGCATCCTGTCTGACCTTGTCTTCACCTCTCTTGCAGCAGGATGGAGACTAGGCCAGAACCATTGTTGAGGAGAAAAAGATGAGAGAGGAGAGGAACAATCTATGTAAGTGTGTGTGTGTTTGTAGGAAAATCCATATTTTTGCATGTTTCCTCGTTTTGTTAACTATCATTTTAAACCTCTAGTCAATGAGAAGCAACTGAGTCGCCCTCAATTAATGCACTCTTTCTCCTAAAACATGGTAAGTGTTTTGAAAACATTAGTTCCCTTCTTTGCATTTTGGATGTAAGGCTTTCACAAAGTGCACAAACCCTTCACAAGTGGCATGAAAGTCATATCCATATGGAGGCCTCAGCAGATATTCACACCCACATTTGGAAGATTGGAAATTGGCTGAAAAGCATCTGTATTCTGTTTCAAAAGTGTCAGTGATTATCCCAGGGAAAGAACACGCTCAGTCTTAAAGGAAAAAAAGCTCAGTTTCTAACTGCTGTTTTATAATAACATTGAATTCATTTTGAATTACATTTTGTTTATAATGAATACATTCATTTCAAGATTAAACATAATATCAGTGCCATGGTTATAAGAATTAAGAATTGTCATTGGTTTCATTGGGATCTCAAGGAAATCCATCCACAATCATTCTCAGAGCAGCAGTTCCATTTCATATTTCCACCACCTGTTGGTTTATTGATCACTCCACAAACCTGATACTGACGTTTGCTGGGGTTTGTTTAAATATAACAAATTGTTAAGAAAATCTGACATGATGTCCTTATAGTACTGTAAAATCGTGTTCATTAAAACTTACTTTTAATTTCCTGGATGTTCTGCTAATACATGTGCTGGTTGTTCGTCAGAAAACTGAGAAGAACAATATCTTCTGTCATAATATGGCCAACATATTGCTTACAAAAATATCGCCTGATTGGGTGTAGATGATCTGTTATTAACTCCAGTGGGGGATACTTTTCTAAATGATATTTAGGCCACAATAGTTTGTCAGGCAGCTGATAGGCCAAGATATTCGGTGCCATACCACTCTGCCTCCTGGGCATTTGATTGCATATGACATTAGATGGGTCACAGGTGGAGATACTTCTTAATTCTGCCTCCTTTTCGGCTGACCAATGTTTGATTACACTATAACAATTTCCACATCCCTCAGAGGAGTAAGCACCATATTATTTCATCTAAGTGCGATTTGACATAAACCTTGTCCAAGCTCTAAGGATCACTGTTATGTGTGGACACTAAGACGTAAGCCCCCAAAGCTGGGGGTACTTTTTCAGTGGGCATTGAGTCTTGGAGGAGGGCTTCACAGCACGTTAGCAACAGTATCGCTTGAGACTCACTTTTTGGAATATCACCTTAGAATAAACCTCTGACATGATGAAAATCCTTAACCCCACCCCCTTCCCAGGAGATGTGAGTCCTTTTAAAGACATCATAAAGGGATGCAATGAGATGACTCCTTTCATTTTAGTTGGCTGAAAAACTTATTTTAATCTTGACAAATGGCTATTGAACAAAACTGTGTATGGATCATGACCCGACAGAAAACAATTCTTGAGTCAAATAACTATTGGGTGACTACAAATGTACCACTACTTTGCAAGAAAATGGAGAAAACATCCGCAAGTATTATGTAGAAAAGTCTAACGTTGTGGGGGCAAATAAATCTCATGTTCACCCCACAAGAGGTACATAGACTGCCTTCATCGTATTCAAATGGCCATACTCAATATCGCCAGTCCTGGTGACCCAGCTTTGCTGATGTTGCTAAACTTGTGGGCAGAGTTCAACTTAGTCACTTGATACACCTGGACAGAGATAGGGTGAGTCTGTCAGACATGTATAATAGATGGTTGGAATCATTCATGAGTCACTGTAAATTCAGGTGAAGGTTTGCAGTACGATAGGCAGGAAAACACCCAATAAATGTCTGCAACGTATGTTGTTTCTCAGGAATCATGCATCTTTCCTCTCTTATTTAACATGAACACTAAATTCCCCCAGTACCTGTTGCTGAAACTTGAACTGGGTTTCAAAATTACAGTAATAGCGCCCAAGATGTCCTTCGTTTGTTCCATCACGGGTGTAACACAGGCCCATGCAGCCTCAGTGGTGCAGGGAGTCCCCCCAAGCCTAGAAGGAGCCCACAACACTTCACGGGCCTTCATTCAGTCCACGCGAATGTATATATGTGAGATGCAGGAGACTCAGGTCTTTCTGCAGGGGGCCTCATCATTTTGCTTATGTCACTCACTGTATTGCATCTCCTCCCAAGAAGATAGTACAAAATAGTGCAGGGAGTTATTGTGAAAGTCTGGACATGGATAGATACCAATTGGCTTTGCCTGAATTAATACAAGACGCAGTTTTTATGTCTGGCCAGATACACTTTTATATGTTCGCCAGAGTGCAGCACACAGAGTACAAAACAAAAGAGGATATAAAGAATGCAGAGAGGGGTTTTTCAGTGTTGATTGTTAAAGTTAGACATATTGCATTGTAGTTTTGCATTGGCCACAAGGAGAAAAGTAATCAATCTCCACCATCATTCGGTCATTTCCATCATTTACTTCCCTCTCCTGCATTGAGTGACTGCTGCTAGTATGTTTTTTATTTTGGTTGCTTATCCTCAGTCTGGTTGGTGTCCCACTACTAATCATAGCAGGTAGAAGAATGATTGCTTGTTTGTCTGGCCACTATGCTGGTGACAGGCCCACTGGTGAAATAGAATTTCTGATCCTCAAATGGGATGCACAGGAGGAGTGCTGCCGCGAATGTAGTCATTTGCAAAATGCTTTGAAAAAAATATTTTGTAGAGCTTACATTTACAGATGAAATGTGCTAAAATGCAAAATTTGTAGTAGGCAACCTGACTTGAAAGTTATAGGCCTGTAACATAGAAATGAAGCATAGGTTCTTAACTTGACATAACCGAAGATGCCATGAATGAATAAGAGAACATATTAATACTGACAGGCTTGTTTTTCGCATTAAACAACCATTGTGCCAGATGTTTTTCTTCTCTTTGCAATTTAGAAAGCTATAGTTTATTATCTAGTGAATAGGCACTTGTTTGTATTAGACGACTGATAGTAAAGTTATAGGGAGGATGATTCATTGCAGGAAGTTTTTGGAAAACAAGAAAGGATGTGCCACAACAGTCAAGAACATATGGTTAAAAGATGATTGTATTCTGGTGAGAAGATGGGGAGTAAACGTGGAGTTCCCAGGAGTGTGCTGAAATCTTACTGGTCAACATGAAGAAGAAAGAATATTAATGTTGCAACATAAAACAATTTGCATTTATATTAGTGCGTGTTCTTCGACTATTTAGAGCAGGCGGTGTGTGTCCCTTGTCCCAGACTCTCTGAGCAGAGACTCTTTACTGAGTTTCTTATTCATCTCTTCATGGGATTTCGTAGCTTATTTCTTGGTCTGCTGTTATTTGAGTGTAGAATGCTTTCCCGCTTAATATGCTGAAGCTTCGTGCTTATGCTTGATTCGCTCATCAGAACCCTACATGGGTATCTGAACTGACACCTTTTTTCCTTCTCGCATTTAAATTTGATTTATTTAGAATAGGGGAGTTTTTTTATGGAGCACGCTTGTTACTTTTTCATTGTATTGATTGCATAATTGATTCATATATTGATTTACCTTATAATCTAATATTGATTAATTGATTACAATAACAGTTGATGATGGGACTTGGAAAATAATACTTCAACAAATATGGCAAACCAAAAGATTTAAACTAAAACCCTTTAACTCATGCTCAATCTCTTTATTGACTGAATTAGAAGAAATGAAAATTGATTATGTCATATATTGACTGCTGCCCTTACATCTCTGCCGACTTCAAAAATCTATCAACCTGTACACTGGGTTTATGATTGATGAGTGGCTGAGAGAGAAACCAACCCTGTGCTCCAACAAGAACATGACATGGCCTCACAAGTGCTGGTAGGGGGATCACAATGACACTATAGTGTTTGCCATTTAAGCTTCCCGCTTGATTGGAAGCAGTTTGTATCATTTCCTCCTCCTATTATCACATCAAATTACTGCAGGGATTGCTGTTTTATCTTGAGAAATGACAGAGCTAAAATAGGGAGAACAATCAGTGGTGCATTTTTTGGTCTATGAGAACTCCTTGTTGGATGACACCTCAGTAGGCAACATAAACAAGCACTGGCAAAACCAATAGGTTTGGTGTTGGCCACCAGCCTTTTGGCTTTGTCAGTGCTTGGTTTTTTAAGGCTTCTGTAAAACTTTAGTTTTATCATTTTGTTTTATCTTGCAGACAACAAAAGCAGCCTCCAGAAAGTCTGAATGTAGACATATGAGCCAATTGTTGTCAGGCTTAAATTATAGGTAAAACTGCATTTAGAAGCATAGATGTTTAGGCGTACAAATAATAGAGGCCAATTACTTTATAAACAGCACCTGTAGAGAAACTGTCAACCTCTGGTATTTCGTTCTGTTCAAGAAGCCAAGTAATGGGCATATGAAGGAGATGTGTCCCAGCAACTCGAGTTGACACCTTTGGAACCTGGAGACACGGATTTGAATTTCGGCTTCAGCACTTAATCTCCCTGCGCCTAAAAGTAAGTGAAATGCATTTGTGTAATCCCCACTGGATGTACAGGATTTTATAGATCACCTCCCCACCCCTCATGACAAGGGCATCACTCCGTTGCTTCACTTTAGCCATTGGCCCCTTTCACTGTGATCCTATGTGCACATCCAAAGAAGTGCACTTCAGTGCTAGGGCTGGTGCGTTAATGCTTTACTTTGCCAATGCTTTTTCTTTCCATTCTTTATCTTTTTTTAAAAAAATTTCATCCTTGTGTATGTAAACTATGGGGCATATTAGCAAGACCCACGTTAAAATTATCGCCGTTTTAGCGGCAGGAAACTGCCGCTAAAGCGGCGATAATAGGCTTGATAATATGCGTTATAGAATTCAATAGAAGCCCAGGTTAGATGTCCTGCACATCTAACCTGGGCCTCTATTGGAATTCTATAACGCATATTAGCAAGCCCATTATCGCCGTTTTAGCGGCAGTTTCCTGCCGCTAAAACGGCGATAATTTTAACGTGGGTCTTGCTAATATGCCCCTATGTTTTCAAGCTACAGTAATTCAAAGTCCCTTAAAATACAATTTCTTTGTGCTAACAATAATCACATTTTCCAGTTAAGTGCATTAAAACTAAAAAGGATTTCTATACCTTCTCTAAGTTCATTTGCCTGCTAGGAAGTTCTGTTAACGTTATAGGTGATATTTGATTTTTTGTATTACGGGGATATGGCCACCACGCTAAGGCAGTGACATGTTCTTTTTCTTCTTTTTACGGCATAGGTTTGCATTGTACGGTGTTCCATACCTCTCTTGTGCCTGTGAGGCAGTGTCCGGTACGGGTGGGTAAGAGGCTACGTAGCTTGTTGTGCATGGGTGTGGGACTGTGTGTCTACTTATGTTCCTTCCGTGAGGCTGACTAGCATCATATCACATAGCAGGCTCCAGTATAACTTTGCATCAGCATTTACGGGTGACATAGATCGCATTTGTGCTGAGGTGAGTTTCCCACAACAGTAGCCGTCCCTGACATTGGCAGAAACGCCACATGCAGTGCATAGCAAGAGGAGAAACAACATTTGCACCAACTAACCACTGCAAAAACAACATTTTCTACCAGCATGTAACCGCTAATCTTGGTTTATATTGCACTGGCGCGTGCAGTCTGTGCAGCCCAGTCCCAGGCGGGCAGATTCACAGGCGGTCACTAAATTCACTCCTGCTGGACTGGAGTCTAGTTTGCAGATTCACACCAGAGAACCTTTGTTAAAATACACTTTTAAGGTGTGATATCAAAATCATCCTCAAACATTATTCAGCTTTATTAGAAGTGCCCCAGTCATAAATCCGGTGAATTTACACCCCTACAATTAACATTACTAGGGCCCACCTAAAAGTGTGGGTGCAGAATTAGCAGGTATTCTCAGTGGAACCCTAAAGTTGCAGTGAGAAATGGGGAATTACTGGTTGAAATTGTAATGCCAGGTGCAAGTCATCCAGTAATTCCTTATTCCTTCCTCCAGTTTCCCCAGTGTATCCTGCTCTTTTGAATTTCCAAACAGTTTGGAGGAAACATGACACTTACGTGGTGTAGCTGGTACCATTTCTAATTGATAATGAGTCCATAATGGGGAGATTATACATTTGTACATACAGATGAATTGTAAGACACTTGAGGTTCCATCTTTATTTATCTGTGCCACTTGCTATGTTTGTAGACAATGACTATATGATGAATTTTAAGGAATACGAGTGATTAAATAAATCTGCATGTTTTGTGTTTTGGGCTTTTATTTGGACATTGTCTGTGAGGCCCACATCGGCCCCTTCTCCAGACCAACAGGACATTTTGCAGCCTTAAAATATGAGCGCTCTGGTATTTACTTTGTCAGTGTTTGGAGGCAAACAACCTGATACCTGAAGAAGGCTATTGGTTAGGTTATTGGGTAGTGATCAGGGGTGGGTGGCAAACTCCACTCCTCCGGCAGAGTTTGTGGAGTTTTGCCCACTTGTTTTTTCTAACTCAGCAATGTTAAATTGGAGAGTGTAAACAAGAAAATTTGGCGCTAGACCACCTCCTGGCGAGATTTCTCAATGTGGGCAGTTGCGGCAGGTCACTACCACTCATGTTGAGAAAGCTGCCGCTCGCATTTAGAATAGAAAATCTACTTGAGTAGCATAAAGAAGTATCGCCTTCTGGCATTCCACGTGGTGCCATTTGTGCTGGTTACAGTGCGGGACAAGCTCCTGGCTCTAAAAATCTGCTCGAGCCGTGTGACGTGACAAAATGTCACTGCTCCCGGAACTCTGCGGAATCTCACAGAGTTTTTAGGTAACTCCATGGAATTCTGTGGAGTAAAACTCCACGAGTTCTGCCCACTCCTAGTATTGATTCTATTGTGCAAGAACAATGTGAGTAATTGAGCTATACTCACTGTGGTGTCTTCTAGGCAAAGGGATGAACACACACACACACACTACACCTAGAAGCACTTTGCAAAAATCACCCATAAAAATACAAGGATGTCGAACCATCCTGAATTGCTCCCCATGAGGAAGCTTGTTTCACCTTTAGAGACATTGTGGGATGTGCCAACCTCTGAAAGGTACAAACTTCTGCCTGGGTCCCCAGAGTAGCTGGACTGTGACCAATGCACACACTGAATTCTTTGATTACCAGATTATTAAACAGATGCCACATCCAGCCATGTAACCTTTGCCAAGTAGAAAATCAGGGTTTTCAGGCAGATTTAATCAAATTCTAGTTTGGCAATTTAACACCTTTATTTACTGCACCCAACACCTCCAGGGCTTTTACACTGCTCAGGAGGTGACAAATAGGTTCCTAGTATTTCAATCCTAGAGGGTGAACCACTCTTCCTGCTGGACTTCCCCTGTTGCTAAAGTCATTGACTTCAGGTTTACACCCTGGAGCTGGAGGTCCCCGCTTCCTTCTGGCAGATCCAGTATAAATCATTGATGCAAGGTGAGGATTCAATGGAGCCTCTCTTCACCGCTCCACATTGGTCTCCATCAGCAGAGCCTGTGACATGGAACCTGTAGAAACAGGGACATCAGTGTAAGGCTGAGACTGTCAATAAAGATAAAACAGGATTTTATTACAAAACATTGTGCTGGCAGACATAACGTAAAAAAATACTTTTACGAATAATTTTGTAACAAAGCACTGTCATCTGCATTTGCTGCTAGATGTGTAAATATGGACATGTGTTCCCCTAAACTATGTGACAGCTGCACCCAGAAGACAGGACTAAGGAACCAGCTTCCCTGTGCTGCCAGTTACAACATCATGACAGTTGTCAGATTGTTCCATGTTGGCAGGATCCAGTATTTTGAATGCCTGCTTTATTTACACAAGTCATTGTTACGCGGTGTGTTAGTTCACGTGTGGTTCATTTGAAAAAATACTACAAGACCCACAATGCACTCATTTATTAAATGGAAGTTCAGGCAGACATAGATCATCTGGCAACCCTGTAAACTAATGGCTGACCTGCGGACCAGCACACATGCACCTTCAGTTACAGCGGAGGTTGTTCAACCTCAAAGTGGAAGTGAATCTGCTCAGACTTAATAACGAGCAGGCAAAACAGGCAACTTAGACTTTCCCAGGGTACTTAAGGAACCAAGGGCCAAAATTCTCCATTTCACAGGCCACTTCTTTTTTCAAATCACTTTGTCAAGTCGATATAAAATGGAACATCACAACACAACACAATGCGTCCAAACTCAAGTTGTTAAAAAACACTCAAACCACCTCAGGCAGATTATAAGCGACAGATTAAATTAAGAACAACATAACAAACTAGGGCCCATATTTAAGAGGCCCTTGCACTGCTGTTGCGTTACTTTTTGTGACGCAACAGCGGCGCTAACCACTAAATCATATTTATGAAGCCACGCAAAGCCACTTTACTTGGCTTTGCTTGGCCTCATAAAAATGAAGTGAGGCAAGGCAGCGCATATCACTGCATTGCCTTACTCTGCGCTAGGGAGGCGTTCCATGGGCATTGCGGTGATTGTTCCCACTCAAAACCCATGGATTTTGACGCTCCCCCAGATTTACAGGACCATGTAAACCTGGGGATGAGTCAAAATCTTACACCTCCCGAGTTGAGGAGCAACAATGAGAATATACCTATTTCTCCTCGTTTTTTCCTCTCTTTCTGCAGCACACATAGAAAGAGGAACAGGCCTCCCAGAATTGTTTTTCTGTAGGAAGGTGTCCTTTCCTGCACAAAAACAATCCTACAAGCAACGCAGACACCCTTGCACCATGGCGCAAGGGTACCTGCAATGGCCCTAGGCTGCCGAAACAGCACCACCGCAGGGGTAATAGACAGGAATGCGCTGTATGCCATAGATACAGTGCATTCCTGCCCATTTCCCTTTGATGCAGGGCAGTGCAGCAAGGAGAACCCGCATGTCACAGTAAATACCTACTCCCCGTTTTAAAATCTGGCAAGTTTGACTCTCCAAAAATTAAGGAAGGGGCAGGAGTTTATCACACCTGGTAACTATCAGTAGGATGTAATGAACTTAAGATCTTGGAAATGTTCCTGTACTTTGTATATCTCGGATATTTATGAAGGGACTTCACCCATGCATCAGACCACCCCTTGCACCTTCTCCTTGTTAACTGCAAGCGTAGCCTGTTCGGCCTCCTGCCTACTCTCCCCTGAGGACACCATGATAGCTTTACCATAGGTGATGGTCTACAATTCAACAGTTCCTCAATCCGGTTCCTTAGTCGCTGACACAAAGATGGTATCTATGTGTGCGAGGCTGGGGGGGAGGCTCAATTCACGACGGAGCCCACTTCTATCCATCATGCTAAAAGCTGATGTAGGGTTTTCACTTTTTGATACAAATAAAGCTACAATTTAGATTAAAATATACAAGCCCAATTATACATTAGAAACGTACTGTAAGCCACTGTTGTGAGATTTATTATGACCACACAAAGGTTTCTTCCCCTCAAACCCAATGTGGGTTTGAATTGATATTCTGGTGCCAAAATTCACCCAAAGAACTTAGCGTGCCACATGGATGTGTGTTGGTAAACCTAAGAATATTTGAGGGTCATTTATCTGGAAGTTCTCCTGTCTTTTAGGGGCTCTAGTGGCATATTTAACAAGCATTGGAAATGCAATCGGTCTCGCATTTGTTTGAGTTAGAGCGATTGGCATTGTAAGTGGCAGTGTCTTTTACCTATGTGTTCTGGAGTATATTATGTGGCGTGTAGTGGAATTATGTGGTTTGGATAGGACTAGTTAGTTGTGGAATTGTGTGTATATATTTATATATATATCTATATATATATCTATATATATGCAAAACAGAAGCAGAGAACTCTGGGTAGTTCCCAAGTTTAGGTGGAAGGCATATAAAGAGACGCAGTGTGCCCTACTGACTAATGTATCCGGCTGGAAGACCGACATGTTTGCGATCCTATCCGTTGACCTCACACTAGGACCTTAATTAAGCACAAGGTCGTTCGTAAGGCATCAAAGCTGCACTTACATTACACAAGAAAACTTTTTTTTTTTAAAGGCACAGGGTGATCGAGTAAATTTCAGGAAATCCAAAATAGGTATTTTAAATGCAATATTTTTAGCATGCAAATTACCCAGAGAAAGAAAAAGACTTGTACCTGAGTACTTAAAAAAATCTGTGATGTTTCAACTTCCTAAATCCCTCAGGGAATTGTAGGCATAAATGGGTTCCTGAATTTTGTTGGAATGTATTTGCTGCATTATGTGGAGTTAGACCGTTATGTCAGATGATCACAGCTACATTTGCCACACATGATTGGAAGCAGCAACATGCGCGAAGACTCAAAGAGACTTATAGAGAGACATACTTACAACAGCGCCTGGATATCCCTCGAGTGATAAGCGCACTCTACAAATCCACATAACTTAACAACAGCACATTTACAAATATGAAATAACACGCTCAGTACGGTAGTCAGAATAGTTCACAGCCAATCACAGATACACATATATAGTTTCCAATGAAGGGTAAACCGTAACTGTAGCATTTAAATCACATTTGTGCACTAAATACTCACTGCAGTACAAGCTGCAACTATTCAAGTGCAAGCTATAGCCTAAGTAAAGTGATTATATTAACACCAATACCATCCTTGGAAGGTGCAACTAATGGTAGCATTTCAGATTTAGGGGCATTAGAGGTGCACTTGTGGCAAGAGGCAGCAAGGCAGCCCAGGAGCGGTGTACACTACGTTAAAACAATAGCATCAGGTAATTCCTGAAATCACATCTGTATCTGATGTTTCAGGACAGCCAGCGATGAAACAGTCGTATTCTATGAATTGTGCAAAAGTACAAGGGAAGTATGAGGGATCAGAATTTAAAATCAGAAACATACATCTGAAGCTCTTGGGCGTTTTCGTGCACACACTGCAGAATTTAATGCACTCCTCTTCGCCTAGCACAAAACTGACAAATCCGTTCCTACCTTCATTATATCTGCGGTATGTTGATTTACAACATCGGGAAACCAATGATTACCAAGACTCACATGAAAAACAATAAAAGCTAAACAGCTTTGGGATCGGACAGTTGCCCTCCGATGGCAGCTTCTACTGGTGTAAATTTGCACGAGCTGGTACACCAGAGTGAGGGAATTCACTCGAAAGGCAATTCAGGCTCTAAATCTGAGGGACAAATGCAGGTTTGTAGAGTAGCAGCGATGACCGACTCAAACACCGGATCTACCCAGGTACATACTTAGCAGACTCACTGTCAGACGGTACAAAGGCTCCGCCTACTGGTATTCCGTAGAAGTACAATAACTTCCTGGGATACAAAAGCCCCCATAAAGTTACACTGGACCTGTGGGTTCTCTGGCAATTTTCTGATATTCTCGACCCGAAATGCAGGTGTTGTTGTCACATAAAATGCTGCAGTCAATTTTAAAACCAAGGATGGTAGTCAAATCGGATCAATAAAGACATGTCAAGAAGATAGCAAAACTTCTGACGTCACTTCTAACCTCGAGTTCTCCCCATAAACGACAGGCCAGGATGGGAAACTGGGTTTAGCTTTTTAATAGATTGAAGAAGTTAATTTTTGCGCACCTTACGGGCGGGCTGTGTTTAAAATAAGAAAAAAATCAGAGGGAAGTGGTAGGGGGTTAGGACCAGATATACAGTTCAGTGCCACTGGTTTAATCAACCAGTTTGTTGTGGTGGATTTTTGGTTATTAATAGTGTTCGCTATATGATTTCATAAAGTCACCGATTGTAAGATGGAAATGTGCATTATTTTTAATGTGGAGGGGCTTTATTGGTGATCACATTAATTTGTGATACGAGGTACGTCCAGTCCTATATTTTTCCCGCGCAATCCGGTTTTGCTTTACGTGCAAACATGCATTGAGGAAACATATGGTGTAAAGCCCAGGCACCAGGATGCATATTTAAACACGGACTGTTAGCCTTTTAAATCTGGTGTGAGGCAGTCTGAGCTATCTGCATACTGTAGCCAGGCCACACTGCGACAATGTCCTGCAGTGCAAACACCTAAAGGGATGACTTGGACATTCATCCGCAGAGAGCTGAGTATCCGGCAGCTGTGGTCCTGAAGTGTCTTGGTGGTTAGCCTGTGGCTGGTTTTGTTCTGCACGCAGTGGCTGGCTTGTGCATCGGCTGTGAGGCCCTGAGTGAGAACGGAACGTCCTGTCCTCCACCTGAGAGAAGAGAAGCCGCCATGCTCACAGCGAGGGAGGCGCACACCTGCTGTTAATGGACCCCCGCACCAGTACCCGGTGCTTCCCCGGCGCTGCCTGGTGCAGGTCTGGCTGCACGGGGGTCCCGCAGGCTCTACGCCAGCAGGGGCAGCGAGGGCAGGCTAAGGGCCCCCGATGGGCGCTGGTCGCTGCCCCTCAACTTCTCCCAGGCTCAGCTCAACAAAGTTGGACTGGGCCATGCTCCCGGAACCCATCAGCAGAGGTGTCAAAGTCTCCAGAGCAGAGGGAGCCCTGAGGCCACTAAGCTGTCACCCTGTCCAGCCGCAGAAGTGCTTTCTGCACCCCCACTAATGTAAAAAGTCGATGGCAGCTCTAGGCATCTGTGTAAATATATAGGAGAGCTTATACAAGCATTTGCAATGCAACTGGTATCGCATTGGTGAAAGTTAGAGCTATTGACATTGAAATTGAGAAAGTTTTTGAGTTTTGTTTTGTGGTTTCTAAGCATTTAACATTACCGGGCAAGCTAAACAAGAAACACTCCGAGAAGTGCACAGTAAATGGGATAATGTGCCCAAAACCTAGAAAGAATTAATAAAAAGAAACCAAGAAACAGCATAACATTTTTCACAGACCTGAATGAGACAATATTGAATCTTATACAGAGATGGACAAATGCCGATATCAGATGTAGGATACGGTTCACCAGGATATACTAGGTTGAGTTGATAAAAGATGCTAACATGCCTCCCAATGCCCAAATCCGGCAGGAAATTAGTTCAGTTTCGGCTTCAAGAAAAACATGAATGAGGCTATGCAATGAGATTATCAAACAACATCTTGCCAGCAGGGGCGGCTCCTCCATGTGGGCGGAGGAGCGTCGTCCCACTGCTTTCTCGCAGTGCGAGAAGCAGAAACATAAAATGGTATTATAAATACCAGTTTATGTTTGTGCTTCTCGCACTGCGAGAAAGCAGAAGGGTTTGATTGGTGGCGGGCGGGTATGCGGTCCTGCTTGAGGGCAGGGGAGGAGTGGCTAACCCAATGTTGCGGGCCCTGACTGTTTGGTCGGCCCTCTGGGGCCGACCAAACCAGTCATGCGCACTCTCCCTTTTCTCCATGTAGGCCTGTGGGGTCGGCATCCCAACCAATCACAACGCTGCCATTGCAGCGTTGTGAATGACTTAGGGGTTTGGAGGGAGGCTGCCTGCTTCCTGTTCCTGCGGAGGCAGGAAAGCAGGAGCAGACCGAGCAGAAGACGCGGGACCCGATAAAGGTACGTTTTAGTTTTTATTATTATTTGACCCCCATCCCCGTGCGACCCCCCCTTCCCTCCTGACCACTTACTGGTCCCCCCCGTGCAACCCCGCGCCCGCCTCCCCCCCCATCCGTGAGCCATGCCGGCCGCGACTGGTTGCCAGCGGACCGCTGGTCGTGTTAAAGCAGATAGAACTCTCAACCGTGTCATATATGCTCTGTTTCTGATATAATGCAAAGTTTGCAGATGATCAAATTAGAGCCCCCAAATACAGGAAGCAAACACGATAACGGCCGGAACCAGTCCAGAACCCAATGAACTCAGAAATAATGAAGCGTACATATAATAAATTGAAATTAAATAAAGGGATACAAGATGAATCAGGGCCCCGATAAACTAGCGCTGCAATATATATAAACATAAAAAGGAGACCGGCTCACCAGAATGGCATTTAGCATAAATTTAACTTCGAGCGGCTGCAAAACGACACTTTAAGATCGACAAGCAGGAGCTAAAGCAAAGAACAGACAAGCAGTCGCGATTGTCCCGGCAGCTTCGAAAGTGAAAGCGTACACAGCGCGCTGAATGTCAACAAAGCACTTCGTCCTGCCCGAAGTAGGACAAACTCAATAAAGAAAATAGTGCTTACAACACTAAAAATAACACGTACTGTGTAGGAACCGAAGTAAAGGGGCAGTAGCCACGGGAGGTTACAAATGACGACACAGCGGTACTAAGGAGGGACTAACAAGCCTAATAAGGAATCAGAAGCCAGCATTGGCGAAGGACAAACACACAAGCCAATGAAAAATATGGGCGGGGCTTCACCTCTGTACTCTACCTACAAAAGATCGCTAGAGCAGAGCTTGCGCGCTGGCTCAGGCTCAACCTAAAAATGCTCCTGGGGAGCAGTGGTATTTTAAAGACAGATGGCTCAGTTGCTGTGTGTGGCACTTATATTATAATCTTATAGTAGTGATGCTGTAGGTATGTAGTATATATGGAATAAAATACTCCCAGGTGGACATACATGTCAGCAATGAATTATGTGATCTAGAGAAGCATGAACCAAGAGCCCAAACACCTTCATAGGATCAAAGAATTCAGAGATGCTATGGTGTCTATTTTTAATGTGGAGTTGGGTAGATCTTACGTGGTATTACAAGTGAGTTCTGACAGTGCTTCCTGGCCTGCCAAGTAAGTCAGGAAGCTCTAAATCCTCTGAGTTTGAAGCCCCTATTGCTTCTTACCTGTTGAAGCACACCAGCTGCCTTGAGGTTTGTAAATGTGTTGTCATGTGAGCAGGTGTCAGTGTGCGTTGCTGGATCCAGCTTCACTGTCATGAAGGCAGCTTCCTGTGTTAATGGGGCAGGGGGTGAGTGTGACTGAGATGCTCTTTTGTTTGATACACAGCAGTCACTACTCTTTACAGGGCTCTTTCATTCCACAAGTGACATGGAAGGGGGAGACGTGGTGCCATGAAAGTCGAAGGCAAAGATACTTAAGAATGCAAGGTGCAGTAAAGGCACTAGTCCTTGAGATAAAAAAGTACTTATTGCAGCATTCATGAATGCTGGGGTCTGTTCTAAATCTGGGCGGTGAACTCCGCTCCGCTCGCAGAGTTTGCGGAGATTGCTGCACTCCGCGTTACGCGGAGCTCGCGGAGTTCCGAAAAACTCCGCTCCGTTCGTCAACGTCAAGTTGGCAAGCGCGAGCGAGGAAAATCCACCTCCCAGCGAGATTTTTCCCTTGTTCGCGTTCGTTAACATCAAGTTGGTGAGCGCGAGCGTGGAAAATCAACATCCCGGCGAGATTTCTCAACGCAGGCGGTCAGATTTCTCATTGCGAGTGGTCGCGTATGCTCGCGACCGCTCGCGTTGAGAAACTGTCCGCTCGCGTTGAGAAAGCTGCCGCCCGAGTAACAATCTACTCGAGTGGCAGAAAGGAAGTAGCGCCTGCTTGTGCTGTGCATGGTGCCATTTGCGATGATTGCACAGTGTAGACAAGCACTTGGCACTGAAAATCACAGCGAACAGCATTTATCCAACGCACTCCGCCGCTTGCGGAGCTCCGCGTAGCTTGGCAGAGTTTTTTTTGCACTTCTCGGAGTTCCGCGTAGCAGAACTCCGCCCAGGCTTAGTCTGTTGTTGCTTTTATGTATTCTGCACAACATGTGCAATAATAATTTTTATTAGACTCCCCTAATAATGTTAAAAATGCATCTGGTAAACCTACACAGTTTCATTCAGAGTAGATCCATTAACCCAGGTCCAGCGTCTTCCTGCGGGTGTGAGGTAAAGGCCAATCCAAATCTGTTTGGTCAATTCAGATGTGAGATAATCCTGGACACAATAAACACAAATATAAGTTAGGTAAATCTGTACATTCACCTCTCCCTCTGCATGGACACAGTTGCGTCAATGCAACCTAATTTATGGAAAATAGTAAATACATTCAAAATGGAAATAGATGTTCTTGCACAGAGATCTTACAATGTGTAACCCTCAACCCCAGGTGCATCCTTCGTAAGTTGTTGTGGTACAAGAGAAGGGATGAACATCTCTTTCTCCAAACCAGGAAAACACAGACTTGTTCATGTATGATAAATAACTTGTAACCACTTCTGGGCTTTCCTTTTACAGATCACTGTTATAAATTGTATTTCTTCAGCCAAGCACACAAATACTACAAGTCCAAAAATGCAAACTAGCAGCACAGCATATGCTCTACCTCAGATACACGCCAAGTCCACCCTACAAGTTCAATGCAAGGCTCTAAGCCAATTTTCTAGACAAGGGACTGCAGAATCTAGCCAGCGTTTACAGAATTCTCTTCTCGCTTGATGCAAAAAGTAAAAAAGTAGAGACCTCTGTGTCCTACCCAACAGACTGTGCGACTCCATATAAGTTCCCTTCCACACGAAAACAGGACTTAACACAATTCTGAGACCAAAAATGTTGGCAATAATGTTGCTCACATTATTCCAGAGCCCGCTGATCACAGGGCAGGTAGCACACATATGCTCATCATTCGTTTCTGGGAGACCACATCTTTTAAATCTTAGTGTCTGGACTGGCACAACTCTTGCTATCTTCTGTGGAATCCAGTACATTCTATTAATAGTGAAGAAGTGATTCTTTTTTAGATTGGCTGGCTTAACTGTAGAGTACAGCAGTTTTAAAGAGCGTTGCCATACCTGAGGAAGCACAGAATCTGGGGTCATTACCATCCAAGCCCCATAGTGTTCCCCCAAGCTTTCATCCTCGGCCTCCAAGAGCTTCCTATAACATAAGGAGACCTCCTTACTTTTGGGCTGCATATCTTGCAAAAGTGCTTCAACCTCCCAAGTGTCACCGACCTCCATATTAGCACTCCCATACCAGGATAAAAGCTGTACATATTTGAATCTAGAGAGGGAACCCCCAGACTTTGCATTAAATGCCTCCCAAGGTAAAAGCCCTTGCACTGCAAAGAGATCCCCCCAGCGTGTGATCCCAGCCTCCCTCAGAGGGTGACTCAACCTATCCATCAAACACTCTGGAGTACCCATAGAATTCCGCATCGGAGAAAAATCGGAGTAATACAGGATAGCCAAAGGCTTCCTGACTCTGTACCAAAGGCTGAGTGCAGCCTTCAACATCTTCAAGTGGACCTTTAAACTTGAGGGACCCCAAATTTATAAAGGAGCCTATGGGTCACAGTCCTGCCACCATTTCTGATAAAATACGACCCCAGGTTGAGCTATCTGGTGTCCCAAGCAACATCCTGCAGTTCTTAAATTGAAAAGCCATACAGTAAAGATATAAATCCAGTTATGCCAGTCCCCCTTTCATCAGCCACCTCCTCAATTTTTTTCCAAGATAGCCTGGTTCCCCTAGAAGCCCAGATGAAACTAGTAATTTTACCCTGTAACTTTCCCAGCTCCTTTTTTGGAAATGTGAGAGGAATACAATTAAAGAGATAAGTTAGCTTAGGTAAAATTGACATTTTTAGTCAAATTTACCCGACCATAGATTGACAATGGCAGGTTCCTCCACCTAATGAGGAGAAAAATCTATCTCCTTTGCCACCCTCCTTAAATCATGCACTGGATTGATCTCCAACGAATTTGCTATTGAGATGTCCAGGCACTTAAACTTGGCCACTACCCGATCCCAGTTAGTAATATTTCAACACATAATCTCCGACTTGGATGTATTCACAGAGTAACCCAATAGCGCCCCAAACTCGTCCAATAGTTCTTCTACCCTGGGAATAATTTAAAATGGATCTGATGTATATATAATAAGATCGTCTGCATCTAGCTCTATCTGGTTCCTGAATTGTCGAGAAATGAAAGGGACCACCCGGGAGTCTCCTCTGAGTAGATGAGCAAATGGTTCAATATAAATATCAAACAAGAGAGTAGGAAGCGGGCACCCCTGCCTCGTACCCCAGGTGATGCCAAAACTTTCAGTTAAAACTCCATTGAACAAGATGCAGGCGGATGAATTTGCATATATTCTCTGAAGGGTCAAGATGAAACATGGGCTAAACCCGATTACTGCCAAGACCTCCACAAATATGCCCAACAGACCCTGTCGAAGGCCTTGGCAGTGACTATTGTGGCAACACCCAGTGGGATCTTATGGGTTGTAGCAAAATCGATACATCCAATTAATTGCTGGGTGAGATCATGTATCTGGTGCTTAGGAACAAATCTTTTCTGATCAGGGAGAATTACCTGGGGAGCCAACTTAACTCCCCTCAGCAGCTAAGTCCAAAATGCTGGTGAAAATCTTATAGTCAGCATAGAAGAGTGAAATAGGCCGATAAGAATCTGCCCTCTTAGGATCCTTAGTAGGTTTCAAAATCAACACTATTGTGGCTTCCAACCATGACTGCAGGATCTGGGCGCTCTCAAGATAGATAGAATTAAACAATTTTGCCAAAAATGTAAATACCACCCTTTTTAGAATTTTATAGAACTCAGAGGGAATAACACTAAACCCTGCAGCCTTCCCAATCTTGGCCTGGCTCAAATGCTCCCAGACTTCAGTCTTCATGATTTGTGCTTCAAGGGGCTGTTTCCAAAAGCCTTGGAAGATCCCTGTCCCGCAACCACCCCCTGAGACCATCAAGGTCTGGAGTTATCTCCTCCGTATAGAGTGCAACAAAAAGGGAGACCAAATGCCCCTGCATCTCCCCTGGATTCCTAGAGGAATCTCCCTGCAAGTTGATTATTAACTCTTTGATATTGTTTCTTGACCTGATCGTGCTTTCCAAGATAGGTATGCTCTTGTTCTCTTCCCATACTTAAAAAGATTCATGCTTTTGGCCTGCCACCTATCCCTACACTTCTTTCTAACTTAAGCTTGAAATTTAACTGGCTTCTTCTAATTTATTCCATATTAGGTCCTTGCCTTGAGATGAGCCTTGCACTTGAAGGGTGGCCTCCAGTACCCCTATTTCCTGTTCTAGGGCATTACACTCCACTTTCTCTGCTCTGCTCTTTTCATACACCAGGTTTCGTAAGACCCCTCGAATATAAGTTTTGAATGTGTTCCACACTATGGTGGGGGAGACAGACTCTATACTATCAGCAACAAAATCACTACTAGTTATTTCCAGGGCCAAGATGGCATCTTCGTCAGAGAGGAGAGCACTTGGGCTGTATCTCAGGTAGAGCAGATAATATCTGGACTGATGTTTTGAGATGGAGTGATGCCCTGGACTCGGAAAAGTGAGCAGACCTATGATTACACCAAAGCACCAATATGATACAGGTATAAAAGCCCTGGTTGGTGTGGCAGGGTCACTGCTCATGCATCAGGTATGAGGGTGGCTCCATGTTGTTCACCTGGGATTGCAGTAGATTTGGTGATATGAGGACAAAAATAAATAAATAAACACAGCATGTGGTTCATGAATTCACCTGGCAAACCAAGCTGCACAATGCAATTACATGAGTTGAATGTACATTAATTGTTCCAACTGTATTTACTGCACTAAACATGCATTTTATGTATACTATATGGACAAGTTGACCTTTCTATTTTGCTTTTTTCGAACAAATGAATGTGCTTTGACATTTTACACAAAGTAGACTAATAATTTTAATGTGCCAACTCTCTGGGCTATCCAATATTCTCATTAAACTATTTGTTCTTGAAAAAAGTTTTATCTTTTCTACAGTTTTTATTGCGTTTAGTAGTGGTCCCCTGGACCACTGTCTACTCCCAAACAAATTGTTTCCAATATACACAAAGCGAACGGGATTTCAAAATAACCCTCCCCTCTTTGAAAATGGGTTACCACCTACGTAGAGGAGTCCGTAAATTTAGAATTTTTGCAACCAGAATTGCTGTCCAAACTATTGATGCATTACATACAAAATCATCATTTGGAAGAGTCGCCCTAAACATGCCCCTTTCAAACTGTGATTCGGTATCTGCTTTTAAGCCCATTTTGAAATTTGATAAGCCTTTACCGAATGGTGTATAGTACATACCAAAAAGCAATTTTTCAGCTGCACACACACTGAGCTTTTGCGAATCACAAGGTTTACGACAGGAAGACTGCCCTACTTCGGTGCTTCGGAAGCTAAACTCCGCTCCTAAAGCACAACTCTTGCTCACCCTCGTACACAGGCAATTCCAAAGCATTAATTCCCATTTCTCACTACACAGTCCATATTACTTCTGTTGGAAGGTAGTTTATTAGTAGGTGCAGGTGGTTACCTACAGCTAGAAATAACAGCACAATCATAAATAAGGTCCTGTCACATCTCAAATTAATCCCTGCTTAACCCTTGGTTTTAGGCTGCTGAGCAGTCAGGCTTAATTTAGGGGACAGGCATGGAAAGCATTTAATATCACCAAAACAGTTAATAAGTAAGACGCAATACAAATTCTACCCCAATTTATAAAAATAGAGAATATTTTTATCTGCAAAATGACACCAAAACGACAAAATTCCAATGTAGGGAACCAGATATATAATGTGAAAATAGTGCTTAGAAACAAATAACGCTCAAAGGATTAAAATGCTCATGCTGAACCGGTACAAAGTCTAGAGTTCAGGCCACCAGCGATGAAGAGCAGGCCGGCAAAAGGACACACTCTGGGCCCACTGAACAAAAGTACCTTAATCCTTGTATCAGCAAGAAATGCTATCCTAGTGATGAGTCCGTGATCCCCACGCTGTTCAGTTGTTGCGCCTGATTTCTCCTCGCAACTGCGGCGATGTGTCGGTTCTGTGGACGAAGCGCCGATTCCAGAGTGCGGCGGGTGTGAATGCAATGCGCCGGTTTAATCCACGGTGGAGGGGCGATGCATCGATCTTCTCCAGGCGATGCAGCAGTTCTACGTGTGATGTGCTGATCTCGCAGCAGGCAATGCGTCTGTTCCAATCAGCACAACAGCGTTGATGCGAAGGTTATGGCAGATGTAGCACTTTTACACTCACTTCCAGAAGTGTTTCTTGAAGCATGAAGGTGGTCCACAGCACCAGCCACCAGTTCAGAAGCTCTGGTTTGCCTCTTGGGGGTTGGGACTACATCTCCCACAATGCACTTGGTCAATCCGAGTAATATACAGGTGACGTTTGTCAGCTATAGTTGTCCTTGTTGTTGATGTTACAGGTAGCTCTTCCAGCACTTTTCTACCTGTTGCTGATCAGGGAGTCCACTCCTATATATTTTAAGCCAGGCAAAATCCTTTTCTTTGAAGCCGTGTGAGTGCAGCGGGTGCAGTCCTTATGAATGCAGTCCTCTCTTGTGCAGTCCAAGGATCCCTTAGGGAAATCCTTCTTCTCTACATATTTCCAGGCAGGGATCTGAGGTGCTCTGCAGCTCTCCCACATATATTCCACATTCTGCCTAGTAAGAAGGGGGGCACCCCCAACCAATTGGGTTCAAGTTGCCACCCTCTGTGATGACCACTTCCTGGGAATTGTGGAATATTTTTGTCCCAGAATGCACGTTTCATCAAAAATCTAAATGGAGAAAATCTCTCCTTGGAGTTCAGGTCTGGCTTATCCAACCCACAAGTGTGGCACATTTTTCCCTATACTCTCCTTCCAGCCTATCTCCTAATCTAGTTAGAGGGGCTTCCACCTGACTGGAGGTACAGGAAGTGGTGGTGGCCCTGGTTCCTTTGCTATCTGTGCTTCTCCCTTTGAAGAGCAGTTTGGCTCCCTAGCCCCCTTCCTGCCCTGGCATCTGCAGACAGCAGATCTCGCCCCACCAGATGTGTCTTTTGTTTCAGCCCTCAGCCTGTTCACACATAATCAGGGCGCAGCTTGCCTCATGCTGTCCAAGTCTGAACAGTCAGAAGAGGCAGCTACAAGGCTGCTTTAGGTACGTTAAGGAAAGCATGTTCTAAAACTGCTTACCTGCAATGATTATAATAAATTCAACATTGGCAAGTTGTTGGATTTATTGGAACTATTATTTTGATACTTAGAAATAGTGTGTTAGCTCACTCCTGTTCACAGATAGACTTTATTAATCTTTAATAAAGCCTTCCCATGTTAGCCTATGGAGCTTGCAGCACTACAATGGGGAAAAAGACATTGGCTGTTGTTCCCTCACCAGGGCATATAAAACATCTTTAATAATGTTGCTGCTTTTAATCACAAGGCACCCTACACCTTGAAGCACATAGGGCAGACCTTAGGGTGATTTATATGTAATTAAAAGGTAGTTTTACCCTTTGGAAGTACTTTTAATTCCAAGGTCGAATTTGGACACAGTTTCATTTTTGAAGCAGCCTGCAAAGCAGGGCTGGCTTTAAAATGACTCCAAGCACCACAGTAGTGCACACTTAAGCGCATTAAGTCCACTGGGGTCTCTAAACCTACATGCCCTACCATAAACTAGCGACTTACAGGTAGGTTGTCTGAAGTAATTCTAATTACACCAATTACAATATACCTTATAAGGACAGAGCACTAGTACTGGGCCTGGCTAGCAGAGCCCAGGGCACTTTCAGAGTCAGTAACCACCAGTATCAGTAAAGAAATGGGAGTAACCAGGACAAAAAGGATGATTTTCTCACACATCCCCTCCCCTCAGACGAAAAGTGATGGGTAACCAACCTACACCCTGGTATTCCTCATCAGATAAGTGGAGAAACCTGGAAAGCCCACCTGCATTGGCATGGGCAGTCCCGGATCTGTGTTCCTCTGTGAAGTCCATCCCTTGTAGGGAAATGGACCACCTCAACAGTTTTGGATTCTCCCTCCTCATCTGCATGAGCCATCTGAGAGGTCTGTGGTCAGTTTGAACACAGAAGTGAGTACCAAACAGGTATGGTCTCAGCTTCTTTAGGGACCATACCACAGCAAAGGCTTCCTTCTCAATGGCACACCATCTTTGTTCTCTGAGGAGTAGTCACCTGATGATGAAGGCAACTGGCTGGTCCTGGCCCTCCTCATTCACTTGTGCCAACACTGCCCCAGTCCCTTGCTCTGAAGCATCTGTTTGCATCACAAATTCCTTTGGGTAGTCAGGGGCCAGCAACACTGATGCTGAACACATAGCCCCTTTCAGAGTGTTAAAGGCTGCTTGGCACTCTGGGGTCCAAATGAACTTTTTGGGCTGCTTTTTAGAGGTGATGTCTGTCAGGGGAGCCACAATGGTTCCATAGTTCTGAGCAAATCTCCTATAGTATCCAGTCAGGCCAAGAAAGGACCTGCCATGTGTCTGGGTTTTAGGAGCCTCACAATCCAGGATGGTCTGGATCCTGTGCTGGAGAGGTTGTGCATGGCCTCCACCAGTAATTGGCCCGCCCCATTGCACCACTGAACTCTGCCCTGTCTGGCACTTTCTTGCCTTGATAGTCAGGCCTGTCTGCCGCAGGGCCTGAAGCACTTCCTTCATGTGGACCAGCTGCTCCTTCCAGGTGTAACTGAATACAGCTATATCATCATGATAGGCTTCACTGAATGTTTCCAACCCAGACAGGACTCTGTTCACCAACCTTTGGAAGGTGGCAGGTGCCCAGAGGGCATCACCTTAAACTGAATGTGGCCCTCTGGAGTGGAA
Organism: Calotriton arnoldi; assembly: GCA_963921515.1. Lineage (NCBI taxonomy): Eukaryota > Metazoa > Chordata > Amphibia > Caudata > Salamandridae > Calotriton > Calotriton arnoldi. Next base: position 421,943 of record CAWUFW010008045.1, read on the forward strand.
AATGATGACCTCTCCTTTGCTCCTAGACTTAGGGCAATCTGCCAGTAAGCTGAGGTCAAATCAAATGTACTTACTATCAATGAGCTCATCAGCTCTAGGCATGGGGTGAGCATTAGTCGTGGTGACTGTATTCAAACCTCTGTAGTCCACACAAAACCACAATTCTCTCTCTCCCTTGTGGATTAGGTTTAGGCACCAATATCACTGGACTGGCCCAAGGACAGTCAGAGGGCTCAGTTACCTCCAAATCCAGCATCTGGGCTACTTCATCCTTAATGTTGGCTCTGACCTGGTCAGGCAACCTGTACAGCTTATTTTTGACAGGAAGGCTACCACCAGTATCAAAATCATGGACACACCAAGTGGTGATCTCTGGGGTCAAGGGGAACAGACCAGTAAACTCCTTTAGCACGTGTCTGGAGCCTTTTTGCTGTTTGTCTGTCAACTTGGGATAGAGCACAACTCCCTCCACTGACCCTTCTTGCACCTTGGTAGAGAGTAGATCTGGTAAAGGCTCACTGTCCTCCTCTCCTCCAATTGTGACCATCAGCATGGTCATGTCTGCTCTGTCTTGGAGGGGTTTAGTCTGCTGACATGCAGGACACTGTGGGGATTCCTGGGGGTGCCAATGACACCTCACCCTTTTTCTCCAAAACTGGGTAGGGCCCAGTCCATTTGGCCTGGAGGGCCATGGGAGCCACAGGCTCCAACTTCCGCAAAAATTGTCCTGGATTGTCATGTAGTTCCCACTAATCCATATGATCTGCCTGTTTGTTGGACAGCATAAACTTTGGGCGAGGTGCCTAGACAGATTCCGGGCACCCCCGCAGGTTATGTTGGCCTAGGGACCAGCTAGCTCACGGTGCCACCGCTTGCCCCCCTAACCAAAAATCAAGACACAGATCTGTGAGCATCGGAGTAATGTCAAATACAAACGTAACACAACAAAGATGACAGATCACTTCCTCAGAGAAGGCCACACACCAAATGACATATGATGGGTGGTTATTGACAGCTGGAAGGAAGTCTGAACAACCTACAGAGCCTCAAATTCTGTAAAGGAAAACGGTGGATTTATCGCCTGTCCATGCAAAAATCAGGACTAAATGACAACATACCATATCATGCCATTTACGCATAGAAAGGACAGACACTGGTAACACGCTCTGAGAGTTAATTAGCCCCCCCATTCATTTGCTTTCCCTAACTATGACTCTATGAACAATTCAGGCTCTCGTAATAGAGAACTAGGTCAGTATCATTCAAGACCAATACAGTGGAATGCCATTTATGCATAGAGAGGACCGACACTAGTAACACACCCTGAGGGTAAATAATGAACCTTTTTTTCCTCCCTAACTATGACTCTATATTGGGTGTCATACCAGGGAACTAGGTCCATCCAAGATGACCAATTACCCACATTGGCTGAGTGATGGGTCGATTTTAGACCCCTGAATTTTAAAAATGTATTAACAACCATGATTTGGGGAAGGTTTCCCTGACCTTTACACTTTTTATACTTTTTTCAATGCTCAGCTGCATTTCCACATAGACAAGGGGTGTAAGTGGGGCCAAAAGGTCAACCCAAGCCACTACACAATGCCCAGCTATATGTAAGAATACCCGGGAGGCAATGCAGGATTTTACATATAGTGAAACCAGGTATTGTCGTCTTCACTAGATCTCTGGTGATGAAGGGTTTATCCCTAGACACACCCACAATGAGCACACGTAGCATGTGAGAGGTGTGGCCACTACCAGTCAGGGGTATGCGCGTGACGTAGGGATTACATCTGCACATGGAAGCGTGATGCACAGAGACGCCAGTAGGACTATTTAGTCTACGCTGGGCAGGGAACAATTAGCATTCGGATCCCGAGAGGAAGGCTGAAGGAACCATTAAGAGCAGTCTGCCTTGACGAAGTAAGTCCGGAGGAAGGGCCGCATTCATGATATTTGAAAAGAACTGATGGGGCTTTTACCTCCAGGTACCAGGCACGTAATTAACGCTAACATTTGTTGGGGGTGTTTCATGATAGTCACCCTTTTTTCCCCGCAGTATGTGACTACAGGCCCCACCCCACCTTCAGAAGATAAATGTCACCCTAAAATAGTGCCATTTGACACCATTTGCACATGCCTTAACGTGCATGCAACCACTGACTAGGGTTTGCCCTAGCAACTTGGTCATGAAGAAAGCTGCTGTAACATGTCGACCAAACACTAGGATGCGAGAAACCATTGTTATCTCAGCTCCCATCCACCATCACAGTTTTTAATCCTACACATGGGATCCATGATTAAAACTTCCCTAAGGGACGGGCCACCTTGAGGCAGTTTTAATTTCACCCCCAAAAAATCACGATTTCACACAAAAAAACCCAGCTCCACTGTAATCAGGTGTCACAGCATAACCGAGATCCATTAGGCATCTGGGGTGGGAACCCAGTGATGAAGCATGCCACCAACTACATTGGTGGGTGAGGGTTCTTTCAAAAACTTAATGATTTTTCCAGATATATGACTGAAGGGCATTTGTGACATCACAATAGATTCGTAGCGAGCTTATTTTCATTCGTTTGGTACATTGATAAGGGGAAGAGAAACAAGCTCTTTGCATCTTCTCACTCTCTTTACTTTGTGGTTTTTTTGCAATCAGAGAATCAACAAGAAAAAGAGAGGGGTGAAGAACGACAGCCAACACAGATCCAGGTTCCAATTGTCTCACAAAGTGGTGTCAGAGTCTCTGACAAAGAATAGACTAGAGCTCAAGCTGAATTAGGAGTTGAAGCAGCACCAGTACTGCAAGTTCAACTTGGGATAATAGCAGAAGTTGCACCAATACAACGGCAAGACCCAGGTGAAGGCACAAGTGGAGGTGCAAGTGGAGGAGTAAGAGGTGCTATCCGCAGTGCTGAGTGGTCAAGACACAGACCATTGAGAATAAGTGCATCACTTGATCGAATACCACAACCAATCGCGGAAGGGTTTGAGAACAATGGTGCAAGTGAGAACGTAGAAAATCAAACAGCACCAAGAAGATAAAAAAGAGCTTGGGTACCTTGTCAGGGGTGTTTTGCACATGAAATGGACATATTGTGTGAATCAAATACTGACAACCCCTAAATAAGACTGTTTAGATCTGAGACCAGAATCTTTGATCCCCATGATTTCTATGGTCTGATAAGATTGGTGAAAGCTATTTTAAAAACTCAATTAAGCTGAAGGACATAGTCATAAGCATCCCATTTTTTTATTTTAAGAAGATTACTGAAGCCAGAGGCTGCTGAGGAAGAGTAGAGGTGCCATTTAGACGAACACAGAGCAGGGCTAAAGAAGTCTCTATAAAAATACATACAAAGAGATTACTTTATCGAAAAGAATTCTTGCATGATAAAGGATTGAAGACAAAGTTGAGAAAAATTGCCCAAAACTGGATCTGATTTTAGAGAAACATGTGCTTCCTTACAAGAAATAGGTATTGAATACTTGTGTGTGTTATGTACATATTAACTATATTTTTAATCACTATAGTTTTAATAGAGTATTATTTTTACACAAGATCAGATGTTCAAAACATACAAATGAGACACATGTCCATCATACAAATGAGATGGATTTTAAATGTTTATTAATGAATTATAAAGCAGATTACTCTACAAATGTATACTATAGATTAGTTCAGGAGTGCAATGGAGGCAAGGGACTGTTATGTCTGCACACACTTGCCTTCATTGGCTGCACACAAAGTTACATGCCATCATCTCCCATTGTCTTATGCTATTTCTTGCAGTATTTTGCTTTCATTAGAATATAGATGAGGATATTATGAATACTTTTATTTCAATTATGACCTGGTCCTTTCACAAGTACCCCTACAAAAAGACAAACTTACATCCATAAGCTACGAATATGGATACTGTTTGGCATTATTTCTTCCCCTCACCCCCTATAGATACTGTTAGAGCTTATGAAAGCGTTCTAACTTGTTTAGTGAACCCCATAGAGAAGGTATACGTTATGTCCCTGGAAGACAGATGCAGAAACATAGCAAGAATATGGATGAAGATGTATCAAAGAATGTGTGGAAGAAAGAAGAAGATGAATTCAGAAAGAAATTAGTTTTCTCTAGGTTAAAGTTAGACAGACAACAAAATGGAAAAATGTGTGTCTACCAAAGAAGAACACCAAAGAGAACTAGACATGTAAGGATTAGCAGCTGTGAACATACATTTAAATTAGTAGGAGGAGAATGGAAATTTTTAAATGGTAAAGACCTCATGGTACCAGGAGCTTATTTTATTTGTGGACAGGATGCTTAGTTCCAACTGTCAACAGATTGAGAAGGGACGTGCTACTTTGGGATTTTGTTCCCTAAGATATATAACATAGATAGTATAGATGCACTAACAATGAAACCTCAACATAGACAAACCCGAAGTACACATGACCCATCAGTTTTAGTAGGTGACATATTTGGACCAATTATCTCACCTACAGGATGCATTTTAAATGACATAAAGATCAGAAAACTTTCCACAGTAGTTGATAAACGAACAATCAGTACCGCTGTTGCTTTATTTTTAGCACACATTGAACTAGTAGCTGTTAGGTCCATGGTTTTCCAGAATCGCCTTGCATTAGACATTCTTTTAGCTGAGAAAGGCGGCATCTGCCAGATGATTAAGGTACAGCATTCCTGCACTTACATCCCTGATGGGAGTAGGAAGATAAAAGAATTTGTCAAATGTATTTCTCACAGCAAATACCACGGTTATACCACAATTTGTAAGTGTGACTTTAAACTTGCAAAGGTACAAACTGTGCAGTTGATAAAAAAGCATCACGACAAGTGTTCATGGACATAAACCATGTGTCTGAACACAAACATTTACAACAAAGGAAAAGCACAAAAACAGTGATGGGGTCAGGAGGTGGGATCTATAGCTAAGGCAAGCAACAATGGGAGGGAAGACTAAAGGGAGGACAGGGAAAAAAGCAACAAATACAGAATGGATGAGAGCGTTGGATAGAGAGCCTGCAAAATTATGCAAAATAAAAACAAGTGAAGCCAGGTGCACAGCTGCAAGGGGTGCAGCTCAATCTTCCTACATGCTTGGTCGAACAAATACCTTTAATATGGCCGCAGCGGGATCTCTGTAAGTGCTGGCCTCTCCAACAAAAGGGAGCACTAGAGTGGGTGCCTGCTTCTGCCCTGGGGGGACTGGTGAGTGTGCGTTGCCACAGGGGGACTGGTGAGTGCCGTGCAGAACTGGGATTACAAGGTCTCCACTGAGTCCAGCACAGCGCGCTGAGCCTACGGCACTCGGGCAGCGTTGTGGCTTAAACGCAAGGGTGCATATCTTGTAGGGACAGAAGGGGTGTTGACATGCTTAAGGGAAGTTCCATCAAAGTAGATTGAAACAGTACTTGGGCCACGGTAGACTGATAAGAGAAACACATGAGGAACAACAGGAAATACTATGCTACAGCTAATAGAAACAGAGGAAAAGTGAGTGGCAAGCACACAAACCAATAAAAAGCAAGGGTGGGATGTAAGTACCTTTTAAGATTTATATTAAATACAATAGATTTCACAAGCACAGAGCAAGCATTGTGCAGGCGAAACCAAAAAAGTGCTCACTTTTCTCTCTTTTTAAAAATCTTCATGAGTTCAATTATACATTTCCCCTCCCTCAATAAACCGAGAATAGGGACTCATTTCTTCATGGAATATGAGATGTATTAATTGTTTTCTTTGTGCATTACTATTAATTAGCTGTATGCACTGTTATTTTGATATTAAACTTCTTAAGGAAATCTTGTCATTGACTAACTGAAATAAAGATTTGAGAATCTACCAATTTGATGGAAATAAAAGCCCTTGGAACTTTTGCAACCTCTCTTCATTGACTCAATAATAATATTAATGGCTAATAGTATTTTAATAAAAGCCAATGATAATTTAAATTCTGAATTACTTAAGAGTAGTCTCCTCTTGCCACACGGGCAAAGGTCCATCAACCTGAGCGCATGGCGGTGGTCAGGCCCAGAGGAGGGTTTCATGGCCAATTCAAACTTATTTACCTGACTCTGCGCTGCCACACCTTCTCCTGTATCGTGGGTGATTTACTGGCTGTGTCTGGTTCTGTATCACTGGTGCCTTACCAGTGGAGCTGCGTAGTTTCGGCTCCACCCTAACACGTCACAAAAGTGCACTATTTATGTGTACCTGACAGAATATACTCTGTGTGCCTTAACATTATTAATGTGAAATGTAGCTTAGAGAGACAATCTTTACAAGTTGTACAATGCAATATGAAAGTGCACTTGACATGTCATGCACTGGGTGCCTTAACCTTTTAACAAAAAACAGAGCTAAATTTATTAAACCATCCTCATTAATGAAATGTATTCACAGTACATATGAGAAACCATATATGAGTGTGCACTAATGTTTCGTATTACTGTGTAAAAATTGCAGTACTCATTCACATTCACACTTGTAAGCTAAAAGGTTATATTGTGCTTACTGAAAGTGCATCCTGCATGTAATCCTGAATTACCATCAACATTTGTGAATGCACTAACTAGTTGTATGGGCACATGAAGCTACATATTAAATGTTTGCTTTGTTCGCCCTAAGTTGGCAGGGTATGCCCAGACGTGGGTCCCTTGCTCACTTTGCCACTGGATTCAAGCTAGCCTGGCTGATGAGGGGTGTTACCCTGAAACCGGTCCCAGGATGCTTGTTTACGGTCCAGGGAAGACATGGCTTGGCAGTTCGGTCTGGACTGTTCCCATGAGGCACAGGGTCAAGACTGATTTGCATATAGCTGTGTCTGAACTGGGGTGGCGAAGTGAGCTAAAGAATGATGATGGATTCAACCCAGATCTGTGACTGGGGGTGAGTGTCTGAAAAGTTTCAGCGCTCCGTCCATCATCTCCTTGTGTTTGCTTTGTTCGCCCTAAGTTGGCAGGGTATGCCCAGACGTGGGTCCCTTGCTCACTTTACCACTGGATTCAAGCTAGCCTGGCTGATGAGGGGTGTTACCCTGAAACCGGTCCCAGGATGCTTATTTCCGGTCCAGGGAAGACATGGCTTTGCAGTTCGGTCTGGACTGTTCCCATGAGGCACAGGGTCAAGACTGATTTGCATATAGCTGTGTCTGAACTGGGGTGGCGAAGTGAGCTAAAGAATGATGATGGATTCAACCCAGATCTGTGACTGGGGGTGAGTGTATGAAAAGTTTCAGCCCTCCGTCCATCATCTCCTTGTGTTTACTACATATTAAATGTGCACATTGAATTTACAATGCTAACTTAACTCCATTAGGTCTGCATTTTTTTCCCCCGGAGTTTTATATAGTGCGAACTTGACCCGAAGGTGTCAGGAATAGGAGCGCTTCACATGAGCACCAGTTGCGTTACACAAGGACACATTCATTTTTGTTAGGCACACGGAGATTAAGTGATTTGCCCAGAATCACAGGATTTTGAGCGTCATTGCCGAGACTCGAACCCGGTTCCCCAGATTTGAGGTTGACCGCCCTAGCCGTTAGACCTCATCCTCTCCCCCATCATTCTTTCCACATGAAAATGTGCCTTTTCGTTATCTGATTACTTGTCTTTTCCTTGCAGGTACATTCTCATTGTTTCACTAGCTTGAGCATAGATGTATCAATGTATTAGCGATTGAGAGCCTGAGAAATGGACCTTGACAAAGAACATGGAGAGTTACAATGTTAACTGAATGCTCTTATTTACTCTACACCAGGAGTTGCAATTTACCAAAGGTCAATATCATTTCCCAGGTCTCACTTGGGAAAAATGGTGAAGGCTTCAAGATGCTAACTGTGAGAAGTCAAAGGACAATGGAACTCTTGATGATGTGAAATGAAGTGACTCTAAAGAGTCTTCACTATTAACTGGTGTTCACACAGGCTGTGGTTAGGACAGTTCCCTTTGGACAACGAGAGGTACAGACCTCTTTGCTTCCCTTTTCTGCTGAGTGTGGCTTTATGCTAACACTTTTTTCCTTGTCCCTGGAAGACTTATGACAGAGCTTCCCAGATGCTGACACCTTCCCTGCATTGCTCTTAATTTTGCTTTTGAGACTTTTAGATTTGGACTATTCTCATTTAAACTAGCATTTGGGCTTTAAACTTTGTTCGTGCACAGAAGAGAGGATCAGAGGATCTTTTCTGAGCACCACATTTTATTGTTAATTTTCTGCATTGCTGTCTCAGAACTTCTTCTATGTCTCATGCTTAGACGCCTGACTTTCTTCAGGAAATTCAACTACCCTGTTGTGATTCTGTATCTTTACAGTATGTTCTTGAGATTCATTTGCACTAACTAATCTGACTTTTAATTTGTAATAAAGCTTTTTAACTGTATATACTGAATCCTGGTCCTCGTTGTGTAACCAAATGGGTTACACTGTAATTGCATTGTTTGAATACTGCTAATTGTCTTTTGCCCCTCAAGTCAGCAAGAAAGTTTCATCGCATAGATAAATGGAAAGAGTGTAAATTGTGCTCTTTCACCATCTCTGTCTGCTCCTGCATCACTGATACCTTACCAGCTCTGCCTGCTCCTGCATCACTGATACCTTACCAGCTCTGCCTGCTCCTGTACCACTGATACCTTACCAGCTCTGCCTGCTCCTGCATCACTGATACCTTACCAGCTCTGCCTGCTCCTGTACCACTGATGGCTTACCAGCTCTGCCTGCTCCTGTACCATTTACTACTTTGTTGTTTTCATACTTTTTCATCTGTTCCCATCCAGATACTTCATCATAATATCGTCTCTGTCAATCTTCTAATTCCACATCTGCTCTCTTTCTCTTCATTGATTCCTTACCAGCTCAGCCTTGTCTTCTATCACCGCTAGATTGGAGCACCTGGAAGAGCAGTCTTCATGGCTCTCGATCCATCTTTTCCGATTTGTTACTACTGGGAAGTAATAACACTTCCGTCCACGCTGCTGCCAGTACAGAGGACAAGATGGCGCATGATCAGCTCCTGCTGGAAGAAGAAATGGGATGAAAGGTTATTGGGGATTTCAATTATTGATAAACAAAAAAATAATAGCTTTTCCTATGTTATCGGCTCAGTGCTGAAATCTGTGTCTGGCTTGTGGATCACAGGGCCGGCTACTGGCAGATCTGATTTGGGCCTTTCATCCTTCTGAAGCCAGTACATGTAGAACTGTGAAAGTGCTAGTTACAGTACTTTGAAACAGAAAACTTTAATAGCAAAGGCTGCTATGGAGTTGATACATATAAAGCGCAGTCAAACGCCCAAAGGTTTCTTGGCGCTGGAAAGACAAACAGAATACCAATATATTCTCTTGCGCTACTGCAAGAAAACAATAGAGACCGTATCATGAAGCGCTGCTGGCTCAGTGCAGAGCCTAGCTCCTGTTTTTATGTGCTTGCACTCTCTTAAGTGCTTTAATTTAACCCGATATTTCTCTGAATTAGTCCCTGATTTTAGGACAATACAGCTGGGAACAGAAAGAGGCAAACCCTGCTTACTGTGTCTTCTGTAAATCCTGCTTTAACTCAAACATCAGGTTTATTAATTTACACTTTAGACAGTGAAAGCGCATAATAACAGAGCCTCGGCTGTGTCCTGAGCTAGCGCAGTGGTTCATGAGATGGTCGAAGAGAAACCACAATGTTCACTCTTCAGTCAGACAGAAGTTGCAGTTTAACCATCGAAGTGTCTGCTAGAAACATGCTTTTTAGTTTGAGCCTAGGCAGCGCGCATGTCTGCAAGACCTGCTGTAATTACAATAGGGAGTGTAATCCCACCTGCTGCTTGGCATTGATTTCCTCATGCCTCGCTCTTATTTTCTGGCTTCTTACTGCTCCCGATACATCATTTCCGTTTTTAGTCCAGGAGCACTGCCCAACTACAGTTTCCTTACACTGTAGGTGTTTATAGTATACTTTAGGGACTACTTATTTATTACCATGGCGCCCGCTTCACAGGGCCGCCACGCGCAAAGGTTTTATGTACATGGGCGCCGCGCTTTATTTCAGCGTGGCACCCGCTTTCAGGTTAGAAGCATCGCGTGCTTCTGAGCCGGAGCTCTTGATGCCTGCAAAGCCGAACACATGGAAGACGCATTGTTTATTTGCTCAGTACTGGTTTTGGTTGTAGCGGTTTTGGAACAGGGAAATGCCTTCTTGCTAACATTAACTTTAAATGCGGCGCTGTTCCTGCAAGCACATAAACGCTACGCTCCCGCAGTGCACAAAAGAAAAAATAGGGAGAGGAGGTTAAAGGCCGAAACATTGCATAATTCAGCCGCACTTTATCTTGAAGTAAGGCGGGCGCGCCTTTCTTTTGTTCTACATGGCGAGGCTCGCCCACCTCCATTTTTTAAAAAACTCTCAACTTTAACTCTGAGCGCGGCGCCAATTTCACAAGTGCTGCGCTTTATCTTTTTCTTGCAGCTTAGAAGCTGCATCTCCCCATGGGGTGCCCTCCCTCCCACCACCAAAATGAGCCTGTCTATTCTACCCTTCTCCCACACCCACTGTTGATTCTGCAGAAGAATTACGTTTTATGGCGGTAGCATCAGGGTTCTTTTTTGGACTATGGCACGAAGAAAAGAAAGAAAAAAGCAGCACATTAGACGCAAAATAAAAAGTGGCATTGATTAGGACCATGTTTGCATCCTTTGCTTCATTCCCTAAATGCATGGAAATCGGGGTTACGCCACGGAAAGTAGTAGGCACCATACCTTCTTCATGTCCCTGATGGGGTCTGACAGCATTGTTGACCACATGTGAGAACGCTGACAAAAACATCAAACTACATACAAAATGACTACAACATTTTACCCAACTCCAAACACCAATTATGAAAGCCTATGTGAGTTTTTTTCAAGCTGAAGTTCTACTCTCTGATGAAAGGGCCCTATTCATGCATACTATTACATTCACATTCAGAACATCTGCTGAGCGTCATTTTGCTTAATAACCCATCTTGCAGAAGCAGCCCATAGCCTGCGCCACAATGCACTGGGCTCTTTGCTAGCAACTACAAGCATCAGCATGGAATAAATGCTATAAGATTAAATAGCCTGGCAGAATTGGTAGCAGCATGAATGCAGAGACCGGGCATAATGAGTATATCAATAAACTTTCAGTTGTTCCCTCACCTTTCTTTCCTTCAAGTAACCATGTCCTTCCCCTCCACCCTCTGCAGGCCTCCTCTCTCCGAGAGTAGTACCTACTCTAGGTCGCATGCCTGTCTGCTTTAATCTCTATTATTGCATTCCTTCAACTTGCCCACACGTCATTTCATAAATCCGATCTCATTCTGTGAAACCATATCCCTGCGCTTAACGTTACCTAATATTCTCCATCCTATTTATTCATGCCATATACAGAGAGAGATGCCTCAGGTTTTACCAGCAGTAGCAAAACCTAATGCCTTCCCCTTCAGACTCCCCCACACCTGCAGCTTTAGCCACTACATACCACTCTACAACACAAAATACTATTCCACATAATTACACTCCATAACACACAATCCCACTCCACGTCAATCAAGTACACACAAAACCACATAATTACTATCAACATAATTCCACGGCACACCATGCCACATAATTCCACTACACAAATCCACTACACAATACCCCCACACACAATTCCACAACTAACAATTTCAATTCAACCCATTCCACTCCACACCACATACATCCGCTCCACCACAATCCAAAACACATAGGTATAAAACATTGTCATTTACAACGCCAATAGCTCTAATTCTTACAAATGCGAAACCTATTGCATTGCAAATGCTTGTTTATGTTCTATTTAATTTGGATTTATATATTTGCATGCCTAGAAAAGTACTCAAAAAGTGTTAAATCTGCATTCTGTCTCTGTCCCAGCAGAGACAGTCATAGAAAAGTTAATTCAAGAAGCTCAGAATTTCTAATAGAAACCGAAGAAGGACTTCAATAAACAAGCTCATCCCAGAGGCTCCTCGTTAAGACATTCACTTTCATGTGTCATGTGTGTAACACCCGCACAGCAAGAATCAGCTACATTAACTTGGAACGTTTATGTTCACATTTACCATCATACATTGCAATGTCTTGACCCCGGTCCACATGTCAGCGGAGGTATTCTGCAAATCTAAATTATGGCTAAATATTACATCACAGCTAACTCAGGCCTCCTTTCACCGTTACCATAATCACGTGCTGTAAATCACAAGAAACAGCAGTAGTACTGTTCATCGCATTTGGCTATGCAGCACGCGCAACGAAATTCGTTTTATTTATTTTTTTGTTTACTTACCTCAGTGCGGCCGAAATCCGTAGTTTACTACCCCCCACCCTGCCCCTCCCCCGCCCCGCGTCACCGCCCGGCAGTACTCCCACCACGGGCCGCTACTGTTCATAAGTAGAGAGCATTACAGTAGTCAAGCCGTGATGTAGTTACCGCAATAACTACTGCTACTCTGAGTTCAGCAGGTATAAGAGGGAAAATCCTTTTCAGGCTTTTGATAATGAAAAAGCAAGAATGCACAGTCCTATATAACTGTGTGTCAAAGGTGAGGGTGCTAGCGAAGATAACCCCTAGATTTTTCACAGAGACAACTGGTGAAGGTAAAGGACCACACGTCTCTGGCCACCAGAGTTCTGACCATGGCGAGTTCTGTACCCCAAAGTCCAAGATCTCTGTCATTTCGGCATTCAGTTATCAGTTCTCCTACAACCAGATGCCCATATAATTTATACAGTCTCTGAACTTCTCTGCAACCAGCAACATTTCTTCTGATATGGAAATGATTATTTGAGTATCGTCCGCATATGAAAACACCTAGAAGCCGAACGACTGCACCAGTTTAGCCCGAGGGGCAACATATAAATTAAACAGGGTGGGGCTGAGGCAAAATATATGTATTGAAGCGCCATATAAAGAAAGAAAAATATGTCATGGTGCCAGCGATAAGTGATTCAATCTGGTTTCACAAGCAAAATAAATATAATGAGACCAGGACAGATGTATCTGATTTGCTTATGTGAAAGGCAACCACATGACACCCTAAACCCATATCCTGGAACACTAGGCTACTCTATTTCAACCTGTGTTGAGAAAATGCACTTCTGTCTTAGGTTTTTTCTGACAATGGCATTAATAGTTTGAGAAAAATTAATATGAGACAAATTGCAGTGTAATTTGCTAGGAGCAAAATGCCCACTCTGATTTTCTGCATTAACATGGAAAGGCCTACTTTTCAGATTGAACAGTTGATTGTGCAAGATGTTTTTCTTCTCTTTGCTGCAGATGCTGCAGCGTCTGAAGCCTACGGTTAGCTAGTGAATAGACACTTGTTTTGCGTTAGATAACTGATAGTGAGGTTCTCACCGGGGAGGGGACAAAGATGACAGGAAGTGTGATTCATGAGAAGGAGTTTTGGACCACTAGAAAACTACATTGTAACCTTCCAAGGACTAATGTCTGAAAGTCTACTATGCTCTGGTGAGAGCATGGGGACTGACCCTGACCCCAGCAGTCTGCTGATATTCTATTGGTGGATGAAGAAGATGAAAGAAAATAATGTTGCAACATAGAATTTGTGTGGGTGTTCCTAAAGTAGGGCAGAATTCCTTTCCCTGACATTCTGACTTTAGAATTGTCTCGGATCTCCTAGACTTCTCTACGTGAGAGGTTACTTTTACTTGGCCTAATTCTTTATGTCTGATGAGTTATGACTAAGAATACATTTCTAGTCAGATTTGCAAAGGCTTTATGCTTGCGCATTGATCTCTTTCTCTCTCATCAGAACTCTTCATTGGGTTTCGGATCCTACAACTTTTCTCTCATTATATCAATTTATTTAGTTTTTGTTGTATTATTACTATACTGAATGTGATTTTAACTAATAGTTTATTCTATTTTATAATCAAATATTGATTGATGGATTATATTAATTTTTAAGCTGAAATTTAAATAGATCAAAAGCTAAGACATTTGAAAATAAAACCCTTCAAATCACACTAACTCTCTTTATTGACTGAAATTAAAATCTTTTAATAATGTATTGTTTATGTAGATAATTGCTCCTAATTTCTCTTCGACCATCAAAGGTCCATACAACTAGTGGTGGAGATTATTTAATGATTACAGCCAAAGGTTGAGATACAGAAAACCCTGCTCCATCACAACCTCTAAATGTCATTACTATTTGCCTAATATAATTTGTTTTTCTTTTTTACATATGAGTCTGCAAAAGGTTTGGTTATTGGTGATGGGTTTGTGCGTGTGGTCATGTTTGTGTGTGTGGTATTGTTTGCGTGGCCATATTTGTGTGTGTGTGTGTGTGTGTGTGTGTGTGTGTACCTGTGTGTGTACTGTGTAGATGCAATGTATGAGAATGGTAGAGACCATGTGACTTACTATGACAGATGATCCCCATTTCTAGAAATATTCACATTAAAGGTCTGGTCTTGATTGAGTATAAATACAACACCTCTTTGTTATATTAACATTTGAATATGTGGTACATGAGTTATTCATGTGAGTGAATATTGTTACAAGGATTTAATGGGAACAATGATTACAATATTCTTGTTGTTATTTCAATATATGATATGCTAGTATTTAACTATGCAATAGTACCTCTTTTTGACTGAAACAATTTATCGACATGCTGTGTATTTATATTAGATTTATATTCTATATTTTTATTTTTATCTTATTAGGCGCTAGTTTGATAGATTAATAAAGATAGATGTTGTAACTTGACTACATTTGCCTTATCCTAACCAGCGGTGGGGTCATTTAATCCCTTGTGGGTAAAATGCGAAGCCAATGGGATTGAAAAATCCCACCCCCATTATTGAGGGGTCCCGCCACTATTTAAAGACATTTTTGGCAAAAGTTCTTCCACTTACAAAGCTGGAGCAATTTGGGAATCAAAATGCAATGCTAGGCGGACTACTGTCATGCAGCCCGTTTAGCAATGTTTTTCAGAAACAAAGCTGAAAAGCAAGAAACTCTGAGAAATGTCTGTATTTTTCTTGATTATCACTGCTATGTCCTTCATGGTGGTCACATAGAGGAAACAAGCAAAGCAAACAATCTGTCTTGCCTACAAGAGGTATTGGCTTTGTCAATGTTTTCAGCCATGTTGTGTAGCAGTGCAGCTGCTGTGCAGCCTGGCTGGAAGTAAAAAAAAAAACGGCTAGAACATGACCTGCAACGGATGGGTCATGGCCCTTTTTTTTATTGCTGGCGGGAGGGAGGCCAGGACAAAAAGCAAGATGGAGAGCAGGTGGTAGATCAACATCGCGGACAAAGGATGTGGGGAAAAAAGCACTATGACGCAGCAGTGATGTCCATGTCTGTTAGACCTGTCAACCTTAGGGTGATCTTTCCCCAGACCTGTTGCCTGCTTACCACCTCTCTTTGCTGATTCTTTTTGTGGGCCTTAGGACTCTGAGCACTTTACCACTGCCAATCAGTAAGTAATATAGGTAACATCTTTATTTGTGTGATTAATTAACACCATTGCAACAGGGAGAGCAATTAGAATTCAATTTCTCAGAGTAATCAACCATAATTAAAATCCATAATTTACAGATTAATCTTATATCAATATTCAGGTACAACAGTGCTCTGTGTGCTGAGATCATGCAGCTAAAACAGTAAAAGATAATTTATCCAAAAATAAGAAAGCCTGCTTTTAGCAACTAAAACTAATAGAATTAAGAAGGACCACAAAATACTGTATGGGCAGCAAGATCCATTGAGCAATCAGTGCTAAAGTGCACTGCTTGCACCAATCAGTGCTAAAGTGCATTAGCGTCTCCCCTAAAACATAGTTTGTTTGATGTATCCACAATTGGCACATTTAATTTATCTTTAAGTTCCCAGTACAGTGCACTACATGTGCCCAGGGCCTGTAAATTAAATGCTACTGGTGGGCCTGCAGCACTGATTGTGCCACCCACATAAGTAGCCCTTTAAACATGTATCAGACATGCCACTGCAGAGCCTGTGTTTGCAGTTCACACTGCCACGTCGACTTGGCATTTAAAACCCGTTCCCAAACCTTAACCTTCCCTTTTATTACATATGTCAGTCCTAAGATAGTCCCTAGGTAGCCCATAGGACAGGATGCTATGTAACTAATAGGAAGGACATGTACATTTAAGTTTTGCACGTCCTCGTAGTGAAAAACTCCCAAACTCGGTTTTCACTACGGAGAGACCTAGCCCTCTCATAGGTTAACACTGGGAATTCCTTATTACACTTAATAAGTTGTAATTCCTGATTTAGAGAAGGTAGAAATATTATGTTTAGTAAGGAAAGATAATGACAAATCATCTTTAATGGTGAAAGTGGATTTGTAGTTACCCTTCTGAAAATGCCATTGGACATTTTCAGGCTCTTTGCTCTTTGGTGTCTGCCGCCAGTCTCTGCTCGCTCGCTGGCTGGGCTGGGTGACAGTTCACTTTGTGTATTCCCCCTAGACAGTCCCACAAAAAGGAAGGGCTGGGTGTGACTTCATGCATCTTCCTGGGAGGAAGGAGAGGATGGGCTGGGCACAGCCTCACACTTACATCGGAATAAGCTGTGCTCTGACCACACACCAAGAACTGCAATACCCCCTGTAGTGAGTCTGGAACCAGGGAAGGATGAAGGGACCTATGTGCACTTCAAAGACCTTTCTCTGAAGTAACTCCCACTTCAAAGGCAGATCTGGGTATAAGTTCTGGACCTTTGATCCTACCAACTCAGTATACTTCTGGACCTGAAACCACTTTGACAACATGAAGGACTGCTGTGGTGAGGATTCCTGCTTGCAGGACTGCTGCTCTGGAAGACTGCTGCCTTGCTGTGCTCTATGCTGCCTGCTTGCTCCCTCTGACTATCCCAGAGTGTCTCAAAGGGCTAGCTGACTAGCCTCCTATTCTTCAAATAATCAGGGACATCAAAATCTTTAACCATGCTCCTGTGCCTGAGTCATTGGAAGTGACTCTAGGTGCTTACTCCAGTGAAACTGACGCATCCTCTGCTGCGACAAGCAGAATCGCTGCATCGCTGCAGAAGTGGCACATTGCACTTGGGGCTCGAGCAGTGTCATCGGAACTGCAGCAACAAAACCACTGCATCGCTGCCACTGCTGAAGGACGATCAACGCATCCCTTCGACAGAGTGGAGAAACCTGCCTCTTCAGCTACTGAATCAACGCAATGCGGAACAGAGGCTTTGTCTTCGGAAACCGGCGCATCGCCATCAGTGCATGGAGAAAATCAATGCATCTCCTCGATTGAGGGACTGACATTGATGCATCATTCACCTGCATCCAGCATCTTGTATTTGTGACTAAAGATTATGGTACTTTTCTGCTCAGTGGGCCCTGCATGGGTCCTGTAGCCGGCCCCCACTCCATTGCCGGCAGCCTGAACTCTTGACTTTGTCCCGGTCCAGCTCGATCAATCAACTCTTAAAGCACTTTTTGCTTCTAAGCACTAATTTTGCATTTAATCTTTAAATATTCATATCTCAATCTCTACTTATTGGATTGTTGTTGTTTTGGTCTTGTTTTTTTATAAAATCATACACTATTTTTCTGAATCTGTGTAGAGTCTTTTTGTGGTGTTTTCACTGTTTTGCTGTTGTTGTATTGCACAAATAATTAGCACATTGCCTTTTAACTTAAGCCTGACTGCTCTGTGCCAAGCTACCAGAGGGTGACCACAGGTTACTTTAAAGTGTTTATCTGACTTACCCTGACTAGAATTGTGGTTCCTGCTTAGACAGGGTGCATACTCTGCCAACCAGAAACCCAATTTCTAACATGGGTGGTCAGTGGTGAGGATAGTACTTGTGTTTGTGCAGTGCTGTACAGTGTTTTGGTGTACACTACTACTCCATATCTAGACCAATTCGAACATTTTTCAATTCTCCCTAATTGACATCTTTGATGTTTCCAAAAATCCTTTTCCCAAAACTCATGTTTTTATTTCTGTGGCCTTATCTGGCAACATGGAATTTGAGCTGGCCAATCTGGAGACCTACACAGTGGCCCAGCTCAAGGGGTTCTCCGAGAAAGAAGGGTGTTCACTAAGGGAAGTGACAAGAAGGCAGAGCTTTAAAAAGCCTTAGGAGCATGGGCAGCAGTCCACCAAGATGATGAGGTGGAGGGATCAGAATCTGAGGAGGAATTGGAGCAGGACCTTTCTTGAGGTCTTGTCATACAGCCTACTGATGTAGGAGGTAACATCATGCCAGGACTGGAAGTCCACACCAGACCAAGCAGCAGTGTGTTTTCAAGGAACCTGTACCCAGGGGAGCTGGAGGACAGGAGGGAGGAGAGAAAACTAAAGCTGAGGCTTGCCAAGTTGGAGCAAAACCAAAAACATGCCAAATTGGAAATAAAAAAGGAGCAGGCCCTTGCCAAAATTGAGAAGCAGCAGGCCCTTGCTAAACTGGATAAAGAATGGGCTCTAAATGGGAGAAAAGGCAGGCCATGGAGGAGAGAAAGATGGCCAATGAGATGAGCCTGAGAGAGCTGGACATAAGAGCACTACAGGTGGAGTTCAGCAGTAATGGTGACAGCATACCCACAGTATCGACTGTTGAAACAAGGGTCCACATCCCCAAAAAATTGGCGACCAGTTATGGGGTGGGGATGACATAGAGAAATGGTTCACAGCCTACGAAGTGGCTCTAAGGGTGCATAAGGTCCCTAAGGAGTCCTGAGGGTAGCTTGTGTAGGTACATACCAAGAGTGGAGAGGGCCACACTCTTAACATTGGAGGTAGAGGACCAAACAGCCTACACTGCAATGAAAACCATTCTAGTCAGTAAGTTTAGTCTGACCCCTGAGAGGTATAGGTTGAGATTCAGGGGCAACCACAAGATCTCATCACAAACATGGATGGATTTCCTTGATTATGCCAGCAAGGCACTGAAGGACTGGGTGAGGGTAAGCAAGCTTGATGATTATTCAGGGCTGTACAAATTAATTTTGAAGGAGCACATGCTTAATATTTGTTTTCCAGAGCTGTGCCAAAACCTGATTGATAGCAAGTTGACTGACCCCGAGAAACTTGCTGAGGAGGCAGACATCTGTGTCAGCACCAGAGTGTTCAAGATGATATCCGGTGGGGACAGGGAATCCCAAAAGGGTGGTCAGGGTGCCCAATAGACAAAGGAGGGGGGAGATAAAAACAAGTTCTCCTCAGGCCCCCCAAATTGTTCACAGGGGAAAAGGTCCCATTCCCAATCTGGCCACCAAAAAAACAGCTTCCCTGACAAGAGTCAGAAATAATCTCCCAAATGCTATGAGTGTGTTGAGTATGTGCACTACAAGGGGGATCTCAAGTGCCCAAAAAGAGCACCACCTCCCACTGGGTGGCAAGTATAGTGCTTGGGGAGGAGCTTATCCCAGTAAGTAGGGAGGAACTCACAGCGGTTACCCTAGTGTCCATGAGTAACGTGGAGATGGTTCCTAAAATCCATGTGCCATCAAATACTGCAAAGTATAGGCAATGGGTTCCCATCAATGGGCCAGGTGTTGAGGCTCTGAGGGACAAAGAAGCCAGTATGACTTTATTTATTTTTATTTATTTATAAAGTTTTATATAGCGCGGACTAGACCCGTTGAGGGTATCAGAGCGCTTTACATAAGTTACATCAAAAGAAAAGTTGCGCGCTAGTCACATAAAAATGAGTATCTAAGATGCGATCATGTAAGTTGTAAGTTCTCGTTGAAGGTCATGATTGTGTTAGTCATTCTTGTTTAGAGATCATCATGTATCTTGGCAGATGAGCAGCCTCTGGTTGGTATCAACTTGCCTCAGGGCTGGGATCAGGAGAGAGTTTTATTCATTAGAAGTAGTTTGACTTCTTTTTTGAAGGAGGTGGTGGAGGGGTTCATTCTGATTGCTTGGGGCAGGGTGTTCCATATCCTTGGTGCTAGGCCAGAGAAGGTACGTGTGTAGGTTTTCTTTTTCTTAAATTCTTGTGGTTTCAATAGCAGGGTGTTGGTGCTTCTCAGAGTTCTGCTATTGCCTGATAATTCGAGTTTATTGGCTAGATACTTTGGTGTATTGAGGTGCAGGGCTTTGTTCGTCATGCATGCAGTTTTTAGCTGTGCTCTTGCCTCATACGGGAGCTAATTCAGTTCCTTTAGATCCTGAGTAATGTGGTTGTTCTTTCTGGAGCCAGTGACGAGTCTTGCAGCCGCGTTGAGTGAGGCTCTTAGAGGAGCCAGACTGGATCTCGGCAGGCCACATAAGGTTGTATTCCCATAGTCTATTCTGGGTAGAACTAATGATTGAACGGCTGTTTTTAGGTCGTTGTCGTTGAGGAAGGGTTTTAGTTTTCTGAGAATGCTCATATGAAAGTTGGCTCCTCTGGTGGCTGTGCTGATGTGTTCCCTCATGTTGAGATTCTTATCCAGTATTATTCCCAGTCCTTGTGGTGGGGAGATTAGGAGAAAGTCAATTTTGAGCGCATTGAGTTTGAGGTGTTTTTTGTTAGCCAGATGTGGGTTTTTGTAAGGTTGTGTTGAGTAGGCGGATGTCATCCGGCGATGATATTTTTAGGTATAGTTGGATATCATCCACGTACATGTGGTAGTGGGAATTGGAGAGTTTCAGAATTTTGGTTAAGGGTTCCATGAATAGATTGAAGAGGGTAGGAGATAGGGCGGAACCTTGAGGGACTCCCAGGGTGACCGGTGTGTTCGAGAATAGCGATTGGTTAATCTTGATTCTTTGAGTTCGGTTGTCTAAGAAGGAGGCGAACCACTTCAGGACAGCACCTGATAAACCCATTCTGTGTTCAAGTAGGGCTAGGAGACTGATATGTTTGGCCGTATCGAAGGCTGATGATAGGTCTAGGAGGATTAGAAGGCAGGATTCGTTTTGATCTAGTATTCTGAGTGCGTCATCGACGATGTGGGTCATGGCCGTTTCCGTGCTGTGATTCTGCCTGAAGCCTGATTGGAATTGGTCAATGAGGTGGAATTGGGCTATATGGTTGCATAGTTGGGAGTGGACGCACTTCTACAGTAGTTTTGCTAGAGTAGGAATAGTGGATATTGGACGGTAGTTATCTGGAATTGCGTGGTCAGCAGTGGGTTTTTTAAGATTAGGGGTTACCTGTCCTTCTTTTAAGCAGCTTGGAAGGGTTCCTTGCGATAGAGATGCATTCACTATGTTTGTCCAGATGGGTATAAGAGCAGTTTTGATCTCACTGAAGATGTTGGCTGGAAGCGGATCGCAGAAGTGGTTTGACGGTTTGAGTGTTGTTATTAACTTGAGGATGTCATTTTCGTCAAAGATTTTAAAAGTGTTCCAGGATGCATTGTTTTTGAGGGTAAGATCATGCTGGATAGGTGTATGTGCCGATTGTGGCCCGATGGGGTTAGGTGGGGGCGACAATGAGAGTTGGTCATTTGCAGTAAGGAGCTCTTTTTCTATCATTTTGGATTTTTCTAAGAAGTGGGCGGCAAAAGTGTTATAGTTGGGTTGCGGGTTGGGGCCTACAGAGGAGTTGGTGTGATGTTGAGCGGATTGAAGTTTAATAATTTCGAATAGTTTTCTTGGTCGATTTCTAGCATTGTTTAGTTGATCTTTGAAGAAATTAGCTTTGGAGATTCTGATGTGTTTGTTGTACTTTCTCCTCCTTGATCTTAGTTGTTTGAGGTGTTCTAGCGACGGTGCGGCTTTCCAGGTCCTTTCCGCTAGTCTTAGGTTGCGGCGTTGATCATTTAGGCTCCCATTGTACCAAGGTTTGGAGTCTTTAGAGGAGGGCCTTTTAAGTTGAAAGGGCGCCACTGTGTCGAGGATGTTAGTCATCGAGTTGTTGTAGTGGGTTGTGAGTTCATGTACATCTGTGAGGTCCGCTGGTGGCGATAGAAAATTGTTAGTGAGGGATGTTAGGTCATTTCGGTTAATGTCGCGAGTATTTCTTTTCCAATGTTTGGGTTTCTTTAGTTGGAGTTTATGAGTCTTCATTGGTTCAGTGATGAGGAAGGTGATGCTGTGGTGGTCCGTCCAGTCACATGGGATGATCGATTTAAGTATGATGGAGTTTCGCCTGGCAATGATCAGATCAGGTGTTGCACCCAGTATGTGCGTTGGGTTATCGCAGAATTGGACAAGTTTGAGGTCAGTTAGGAAGGTTTTTAGGCTGTTAACTGTGGGGTCGTTATGATCGTTCCAGTGAAGATTGAAGTCACCGAGGAAGATTTGGGGGCAGTGTTGCCCCATGTTGGAGGAGATGATTTCCATGATTTGTTTGGTGAATGCAAGATTGTTGCCCAGAGGGTGGTAGACCAAGTGTAATTTACATAGGGGACTGTTGTTGCTCGCAATGTTTATGCCTAGGTATTCGCACGTGTCAAGGTCGATAGATTGTGATTGAGTTACCACTAGGTTGGTGCGGTGTATGCAGGCTATGCCCCCTCCCCCGATCTTTCCGGTCTGTCGGCTCTTACGATGTCATAGCCAGGGGGGACTAGGATGTCCAGGATTGGTGCAGAATCGTTCTTTAACCAAGTTTCCGTTAGAAGGAGTAGGTCATGGGCAAGGATAAGGTCGGCAATGTCGGCTGCGTGTTTCCAGGCCGATCTGCAATTTAGGAGTATGCATTTCAGGTGGGGTTTGGAGTTCGATGTGGTTTTCTCTGTGATGGGTATTGGTTTGAGGTTGGACTTGTTTATCTACCTGATGTTTGGTCTCTGTTCTCTGTGTGGATTTGAAATAACTGTTGAGATGGGGTTGAGGCTATGTGACAGGTCAAGGTGTGCATTCTTTTATGTATGGAGAATGGCCTGGATGTCATTGTCAGATAGGGAGGTTTTGGTCCTGGCCGGTCTCGAAGGTCCGTTGTTTAAGGGAGCGAATCGCCAACTAGTGCGCTGGGATGTTTGGGAGTTGATCGATTTTAATGGATGGGCCACATGGTGTAGGCATTTGTCCTGAAGGATCGGACTATTACTGGCAGGTGTATCTGATGGCCTCATGTTGTGGGTTAGTTTAGTAGTGATGCTTGTAAGCTTCTGCAGGTCAGATTTTAGTTGTTGTAGTACCTGCGTAATTTCCCCCAGTCTAGACTCAATCATGGCATAGTTACCGGATGATGGGGTTTGGGGTATGGTGTACTGAGGAGTGAGTTTTCCATGAGTCTCGTTGATGTGACGGCTAAGAGGGGAGGAGGTAGTAGTGGATGGGGATTTGGGTTTGGATTTGGGTTTAAATTCAAGCTTTTCTTGAGAGGCTGATGTCGTGGATACGTTATTGTCCATGTGTCTCTCTAAGATCGTATTGGAAATGTGAGGAGTGCATGTGTTGAGGGGGGTACCATGTGTGGATGTCTCTGCATTGTCTGGTGTAGTGGCTGCGATGGCATGGTGTGGTCTGGTAGGTGTGGTGGAGGGAGGTGGGGAGGGGGGAAGGCAGTCTGTGGTGGATGCGCTGTAAGTGGATGAAAACTGGGGCTGGTCAAGGGAAGAGTTGGAGTGGTCAGGCAAGGGGGCTGTCTTATTTTTAGTTACCTCCTGTTTGATGGAGGGGAAGAATTCGTTGAAGCGGTCTAGGTTGTGGTCAGAAGCCTGAATGAGGATGATTGTTGAAGATGGAGATGTTTAATTTTGCATTGAGTGCAGTTGAGGGGGCTACTGAAAGCCTTAGGCTGTGCGCTGTTTTCCTAGATGTAGCTATAGTGAGCATTGCGCAGAGGGTTTTTCTCCATTGTGCTCTTTTTTGTGTGTAGAATATGAGATCATTAGTTATGACCCCTTTAGATCTGCAGAAGTATTGGTCACATATAAGTGTTTCTGGGTGGTGTTTGAGAAGTCTATGTTTGAGGGCTTTGGTAGCTTTTTTTGTTAGATTGGGTGGGTAGTTGATTTTATGGGCATTGCGTCCGTCAGACTTTAGGATGTTGTCGAGTGAGCGGTTTGATGCGGGGTCCATGATTGATGGGAGCCCTCACAATCCTCAATGGCAGTTGCGGGGAGAGGATGCTTGTGCTATGATAGATTTGGTAGATTAGTCATAGTCTTGACATAGCTGGAAAGGTTTACTTTTGACTTTGAGACTTGATCTAGTTGGAGTGGTTTACTTTGGCTTCTTTCTTGCAGTCGGTACCATTCCAAGATGGCCGATTCTTTGGCTTAGTAAGCTTCTGCTTATGTGCTGGAAGTCCTATTACCCTTTTTAGTTTCCAGTTTGGGACCTTCTTCTTCTCTGGGGAGTCAGTCCTCTTTCTATTTTTAGTTTGCGGGGAGGGCTTAACTATAGGTTATGTGAGCCCAAATGGGTTTCAAAATGACTTCCAAGAATGAAGTCAGTACAAAAGATATCCAGAATGTGCTGGAATACTGCACAACAATTACTAGTGTCTGGGTGGTGGACCTGGCCCCGAGGGGCTAAACGATCAGGATCATTAGCAGTCAGTCCTCCATTTTAGAGTCAGGCATGTACAAGTATTGGAAAACAGAGTTCCATCCTCAATGTCAGGATCCTCTCCTCTGTGCGAGCGGGAGATCTAGCCCCTCGTCTGAGCGGAAGCAAAGCCCACTGCCTCGCTTCAAGGCTGGGGTCCCGTAACAGAACTGGCAGGCTCCCTCAGCGCTCTAGATCTTTAGAGATCGGGCGCGCGCCACGCACTCCGCTCGCACCCTACAGCGGCCAGACCCGCCCGTCTGAGGCTCGCGTGTGGGGCCGCTGGTATCCTGTGCTTGATCTTGGTATCGCGGAGAGCCTCCGATATCCCCAGCATAGTCAGCGCTAGTGGCACCCTCCACCTCACCTCACAATTCAGGAAACGTGTGCTGACCGCATCCTCCGCCACCCTGCACCTCGATCCGCCATTCGGAGGCTCGCATGCGGAAACCACAAAAATTGCCTGCAGCTCGTCACCGTTCCATCCACCGGCGGAAACACGGACGTTGGTGATGGCTCTGCTAGATTGCCTGCAGCTCCCACGACCCTGGCTCGACGGCGCAGCAATGACCAAGGGTGTCGCAGTCCAGTCTCAGGAGGTCCCCTCACGGCAATGTGTGTACCCCGAGCACCGGGCAACCCTCCAGACTAGGGGGAGGCAGGTAGGAACAAACCTCTCGTGGGGCAACTGGAGAGTCAGTTAACAGGGATAATCGCCAAAGCTGATCCCCAGACCAGGAGCCTCCTACAGGCTCGACCCTCCAGTGGCCATCTATGGTAACAAGTCAGCTGGTGGCCCCAGAGCAAGTTATACGCAATGCATTCCACCAGATTCTGGTGGCTGACAACAGGGAGGGTCACTATCCAGTGGCCCTTGTTCTATTTGCGTGGGAGGGGGTCTCAGGTCTTCTGAAATTTGCTGTCAGTCCTGCCATGTCTGTGGACTGTTAGGGAATGACCTTGAGCACACTACCTGGAAGGAAGTGGAGCTTAATGCACACCTGGAGAAGGTAGGGTTTCCTGAGTGGATATGTACTATCACCATGTCCATGGTTGCCAGGAATGAGACTCAAGAATGTCTGGAGCCTGGAAGAATGGCCCGGACAGCTGCCTAAAGAGGGGGCGTGGGAAACCAACCCCTCAATGTCTATCAGCTGAGGTGAATGGGGCACCTGTGGATGATGCCCCGGGAGCCTACTGTGGAGGACATTGTCTAACTTGGTGACCTTCCTGAACTTGCTGGATGGCAAGTAGGAGGAGGACCCACTAGGGAGGAGTTCTGTAAGGCACAGAGAGAGTGCCCAACCCTGGAGTGCATGGGGCAAAATGCCAAAGCCCAGGCAGCAGGTCATGCCTCTGGCAATCAAGGCATTTACTGGGAGGACAACCTCCTTTACAGTGAGCCTAAGGCAGTTGTACATGGGGCAATAAGGGCCCTTGGTGGTCCCCCAATGCTACATGGCCTTCCTACTGAGTGTGGTGAAAGAAGGATGGGAGCAAGCTCCCAGGAAACCTCCCCAGGGTGTAGTTAGCTACATGCTGGCCTTCAGAAACCAGAAGCCCAAGTTGTGGGAGCAAGCTTCTGACAACTTCGACCCGAGTTAGGAATTGATGAAGCAGTGGTATGACCAAACGGCTACCTCTGTGGAATTGCAACTTGGACAGAAAGTGTGGGTGATGGAACCCGTGGAGCCCAGGGCCCTCCAACACCATTGGACTGGGCTATATGAGATAGTTGAGAGAAAGGATGAGGTCACCTACTTGGTGGATCTCAAGACCCCCAATGGTCTTAAGCCACACTTTGAGAGATCTGAAGTCACCATGCTGCTGGTGACTAATGGAGGAGGGAAAGAGGAAAGTGTACCTCTCCCTGATCTCTTAACCTCCAAGGAGAAGTATGGGTCAGTGGAATGTGTGGTCCTATCCACTACTTTGACTTCTGAATAGCAGAGGGACTGTCACCAGTTGCTGGGACAGTTTGCCTCTTAGTTTTCCTCACTCCTGGGACTACCAACCTGTGTACCCATGATGTGGACATAGGAGACAGCCGCCCTGTCTAGAATAAATCTTACAGGCTGTCTGACAAAGTGAGGGCCAGCATCAAAGATTAGGTTTCTAAGATGCTGGAGATGGGGGTGATAGAACCCTGGTGCTGGTACCAAAAGCTGCCCCACCGGGTGCTACACCTGAACTCAGGTTCTGTGTAGTCTATAGGGGGCTCAGTTCTGTCACTAAGATTGATGCTCACCCCATTCCCAGGACTGATGAGCGGATTGATCGGATGGGAGCTGCCCGGTACCTGATTACCTTTGATCTTACTTCAGGAAACTGGCAGATTACCTGATGGCGCCAAGGAGAGGCCTGCCTTCTCCACTCCAGAGGGCCGTTATCAGTCTAGGGTAATGCCCTTTGTCCTGAGCAATGCCCCTGACACCTTCCAGAGGCTGGTGAACCAGGTCCTATCTAGGATAGAGGCCTTCGGTGCTACTTACTTGGATGACATAGCTGTCTTCAGTAGCAGCTGGATAGACCACCTCGTTCACCTCCAGGAAGTGCTTCAGGCTCTGCAGCACGCTGACCTGACTATCAAAGCCAGTAAATGCCAGATAGGACAGGCGTCTGTGGTATACGTGGGACACCTGGTGGGGCGGGGAAATGTGCAAACCCTCCAGGCCAAGATAGAGACTATCATGGCCTGGGAGCCTCCCAAAACCCAGACTCAGGTAAGAGCCTTCTTAGGACTCACTGGGTACTATAGGATGTTTGTCAAGGGATATGGCACCATTGTTGCCCCTTGACAAAGCTGACTTCGAAAAGCAGCCCAGAAATGTGATTTGGAGAGAGGCTGCCAATAAGCATTTGACTCCCTGAAGCAGCCCATGTGCACAGTTGCTTGTCCTGTTGGGAGCTAATCAGGCTGAGATAGTGCGTTTGCAGCGCGTTCAAAACGCTGCCGCCAGAGCCCTGTTAGGGCTTCCACGTAACTGTCCTTCCAGTGGGGCCATCCGGAGGCTACATTGGCTTCCAGTGGCCAAACGGATCCAATTTAAGGCTCTTTGCCTAGCTTTTAAGATCTTGAAACTTGCCTCGCCCAGTCTCCTGGCTAACTTGCTAGCCTTGTATGTCCCCACTCGCCAGCTGCGCTCCCTGGGACAGCATTTGGTAACTGTCCCCCATGTGAAGCGCCTTCGGGTTGGAGGTCGATCCTTCCGTTATTTAGCTGCCAATATGGCTATGTCTGAACTGGGGTGGCATGGTGAAGCAAAATAACGATGGATTAAACCCAGATCTGTGACTGGGGGTGAATGTTTGCCAATGTGCAGCATTCCGTCCATCATCTTGTGTGTTTTGCATTTCGCCCTAAGTGGGAAGGGTATGCCCAGACGTGGGTCCCGTGCTCACTCCGCCACTGGAGTCAAGCTATCCTGGCTGATGAAGGCTGATAGCCTGAAACCGGTCCTAGGATGCTTGATTCCGGTCCAGGGAAGACATGGCTTGGCAGTTCGGTCTGGACTGTTCCCATGAGGCACAGGGTCAAGACTGATTTGCATATGGCTATGTCTGAACTGGGGTGGCATGGTGAAGCAAAATAACGATGGATTAAACCCAGATCTGTGACTGGGGGTGAATGTTTGCCAATGTGCAGCATTCCGTCCATCATCTTGTGTGTTTTGCATTTCGCCCTAAGTGGGAAGGGTATGCCCAGACGTGGGTCCCGTGCTCACTCCGCCACTGGAGTCAAGCTATCCTGGCTGATGAAGGCTGATAACCTGAAACCAGTCCTAGGATGCTTGATTCCGGTCCAGGGAAGACATGGCTTGGCAGTTCGGTCTGGACTGTTCCCATGAGGCACAGGGTCAAGACTGATTTGCATATGGCTATGTCTGAACTGGGGTGGCATGGTGAAGCAAAATAACGATGGATTAAACCCAGATCTGTGACTGGGGGTGAATGTTTGCCAATGTGCAGCATTCCGTCCATCATCTTGTGTGTTTTGCATTTCGCCCTAAGTGGGAAGGGTATGCCCAGACGTGGGTCCCGTGCGCACTCCGCCACTGGAGTCAAGCTATCCTGGCTGATGAAGGCTGATAGCCTGAAACCGGTCCTAGGATGCTTGATTCCGGTCCAGGGAAGACATGGCTTGGCAGTTCGGTCTGGACTGTTCCCATGAGGCACAGGGTCAAGACTGATTTGCATATGGCTATGTCTGAACTTGGGTGGCATGGTGAAGCAAAATAACGATGGATTAAACCCAGATCTGTGACTGGGGGTGAATGTTTGCCAATGTGCAGCATTCCGTCCATCATCTTGTGTGTTTTAGATTAACTGATGGCGCCAAGGAGAGGCCTGCCTTCTCCACTCCAGAGGGCTGTTATCAGTCTAGGGTAATGCCCTTTGTCCTGAGCAATGCCCCTGACACCTTCCAGAGGCTGGTGAACCAGGTCCTATCTAGGATAGAGGCCTTCGGTGCTACTTACTTGGATGACATAGCTGTCTTCAGTAGCAGCTGGACAGACCACCTCGTTCACCTCCAGGAAGTGCTTCAGGCTCTGCAGCACGCTGACCTGACTATCAAAGCCAGTAAATGCCAGATAGGGCAGGCGTCTGTGGTATACGTGGGACACCTGGTGGGGCGGGGAAATGTGCAAACCCTCCAGGCCAAGATAGAGACTATCATGGCCTGGGAGCCTCCCAAAACCCAGACTGAGGTAAGAGCCTTCTTAGGACTCACTGGGTACTATAGGATGTTTGTCAAGGGATATGGCACCATTGTTGCCCCTTGACAAAGCTGACTTCGAAAAGCAGCCCAGAAATGTGATTTGGAGAGAGGCTGCCAATAAGCATTTGACTCCCTGAAGCAGCCCATGTGCACAGTTGCTTGTCCTGTTGGGAGCTAATCAGGCTGAGATAGTGCGTTTGCAGCGCGTTCAAAACGCTGCCGCCAGAGCCCTGTTAGGGCTTTCACGTAACTGTCCTTCCAGTGGGGCCATCCGGAGACTACATTGGCTTCCAGTGGCCAAACGGATCCAATTTAAGGCTCTTTGCCTAGCTTTTAAGATCTTGAAACTTGCCTCGCCCAGTCTCCTGGCTAACTTGCTAGCCTTGTATGTCCCCACTCGCCAGCTGCGCTCCCTGGGACAGCATTTGGTAACTGTCCCCCATGTGAAGCGCCTTCGGGTTGGAGGTCGATCCTTCCGTTATTTAGCTGCCAAGCTATGGAATTCCCTGCCTCCTCAGATTCGCAGCTTGGATCGCATGGTGGACTTCAGGAAAGCAATTAAAACTTTCCTTTTTCCTTCTGCTTAGTCCTTTTTGTCTTCTGTATATTCCCTTCGCCTACTTGTTGTGTTCTTAGCCCTGTTCCTTCTGACGCTGGTAGCGCCGGGACGCCTCTTTGCTGGGGCAGCTGTGCGCTTTATAAACTCAGATAACATAACGTAACACAGCCCCTGTGCTCAAGGCCCCTGAGTTCTCCAAGGAATTCATTGTTCAAACAGATGCCTCAGAACATGGCATAGGGGCAGTTTTATTACAGCTACATGAAGAAGGCCTAGACCAACCTGCAGCCTTCATCTCTAGGAGGCTACTTCCCAGGGAACAAAGGTGGAGTGCTATTGAAAGGGAAGCCTTTGCTGTGGTCTGGGCTCTGAAGAAGTTGAGACCATACCTGTTTGATACTCACTTCCTGGTGAGACAGACCACAGGCTCCTCGGGTGGCTAATGCAAATGAGGGTGCTTGCTCCACTGAAACCAATGCATCCTCCAATGCGACGAGCAGAATCAAAACATAGCCGCTGAAGCGGGAACAGAATAGGCACATCGCAGTTGGGGCCCAAGCAGTGTCATCAGACTGCTGCAACGAAACAACCGGATCGCCGCCAATGCTGTCAATTGACGCATCCCCTCGACATCGTGGAGAAACCTGCCGCTTCGGCTATGGAAACAAGTCATCACGGAACAGACACTTCATCTTCGGTAACCGGTGCAACGCCATCAGCGCGTGTAGAAAATCAATGCATCTCCTCGATTGCGGGACTGACATTGACGCATCGTTCGACTGCATCCCGCATTTCGTGCTTGTGACCAAGGAGTAAGGTACTCTTGGTCAGCGGGCCCTGCGTGGGTCCTGTAGCCGGCCTGCGCTCTATCGAGGCAGCCTGAACTCTTGACTTTGTCCCGGTCCAGCTCGACCAATTAACTCTTAAAGCGCTATTTGCTTCTAAGCACTATTTTTGCATGTAATCTTTAAAAATTCATATCTCAACTTCTACATATTGGATGTTTGTGGTTTCGATCTTATTGTATTTATAAAATCATACTTTATTTTTCTAAACCTGTGTGGAGTCTTTTTGTGGTGTTTTCACTGTTTTACGGTTGTTGTATTGCACAAATACTTAACACATTGCCTCTTAAATTAAGCCTGACTGCTCTGTGCCAAGCTATCACAGGGTGAGCACAGGTTAATTTAAAGTGTTTATCTGAATTATCCTGACAAGGACTGTTGTTCCAGCTTGGACAGGGGGCGTACTCTGCCAACCAGATACCCAATTTCTAACAATGTCATAGCATGTTTTTCTGTTATGGCAGGCGGGGTGGCAACACAGACAACAGAAGGAGGGGGAGCAGGTGGGTGATAGGGGAAATATTGGCAACGGAAGATGGGTTTGGAGCAGTCAACAACATGGAAGGAGGGAGAGAGGGCGCAATCAGAAAACATGGAAAAAGGGAGGTTGGGTGCATGGGGGCAAGCAGCAATAACAAATGAGGACAGGAGCGCAGGTAGGGACAAGCAACAGAGATGAGGGAGGGAAGGGCAAGCTACAAGGATGATGGAAGAAGAGTGGGTGGAGGTGGGTGGTTAGAAGTACAAGAGGGAGCCAGCAGAAAAAGACACACACTGGTAGAGTGTTTAAAAACTAAGAAAAAAGTAGCACCTAAAGAATGAGTAGTGGAATGACACAAGTAATGCATCCATACTCCAGGGGAGGGACAAACACGCAGAGGAAGGAAGCCTACAGTAGGTGATCAATAAGAAGAAAGCAAATTAGAGTAACAATGAAGCCAACCAATGGACCCATATGCAGCGAGCCAGGCTTGCACTAAAACATGGCTGCTATGGAGAATGGTGAGATGGAGATTGCATTGCAGGAATAAGAACTACAACATGGATACTCACAGAGGAAAGTGCAGTGTCACTTTTGGGTCTCCACGAGGAATTTGAAAGAAATACTGGCATTAGCAGTATAAGAATATGTCAAGATTGAGACGGGTTGGGCTACTGTTGGTGTCCAAATCAGTGAAGCCCTGACAGCCAGTCCCCCATAGCTCTAAAGGCAGTGGCCTTGTGGCATGTGGAACGCCAGTGCACGGTTTCCCTCACTAGAGTCAGCTGAGGCTGCACTGCCAGAAGCCAGGAGGTCCCTCATTTCTAAATGAGATGGTGAAAATGTGACACAGGCAAATGAGATGGCTGACATCTGACAGTGTTTGGAGAATATATCACTTCCACCCATCGCTAAGTGGGGCATTTAGCAGTAATGTACTATTAGAGTAAATACATCAGTAAAAGAGGCACCAGCAAGAAAAAGACAGAGTGTCCACAATGACATGTAGAATACACAGCCCAGAGCTTCAGGAATTGGAACTGAGGTACAGGGATTGAGGTCAGGGGTCCATGTTTATGGAAGGCCAACAGCGATGCAAGCTCAGCACGCTTTTCCTGAAATGTTTCCTCTAGTTCCTCAACCCACTGGGCACAGAGATGTCCTTTGGTTTACTACGAACCATTGTGTCTGCAGAATCCTCACGGCTCCTGATTGATTCACTATATCATAACAGTCCCCTGGATCTTGTGGTTTCTTGTCTTGGTCAGGAGAATCTTCCACTTCACACTGAGCAGTGGAACATCCTTTTTGTTTACAGTAGATCACACCTGCATGACCTCTTTAGATCCAAGGCTTGTACTCAGCTTAGGCAATACAACTTCTAGAGAACTGTTTTTGGACAAGGATTGTTTGGTGGATGTCTCCAAGCACCTATTCAAAGTCCTGATGAACTACAAGTCACATTCGAGATGGACCTTTATTTATTTTACTTTGGGGACATTGACGGAAAGCAAAGGTCAACCAAAAGACAAGCAACCTTTCATTTGTTGAGTGCACGTCAGACTCATCTGAGTGCATCTTAGAAGTCATTCTTCCTAGGTTTGTATATAGCAGGAGAGAAGGTAAGAACTAAATAGTCCACTTGTGAAATCCAAGGAGAGGTCAAACAGGAACTCCTTGTCAAGTTTTACCAGTGCTAGGCAATGCCCAGCAGGACGTAGGAGGAAAGGGACTTGGATACTGTAGTTACAAAGATGTCTCGAGCCTGGCAGATATGAATGTATTTTCCCCTGCCTGCCCAGGAATGTGTATGATGGAAAGGCTAAGCCCCAAAACGCAGTAGCAAATAGGATGTCACATCTACAAGGAGACAGAAACCCTTGGGAGAACCCATAGCTAACGGTGTCCTCCATCAAACACCATTCACCTTTCAAATGGTCTCCCAAGAACACAGTGTAATACGGCACACACCCAGAGGGAGGTAAAGAACCCCATTTAAGAGGGAATAAATGTAAATTAGAGTAATGCACTGATATGCTGTTCATCCACCATTTCTACAGGTAAGTAAGAATGCACTTCTGAATCGAGAATTAGCTGACACCACTCATAAATCTCTCCATTGTGAAAGAGCAGAAGCCATCCTAGAATATGGGGTGTAGTCATTTGTGACTGTGGGTGAAGGTATATGATCTGGCCAGCAGAGCCTGGTGTTCTGCCTGTGGAGCCTTAAAACATGGAGCACCTTAGGATGCAGGTGGTACAGTGGATGAGTTACACCTTACTAACCTTGTTGAAGGTGAATCATTCAGTGAGATGGGTGGTGGACTTGAGTTGGGTCAAATAAGAATAGGGATGATAGAAAGTGCTCCCAGGGTTCTGATACCAGGGCTCTCCAAAGTTTTTCTGGATGTACGTCAGGCGAGGATGCCTCTTGTAGAGCTCAGGCTTGTGTGGCAATTGGATAAAATATGGACTGTGGTTGGCAGCTGCAGGATAGAGGTGGGAGCAAGACTTGCACCATCTATACCATAAACAATACCTATCATTACATACAATTTAGGCAATACATGTAGCATTAACAAACACGTTTAGCCTTTCTACCTAAAGGAAGAGAGGTGAGAGCAGGCAATCACACAAGAATTATGTATACTGTAACAGCGGGGCTCAAAGGGCCCAGTCCTACCTTGGAGTGCCTTCCTACTAAAAGGTGTACAATTGTTGGCTAACATTAGTGGCCCAGGGTGCAGAGTATGTTGTTCTGGTAGGCTGTGCAAAGGCTTATAGGGTTTGAGAGCTAAAGCATCATGCGCCACACCCCAGTGACAGACTGCAGCCAGGTGATTGGGTAATAGAGATGAAGGAATGGTTGACTGACAACCACTAGTTGGAAAGAGGGAGCACCTAGGACGATACCATGAGCAGGCAGGACAGAAATCCTTGTACAAAGACAATTGCACACAACAATCACTAACAGCAACATTCCTCACAAAATGTTCTAGGTGAAAACAACAGTTTGTCAGTGTTAGGCCCATAAGGTTTCGTCCCAGAGTGGATGACCTTTCCCTAATTTGTAAGACAGGTAAAGAGTTCCCCCTGGTCTTTCATTATGAGTAGTGGAAACTGGAAAACTAATCTCTAATGAAGTCAACTGGATGAGGTCCATAATTGCAATGCAGCACATACTGGATATGAAAAGCATTGGATTCTGGGATCTGAGGTTGAAAGGAGAACAGTGGCAGTCGACACACCGCTGCATATGGAAAAAATAATCTCCTCCGCCAGCCTTTAGACGTCTGGATCTGCAACATGATGAGGCAGGCATCCAGCCCTCAAAAAATTAACACTTCAGCACAACATTCCCTCTGTTTTGGGGACAATAATAGGAAAAGAGAGAAAAAGGTTTTCTGTCTGGGGAATGCTAAACACCCTCTTATCCCAGGGTGTTCGTCAGTAGAAACAGCCAGTTCCAAGGGAATGCAGCTTGTGTCCCTCCTGTAAGGTCAATGTCCAACTACGGAAGCTCCACCTCCCTGGGAGGGATGCCCTAGATTGCTCTGAGGATGCCAGGTGGGTAGTTGATATTAGAAAACAAGCAGGGCAGGCTGTTTTGTTTCATTTTCTGTTCTTGGTGTAACCTGCTGTGGAAATGGGCCTCTTCCAGACAGGTCTGCTCCAAGATCTAGCCTTTCGGGCGACTGGGTCCAGGCCTATGAGGATTATAAGAACGCACGGGTTATCTCTTTCTGGTGGGCGAGCTGACCACCAGGCTTCTCCTGTTTGTCCATTTCAGAACAAAATGGAGGTCTGGTGGAGGCATCGACCCTGGGCCTCCACTGGTCGGTCCAGGAACATCGGCCAAGTTTGATGTGAGAGTTGTGAGACAGGTGATGGCAAATTGATCTCAAAGAGGATAGTAAGTGTCCCTTTAGTACCCAAGTACATCCCAAGGACCCCACTGGGCCATACAATCCTATAAAGTGGAAAAGAGGCTTTCGTGATATTTATTCTACTTTTGAGAAAATGGAGCAACATACACATTTGTTCAAAGAATAATTCCGAATTTTCCCTCATTTATTGGTGCACTTACATTCATGTATCTGTTTCAGGTTCAACTTCATCTTCAGGTCCCCGATCTCCTGGTGCAACTTGAAAACTGAAGCAAGCGGAGTCAAAAGACAAGGAAACCATAAGAGTCAATGCAAAGTTGAAGGAATGGGAGAGCAAGGAATTAGTCAATTTTAGAAATGGTCTTTCCCCACCTCAAGGCAACTGACCATCACAACCCTTGTCATTGACATGTGTCCACTCATTTCACTGCCTAGTCTATGAAAGATTACATATTCCTCTGCTTGGTCTCATTTAAAACACATACACAGCAGTCAACAGAACATGAAAGTTTGGTAATCCAAACTGGGAATTTGTACAATATTAGAAGATGTAGGTCAGTCACGGTTTACTGGGATGACATTGGTGCTATACAAAAAGAAAGTAACCCTAAAACTAAATAGGGAAAGCGGCGGAGTGGTTAGGGCTTTCTGCTAATTTTATCCATAAAACACTCTGGTTTCTACAGCCATGCGATGCATTCTCGCGGCCCAAAATGCCTTTTGCAGTCGGGCTCAGGGTGCAGTTCTCCATCACTCGATTTAGTGTTCCCATGGCAGGACTGAGTAGACATCTGTACGAGGCCTACATTAATGAGATGAAAACCACTGCTGAAATTGTTTGGTGCAGTTAGACTCTACCGCACTGTCACAGGTACCCCTTTGGTCCTATTGGAAAAAAGGTAAAGGGCATATGCATGAGGTGCCACTTCAATCCATGTCAGGAAGATATTACCTATTCACTTCTGTGTTTTCACTAAAGGTGAGCCAGTGTATTGGATTAAGTTGAAGAAAGTCCTAGAAACTGCATTGTACTGGATGCACGACATGTAGGGACAGATTTGTCAAGAATTTGTGCCTGTGGAAAGTCACACAAAATGATGCAAACTGATGCAGTTTTGATAAAGTGTTTACTTTCAAGGGCAAAACATTTCTGTGCTTGAAAGTAATCCTAAAAGTAACACAAATAGAGTTCTGCATTAGTTTGTGTCATCGGGGCGTCCACTGCCTTTTGATGCAGAGCTGTAGCTACTAAAATTAATATGCAGGGCTTTCCTGCAAACAAAATAACACCTCTTAGAAGCTAGTGTTCATAAGGAGAAATGTTTTAATTTTGCCTAACTTTAACTATTTGAATGTCTTCTGCACTGTCCAGCACCCATCCAATGTGTGAACATTTTGAAAGTAATCATAGTTTTTTGTACTGAAATGGCAACCTTCCAGTAAAGAATTTATGCTAGACGGTGGTGCAAAGCTGTGTGCGTGACTGTAAGCAGTCTATGTATGAGCAAGTAACGGGGAAGAAAGCATCAGACCAATATCTTCAGAGATATGGGTCTGCGATTCTCTTCTACAATGTCCTCTAATCGTAGCAGCAACTTTGGTTACTGGGTTTCAATAACATTTCTTAAATCTGCCCAAAAGAGTTATGGACGTGCAACAAGAGATGCCCTGAATCATTTCAAACACATATTTCCAAAGCCAACAATAGGTCTGGCCTTATCAAGCTGGTGAAATATTTAAATCTGTTTTATTTATTTTTATTGCAAGCTCATTCCAAAAAAACTAAAAGATGAAAAAAGAAGGCATGCCACTGTGTAAACATGCTGGGCTTGCAACGGAAAAAAATAATGATTGCAGAAAGGTATGGTGCTTCCTTTAAGACAGGTGTACTTACTACAGGCATAACAACAGTAATAGAACCCCTTTTACTTTTAATTCACGTCACAGGAAAATATAAGTCTTATTGGTGCAAAGAAAAGGTATTGTTAGCTTTGAATTACCATAACATGAAGAAACAGTTTAAATGCTTGAGGATGACCAAAGAAATTTACAAATGGATAAAGAAAGTAAAGAAAACAAGCATTTGCAATGCAATCGGTCTCGCATTTGTAGGAGTTAGAGCGATTGGCATTGTAAATGACAATGTCTTTTACCTATGTGTTTTGGTTTGGAGTGTAGTGGGTGTATGTTGTGTGGAGTGGAGTGGAGTTGGAATTGTTAGTTGTGGAATTGTGCGGGGTGAAGTGTATTTGCGTAGTGGAATTATGTGGCACGGTGAGGTAGAGTTCAGTGACAGAGAGTGTTGTAGAGTGCATTGTGAGAGTGAAGTGTTGTAGAGTGGTGTGGGGTGGAATAGGGTGGAGTGGGTTGGAGTGGAAACCGGAAACCACCGGATCAAATTAAGCACTGATGCTTCTCCATAGGTGTTAGGCACAGCTATTCACCTCCATGGCCAGTAGTAACTCATTCTCTTCCAACGCTGCACCTCTGGCGGGGCATACACCTTCACTACTTGTGATAACTATTGTGTATATTGTGTAGCCACGAAAGCCTTTGCTAGCCATTTCAGTCAACAGTTATCACGTGTCAGTGAGAGCGACGAGAAGCGGCTGTAAAAGGACAGCACAAGACGCATTGAGGCTTCAAACACCCCTAACCCTCCCTGGGACCTAAAAACAGCGCAACACGGGGGCTCTCACACTTTCAGAAGGATTGATGCGCATTCTCAGTGGCGGAATACAAGTGCAAATACATACACCTACTGTCTGACACAGACTACCGCCCGCAGGCACTGACACAGCCAGCCTGCTTTCTGACACTGATATACGCACACAAACACATCTGCATACTGACACTGACACACAATCACATCTGCTTACTGACACACACACAAACACATCTGCATACTGACACACGCACACAAACACATCTGTATATGGACACAGACACACGCACACAAACACATCTGTATACAGACACACGCACACAAACATCTGTATACAGACACACGCACACAAACACATCTGCATACTGAAACATGCACACAAACACTTCTGTATACGGACACAGTCAGGCTCACGCAAACACATCAGTATACAGACACATGCACACAAACACATCTGTAAACGGACACAGACACGCTCACACGGATTAACAGACGCACACATGTGTACATCAACACGTTCACTCTGACACTCAAGCACATCTGTACCACTTCCAAACCAGCATTCACGCACAATCATATCTACACACCTACAATCTGACAGACACGCGCCCAAAAACACACGTAGATACAAAACACTCCTTGACGCTGAAACCTAGACAAAAGCACGCGTGCACAGTCACTGAGAATCACAGTTTCCGAAAGACACACACCCTCATCTGCACACAGACATCTGTTTGGACACAGACACTCACACAACTCCACGCACTGACACACCACACAGTGCTCAGAGGGTACACAGAAACTCACACTGACAGACACGCCCTGGCGCGGACAGGCGTCTGCTGCCTGTCACACATCTGTTCACACACACATGCTACAGTCGGCGCTACAGACACGTGTGCTCACACTCCGGCTGCGCGGTGTCTGCTCGCTGTTGGCATCAGTGCCAGAGGGGGCTGCTCCCTGGCAGCTGCAGCCAGTGAGCCCAGCACTGCACGCACTGCACAGAGGCTCCCGCAAAGAAGACGCGCACGCATGTCTCAGGGGAGCCCTCCAGCCTTGGGCACCCATGGGTGCCCTCCCAGCCCTGCTGCTGTGCCTCCTCCTGAGTGCCCCCATGCGCCCTGCAGCCGAGAGGAGGGACTTCGGGGCGCAGGCAGGTGAGTGCTGTAGCACCTAGAATCCCGGGATATTCCGTGAGTCTTGGTTTATTACAGCGACATATGTATATGTAAAAGGACCTGGCGGCGGGAGTCCGAGTGCGAGGAAGTGCACCCCAGTCAGTGTGCCATGGAATGTGTGGGGTAGTGTGTTTGCAGGAAAACTGCAAGCAATTTCAGAGTGTAGGAA
The DNA here is from genome assembly GCA_963921515.1 of Calotriton arnoldi. NCBI lineage: Eukaryota > Metazoa > Chordata > Amphibia > Caudata > Salamandridae > Calotriton > Calotriton arnoldi. The sequence goes on from CAWUFW010008045.1 coordinate 460,906, forward strand.
ACTGCACAGTAATGGGTGTTTCTTAATACGACGGCAGTGTATGAGTGAGTGAGTGTCGGATGTGTCGGGAGTGTAATAAACTACATTAAGTATGTCGTACTATGAGGGACGTTTATCAGTGCATGGGGTGCACGCAGAATCAGTACATTTATAAGAAACCGTACTGCAATTTGTGTGTCACAGTATGCAGGGGCGTTATACGACTGGTGTAGGGATTTACATATAACAGCACTGCGTGCGAAAAAGTGTAGAGCAATGAACATGTCATGGCAGGGCGGTTTATGAGTGTGCACAGGGGAAGTGATCACAGTGGCTGTGTGTGCAAGAAATTGTACAACAATGAGCATGTCATAGTGCTAAGGGCAATATCTCAATGTGTGCAGGAAACGTCTTAGAGTAGTTGCATGAGTAAGAAATAGTACAGCACTGAATATGGTGTAGAACCCGCATGCGCCGCTGCCATGTTTACGTCAGGCAGAGATGCGCGACAAAAAAAAAAGTGCGATCTGGCGGACGAAAACTGTAGTTAGTGGCTGCTGCTTCCGGACTATACGGAAGATAGTTTGACATCAACAGCCAGTAAAAAGCCAGCTAACAGGAGCTGTGCCAACATTCACCAAATGGCAAGCGGCAGGAGAAACTACCGGCTGCTTGCCAACACATACAGATTACTTGCTGCCTCGTAGAGGCAGCGCATGCGCTGCCTATGCGAGACCTAAAAAACATTGTTACAGTAAGTATTGGCCCACCAGCTCGGGCACTGAAGTGAAGTTCTTTTTAGTTGGATGTGCACATGTGACCAAGCAAAATACAATAACTTGCCATGTGAGAGAGCTAATGAATGAAGTATATGACCCTTGCTCCCTGCTGAGGAGGGCGAATACAAAATGGGAATGACAGCTGAACAGACTAATGGGTGAAGAGGAATAACCCAAGGACTCTTTATATAATCATATATGTCAAAGAAAGGTCTTCCAAAAGAATTACCCTGTACTCTGTTCTCCAAAGTTCAGCAACGTGCAGATTTAGTGGAACGACAATGTGATGATGGCCCCTTGTGCCAACGCCTTTCCGTCTAACGTGGCTTTATTCATGGGATGTTTTGTCTGAATCCTTTCCCACTGTTAATTATATACATTTTAAAGTGTCACTTCTTTCCTGACCTCTCGGATCCATGTGTTGATATATATTGCAATTGTGCTCCTGAGATTAAAAAAAACCATGAAAAATCTGCATGTTGATTCAATGCCTTGGTTACAAAGTCAATATCAAACTGGATCCCATGGTTCCTGAGTTACTTGCCATGTTTGTTGAAAAAAACAGGTATCTTTATCTCAGAGAGAAATTAACAAATGGGGGAGGTGTCCACTCTCAAAAAGCACATTAAGGCTCAGTGGAGGCTGCTATCAGCAGTAGTGGGGGCCCATATTGGCTGGCCCAAACCGTCATGTGCACTTAAGTGCACTCACCAATCCTCCCCTTTCTGGCTGTGACGACAGCCAAGTCCCACCCCAAAACTGGCTTCAACAGGGAACATGTTATTATCATTTTATTTTTCCATCTTTTGCACTGATGAAAAAGCAGTGGGGTGACGCTCTCTGTTGAGACTCAAAGAGTACCAAGAGGATTAAGAATTACGTTAAAGCCCAGTCTGAGAGAAAAGAGGGTATCATTAGGAATGCTAGAGATCCTAATAAAACATGTAAATATAGCCCTGATGAAAATTGAGGAATAAATAAAAAAACTGTAGTAGAAATAAGAAAAACAGAACTCTGAGAAGGCATGACAGTTTGAAGAAAAACAATCAAAAACAAAGTAGATAAGCATGAGGAAAACATCTCTGCACCTAAAGCATGTAAATTTCAAAAGGAACAAGCATTTGCAATGCAATAGGTCTCGCATTACTGAAAGTTTGAGCTATTGGCGCTGCAAATAATAATGCATGTTAGACCTTTTTTGTTAAAAAATATCTCAGCAGTAGCTTAAAATGGTGCAGTACCTTATGTGGCTAATAGAGGTCCCTTTAAGACTCCACAGGGACACCTGGTAACAGCCTGTGGTACTGCACCCTTTTTTTGCTTCGTGGAGTTTATTTTATTACTTATGCTACTGATGGGATATTTTTTAACAACAAAAAAATCAAACAAACATTATTTGCAACGCAAATAGCTCAAACATTCAGTAATGCAAAACCTATTGCATTGTAAATGCTTGTTGAGTGAAGTAGGTGAAACTGTCTTTCATGTGATTGCTTAAAGTAATCACTAAAATGATTCCTTAAGCCTGCCTGCAAAGTTAAAAACAGTTTCCCTCTGCAAATCTATCACTCTTAAAGATGTCAACATAAAGTGTGCAGATGAGATGTGAAGTAAACATATGTTGTGACTGTGTTAGTGGCAAATGTGGTCTGTAAAAGTTAAGTCTTCTTCAGCTGACCTCCAACAATCTCCCTTTTCCAGACACTAAAGTTAATTACAATTGAAGTAGCAGTCAGGTGCAAAACGCCCCCTTAAATATTGGGCGTGAATGTTATTTACCTATAGTGTTTTGCAGACGTTATTGCATCATGGGTATAAGTGGCACTGCTGTAGTTTTTAACTAGAGAGATTTTAGAGCTATGAAAATTAACATAAATATGGATTGGATGCTCTACTTGAGATTGTGCTCCATTAAAGTGTTTGCGGCAACAATCACTCCTGTGAGTTTCAGTCAGTGAATGATGTTGATAACACCATATGTCAACATACCCTTTAACGGCGCCCAACATCGTTGAAAGCACTCACAAGGTTTCACCATCAGTGAATGCCCACAGTAAAGAATTAACACAAAGGGGCATATTCTCAAGCCCCTATCGCCACGGGAACGTCACTTTTATTGACGTTCCTGTGGCAATAGGGCCAGAGCCCTATTCTCAAGGCAGCGTTAACCCACCTAACGTGGCTAAAAGCCACGTTAAGTGGCTTAACGCTGCCTTGAGAATAGGGCCCCTTTAACGCTAAACTTAGCGTAAAAGGGGGCGTGCAGTGGGTGTTGCGGTGGATATACCACCGCAACACCTATTGAGTTTGACGCTACCGCCTATTATCAAGGGCAGTGATAATAGGAGGTAGCGCCAAACTTAAGACCGGGAAATTTCCCGTCTTAAGGTGGCTAAACGAGGAGAAACCCTTTATTTCTCCTCGTTTTTGCTTTTTCCATGTGTGCTGCATGTAGCAGCACACACGGAAAAAGCAAACTGGCATTTTCGGTTTGTTGATGTACAGGAAGGGACACCTTCCTGTGCATTAACAAACCCCCCTGCTCGCAGACTCCCTTGCACTCTGGTGCAAGGATGCCTGTTTTGGCGATAAATCGTGAGATTTATCGCCATCGATGTGGGTAACGCAAGTCTGCACCACATTCTTGTGAATAGGGTGCAGACTGGCGTTTAGGAAGTGGTGGTGAGAGGCGTTAAGCCAAGGAGGCTAACGCCTCTCACGCCACTTCTTTTGAATATCCCCCAAAGTGTGGTCTGGGATATTCACACAAGTGAGCCAAAAACGGCTTCATGACGTTCATGACTGGGGACTGAATCATAAACATACTGTAGCCCGGGCAAGAAGAGCACCACAAACATCTGTCCTGAATCTTTATTCAGCATCAGACACATCTATTTCTTCATGATGGACACAAACCAGTTGGCAGTGCTTACGGAGTTAATGAGCCAAAAGATATCTTCATAAGAACGTGCATTTTTTCAAACTTCAGAAGAGCCCTGATTCCCCATACAAAAGGAGTAGCATGCAAGGAGTAAACACAAACAAAGTCGTACAGCAGCCCAATAATATATGGAACTAAGGTTGAAATGAAGACTTTATCACAAATTGTTTGACAAATCATTTGGCGTTAAATGTGCTTTTATTCCAGTCGTTAACTTCGCAATTAGACATAGCACTAGTTCGAACCATATCTCTACCTAAAAGATTATTGAAGCATCATCCTCGGTAATGGCAGGATGGTTTGTACTATTTATTCACCATATAGCCTTTGTCGAATAGTTGCACATGTACCATAACTCAACTATTTTTCTTAAAGAAAATAATTATGTTATTATAATTTCACACACATGAATTAAACAAATGTATTTGTGCCACAGAGGATCAGAAATAGTGATGTGCGCTGCACAGTCAACTGCACAGCCAGAGTGTAAGTCTAGACACACAGACACACTCCATGCCTTCTCTCTCTCCCTTATAAGCGTTACTGATAAAGTTGTCCAAGATCACAATGTGCTGATGAAGATTATGTCCATGTACTTCAAAAGTAAAATTAAGGCTTGGTTTGGGCTCCTCAAAATAAATCGGGACGCAGCCAGGATAAAACCTGCTGCTATGCCCAGAGCAGCACGAGTGAACCGGGTAGGATCATTTTAAGCACACCTCGGCAACTGGCTGGTATGGGACTGAAAACTAGTGATGGAAAAACATTAGACTGAGCTTTCTTTTCCAAAAAAGGGGCATATTCTGAAGGACTTATCGCCGAGTTATCGCCACTTTAGCGCAGCAAAAGTGGCGAAAGAATTATCGCCCCATTCTCAAGCTGGTGCAAACTGACGATATCGCCAGTTTTCCAGCGATAGCTTCCGCAAAAAACATCGCCACGGATGAGAGCGACAACTAACGATAATGATATGCAGAGTAGGCGTTACCGTGCAAAAACACACGAAAACACCACTTCGCGATATTCTCAATGACCAGCCAGATCTGCGATGCAATCCAAAAACAGGCGATAAGGCGCGTTAGCAGCAGGGATTTAACACCAGCCTTTTACTGATGTAAAGCAGGACGACTACCTGCAGTATGAAAAGGAAGCCCAGCCCAGAGCCACATCTGAAGACCAACACATGTCATAGAGACACTGATCATGCAGCTCGGAGACCCAAGAGGTCCACAACACCCACCTCCACCACCCCCATGCCCCACCCGGACAACCCCCTCCCCGACTACCACCGAGGCAGTGCAGAACAGGACAGCGGACGTTCCAAAAATGGCATGGCCCCTCAGCCACACAATAGCAGAATGTGGGGAGAGGAGGGAACCAAGTATGTGTGAAGGAGGCAAGTCACCCATGAATAAGAATGCACACAATGCCAAGTGTGGCGGTGATGTGCTGGACAGACCTCAGTATGCAGAGCACAGACCTGTCCATGTGGACATATACTGCTGGTGTTTGTAGTGTTGTGGACAGTGGACGCAACCATGTTACCTCAGGCAGTGGAGAAGACCTCGGTCATGTAGCTGTGTCGTTCCCCCTCTGTAAGTGTAAGCGGAGTGGGCTGGTCTGGCGTACGCCAGTCCAGCATAGGAGTGTGAATAAATAGGCCGGGGCTCTGGGCGTGGTTCACTTCCGGGATGGCCAACGCTTCTGCTGGGCGGTGCCCCTCACCCTGCAACGAGGCTGCCGCCGTGAACGCTGGCCTCCTTAGCCGATCGCTGGCATCCGCGACACAGGCCCGCAGCGAACCCAGCGGCACAGCACCGCAGAGTTATGTCTGTGCTGACTACTGCCTTCGACCTACACTGCGGTCAGCAGGGCTCACAATTCAGATCGAGTCGCAATTGCAGATAACGCAGTCCAGTAGGCAACAGACATTGCTACCAGTGTGGCCCGCCCGGACCTCGCATCATCGCAGGCTGCGCACACGCTGAGCACCACAGGTGCCACTAACTCTGTGCACCACAAGTCAACACCACGTGGCCTTATTGAGGCAGAATTCAGTAGGCAAAAGACATTAATCCCAGTGCGGCCCGCCCGGATGACGCACCATCGCTGGCTGCGCACCCCCTGAGCTCTTCAGGTGCCACTAACTCTGTTCAGCACAAGTCAACGCGACGTGGCTGTGGGCCCCTGCTGACCTCTGCCTCCGGCCTACACTGCGGTCAACAGGGCTCACACACATCAAATCCATTTCTGACCTTCACGGACGACGCATCATCGCAGGCTGCGCACCTGCTGAGCGCCACAGGTGCCACTAACTCTGTGCACCACAACTCATGGACCCTTTATGAATGAGTTACGTGCTGTGGACTTCGGATGCAACAATGTCACCTCAGGCAGTGTGGAAGACCTGGTACGATGATGATGAAGGTGAGGCAGGTGTAACACACCCCACTGCAGCTGCAGCAGGAATATCCTGAAGGGACACAATCGTTGACAATTTCTTCTCATGAGCACGCTCAGCTCTGGTGCCCCTACCTCAGTGCACCACAAGTCATGGCCCCTTCTGATTGAATATTGGGTGACCTCTGTACTTGCTCCGGCTACCTCCATGATGCTTCGCAGTTGTTTGTGTTATGTTGGTGTTTTCTGTTTCCGCTTTAATAGTGATCACTGTTCAAGTTGTTGCCAGCACCAACCACTCCCTGAGGGCTGGCTCACACTCACCCCACACCCATCCAGCACAGGCGTCACTGGATATGTGATCCTGGTAATAAAAAGGGGCCGGGCACACGTGCCCGTAGCCAGTTCCACTATCTATCCAAGTGTGTCCGTGTGGTCATTATGTATGAATGATGGCCCCGGGCCCTACCACATTACATTGTGCTGTGGACAGCGGACGCAACCATGTCACCTCAGGCAGTGGGTAGGAGCTTGGACATGTAGCTAAGTTGTCCCCCCCTGTAAGCGACAATGTTGCAATGTAGCATGCACCCGGAGGGCGGGCTTGCACGAACGGAGTAATGAAGGAGCGCAAGACCGCTCGGGGTCCAGGATCATACCTGCCAAGTGTTGTATCTGTATTGCCGCAGCATGAGCCAAATGCCTAGCCACATTAGCAGCGACAGTTCAGCCAGGCATGTACTCTACATCTGTGTCCGCCCTATCCTTACCATAGGGCTACACTCACTTGGCCCACCACCTTCAACGGCCAACATCACAGTGTCGTTGTCAGGCTTGTGGACATGCGCAGACAGGCATGACAATACTGTGCCGTAGGAGTGCAAGTGATGCAATCGCGCAGCGCACATAAGTAAATGGGTTCGGGGGAGGGAGGAGCAGCTGTGAGGCAACGTAACACACAGTGATGCTGCTCATATGCCCCATGCAAGACGTCAAAAATGAATCCCAAAGTCGCACTCATCCCACACCACCCCCAACAAGCCACTTCACATTTCATGAATTCAAGCAGATTACAAACTTACACGAGGGATGAAAGCTCCTTTGTCTGAACTATCAGGCGGAAGCACATCTGCACCTCCGACCTCTGAATTGCATGTGTCCGGCCACCCCTGACAGATACTATAGCAGCTGATGCTGACTCCCACACTACGCACAGCCCGACGAGAGACCACCGTACACCCCACACACAGGAGTCCTTGCTTGAAGTTATCTTGCATGGAATGGCCTTCACACTTACTCCCACAACATCCCAGGCGTACAACCGGTGCACACTAAAACAACTCATTGATCCAAGATGTGTCATTTCATCCACAGAACTGGCGCAGGTCAGAATAGTGCTGCTTCAACAAGAGCCACCAATGCAATGGCCGAACATCCCAGACACATGCACAACCCCTGTCACGTGGAACTGTACCGTGCACGAATGCTGCATTTACTGGGGGCACTGCCATTGGCAGTGCTGCGGATCAGTTACCAGCTAAGCTTCCGCCTTGCCAACGTCACCTGCGTTCAGCCTGTGTTGCATTGTCGATCGTGCATATTTGAGTGGTCCATGGATGTCTGCCTATCCAACAGGACGGTAGCTGAACTGGATTTTGACATGCGTGTGCGCCCCCTGTTGGCCCACGACCAGGAGTGTCACCGTGATACCCGTTTATGGGATACCTTGATACTTTGCATACATGCTGGCAGCTGGACCTGGGAGATTGCACAAATCCTCGTGTGCAGTGACCACACTGAACCGCTCCCCTATTGGGCTGTAGTGCTAATTGGTGTAAGGGGGTAGACGCAGCACATCTGTCCGGACCTGCTAATGGAGCGCCTCGCCGTCCTGTTTGATGAGGTCGACAACAACCTCATGTTGGAAATGTTAGCCTACGAAGCTGCAATCGCTTTCATGGGCGAGTAACTATGTACCTGCAGCCACAACAGATTGGAACACATTGCACATGTCCCGACACCTTGTTGCATCTTGGAGATCTGGTCACATATCCCACGACAACAGTGGACATGGCTGCATTCGCCTGGACTCCGAATACATGAGCGGATAACAACGCGGCTTAACACACACCTGTGAAAGGTGAGGCACTCCCCCAGAGTGGACAGCTGCGCTTGGCAACGTTCCTCATTCTGACATACTGCTGTATTGGTCTGCATGTTGTGGCACTTATCTTGCCCGTACTGACACACATATGCTTATAAATTCTACGCACCTTCACTTGTATTCAACTGTGATGAGTGTTGATTTGAATGACAATGTATGTCTCAATGCCTATCTGGGTCACGGCCATACATGCGCATTGATAGCATTACCCAGGGAGTACCTTTTTGTGGAATCAATGTCCCTACATTCATCCATACTTTCATTCTTGATTGATCATGGCCATGACACATCTGTGTGAATTGGAATTTTTTATTCACATTCAGTGGAGTGTTGAAGCTGGACCAGCACAGGGCCATGCAAACCCCACTTTACATTGTTGGGCCGTGGAGGGCCAGCCAGAGTCCTTTCGGGATGGACAAGTTCATACGGAGTGGAAGACTACAGTCCGCAGTGTGATTACTGTGTCATTGGTAACCAAACCAAATATGGCAGTCCATGTCGAGGTCCAAGGTGAGTGTCGCTCAGTGTATAGGGGGACAGTGGAAGGTGTTATTCCAGGGCATGATGCAGAGGGCAGAACCAAGCTGAACCCGTCCATATGGCAGAGATGAATGCTACCACTTCATTCTAGCCACAAAGCCAGATTCATCATCATCTTCGTCCTCTGATGTGTCAGGTGCCTCACATGCGGGTGGTGGTGTTTTGTAGGCATTACTGTGTGGCAGTGGCACATCAGGGGACAGAGGTGGAAAATCTGCAGCACTGTGTGGCACTGACACTTCAGGGGGAGGAGATGTGGATGTAGTAGTAGCACCAGCATCCATCCGTGCCAGGCCTTGTGGCAGCAATGCCATGATGAGGATCTGCAGGGCATGGAAGATCCCAGCTACATCTCGCTGGTGTGCAGCCGTGGCAAACATTCTTTCTGCCTGCATCCGCTCCAAGCTCTCCATCATTCTCCTTATGTGTCCCAACTCACGGATGACATCGCTGGGGCCACTCTGACTAGACAGTTGTTCTTTGCTCAGAGTCATGACTCCAGCGATGTCAGCCATGGCTTGTTGTAGAGCAAGGAGCGGACAGCGGGTGTCCGTTAGGGACTGTGAGTGGTCCCTGATGGGACTTAGATACCCACGTATGGCATCTAGTTTGGCTGCCATGAGGTTGAACCCGACCCGCAGCTGGTCAGACATCTCCTCCTGGCACCCTAACACACGGCTTTGGAAGGCCATTTGTTGGTCGTGGGGGTCCTGGGAGACGGCCGTGGTGGTGGGTGCTTCCTGCTGTGTGGTCTGTGCAGGGGGTGGGGTCTCATGGATGCAGCTGGGCTGCCCTGCTCCTGGAGGTGGGGTGCCGGAGCTGTCCCTGAGCTGTTGGAGTGCGTTGGTGTAGATGTTGGGGAGGTCCTCTTCATCATCAGTGCTGAGTTGTTGGGTCTGCTCTGCAGGAGGTGTTGATTCTCCCTCTGCAATGTGAAGGGGAAATGCAGATTGACATTGTGTTCACATGTATGTTCACGCATTGTACAAGTTTACTGTCAGACTGCATGGCAATGTACATTGTGACTCTATGAGGAGACGCCTATTTGAAGCGGGACACTTGGCATTTCTACACCATCAGGGATGTGAGGTTGTACTTGTACATTGTCATCTCACAGTTTCCTGCTATGCCAAATGCGAATGGCCATTTTCTACACACAAGCGGCAGCAGTTGTGTCCTCTGTTCTGTTGTGAAAGTGTTGCAGTTTGTACCACATTGTTGTCAATGTTGGGGTGCTCTGCATCTTATGTGTGTGTGCTGCATTGTGGGTGAGTTGCCCCTTCGGCTCTGATTTGGCTGGCCCTAATCCCATTCAGGCGGTGTGCCTTTCACTTCAGTGCTGATATGTTGCAGACTTGCGTAAATTGGGCTCTTGGTCGGAGTTGTGACTCTTAGGCATGGTTTGTCCGCAGATGTGCTATACTTACTTGTGCATGTGTGCCATTGTGCCCATCTCCCCCCGTCCCCCCAGTCCCTGGTCGTTACTCACCCTGTTGCTGTTGGCTCAGGTCATGTTGTACAGTGTCTGGTCCCCCAACTCCTGCCACCGTCTCCCCAATGATGGTCCCAGGCTGGTCCTCCGTGGGGCTCGTGTGGTTCTGGTTGTCCTCTGTACTTGCTCCGGCTACCTCCATGGTGCTTCGCAGTTGTTTGGGTCTTGTTTGTGTTTTTGGTTGCCGCTTTTATAGTGATTTTGGCCGCCTGACTTGTGGGACTTGCAGGCTGGCGCTGCTTCTCGCTGGATTTTTTGTCGCAGTTGTGCCCATCGCAAGTTTTTTCACGTTGGGGTTTAGATTTTTATCGCTGTCCAGTGACTTTTATCGCGGACATTTGACGCGTTGTCGGGAAACTATCGCATGTTACCGCCATGTTGAGAATACGACGTTGACACAGAGTTATTTTCCCACAATAGACGGCAATATGAAAGATTGCGTTAACCGATTTTGGCGATGATTATCGCACGTTCTTGAGAATATCCCCCACAGTTGCGTTGCTCGACTGAACTATCACTGGAAAGGCCCGATTGTCTGACTAATTGGCTATTCTATCTACATCCAACCATTCATCTTCACAAAGAGGCCTTAGACTTATAGCATCAATGACTAGAGTGAGGGAACCAGGGAGCATGTGCCTCTGGGAAAAGAACCCCAGAGAGGGCACTCGTGGGACAGTGATAGCAAGGGGCTATGGTGGCACCAGGGAAGAGGAACACTCACAACAGAGCAACAATGGGTGATGAAAAACACAGCGACGTTGCCCCCACGAACAACATAAATAGAAGAAAAGAAAAAGTGAAGGGCTGGGACCAATCTGTTCCAACTACAAGACGAGAGGAACACAAGAATCCTGGGTAGCATGTTTTCCCTAGAGTAGGTTGACAAGGCGCCCTGGATTTGCCGGGACAGTCCCTGTTTTTCACCAGCTGTTCTGGCTGATTACAGGAAATGTAACTCATGTCCCATTTTTTTACAGACGGCCGACTGAAAGCTGTGTGCGGTGTGTTTAAACAAAGCAATTTAATTAACAGGTATGATACTGGCTTTAAAAATTGCTGTTTATTTATTTTCTCTGTTCCTCTTCTGTAGTCCTCTGCTGATGAGCGCCTTCATTCAGTGCGGTTGTTTGATGTGAAATTGTAGTGCTCCTGCTAAATGCCCTGGCTTTTGATATTAAAAATCTAGTCACCCTACACTAGAGCTTTGGGCAACAACAACACACCACAGATTATAATCCGAAGATCCACAATCACTGCCGTGAAAAGCTAATTACCGAGGTCGTTGGGAAGAGGTTACAGTCATTGCCCGTGCACAGCAATGCTGTCACAGAAGACACGTTAAGCAAACAGCCTCAAGATCCGAACTGCCTCTGTAAACCAGCATGAGATACAGTTTACACACCTGACAAGGCCACAGGTTAGGTTGGAAGGTTCTACCCTCCCCCTTTGCAAAAGACCTCTATGAAGCACCGACCTCACCAAGAAACGACAGCTGCGCTGCCACGAAGAAAAACAAGTTGTTCTGTTAGTGATTCAGAAAGCACAGCAAGTCTCACAACATCCCCACCTCAGTTTCTGCGGTTGCCCACGGCTCACGCAGTGGGCCGCCTAAAAGGGCGGCCCCCTTAGTGCCACTTAGGCACACCATCACCCCTCTAGTCTGGGGACCCGAGGGAGGAGTCCCTCAGCCCGGTGCGCGGGCCGCATTATTTCCCGCGCACAGAGGGTTGGGGGAAGGCATTTATACCTCCCCCCTGCCTTTCTGGCGCCCTCTTTGCTGCCGGACACGCCGTCGTCTTGTTGTCATTTGGTTGCGTCAAGTTTTCTGGCCCGGAGCGGGTGGAGTGCAGGACTTGGTGGTGAGTCGGCCTGTGTCCCATGGCCCCCGCCCCCACCTTTGTTGTCCCCTGTGCTACCCCGCCCCCACCTTTGTTGTCCCCTGTGCTAGTGCAGGCTATCCCGGCCACGTGTGCAGCGGCGGAGCAGTGCTGCGAGTGAGCTGTAGTGTGGCTCGGGGTTGAGGTAGGAGGACGGGGGCATGGGCGGCACCTTGTATTGGCTCCTGAGTGGTTCGGGGCTCGTGTGTTGGTACCCTGGGCACACAGGAGTGGGTCGCGGTTTCTGAGCTTTCCTGCGGGTGCACTCCTCATTTGCAGGGGCCTTTCGTGTTGGTGGCTCTGTCCGAGGGGCACCCCCGGCCGCGTTTGCGCGGGGTCCCGGCATGATCCCGAGAGTGTGGTTCCGGGAGGGGCGGTGCTTCAGGGCACTCGTTCACCGACCTGGCCTGGGGCTAGGGGAGAGGTTGGCAAGAGTATGGGCAATGAGTCAGCCCAGTGCCTAAGGCCCTCCTCCTCCTTTGCCATCTGGGGTCCCCCTGTCTCTCGTAGACAGGACAACTACCTCCCCTCCCCCCACCTGGTCCTCACAACTATGCAGGCGGGGTCGGGTGAAACAGGGGTGGCCATAAGGTGGGATGTTTCACTGCGGCCTAGCGCTTATTGGTCTATGACTTGTACCCTAAGGTTAGGTGTAAAATCCTGTGGTTGCTATGATTGCGGCCGTCCGCATGCGTCCGTCTACCTGCGGTTAGTTCCACCGCCCCATATACACTTTCCTGACCAGCATGATCACGCCGTTTCTTGGTTGCAGCTTCAGTTGTTCTGAGCTGCTTTCTGCTGTGCTCCGACCTGGCTGTAGTTGGACCCCAGCTTCTAAGCACTTCAGGGTTGGGGCCTCTGAGTGAAGGTCGTCTTTTGCCCCTGTGTGGGTGCCATCAGTGATGTTGAAGGTGCTTTACGGCCAGAGCCGCGTTGCGTAGTTGTGGAGCCGGGTCGGCCCCGCGACAGCTTGTGTACGACTCGATGTGTGGGTCGCCAGGGAGCTCTCGCACAACTGTTGAGTCGTGGGAGCACGTTTGTGGGACACGCTGGGCACGGGTGCCATGTTCACTGTGCATCTTGGGGAGGGAACAGGCTGACTTCCATTGGAGGGAAGGCGGGTGTACTTGGTCATGCACTGCTCCTGGGCGGCTCACGCAGCGTGAGTTTTCCATGCATGGCCTTTATTGTGCTCCCCAGCCCCTTCCCGTGGGTACACAGCGCAGCGTGTTTGCTTGCGCATGGCACAGTCAGGTTTCGGTTTCTGTTTCACAACAGCCTGTTTCCCCCCCACCCCCATCCTAATCTGCCTAGTGGGAGGAGTGTGATGTGTGCCAGCGAACGTGTGTGGGGGTGCTCAAATTTCATAGCCATGATTTGTCGTATTTGCAGTGGATGAGGATGTGTGCGGGATTGTTGCCTGCTGCTCATTGAGAGTGTACCATGCGTTGTCTGCTGTGTTGCGTCGTGTCACGCTCTGGTGCCGGCAAGCAACTTCGGTTTTCTCAAGGCGAGCTCGGGCCCGTTAGGCGGTTGTTTTTTCCTCCTGGTGCTTGTGAACTGACTTACAGCACGGCGGTGGCCCGCGGCCCTGTGAGGGGCTGGGGTCCTTCACTGGTGTGGGGCGTTCGTGCTGGTGTGAGGTAAGCGCGGTTGGGCCCGTTGCTCACAGTGCTGTTTGACGGTGCTTGGGACTGCCACACTGTGCCCAGGCATTTGGGGGGCTTGGTGGGTCGGCTAGTCTGCCCGTGGCCCGCTTGCAGGTCGGGCATTGATGGTTAGCGCTGTGCCCATGGCCGGGAGAGGGGCACTGGGGGTTGGGCTGTCCCCCTCCCCCCACACGTGGACCGAGGCCGAGGGGCAGAGAGAATGAGCTGCTGTGAGGGTCAGCCTATTTGGAGTGAGAGTAGGGGTGTGGTAGCCAGAGTTTTTGTGCACGGTCACGGGCCCCCATTATTTGTGTTGTTCATGGCCACAGACTGCGGTTTTGTGCTGTTGCGGGGGGCAGGGCAGCCTGGTTACACTGCCGTAGGTTCACCCGCTGGACATGACAGCGTTAATTATCAGGTTTGTCCGTTGGTCGCGTCTCACCTGTGTGACTGGAGGTCATCGCTCTCTCTTGTACTTGCAGTGGGTTGTGGGATCCCCCACCTCATAGGTTGGTGAGGTTGTGACAGTGTGGCAGAGGGAAGGGCAATCTGTTTGGAGTTGTTTGGTGTGATGGGCGATTGAACGCCAATTTTGTGGTACGATGCATACGGATGCCCAGATTGCGGAAGGCTTGGCCATGGGCAATGGCTGGCGGGCAGGGTAAGGGCCATTCTGGCGTAATGGGTCCCCCTTGCAAGAGTTCCAGTGCCATCTCCCGGCTTGCCAAGTTGGGCTCCAGGGCACATCATTTCGGTTCGCTGTAGAGAAATGGGGGGATTTGCCAGTCCCCACTTGGTGGAAAAGGGCTGGTAGACCAGCTGCCAGGCCCTCATGATATGGAGCGCATTTTTGGAGACCAGGGCTCGAGCCCCGATACCCCTTGTGAGCAGGTGGAGCACCGGGCCTGGCTACCAGGGTCCGCAGCTAAGTGGTGCAGGTACGTCCAAATAATTTAGGTTTGCCCATGCCCTCAGATTTGCCGCCATCTTGTTGCGACGACGTCGTGGGGCAGTTTCAGTGGTTGTGTTTGTTGCCAATTGGGTGGTGACCTGCCCCGGCGGCAGCTTGGCTACCCATGGGTAAAGGGGTACATCACCGAGCCGGGCACACTAATATCGGCTTGGACGGTGATTTTGCCCAACACTGCCCCCCCTTTCCTTCTCTCAGGGGGATACTGGTGGGAGGCCTGAAGCTCGCACCACACATTGCCCCCGCTATGCTTCCACTGATAGTAACAACACAAGTACTAACACTCACGCTCCCACAAGTGTGACAATTCGACCTAATTCAGTCTCCCTAAGCTATAAGAATGGCTTTGGAGGCAGGTAATAGTAATCTAATTAATACAATATTAATGATTAACTGTTGTTGTGGTCATCTATAAATTATCTGGGCAGCGCCACCTTGTGGCAGGCCGTCACAAGCTCCGGTGCCAAGCACCGAAATCCACCGGCTCAAATTAAGCACTGCTCGCTCCCCTCCATGAAGGAAGGGCAACTCATTGCGCTTAGCCGGTGCACACCGCAAACACCTGGGGAGAGCCTCACACCTTGATAACACTAGCACAGTCACCTCAATAGCAATCAGATATGGAAGCGTGACTCCGGGTGTGGGTGTCGTGTGTACCAAGATATTGCGGTTTGAAGGCGCATTAGCAGTGAACAAACCCACTGCCCTACCACACACACAGAGTACATTCTCTGTAATGGCTTTACAGGACCCCCCCTCACCAATGCTCCAAGCAAGTTAAAATGAAATGTTAGGTTGTGGCTAAGTGTCTTTCTTGAGTAACAGACAAGTACATTAGTGAGATGTATCACATACCTAGGTATCGTACAGGAGGCAGAGGGGTCCCGGCAGGCCCACAAAAAGGTGGACTGCATTATAACATGACACTGGGAATCTTGATTCCGATATCAATGTAATTGGACCTCTCACTTGTGGGCAGAACTATACAGTTTTTAACTGCACATGGGGAATTCCTTTAAGGAATAATTGTCATATGATTAACCGAAGAAACCCTCCTTGCAAAAGGCCACGTGTTCTAACCTCACCAGAAGCGGGGCCCTCACAGTGAGGATAGTTACCAACTCATAGTCATGGCTAGGTCCTACTGGGCTTTCAGCCAAATGACCACTTGCGTGAGCAGGTCAAATGGTGTTTTCAAAAGGGTATAGGATGGGTGATGGAAAAGCGAACCTGTGCAGTTTTATGTTGTGTAACGTATATGGCCTGGGAAGAGTGTGAGCAGAACAGCACAGTAGTTGACAGAACATGGGAAAAGCTTTACGGGTTCCCATTATCTGCTGGGTCTGGTGTCTCTGTGGAGTAAGCATCCACTGCGGGGGACTGTGTTCGGCCTCACTGTCCTGGGATCTATCACCACTGGGTTCTCCAGTATTGTTTAATAATTCAAACACAAGAGAAATGGTATGTGTGGCCCTCAAACTCCAAACAGACAACGCGTGCACACCTGGGGGGCATTGTGCTCAAATTCTGTCCCCTCAATAGGAACTTGCCTGGGCATAGTCAAGAGTTGGGTGCTACAGATTTTCCACTCTCCTTGAGGCAGTGCCTCAAGTTGTCGCCAGGCGTTTTTCTGGAGTGTCATGCAAGTGCGTTAAGCGATAAGTATCGTGGTTACTTTCAGTATGGTAGAGGGGTCCTGGCAAGACCCTCAATAAGGGGGCTGCGTTAGAACATAAACTGTAAATCTCAGTCTGACATTGATGTCATTGGACCTCTCACATTGTCATATTTACACTCCTGGGGAGTGGGAGCAGATCTGTACAGCAATTTACAGCATGTGGGGGGGGGGGGGTATTTCCACCACAGCCAGGCAATATTCAGACAACCACCACACTAAGCTCCGGTCTCAGTTCAAGTAGGGTCACTTATCGTCCCTACCTTGTTCTGTTTGATACACGGGCACTGGTCACACAATTGGATCTAAGGCAACTAACTTAATTTTGACAGACAAGTCCAAAATGCTTCACATCACAGTCCGTGGAAAACTCAATCGCCTGTGCATCGTTTATACAAATACACTGTATCGAATTAAGTAACAATTTGAACTAACTAGTTCGGCCAGCAGATGGCAACGCACCAAGGCATCTGCAGCGGTGAGTGTTGTCAGGCTGTGGGATAAGAAGGTTAAACAGGACTGCCAGGACCCGCTGGGGTCTCAGCCATATGGCCAGTGCAGTTAAATGGTTAGCTCAAAAGGGCTCAGGAGGGGTCGTGGTATTGACAAATAAAACCTGGACCAATTTATATGCTGGGTTCGACCTCATGGTCTTAGGATCTAACCCCGTTGGGTTCTTCTACCCTTAACCACCCCCCCCCCCCCCCACTGAGGTTGTCAAAATTAGTATCAGCGAGTGGGGTATCAAACATCCCTTATTCCACACCAACAGGCCTAGGGGAGTACGTGTGCTTCACAAATGCACAATTAGGTTATCTCCAACAAGCACTATACACAGATAACTGGAAGAGAGGAAAGTAAGGCGGGCTGGTTGTAACCTCTACTTCCACCTGCACTGGCACATCTGGTAAGGAGTGGCTGGGCAAAAGGTATTGCCCACTGCCAGGCAACGTTGACAACTCATCCACACTAAGCCGAATGTTTATGTTCATCCAGGGCCGCACATTCTCAGCTCTGCAATAGGCCCCTGCAGTTGTCAGCGCCTTGAATTACCAATATTACAACCAGAGAGGATCAGATGGGTTAGCCCTGCTAGCAGAAGTGACACAAGAGGGATTTAGGGGCACATGGGTTGTCCATGCAGCACGGCCCTCGCCGTTCACAACACAGGGTTATTTCACACATATTACCACTGTGGGGGAGCAATTTAGGTACCCCCACCTAGCAAATCTAGTCAGGTATACAAGCTGTAGAGGTCGAAGGGGAGTACTTGCCCATATAACCACTGCATTAATATTTCAGCTAATTGTAACATTTGACTACGGCTGCTAACTACGTTCTTGGTCAGTCGGAGAAGGAAAACAGTGTGTAGATACCACAAGTTGTATTAGTGATTCTAAGGAAGGGACTGACTTGGAGATGCACAATTAGCAAGTACCCACTGGTGCTGGATTATGATACAACATTGGTCCAATTGGAGGTATAAATAATTCGGGTGAGGTGCAAACCCACTGGCAGATAACGGGAATGTGCTCTCAGAAAAACCTGGGTACAATTAAAGTTGGAGACTGCCTGGTTTAAGCTGCTCAGCCAGGTGGGTAGGAGTGGTTGCCGGTTAAAAAGGTCCAGGGTTCTCTAAAGTGTGAAACAGGATATGAAGCTGAATACTGTAAAGATGAGTGTGGGTTAGTTTGAGCACAAAATATTACCTTAACTGCAGACAATGCCATTTCCGAACAGTGGGCTGCCACCCCAATAGGGTTGGAAAATGGGTTTGGAGCACAGATGCTGACAAATTACCAGAACCAATTTGCAGTCAACTTTATGGAGGGGCAAGTAAATTGCTCATATGTTTTACTCCATGTCCTCAAAGCCTATAACATTGGAAACCTTTTTGACACCCTGGTATACCTTGAGCATAAGCTGTATATGGGCTGCATACGCTGGGGTGGGGGACACCAGCATAGTGTTGCAGCATCTGATGATCAAAGCCAGACTGAGGGGTTTTGCAGGCAATAAGGACATGAAACAGAACAGAATTTTAGGAGTACCTTATAGGACCGCAGGCCTAATCGAGCTAGAGCCTCTTTTAAGGGGAAAAATGCTGGAAACACGTGATGGTGGTACGTCTGGCTCAATAACCATCTTCACCAAACAGCAGTGCGCAAGTGTTGCCAGGTGTCTTCCAGTGACAGGCAAGTGCATTAAGGGAGCTGCATGAGGTAGCGAGGTTACTTGCAGTAAGGGAGTGTGGTCCCAGCAGTCCCATAAAAGGTGGCTGCGGCAAAACATGAAACTGGGGAATCTCGATTCCAACAGTATCATTGTTTAATAATACGCACAACTCTCTGGTTATGCGGGGTATGAATGTTCCAGCCTGAATTACAAGGTGACTAGAAGGTAAGCTGAATGCGGCTTTGATTTTGTGGAGGGCAATCATTCCACGGATAACAAAGTGAACTAGGTCTATAGCTGGATTGAGCACCAAGGGTCACAGCTGGTTAGCAGGTATGTGTGTATCGGTGATCGAGCTTTAGTTAAGCAAGCCTGGTAGGTGGCGTAAGCTGTCACTCCAAAAAGGGTGCTGTGACTGCAATAGTGGCGCAAGACGAACATTCCTGTTCGCCATGGTTTAGCAATCAAAAAGGTCTGTGCAAATGTCTGGTCATCTTCAACAAAGTATGTGCACTCTGCTCTGTGGGCAGGTTACGGGTTGCTTCAGTTTAGCATAAAATTCCCCGCCCTCATAGCCACACTAAATAGGCTGGTTGTGGAAGCAGTCCTCTAACAAGTGTGCTGCTGTCCCATAAATTGGGGAAACAGGTGTTAAGGCACATAACGTGCTAGAGGATTGCAACTACAGGATGCAGGAGGTTGGAGCCTACATTATCTTGAAGGGTAATATAGCTGTGGTTAAGAGTAGAGCTTCCTCTTGGGAAGCCATCACATTCCTACAGGTCAAGTGAGGCAGTTGAACATTCCCGGGGAAGGATAAACAGCGCAATGCGCAAGTTCACAGCCCAGAAGGGGCTTTGGCTTCATCAGGCACAGGCTAATCCAGGCGAACACCAAAGGTTATTTTGACAAAGATGGGGTACACTTGTCATAAGTGCAATGGATCTGTTCCTACTGGACATTAGCGAGGCCCTGGAAATAGCGGGTTGCAGGTGAGAACATTGGCAATCTTGGTGGGGGGCCCTGTAGGCGACGGGGGCCACCTCCAGAACTTTGGCGGAGTTACAGGGTGATCCAGAAGCAGAAGGGTACAGAAGGGTACACCTTCAGGAGCACATTAGGGGTGCCAGTGCCAAATCCCAGGAGTCCTCATGGCAGGTCCGTGGAAGAAAATCGTCGGCGCTCCGCTAGTCCCTAGGGCGGTTGTAAGCCTAAACAACCGGGGGCTTGCCTTGCAATGCTCTGCCCTGAAAGGGGCGTGAGTAAGATGGTGGTCCACTGGTTCACGTGATCCTAGGGAGGGGGATCACACCATAATTGGTAGCACTGATTGGGTTGTCCACAGTGCAATTTGGCTCATCAGGCGGGCAGGGCAGCATAGGTCAGTCACCGCTGCCTGCCCTTGGATCGCCCGTAAGATAACCCACCATGTTGCATACTTTTGTATGGAATAAACCTGCAGCAATATTTTCCCAACCAAAAAATTGTGTTGTGTATTTATTTATTCCATCATGCATGCTATTTGGCATTGGGTGGGGAGTGTTGCCTATATAGGCACTATTGGCATTGCAGCCAGCTTCTGAGAAGCCTGTGTGCTGCAAACAGTAAACTGAAAGTCCACGAGTTCCTTCCGAGGGCAGAGGGAGAGCTTAACTTGCCGATGAGTGTGCAAATTTGAGGATGCTAGGGATTGTGAAAGTGAACGCAGAGCTAATAAAACAAGCATTGGCATAGCCAATAGGTCTCGCCTTTGGGGCCTTATAAGTGTTTAGCCAGAGCTATTGACTTTGCCAATGTCTTCAAGCTGTGCTGTAGAGAAGTGTGGCTGCTGTGCAGCATGCTGAAAAGTTATAATAAAAAAGTGTCAGAAGCATTTTTGTTACTTTATATATGACCAAGAAGGCATTATGTAAAACTGAACGACCATATTAAAAAAAGTATTTACAATAAAAAATGTCCTCAGTTTTCTTTTGTTCTTGTAATGCTGGCAACTTGTTTCTGCCTATTGCAATGGTTGTTTGTTAAAGCTTTTTTTTTGAGGGGGCATAAACAATCGGAGGGTGAAGGTTGGGAACTAGTACCTGTATTATAAATAAAAAATAGCGAACCAACGGTGGACTCCAATGGCCGCACCTCCTCGATGTGTTCCCCAAGTACCTGTATTATAACACTAGCAGCGGCCAGACGCTAGGGGAGAATCAACAGATGCCAGATTCCGAGAGCAGGCTGAGGTGGTGCTGAGTGATGCTGAGGTGGTAGTGGTGGTGGTGGTGACTGTTTCGGAGACAATGCTGAGGTGATGCTGAATGATACTCAGGTCTTGCTGAGTGATACTGCTGTGGTGCTGAGTGATGCTGTGGTTGTGCTGAGTGATATTGTCTTGGCGCCGAGTGATGCTGTGGTGGTGCTGAGTGATATTGTCTTGGCGCTGAGTGATGCTGTGGTGGCCCTGAGTGATGCTGTTGTGGCCCTGAGTGATGCTGTGGTGGCCCTGAGTGATGCTGTGGCGGCGCTGAGTGAAGCTGTGGCGGCGCTGAGTGATGCTGTGGTGGCGCTGAGTGATGCTGTGGTGGCGCTGAGTGATGCTGTGGTGGCGCTGAGTGATGCTGTGGTGGCCCTGAGTGATGCTGTGGTGGCCCTGAGTGATGCTGTGGTGGCCCTGAGTGATGCTGTGGTGGCCCTGAGTGATGCTGTGGTGGCCCTGAGTGATGCTGTGGTGGCCCTGAGTGATGCTGTGGTGGCCCTGAGTGATGCTGGGGTGGCCCTGAGTGATGCTGGGGTGGCCCTGAGTGATGCTGTGGCGGCGCTGAGTGATGCTGTGGCGGCGCTGAGTGATGCTGTGGCGGCGCCGAGCGATGCAGTGGCGGCGCCGAGCGATGCAGTGGCGGTGCCGAGCGATGCAGTGGCGGTGCCGAGCGATGCTGTGGCGACGCCGAGCGATGCTGTGGCGGCGCCGAGCGATGCTGTGGCGGCGCTGAGCGATGCTGTGGCGGCGCCGAGCGATGCTGTGGCGGCCCCGAGCGATGCTGTGGCGGCCCTGAGCGATGCTGTGGCGGCCCTGAGCGATGCTGTGGCGGCCCTGAGCGATGCTGTGGCGGCCCTGAGCGATGCTGTGGCGGCCCTGAGCGATGCTGTGGCGGCCCTGAGCGATGCTGTGGTGGCCCTGAGTGATGCTGTGGTGGCCCTGAGTGATGCTGTGGTGGCCCTGAGTGATGCTGTGGTGGCCCTGAGTGATGCTGTGGTGGCCCTGAGTGATGCTGTGGTGGCCCTGAGTGATGCTGTGGTGGCGCTGAGTGATGCTGTGGTGGCGCTGAGCGATGCTGTGGTGGCGCGGAGCGATGCTGTGGTGGCGCGGAGCGATGCTGTGGTGGCGCTGAGCGATGCTGTGGTGGCGCTGAGCGATGCTGTGGTGGTGCTGAGCGATGCTGTGGTGGTGCTGAGCGATGCTGTGGTGGTGCTGAGCGATGCTGTGGTGGTGCTGAGCGATGCTGTGGTGGTGCTGAGCGATGCTGTGGTGGTGCTGAGCGATGCTGTGGTGGTGCTGAGCGATGCTGTGGTGGTGCTGAGCGATGCTGTGGTGGTGCTGAGTGATCCTGTGGTGGTGCTGAGTGATGATGTTGTGGTGCTGCTGAGTGATGTTGTGGTGCTGCTGAGTAATGCTGTGGTGGCGCTGAGTGATGCTGTTGTGGCGCTAAGTGATGCTGTGGTTGTGCTGAGTAATGCTGTGGTTGTGCTGAGTAATGCTGTGGTTGCACTGAGTGATGCTGTGGTTGCACTGAGTGATGCTGTGATGGCGTTGAGTGATGCTGTGATGGCGTTGAGAGATGTTGTGTTGGTGCTGAGTGATGCTGTGCTGGCTCTGATTGATGCTGTGCTGGCTCTGATTGATGCTGTGCTGGCTCTGATTGATGCTGTGCTGGCTCTGATTGATGCTGTGGTTGCGCTGAGTGATGCTGTGGTGATGCTGAGTGATGCTGTGGTGTTGCCGAGTGAGAGATAGAGTGAAGATATAATGCCCAATTAGAGAGGGTGGTGAGAGAGAAAGAGAGAGAAAGGGTGTACATAGAATAAAGAGTGGAGCGGGATAGAGAGAGAGAAAGAAGGGGAGAGAGAGTGAATGAAGGAGTTTGAAAGAGAAACAGATAAAGCGGTGAGAGAGAATGAAAGGTTAAAAAAGATAGAGAGGGAGAGTTAATTAAGTAGAGAGAGAATTAGAAAGGGAGAGAGAGAGAAGGAGAGAGACAATAAGAGTGGGGGTGTGGAGTTTAAATAGAGTGAAGAAGTGACGCGGAAAAAGTAACCTTAAATATAGCTTTGTGCTTTAGCGCGAATAAATATTTTTTAAAAAACAGAGTGAGACAAAAATACTGGAAATTAGGCTGTGACTCCCAATATAAAACAAATAGCGATATAAGGTGAAATCAACCCACCGAAGCAATATTTCTAACTAGACAAAAAAACTTGCATTTCAATGCTAATCGCTGTTGTTTTTCATGTGACTGTAGTCCAGGGCCGTCAGTTGGTAATGTGAGCTGCTGCTGCGATTGAAACATCAGAGTCCAGAGAGTTAATGAGCCATGACGAGGAAATGAGGAAGAGATAGGAAACCCAGATGGCAGCTGCTGCGCGTGCACGCTATCGTGAACGCAAGCTGGTCGCCAGCCGAAAGCCAGTGGGTTTGCACTTCCAAAACCCGCTTACTAAAACTCTCGGCCAGACCAGCGCAAGCGCTGGTGCAGGCCGAGACCTAAAAATGTATAGCACTATTTGCTCCAATGTAGGGTGCCAACCCGCTTTATATTACTTGTACACATTATACAGAGACAACATATTATATAAGTGGTACAGGAAATGTTACAGAACACAATGAGGGTTACAAGGTGTAGGGGTCACAAATCGCCTATACATGTTAAGAAAGCAGCACATGGTTAGTAGAAACAGAAAGTCAGGATTTAAAATATAATGCAGTGGGTGGGGTTGTCTGTACTAATAAGCCTTTATTACTAACCAAATGAACCCTAGCAACATTAGAATAACAGCAGATTGAGGAACAAAAAGACAATAAGGTTCCAAACCCATGTCTTGCAGTGTGCATGCAGCTCCTTGATGCCAGTTCAATGTGCTATGTCAAAAGGATTGCAACGTATAAAGTGCAAATAACAAAATTATCTCTGTCAAAAGCAGTAACCCACTTACATATCTGCATAAAATACAAATCTGTGATCTGCATGTTACATGATGTGGTTTGCAGAGGGCACATTAACATTCTAGTCTACTGTACGAGTCAAAACAGCGATTAGACAAAACATAGCTCTCCCCAGAAAATGCATTAATCATCGAAGTTATCCAACCAATATTATCCCCTATAAATTGATGGGCATCCACGATTGTTTGCAGAAGGTGCCTTAATCCTGCTAGATATTTTAAAAAGCAGCCTTTTGTGACCAAGTCACGTTTCTCCTCGTTGCCATGTCTTTGCAGCGGAGTTTTTAAAACATAAGTGTATAAGTTTACTGTGATACTCAGCTTTTCACGACTCCACCCCCTTTCAACTGCCACACCTTGACCTCCAATGTCAGGGCTCCAGGGTATTTTATTATTTTTTTATTTCAGCACTGACGTCATGTTATAGATGGAACCGTACACCACATACGAAAGCTCGAAGCATTAGATACATTGCCGGACGGGGCAGCTAAATAAGTTCTTCAAGAAATGAAAAACATGAAGACGTATCTTTATTACAGCCTCTCAGTATCGTCCAACTTACTTCACGGTATTTTACAAGTTCCCACCCACACACAAACTAAGACAGTAGCGTACCAGCTACCCGTTATAAAACTACACATTTGAAGACGAGTTTCATTAATAAAATGCCAGCTTAACATCTTTTACAAAAGCGCATTATAGTATTATAGTGGAAAAAGTAAGAAATCATTAGTGTGGCACATGAGAGAAGGTCGATCAGAGATCTGTGCGGCAACGGTCAGTTGTGGCAAATGCTCAACGCAGTATCAATAAAAGAGCCACTGTGGAAACATCCCCTGACAAAAATCTACAACCGAATAAACGTCTAGACCCAAGCAGCGTGCTGTAATCTTTCCATGTTCTACATGTTCACATTCACAGGTCCTTCCGAGACCCGCGCGGCATGCGCTCACCACAAGATCCATCCATCTCACAGCGACACAACTACAGTTTCAGGTGCAAATGCGCCTTCTGCTTTTGACGCAGGTCTTCGCGTGCTCACAAATGCCGTGCCCACAAAAACAATAACTTCACTTTCGTGTTTTCTTACTTATTGTCATGTATGCTACGGGAGAGACTTCATTCACAGTGGTCCCCATCGAGTACATAAGCACTTTTAACAGTGCTACGTTTCAGTTTAAAAAAACACGACACCACTTACTTTTTCCTTCATCTTAGCACCGTTCTTAACAAGCATTGGCCGCGCGGCCGTGCGAGACGCGCTCTGTGGTGGGGGAGGGGGGAGGAGCGGGAGAGCAAGTGACGCGCGGCCGTGAAAGTGACACAGACGCGCGGCCCCGGGAAGCGCTCTGTGGTGGGGGAGGGGGAGGAGCAAGTGAGAGGAAAGACATATGGCGCCTGGAGCATGCGAGGAATGCGCGTTACTGTGCGCGTACTCGCATGCTCTAGGCCGGCCAAAAGTTGTGGTCGCATTTCTGCAAGCCCACTACAAAATGTCTCGCCCAGAGCCAGCGCTGAAGCGCTGGCTTTCAGGGCGAGACCTAAAAATGCCAACAATGAAGCTGTACTTCACTGTAGCTGTCTTCTGAAACACATCTCTATGCAGTAAACGTTGCACGTCCTCGCATTTAGCAGACCAGACGGCATTTTAATTTTGTGTGCAGCACTTAACTTTTAATGGAAAAAGAAAGGCTAAATTACGCCCGCTTACCTCCTCACATACTAAGGACCCGATGCTGCCTCTGCTTTTCGTGCCGCAACCAGAAACAAGCATTTCAATGCAATCGCGGCACTCGTGCTTTGGCTGTAAACATCTTAAGCTAAAGCGGGTGCTGCGAATGGTTCAAAAGTAAAGAAATAGAAAAAACTTTTTTTCTATTTCTTTACTTTTGAAGCTATCGAGGCACCCGCACTTTAGCTGGAGATGTTTACAGCCAAAGCACGAGTGCCGCGATTGAAAGCAAAGTAAATAAAGAGAAAAAAATGGCAGCCGCATGTTTTTATTCTCTTTATTTACTTTGGTTACAATTGACGCACTCGCGCTTTAACTGTAAATATCTTAAGCTAAAGCGGGTGCCGCCATATCAACCATATCTATATCCTATTGAGGGGTTGGGCGTGCGCAGGTGATGAAGTCCAAGGAGTCAATGTTTATTTTTTCAAATGAGTCTTTATTTTCAATTAGTTAGTTCTCACAGAATTGGAGATTTTACGATCAGCCAACGCGTTTCGTTCTCATGACGAGAACTTCGTCAGGGCTCACTAGGCGAGTATCATTCCTTGATGTAAAGAGTAAATGGTGAGAATTCCGCACTTCACAGGTATACTAGGTAAATTTGACCTAGCTCCAACGTGACCTTTCGTGTAGGATTCGAATAAGCGATCCTTTAACCCCTTCCGTGCTCATGACGAGCTCAGCTCGTCATGCTGCGCGGTTGCGCTGTGCGCATGACGAGCTGAGCTCGTCACGACTCCACCCGCGATCGGAATGTCCCGCATACGAGCGGAATTCCGATCGCGGTCAAGGGGTTAACTAAGTCGGTGTTCCAGGTAAGTATTCTGGAAACACTCAGGATATCGCAGGGCCTCAATCGGCCTATGTAGTAAATCTCAAGTTACGAGTTTTCCTGGCACTCGTAACTTGAGATTTGCTACATAGGCCGATTGAGGCCCTGCGATATCCTGAGTGTTTCAGAATACTACCTGGAACACCGACTTAGTTAAAGGATCGCTTATTCGAATCCTACACGAAAGGTCACGTTGGAGCTAGGTCAAATTCACCTAGTATACCTGTGAAGTGCGGAATTCTCACCATTTACTCTTTACATCAAGGAATGATACTCGCCTACTGAGCCCTGACGAGTTCTCGTCATGAGAACGAAACGCGTTGGCTGATCGTAAAATCTCCAATTCTGTGAGAACTAACTAATTGAAAATAAAGACTCATTTGAAAAATAAACATTGACTCCTTGACTTCATCACCTGTGCACGCCCAACCCCTCAATTGCTTAGGATCTGACGTACAGAGGCATCACCCGACGGCTGGTGCAAGGGCTTGTTGCGCAAGGAACCTGATTTAATTGAAACTAGTGTGAGGTGCAGAAACAGCAGTCCGCCGTCAAAGTATCATTGTTAATTTCATATCTATATCCTGTTCATCATACGCTTTTGGGAATACATCAGGAGTGTGCAAATGTGTAGTTCTAGCCCAAATTTGATCATACAATGTATCGGAAACAATTGTGATGACAGCTCACGAATCAGCCAACATATCAAGCTTAGATTTGCCAATGTGTACATCACAAAATAGACTCTTCATGGGCTTCACATCCTCAGTGTCCACATCAAGTGTAAGAAAGTCTCTAGACAAGTCTTGTGAACAGGAGACGATGTAGCCTAACGGCTAGGGAAGTTGATCTCTAATCTGGGGAACCAGGTTCGAGCCTCGACAATGACGCTCAACATCCTGTGATTCTGGGCAAATCACTTAATGTCTACGTGGCCTTGTGTAACGCAACAGGTGCTCATGTATAGTGCTCTGATACCTTCGGGTCAAGTTCGGGCTATATAAAACTACAGGAAAAAAAAAAATCCTTGGTAACAGAGGCTACATCAACAGAACCAATCCAAGAAGAATCACCTGCACTTTTACAGACACTATGAAAATGTCTCATTTTGTGGCATTTGGTTCACCTTTTCCCAACAGCTGGACAGGAAGCATGGTTGTCAAGATGGGAATTAGAACCACATCTATGACAATATGTCCTGTCCTTTTTCTGAGGAAATCTGTTGTTTTTACCTCTGTAAGACAAAACATTAATAGAATTTGAAACTTGAACAGTTGTCACAAGTTGTTTATTGAGGTCAGCTGAGATACATTTCCTCAAAATAAGGGAACGTTCTATAGCTTTAGCCATATCCATCACTTCCCCCAAGGTGTGATAACGAAAGGAAAGCATACGTTCCTCTATTTTTCTAGAGTTGCATCTGTGCCTCTCACCTTATCGGCCACGTTGACGGCCCGTTACAGCTCACTCGCTCGATCTGTGCCTGGGGGGGTCGTCCTCTGCAGCGTTCCGTCGGGCCCGCGAGGTCTGCGGTCTCTACTCCGTGCCGGTCTTCGCTGCTGCCCGCTCACGGAGGTGGGGCACTCCTTCACTCCATGTGTCTCCCAAGCCTACCTTCAGCACTCCTGACAGTCTTGCCAGCTTTCCAGTGGTCTATCACGGATGCATGGGCAGGATATTTGTGGATTTTAGTTCTGGGCTGTGGTAGCCTCACCCAAGTGCAGCCATCTTGCGTGCACGCCCCCTGCAAACAAACATTCTTCATGTGCAACCAGATCAGAGGTACTTAAAATATCTTCCAAAGTAGCCACCACAGACTCAACATCCTCAAACTACTCTGTAGAGTCAACATTCTGGAGAGGCATTCTCAATAAAAAACCTGCCCTAGAGTTTTCGCCACGAGGGATGTAGTCAATTTTTAAATTGTGCCCCTGTAATCGTGAGAGTAGTCTGACTAATTAATATGTCCTGCTCTTTTTCTGAGGAAATCTGTTGTTTTTACCTCTGTAAGACAAAACATTAATAGGATCTGAAACTTGAACAGTTTTCACAAGTTGTTTATTGAGGTCAGCTGAGATACATTTCCTCGAAATAAGGGAACGTTCTATAGCTTTAGCCATATCCATCACTTCCCCCAAGGTGGGATAACGAAAGGAAAGCATACGTTCCTCTATTTTTCTAGAGTTGCATCCAAAAATGAATTAATCCCTGATAGCAGTGTCCAAAGTGGTTCCAAACTTGCATTTCGCAGGGAGAAGTCTGAGTGCGGAAACATACTCCTCAATGGACTCTTCCAGAGACTGGGACTGTTTCCTTTTGTTAAAATTAAATATTTCTAATAGGACGCTAGGTTGTTCAATAAATTTGTTTTTAACCTAGTAATGGCCTCCATAAATTCGTTCCAATCATCGCAAACTTCAGATGGAATTGAAACAGGTAGATTGTCAAAGATCTGCTGACCTTCCACACCCAAATTACTATAAAGAATAGATTTTTTTTCTTGATGTGAACTTTTCCGCATCAATAGCGACCAAATAATTTTCAAAATCATTAAACCATTTTTCCCATAACGGAGGTGGTTTACCTGAATTTTGAAGAAATGGCTGGATCTGAAGAAATTGCTCAATACTGTAGAGTGCCACCCGGCCTCTACAGGCGTACGCTTACGCACCGCACCCCTCGTGACCGGGCGCGGTTACGGGGGTATAAAATAAAGTGGCGTAGGTCGCACGTGGCCTTACGGCCAGACCTCCACACAGTGTCCCATGTGTCTTTACCTCACCCCCCTCACAAAAGGCCCACACAGCATTTGCCCCTCAGACCCTGGCAACCCGCTACATTGGCAGACGAGGGAGTGTATGCGGACCCTCGCGAGCGTCGGCGACAGTCAGAGCGGTGATTGGACAGTGTCGGTGCCGGGGCGGAAGCGCACGCAGTGACGAGGATCCATCCGCCGTGCGCTCCCCGGCCACCGGCCCTCACGCTGCGACAACCCGCCCGCTCCAACAACGGTGAAGGTAGGGCGAAACCGCCCGCAAGGCGCTGTGGAAAGCTGTGCGCTGTGAGAGGCAGGGAGAAGCAGCGCGTGGCCTACATGCGCGAGGGCAAAGCCCCGGCCGCATCGCCTGCTGCCTCTAGAGAAGTGCTCGTCAAACGCGCACGCGGCCTAAACGAAGGGCTTTGTTGACTCATGCGGCCACGTGGTCATCCTGCTCCTACGCGCGCAGCCACAAGCTCAGGCCTGCCACGTGCAACGGACGCTCAGTGAGCGCAGATCTCAGTCGGTCGGCTGGTTTGCGGCTCCGCCGGACAAGTGGGTTCTTTAGCCCCCCCCTGCGCTCCAGATCAATTTGGGACACGCACGTGCATCAAGAGAGTTCCCAAGCCCCCCCCTGTGAGTGCAAACCCAGAGAAGAGGCATTATGGGGGATGAGCCGGCAGCACAGGCTCAGGCACTAGCTCCTGCCACGCCACACTCTCACGCATCAGTGACGCCACTGCCTCCTTTCAGCCAGCTCACTGACCCGGCCACGGTGGCGCCGCGGTGGAAGCGCTGGGTAGGACGCCTCAACCATTACTTCACTGGGACCCGCGAAAATGATGGGAAAGTGAAACGCTCACTGCTTATGCATTTCGGAGGGGAAGAATTGTACGACCTGTTTGAGACTCTGCCAGATACCGGCGAAGACGACGACTATGACACTGCAATCACGGCTCTCAATAAATACTTTGACCCCCAGATGAATCCGGACTACGAACGCTTCAAGCTAAGGCAAGCACGACAGACTGAGGCAGAGACGGTGGACGTGTTCTATGACCACCTTCGAAGACTGGCAACTACGTGCACGGGGATAGACCGGAACAGACGAAATCAGGGCACAGCTGATCTCCGGCTGCAAGTCAGTGGCCCTGCGGCGCCTCATCTTGCGGCAGCCCGGAATTCTGCTTGACGACATCCTGATTCTCGCCCGTTCGCATGAGCTGTCCGACCAGAGGGCCGAAGAAATGGAGGTCGTCCGTCTCAGGAACACGCCGGCTGCCGCCATGACAAAACAGGTACATGTAAAAGAAGAAACGGTAGACACCATCCAAAGGTGGTCGATGGGGATCTCTGGAAGGGGCACGGGCGACAGGTCCCGTAGCAAGTGCGGATACTGCGGATTCGACCATAAGGAACGAGACAGATGCCCCGCGAGAGGGCAATCGTGCACAAAGTGCGGCAAGGCGAATCACTACGCAAGCGTCTGTCGTGGACGAGGGGGAAGGACATGCGGCGGCGCAACCAGAGGACGCCAGGCAAACCTGAGGAACCTATCTCTGGAAGAATGTGAAGAGACCGACGCCATGGCATTTACAACTGATGTCAGCGACCCTTGACCTTGCCAGGTAGGTCGCTCCCCCACCACACAGCTCCGCCTGTGCTGTCCGCCCGCTGCTGCTGCTGGTAAGCTCGCCCCTCCGCTTGTGGCCTCGGTGCCCGTGTTTTCTTCTGTTTTCCTCGCTGCCCCCACCTCCCTTGTGTCCGTTTTGCCTTCTGTGCCCTCGCTGCCCCACTGTACTGTGCCCGTGTTTTTCTTCTGTTTTCCCTCGCTGCCCCCACCTCCCTTGTGTCCATTTTTGCCTTCTGTGCCCTCGCTGCCCCACTGTACTGTGCCTGTGTTTTTCTTCTGTTTTCCCTCGCTGCCCCCACCTCCCTTGTGTCCACTTTGCCTTCTGTGCCCCTCGCTGCCTCTCTCCATTCCCGCCGCTGCGTCCCCTGCGGCCCCGCCCCCCTGACTGCCCATTCGCTGCCCCTGCCTCCCAGCTGCTCCTCCCTCCCACCTCCCCATATATGGCGGCCGCTGCGCGGCCGCGCCTAAGGCAAGCCCGTCTGCGCCCGTCCGCGACTGGACCGCGCCCAGCACCAGAACCCCTTGTCTGCGCGCCCCCCGCTCCAGCCTCGAGGACCGACGCCGATACGATGCCACCACACTCCACGCTCTCAACCCCGGACGGACACACAACTGCTTCAAGGCCGCCCGAACGCACCCATGGTCCCTTCACCTGCCGGAACTGCAGCTACACCAGCCTCAGAGCCACCGAGGCGCCCGCCAGAAGGACCTCAACCACCTCCGGTGCATCCTACTGAACACCCGCTCCGCACGCAAACACGCCGTCGAGCTCTGGGACCTGCTCGACACATCATCACCAGACGTCGCCTTCCTGACTGAGACCTGGATGAACGACTCCTCCGCCCCCGACATCGCCATAGCCATCCCAAACGGCTATAAGATCACCCGCAGAGACCGCATCAACGCAGTAGGGAGGAGGAATCGCCATCGTCCACAAGAACATCATCAGGGTCTCGACCAGCACCGACGACACTCTCAGCACCGCCGAACACATGCACTTCCAGATCCACACGGACCCCAACACCACCCTTAGAGGCACCCTTGTCTACAGACCCCCTGGGCCCCGACCCCAGTTCAGCGACTCCATCGCCGACTTCATCAGCACGCACGCACGCCCTGACCTCTACCGACTACATCCTCCTCGGAGACCTGAACTTTCACCTGGAGAACAACAACGACAGCAACTCCACCACCCTGATCGACAGCCTCGCCAACCTCGGTCTGAGCCAGCTCGTCACAACACCGACCCACTCTGCCGGCCACACGCTTGACCCCATCTTCTCCTCAAGCTCCCACGTCTCCTTCAGCCACACCACGGAACTCCTCTGGACCGACCACCGCTGCATCCATTTCACCTTCCAGAAACCCACCACACACCACCGCACCCAACAGATCCCACGCCGCTGCTGGAGCAAAGTCACCGAAGACCACCTTCGGGCAACCCTCGCTCTCAGCCCTCCCTCCGACCCATCCAACACCGACGACGCTGCCTGCAACCTCAGACGATGGATGGACGACTGTGCTCAACACCCTCGCCCCGCTGAAAAGCTCACCTACAGTGACACCACCAAAAGAGCCAGCTGGTTCACCTCGGAACTCCTAGCTTCCAAGCGTACCTGCCGGAAACTAGAGAAGAAATGGCACAGTGATAAGACACCGGACAGCCACACAGCCCACAAAGACGCCATCCGTAACCACCACCACCTCATCAGGTCCGCCAAGAGAATCTCCTTCAAAGACCGCCTCGACAACAACGCACACAACAGCAAGGAGCTTTTCAACATAGTGAAGGAACTCTCCAATCCCAGCTCCAACACCAACGACATCCCGCCGTCGCAACCCCTGTGCGATTCCCTCGCCACCTTCTTTCACCGCAAGATCGCCGACATCCACGACAGCTTCAACACCCAGACAGCCCCAACTAAGATCGATGCACCAGACCCGCCGCACACCATCGACCACGACCCCCTGCCAGCCTGGGCCAGCATGAACATCGAGGACACCATCAAGACCATGAGCACAATACACTCCGGCTCCCCATCAGACCCTTTCCCGCACCACATCTTCAACAAAGCCAGCAGCTCCATCGCACCCCACCTGTGCAACGTCATCAATCTCTCCTTCGAGACCGCGACCTTCCCAGAGAGCTGGAAACACGCAGAGATCAACGCCCTACTCAAAAAACCCAAGGCGGACCCGAGAGACCTCAAGAACTTCCGGCCCATCTCCCTGCTTCCGTTCCCAGCCAAGGTCATCGAGAAGATCGTCAACAAACAGCTAACCCGATACCTCGAAGAAAACAGCATCCTGGACCCATCCCAATCAGGGTTCCGCAGCAACCACAGCACTGAGACTGCCCTCATCGCCGCCACCGACGACATCAGGATCCTGCTGGACAATGGTGAGACCGCAGCCCTCATCCTGCTGGACCTCTCCGCCGCCTTCGACACTGTCTGCCACCGCACTCTACGCGCACGCCTCCACGACGCAGGGATCCGAGACAAGGCCCTGGAATGGACCACCTCCTTCCTCGACGGCAGAACCCAGAGAGTCCGCCTCCCACCTTTCCGATCCGAAGCCTCCGAGATCATCTGCGGCGTACCCCAGGGATCTTCCCTCAGCCCAACACTGTTCAACATCTACATGGCCCCGCTCGCACGCATCGCCAGACAGCACAACCTCAACATTATCTCCTACGCCGACGACACTCAACTGATCCTCTCCCTCACCAAGGACCCCCTCGCCGCCAAAGCCAATCTCCATGAAGGAATGAAGGCCGTCGCCGATTGGATGAAGATCAGCCGACTAAAGCTGAACACGGACAAGACGGAGGTTCTCATCCTCGGCTCCAACCCCTCAGCCTGGGACGACTCCTGGTGGCCAACGACGCTGGGAGCAGCCCCGACACCCACCGACCACGCACGCAACCTGGGAGTCATCCTCGACTCAACGCTCTCCATGGCCAAGCAAGTCAACGCAGTCTCCTCCTCCTGCTTCAACACCCTCCGCATGCTTCGCAAGATCTACAGGTGGATCCCGACAGACACAAGAAGAACAGTCACCCAGGCCCTCGTCAGTAGCAGACTTGACTATGGGAACGCCCTCTACGCGGGAGCCCCGGCCAAGCTCATCAAGCGACTGCAACGCATACAAAACGCCTCCGCACGCCTGATCCTCGACGTACCACGCCACAGCCACATCACCCCCACTTGAGGAACCTGCACTGGCTCCCCGTCGACAGGAGGATCACCTTCAAACTCCTCATCCACGCACACAAGGCACTCCACAAAACTGGCCCAGCCTACCTCAACAGACGACTCTTCTTCTACGTCCCCAACCGCCAGCTCCGCTCCGCCGACCTCTCCCTCGCCACCGTCCCTCGCATTCGAAGAACAACCACCGGTGGCAGATCCTTCTCACACCTCGCCGCCAAGACCTGGAACACCCTTCCACTAAGCCTACGACAGACCCAAGACCTGCTGACCTTCAGGAGGCTACTCAAGACCTGGCTGTTCGACCAGTAGCAGCACCCCCCCCCCCCTTCCCTCTCCCCAGCGCCTTGAGACCCTCGCGGGTAAGTAGTGCGCTCTACAAATTCTGTGATTGATTGATTGATTGATTGATTGATGTCACGCGCTATGAGGACGACGACGACATATTTGTCATCTCATTCGCGGGCAGGTCCGGAAAGAAAGGTCGCCCACCCCCTCTGTGTCACATACAGATCAATGGACACCCAATTTCGGCCCTCATCGACACCGGGGCGTCCGTGAATGAAATGGACTCTAAACACTATGACCAACTAATGCCCAGACCGCCGTTGGCTCCAAGCAGAGCGAGGATTTTCACGTATGGGGGTACGGAGCCCATCCCCCTGCGAGGGGTGGTGGAGGTAGAAGTCACAAGCGACTCACACACAGTAACCACGACATTCCACATCACTGAAGGAGAAAAGGGGACACTACTTAGCTGTCACACGGCGGAGGACCTAGAACTCGTGTTCTTCGCCAAGCAGGTGCACGAACATCATGCCGAAGCAATGCTCAAGGAATTCCCGCAACTATTCAGGGGCCTTGGAAAGCTGAAGGACTATCAAGTCAAGCTGCATATCGATCGGAGTGTCCAACCGCACGCCCTGCGACATCGACGGATACCAATACATCTCCGCCCGCTGGTGGAAAAAGAACTCCAGAGCCTCGAGGACATGGGGGTGATTGAGAAAGTGTCGGGACCCACTCCGTGGGTATCCCCGCTGGTGGTGGCGCCAAAGCCCAAACAACCGGGCGCCATCCGCCTATGCGTTGATATGAGGCTCCCCAACCAGGCCATCCGACGGGAGAGGCACGTGACCCCGACGATGGATGATATTGTGGCGGATCTCAATGGGGCCCAGTGGTTTTCAAAACTCGACTTAAACTCAGGATATCACCAGCTCGAGCTAGCCCCTGAAAGCCGATATATAACCACATTCTCCACGCACGTGGGTCTGAGAAGATACACCCGACTCAGCTTCGGGGTGTCATCCGCCGCCTGAGGTTTTTCAAAATGCCGTCCAAGAAGCTCTGTCCAGGCCTGGTCGGGGTCATCAACCTCAGCGATGATATCCTCATCTACTCTCAGAGCCTCGAAGAACATCACACTCGGCTAAGGGCCACCCTCCAGAGGCTAGCAGACCGGGGCCTTATCCTGCACCAGAAGAAATGTGCGTTCTACCAAGGATCCATAGATTTCTTCTGATATGTCTTCTCCCGGGAGGGACTCCGGGTAGATCCCAAGAAGACGGCAGCGATCAGGAGCGCGCCAGTGCCTCAAAACCCAACGGCAGTAAGAAGCTTCCTGGGAATGGCGATGTACTGCGGCAGGTTCCTACCCAATCTCGCCACGATATCGGAGCCCCTGCGACAGCTGACAAAAACCGGGGCGCCCTGGGTGTGGACCCCGCGGGAGGAAGAGAGCTTTCCAAAACATCAAAAGGGCCCTGCTGGACCAAACGACAATGGCGTGCTTCCACCCCAAACGGAACACGGAAGTGGTCGTCGATGCGAGCCCGGTGGGGCTAGGTGCCGTACTGCTACAAGAAGACCGACAAGGAGTGTACGTGCCAGTCGCATACGCCAGCCGCGCTCTATCGCCGACGGAAACTAGATATGCGCAGATTGAGCGCGAGGCCTTAGCGATCCGTTGGGCCTGCCAACATTTTCATCTCTACCTGTATGGCCACTCCTTCAAGGTCATAACGGACCACAAACCGCTGGTGCCCCTGTTTAGCGGATCCAATAGGTTGGCACCTCCAAGAATCGAACGGTGGGCAGTACAACTGCAAGCCTACTCATTTCAACTGCTGTACCGCCCAGGAGCCGACAATCCTGCTGACTTCCTGTCGAGACACCCCCTGCAGGAGGAGGCCGGACAGGCCCAGGATGACAGCCCAAGTATGGAAGCTTACGTGAAGATGATTGAAGACAACGCCTGCCCTCTGGTGGTCACCAAAGAGGAGATGAGCAGCGCCACGGAGCTGGACGCCACCCTTCAACGGGTCAAGGACGCCCTCATGACAGGGAGATGGCACCGATTTTTGGAAGGCGTGGCGGAGTTGGAAGAGCAGAACGCCAGGAGACAGGTGTGGAGGGTGAAGCACGAACTGAGCATAGGAGGACAGAGAATAGTGGTTCCAAGAGAGCTACACCACCGGTTGGTGACCCTAGCCCATCAAGGGCACCAAGGGGCAGCCAAGACGAAGGCCAGGCTCCGGTCCAAGGTGTGGTTCCCAGGGATGGACCGGTTGGTGGACGAAGAGATACAGAGCTGCCACCCCTTGCGCCATCACGGGCGCTGACCCGACTCCTGCGCCTGTTATCACGGAAGGGCCCTGTGACGTACCATGGACTAAGATAAATGTCGACTTTGGCAGCTTCCCAGACGGACGCTACACCCTTGTAGCCATCGACTCCTGCACCAAGTTTCCGGTGGTGGAGCTTGTAACATCCACCGCGTTCATGCACGTACAGCCAGCACTCGAAAGGATCTTTGCAATGTTCGGCCTGCCAGAGGAAATAAAATCCGACAACGGGCCACCGTTCCAGGGGCAGGAGTTTCAGGAGTTCCTAGGGAAGCGAGCCATCCGACATCGGCGGATCACACCGCAATGGCCGCAGGCCAATGGGGAGGTCGAGCGCTTTATGCGGACACTGAACAGAGCGTTGCGAATAGGGGTAGACCGGCATCAAGACCCAGAGATCTGTCTGCATCAATTCCTGTTTGCATACCGGCAGACGCCCCACTCCACGACGGGGTGTGCCCCGGCAGCCCTCCTGCTAAGGCGGTCGCCCAAGGACCTCATCCCCGAGGACACCAGCTGGGCTCCCCCAGACGTCGACTCAGAACGGACACAACAGAAGCGCCAACAGACTAATGACAAGGCCACCTTTCGCCGCAAAGCCAAGGCACCATCAATACAATTCGGAGCCCGCGTGATCCTAAAAGACAGACACCCAGGGTGGAAATTCCGCACACCCTACGAACCGGAAGATTGGGTCATCACAAGTGTCAACGGAACCATGATCACCGCGCAACGTGGGAGACACACAGTGGAGAGGAATGTTTCGTGGTTCAAGGAGATCACCAAGGGCCCCCAACCGGGTCCAGCGACACCCGCAGCAGGGGAGGAAATGCCCGATTTGCCTGGAGCGACCACTCAGGGGGAATCAGAGAATCCGCCTGCACCAGGCCAGGATCAGGAAGGTGGCCAAGTGTCAGGCCCGTCACGATCAGCAGAGGGCGCAGATTCCAGCCCCGGTGAAACATCATCCCGTAGTCAACGATACCAGCTGAGGCCCAATCCGGCGCCGAGCCAGAAGTTGAGAGACTATGTGTGTCACACCGTCGGGCCCGCAGAACACCTGATGGATTTGGCCGAGACTCGATGAACAGTGGACATTCTTTGCTGCAAGCCATTTGCTCTCTCATTCTTTTTCTCTCTCTCTCTCTCTCTCCACGTTCTTTGTATTTTTCTCTCTAATTCCTTCACCACTCACAGGCAGTCCAGTTGTAGCTAAATGGGGGAAGGGATGTAGAGTGCCACCCGGCCTCTACAGGCGTACGCTTACGCACCGCACCCCTCGTGACCGGGCGCGGTTACGGGGATATAAAATAAAGTGGCATAGTTCGCACGTGACCTTACGGCCAGACCTCCACACAGTGTCCCGTGTGTCTTTACCTCACACCCCTCACAAAAGGCCCACACAGCATTTGCCCCTCAGACCCTGGCAACCCGCTACAAATACCACACATAATGTGACTCAAAAAGAGATAAAACAACTGACAGAGAAATAAACAAATGAAGAACTCAAAAATATTGCCCAAACCAAGATGGCTGCTATTTTGAAGTGACGCTGCATGTCTGTCTGAGCACAGTAAAACCTCCTGCTGTCTATTGGGGGAAGAGCGAGAGGTGCGCATGCACCCATTTCTAAACAAACGAACACACGGGCAGGAAAGTGCCGAAAAAGATCCACAAACTCACTGCGGCTGAAAACGCTCTTCTTAAGAAATATCCGCAGGGTCCATCACTGGGGTGAAGTGGTCAGCAGCGGGGACGCAAGACGAAAACAGCATAAATGTGGCAAAATTAAGACAATGGGCTCCTGTTGGTTCATCATTCGTGGCCAAGTATGTTGAGTACCAAGATCAACCAGGAGAGCAGTATGTGTTCAAGAGAAACTAAATCTATTGTATCAATACAGGAGCCCACGTCCCGCTGATCCAGCCTCCTGAGCATCCAAACCGCAACTGCTAAATCGAGGGTTGGATGCCATGGAGAAGGAATCAGGTGCATGAGTTTGGAGAAACAGAACACATTACAAAAGAAAACATCACATAACATTACACGAGACGCTGGTACGGGCAATAAAAATGGGACATTTTCATACTGTCTGCAGGAGTGCATGGGGTTTTTCTCAGATTGGTTCTGTTGATATAGCCTCTGTTACAGAGGACTGTTCATGGGACTTGTCTAGGATGGTTCCTACACTTGATGTGGACACTGTGGATGTGAAGCCCGTGAAGTGTCCATTTTGTGATGCACACATTGGCAAAATTAAGCTTGATAAAATGGCTGATTTGGGAGCTCTCATCACGATTGTTTCCGATACATTGTATGATCAAATTTGGGCTAGAACTAGACCTTTGCACAGTCCTGATGTATTCCTAAAAGCGTATGGTGAGCAGGATAAAGATATGGTTTGTTTCTATATAGATAGTCTGAAATGCTTAGGCGGGAGACATATACAAAAATATATGTAGCTTAAAAAGAGAAACGCATTGTAGGTTGGCAAGACCTGGCAAGGTTAGGTCTTATGCATGTTCCTGGTGCACCTAATTCAGTCAGGGTGAATGATGAGCAGATAGCATTGATTGAAGATCTCCACCATCTACAGGAACTTCAAACCTCAACCAAGCCCACCTGTGAGAAGTTGGCCTGGCATATGCTGTCCACTAATTATAGTGGGCACCTTGCACCAGTCCAAATAGACTCTTATGGTAGATAGGTTAAAGACAACCTTATTGAAAGCTATCCTAGTGGTAGCTATGGAGAGCAGCCTTCAGGCTAAGTCTTGAAGGAATGTAAAGCAGCTTGTTTTACCAGTCTATAATCTCTTGAGTGACCAAATGAAAGAGCACCACACCAGGTATATATTCAAAATATATGTATTTATTACTAAACACACCCCTCTAGTCTCTTTATGAGGCTAGAGTTCGAAGTACATAGGTTATAAGATCTTAAATCACAGTAATAGCACAAATACACGTTTGGGCCCTAGGGGCGTACCAAACCATATACCAATAAAGTGGTATGCGAACCACGACTGAACTAGACACTAGGCCTAGAGCCTCTAGAAGTGCTTGGACCACAAGGAACCACCCAAGGTAGTGACACAGGGGACCCACGGGAGACGCGTGCAGTGTAAATACACAACCGCGATACGCCGTTAACTTCTATGGAGAAAGTCGGGATCGGGAAAATAGAGGAAAGGGACACTTAAAAGAGGACTAGGACAAAACCCTTTGAGATCTAGGACTTTGAAGAGTCTCTACCCACGGGAGCACCGGAGTACTCGTGTTACCTCACCCAGGGAAGCCAGGTGCATAGGTGCCTTTCGGGGTCGGGTTTCGTCGTCGATTCGAATGGCGATCTGCTGCAAAGTGCTGCTGGCGGCCAAGAGAAAAGTGTCCGGGTGGATCCAAGAGTGGATCGGAGTTCTGGTGAACCTGAAAGCAGAGGGGACAGAGTCTGGGTCACTAGCCAGTGACCAGGAAGGCGATGGACAGATGCCCACCGATGTCGAGTGCTTCAGGTGCGTTGACGGTCGTCTTGACTCTTCAGCCACGAGGTCCGGGAGGCGTTGTCGGCGACCAGGAGCAGGATTCGGGCTGGTGCTCGATGTCTGTCGAGTGCTGAGGTGTCGGCGACCGGATTGGACCCAACAAGCCTTGGCAACGGCAAGTCTCGAGTAAGATGTAGATCGTCGATGGTGCAGACCAGCAAGGTCTGTGGAACTCACCCAGCAAGGGTAAGTGAGGGCAGGCCTGGAGCAACCAGGATGCCAAGTAAGGAAAAGATTGGCCTTCGTTAAGGGCTACTAGCCAACGGGCTAGCGACCGCGAAGGAGCCTCGTGACGCCGCACGTGGAGCTGGCTTACAGGACACTCGTGGAGTGGGGGCCAGTGATCTTCGGTGCAGGTGGTGCTGGAGGCTAGGGCTACTCGGAGCCCAAAGCACGACTTCTTGGGAGACCCAGAAGATGGTGCACTTGCAAGTGTGCTCGGTGTCCAGGGGTCACGGTCTCAAGTCACCCACGATAGCCACGGGCCTCAGCTTTGCTGGGGACTCAGGGTAGCCTCGGGGAAGTCTGAGAATCCACCTCTGGTGATGCGATGACTTCGGCGTCCGACGGGAGCTTCAGTAATGCGAACCGGACAGATGCTTCTTTGGTGCCTGCCAAGCAGGGAGTCACTCCTTGACCCCAAGGGAGATTCTTCAGTCTTCTAATCGTGAGTAGAGCGTCGAAGGTCCAGGATTCAGTTTCAGAGTTTCGTCCAGGTATAATCTAAAGTCCTAAGGACTGGGTTCCTACCTTTATTCTAAAAATAGGGGTTGGACTACTCTGTGGCCCCACCTATGGGTGGGTCAGGGCAGAGGGGTGGCTACACCCCTTTCCCTTTGTCCAGTTCGCGCCAAAGCAGGGGCTGCAAGCCCCTGATCCGGTTTGAACTGGGGTATGCACAGGGACACCAAATGTGCCCCCAGTGCAGGACTTCAAAGCACCCGAAAGTGCTCCCGCCCAGCCCCAATACACATTATCCTGTCTGGGGAGGTGGTCACACCTCCCTGGGACAGGAAACCTATTGTCCAGGCCTCCCCTGCCGGAGTTTCGTCCAGCAGCAGGAGGCCAGACTCGTGTCTGTGGCAGCAGCATCCATTTTGTGATGCCAGGGCTCTGGAAAGAAGTTACCGGACTAGTCAGAGTTAACATGTCTTTCCCTCTAGAAGGGTGGAATGCTACCCCCGCCGCCAGGATTGGCGGGGGGTAGTATTCCAAGATGTTTGACACCAAACACGACATGTTTAGGTGCAGCCATTCCAAAGTTAGCATTTTACCGCGAGGATATAATGCGCTTAAGAGTATATGGTCAGGCTGCACTACAAACAGCATCAGAGATGGTCTCCGAACGCTGCAGAGGGGCCCTGCTCATGCAGGGGCACCCTCTCACATAGGAACCATGCACTCTGCCTTTAGGATTGATAAGGCCTGCCTTAGGAGTGACTTATAGGTTTCTATGTGTGTATGTATTTCGTGATATAGGTAACCTATATCACAGTAAGGGGTGCATGCACCACCTTACCCAGGCTGCAGTAGCAGACCTGTGGTGTCAGTTTGGATGGCCTTCCAGGGGTGGCATAATACATGCTGCAGCCCCTGGCAGGCCTCTGAGGTACCTATGCCCTTGGTACATAGTATACCATATACTAGGGACTTATAAGGGCACTCCAGATCCCAATCAGAGATGTGCCTAAGGCACATGGAAACCATTTTAGAGAGGAAGCAGCTAGGCTGGGGTTCTGATTAGCAGGGCCC
The DNA here is from genome assembly GCA_963921515.1 of Calotriton arnoldi. NCBI lineage: Eukaryota > Metazoa > Chordata > Amphibia > Caudata > Salamandridae > Calotriton > Calotriton arnoldi. The sequence goes on from CAWUFW010008045.1 coordinate 502,848, forward strand.
CAGCCAGACTAATGTCGAAAAACAGTGAAGCATCAGCAAAAAGTGGGGGTACCCATGTGAAGCAGATCCTACTCTCCTACACAACCCCCCCAAACGTAGGGACATTAAACTAACCTTGCCCAGTTAAGTCTTCATGTTCTAAGTGGAAATACCTAGAGAGTCCATCTGCATTCGCATGGTTACTCCCAGGCCTATGTTCCACTGTAAAGTCCATCCCCTGTAGGGAAATGGACCACCTAAGCAGTTTGGGGTTTTCACCCTTCATTTGTTTTAGCCATAAGAGGGGCTTATGGTCTGTCTGAACCAGGAAGTGTGTACCAAACAAGTATGGCCTCAACTTCTTCAGAGCCCAGACCACAGCAAAGGCCTCCCTCTCTATGGCTGACCAACGTTTCTCTCTAGGGGTCAGCCTTCTGCTAATAAAAGCTACTGGCTGATCCTGACCTTCTTCATTCAATTGTGACAGTACAGCCCCTACCCCCAATTCAGATGCATCTGTTTGAACAATGAACTTCTTGGAGTAATCAGGACTCTGCAGAATTGGAGCAGTGCACATGGCCTGCTTGAGGTCATCAAATGCCTTTTGACAGCTAACTGTCCACTGAACCTTTTTGGGCATTTTCTTAGAAGTTAAGTCATTCAAGGGTGTCACTATTGATCCATACCCCTTGACAAATCTCCTATAGTACCCAGTCAGGCCTAAGAAGGCTCTCACCTGAGTCTGGGTAGTGGGAGCAGTCCAGTCCATGATGGTCTGGATCTTGCTCTGCAAAGGTTGAACCTGGCCTCCACCCACAAGGTGGCCCAGGTACACAACCTGACTCTGCCCTATCTGGCACTTAGTGGCCTTGATAGTCAGGCCTGCCTTTTGCAGGGCCTGTAAAACATTCCTGAGGTGGACCAGGTGATCCTCCCAGGTGGAGCTAAAGACAGCAATATCATCTAGATAAGCTGCACTATAGGCTTCCAGTCCTGTGAGAACTGTGTTCACCAACCTCTGGAAAGTGGCAGGTGCATTCTTCAGACCAAAGGGCATTACCACAAATTGATAATGCCCACTAGGGGTTGAGAATGCTGTCTTGGGCTTTGCAGTATCAGCTAGTCTGATCTGCCAGTAGCCAGCTGTTAGGTCAAATGTGCTGAGATATTTGGCAGAGGCCAAAGTATCTATGAGCTCATCTGCCCTGGGTATTGGATGGGCATCAGTCCTAGTGACTGCATTGAGACCCCTGTAGTCTACACAAAACCTCATCTCTCTTTTCCCACCACTGGTGTGAGGTTTCGGTACTAGGACTACTGGACTAGCCCAAGGGCTATCTGAGGGCTCAATTACTCCCAATTCCAACATTTTCTGGACTTCAGTCCTGATACAGTCCCTGACATGGTCAGGTTGCCTATAAATCTTGTTTTTAATAGGCAGACTGTCCCCAGTGTCCACTTCATGAGTGCACCAGGTGGTCTGACTGGGTGTCAGTGAAAACATATGTCTAAACTGATTGAGGACTTGCCTGCAATCAGTTTGTTGCTGGGTAGTGAGGCTGCCTGCCAAGGCTACACCATCAACTGACCCATCGTCAGGGTTCTGTGAGAGCAGGTCAGGGAGTGGGTCACTCTCTTCCTCCTGCCCTTCATCAGTAGCCATGAGCAAGCCCATGTCTGCCCTGTCCACATATGGTTTTAACCTGTTGACATGGAGAACCCTGTGGGGACTCCTGGGTGTTCCTAGGTCCACTAAATAAGTGACCTCACCCTTCTGCTCAACAATAGTGTGGGGTCCACTCCATTTATCTTGGAGAGCTGCTGGGGCCACTGGCTCCAACACCCACACCTTCTGTCCTGGCTGGTAAACAGTCAGAACAGCCTTTGGTCATGCCAGGCCTTCTGAAGTTCCTGGCTAGCCTCAAGGTTTTTGGTTGCCTTTTTCATGTACTCAGCCATCCTGGAGCGGAGACCAAGTACATAGTCCACTATATCTTGCTTTGGGGGCTTGAGAGGTAACTCCCATCCTTCCTTCACCAAGCACAGTGGACCCCTCACAGGGTGGCCAAACAGAAGTTCAAAAGGGCTGTAACCAACCCCCTTCTGAGGCACCTCCCTATATGCGAATAAAAGGCAGGGCAAGAGTATGTCCCATCTACGCCTAAGCTTTTCTGGGAGCCCTTTAATCATGCCCTTCAAGGTTTTGTTGAATCTCTCAACTAAACCATTGCATTGTGGGTGATAGGGTGTGGTGAACTTATAAGTCACTCCACACTCCTTCCACATTGCTTTTAAGTACCCAGACATGAAGTTAGCACCCCTGTCTGATACTACCTCCTTAGGAAAGCCCACTCTTGAGAAGATTCCCAGGAGGGCCCTTGCCACCACAGGTGCTGTAGTGGTCCTGAGGGGAATAGCTTCTGGGTACCTGGTGGCATGATCCACTACCACCAGGATAAACCTGTGCCCAGAGGCTGTTTGGGGATCCATGGGACCAACAATGTCAATCCCTACCCTCTCAAAGGGCACCCCCACCACAGGTAGTGGTATCAGGGGGCCTTTGTAGTGCCACCTGCTTTGCCACTGGCTTGGCAGGTTACACAGGAGCGACAAAACTCCTTACTGTCTTCAGACATGTGGGGCCAGTGAAAGTGAGGGACAATTCTGTCCCAAGTCTTGTTCTGGCCCAGGTGTCCTGCTAAGGGAATATCATGGGCTAGGGTCAATAGGAAGCCCCTGAACTTCAAAGGTATTACCAACCTCCTGGTAGCACCAGGCTTGGGGTCTCTACTCTCTGAGTACAGGAGTCCATCATCCCAATACACTGTATGGGGACCACTAGCTTTCCCAGCAGCCTCAGCAGCAGCTTGCTGTCTGAGGGGTTCAAGGGAGGGGCAGCTCTGCTGCTCCTGGCTCAGATCTGCCCTAGAAGGTCCCCTGTCCCCAAGAACTCAACCTGGTCAGGTTCAAGTTCCTCTGGGACAGTTCCTTCTTCAGGGCTGAGATCATCCCCCTCAAGGGACTGATCTTCCTCCTGAGCCAAGGGGAAGGCACTGCCTTAACCCTACTACTCCTCCTCTTGGAAGGCACTTGGTCCATTCTTCCAGAATCCAAGGCCTGTTCAGTGCTAGACATTTTGGCTTGTGACCTGGTCACAGCAAACACATCTGCAGGGATCCCCAGCATTTCTGCATGGGTCCTGAGCTCCACTTCTGCCCAAGCAGAAGTCTCTAAGTCATTGCCAAGCAAGCATTCGACTGGTAGGTTTGCACTTACCACAACCTTCTTAAGGCCAGTTACCCCTCCCCAGGAGAAGTTAACAACTGCCAGAGTATGGTCTGTTCTGACATTGCTAGCATTGGTCACTTGGTACATCTCACCAAGCATAACTTGCCCAGGTAGCACAAGGTCTTGTGTCACCATTGTGACACTTGCCCCTGTGTCCCTAAATGCCAAAGCCTCACGTCCATTAATTAAAGGCTGTTGTCTGTACTTGCCCAGATTACTGGGACTCACAGTGGAGGTCACATCCATGCCTCCATCACAGACTAACACAGCCTGAGTCAGTTCTCTGACTAAGTCAGAGCCCAACTCAGTTCCCAGGGTGAACCCTACTAAACCCTTTGCTGGAGCACTTCCACCAACTGTACTAGGGGGAACAGGTGCCTTAGGGGCATTGGTGGGTGCTGGACTGGAGTCTTTGGACTTGGTGCAATCACTGGTCCAGTGGGTCTTTTGCTTACAGACCTTGCACCATGGTTTTCTTTGGCCTTTACCCTTGGTAGACTGGGAATCCCCACCAGAAGAAGATTTTTGGGGGCCTGATGAAGACTTTTGATCTTTACCCTTCTCCCCACCCTTGTCAGAGTTCTTAGCATCTTGCTTCTTGGTTTCCCCACCTTGGTTCTGTACCTTCTGCTTCACCCTGGTTCTGACCCATTTGTCTGCCTTCTTTCCCAATTCTTGGGGAGAGGTCAGATCAGAGTCAACCAGGTATTGATGCAACAGCTGATTTTGACAGTTATTAAGAATCTGCTCCCTCATTATCAGATTATACAATCCTGAGAAGTCACACACCTTACTGCCCATCAACCAGCCTTCCAGAGCCTTGGCAGAACAATCCACATAGTCTACCCAGTCTTGAGTCTGTGCTTTTTGGGTGTCTCTGAACTTCAACCTGTACTGTTCAGTGGTTAGGCCAAACCCATCAATAAGAGCACTCTTCAAGACCTTGTAATTGTCAGCATCCTCCTCTCTAACAGTGAGGAGCTTATCTCTACCTTTGTCAGCAAAGGAGAGCCACAAGATTGCTGCCCACTGCTCCTGAGGGACCTTCTGTACTTTACAGGCCCTCTCTAAAGCAGTTATCCATTTGTGGATATCATCCCCACTCTGGTAGGGAGGGACAATCTTGCTCAGGTTCCTATGGTCATAGGACCTTTCCCTGTCTCTAGGGACATGGCTGCCACCATGGGACTCTAGTCCCAACTTTCTTCTCTCTCTAAGGAGATCTAGGGATTCTCTATCTAAAGCTAATTGCTTTTTTCTGAGTTCCAGCTGAGTTTCCTCATACTGGACTAGCCTCTTTCTTCTCTCATGAGAGGATTCTCTCCTATGAGATGAGACAGAGCTCCCTATAGAGGTGCCAGAGTGGTTAGACTCCTGAGAAGGAGACCTAGACCTTCTGGGCACACTCTTAATCCTTCCTGGGGGACAAAGAGGGCATCATTTTGATCATCCTCATCATCATCCACAGGAGGGATTTGGTTTTCCAGGTCAGGGTCATTGTCACCCTCCTGGCCAGTTTCAGAGGGGGGCTGGGGGTACTGGTACCCCTAGCGTCCTCCTCTTCTCCTGCCCCACCCTCAGCTCCTACCCCTTCAGTCCCTACAGGCTTACTAAGGTCATAAGCCACCAACAACTCCTTGAGGTGTTGGGTGGTGGGGCTTTGGCCTGTCCTTATTTTTCTCAAGTTACATAAAGCTCTCAATTCCAAGAATGGGAGTGTATCATACTTGGAGGGTGGAAGCTCAATGGCTTCCTGCAAGGATTCTTTGGATCCTGCCCTTAAAGACATTACTAGTGTGGTGTGGTGTATGCACTACCTACTCTAGTGTGGCCTACTAAACTCTCTTGAGTTGTAGAAAGGGTTGTGCTATCCCTTAACACACAACTCTAAGTTCAGTAGAACTTACTGTTATTCTAAGCTTAAATTATATGTACCTTAGGTACCTTTAGTGGTTTTCAGTTGATCAATTCAATTGAGATTATCTGGTAAAACAATAGCAAGCTGGAATCCCACACGCTGCACACCAATGTGAGAAGTTGGCCTGGCATATGCTGTCCACTAATTATAGTGGGCACCTTGCACCAGTCCAAATCGACTCTTATGGTAGATAGGTTAAAGACAACCTTATTGAAAGCTATCCTAGTGGTAGCTATGGAGAGCAGCCTTCAGGCTAAGTCTTGAAGGAATGTAAAGCAGCTTGTTTTACCAGTCTATAATCTCTTGAGTGACCAAATGAAAGAGCACCACACCAGGTATATATTCAAAATATATGTATTTATTACTAAACACACCCCTCTAGTCTCTTTATGAGGCTAGAGTTCGAAGTACATAGGTTATAAGATCTTAAATCACAGTAATAGCACAAATACACGTTTGGGCCCTAGGGGCGTACTCAAACCATATACCAATAAAGTGGTATGCGAACCACGACTGAACTAGACACTAGGCCTAGAGCCTCTAGAAGTGCTTGGACCACAAGGAACCACCCAAGGTAGTGACACAGGGGACCCACGGGAGACGCGTGCAGTGTAAATACACAACCGCGATACGCCGTTAACTTCTATGGAGAAAGTCGGGATCGGGAAAATAGAGGAAAGGGACACTTAAAAGAGGACTAGGACAAAACCCTTTGAGATCTAGGACTTTGAAGAGTCTCTACCCACGGGAGCACCGGAGTACTCGTGTTACCTCACCCAGGGAAGCCGGGTGCATAGGTGCCTTTCGGGGTCGGGTTTCGTCGTCGATTCGAATGGCGATCTGCTGCAAAGTGCTGCTGGCGGCCAAGAGAAAAGTGTCCGGGTGGATCCAAGAGTGGATCGGAGTTCTGGTGAACCTGAAAGCAGAGGGGACAGAGTCTGGGTCACTAGCCAGTGACCAGGAAGGCGATGGACAGATGCCCACCGATGTCGAGTGCTTCAGGTGCGTTGACGGTCGTCTTGACTCTTCAGCCACGAGGTCCGGGAGGCGTTGTCGGCAACCAGGAGCAGGATTCGGGCTGGTGCTCGATGTCTGTCGAGTGCTGAGGTGTCGGCGACCGGATTGGACCCAACAAGCCTTGGCAACGGCAAGTCTTGAGTAAGATGTAGATCGTCGATGGTGCAGACCAGCAAGGTCTGTGGAACTCACCCAGCAAGGGTAAGTGAGGGCAGGCCTGGAGCAACTAGGATGCCAAGTAAGGAAAAGATTGGCCTTCGTTAAGGGCTACTAGCCAACGGGCTAGCGACCGCGAAGGAGCCTCGTGACGCCGCACGTGGAGCTGGCTTACAGGACACTCGTGGAGTGGGGGCCAGTGATCTTCGGTGCAGGTGGTGCTGGAGGCTAGGGCTACTCGGAGCCCAAAGCACGACTTCTTGGGAGACCCAGAAGATGGTGCACTTGCAAGTGTGCTCGGTGTCCAGGGGTCACGGTCTCAAGTCACCCACGATAGCCACGGGCCTCAGCTTTGCTGGGGACTCAGGGTAGCCTCGGGGAAGTCTGAGAATCCACCTCTGGTGATGCGATGACTTCGGCGTCCGACGGGAGCTTCAGTAATGCGAACCGGACAGATGCTTCTTTGGTGCCTGCCAAGCAGGGGAGTCACTCCTTGACCCCAAGGGAGATTCTTCAGTCCTCTAATCGTGAGTAGAGCGTCGAAGGTCCAGGATTCAGTTTCAGAGTTTCGTCCAGGTATAATCTAAAGTCCTAAGGACTGGGTTCCTACCTTTATTCTAAAAATAGGGGTTGGACTACTCTGTGGCCCCACCTATGGGTGGGTCAGGGCAGAGGGGTGGCTACACCCTTTCCCTTTGTCCAGTTCGCGCCAAAGCAGGGGCTGCAAGCCCCTGATCCGGTTTGAACTGGGGTATGCACAGGGACACCAAATGTGCCCCCAGTGCAGGACTTCAAAGCACCCGAAAGTGCTCCCGCCCAGCCCCAATACACATTATCCTGTCTGGGGAGGTGGTCACACCTCCCTGGGACAGGAAACCTATTGTCCAGGCCTCCCCTGCCGGAGTTTCGTCCAGCAGCAGGAGGCCAGACTCGTGTCTGTGGCAGCAGCATCCATTTTGTGATGCCAGGGCTCTGGAAAGAAGTTACCGGACTAGTCAGAGTTAACATGTCTTTCCCTCTAGAAGGGTGGAATGCTACCCCCGCCGCCAGGATTGGCGGGGGGTAGTATTCCAAGATGTTTGACACCAAACACGACATGTTTAGGTGCAGCCATTCCAAAGTTAGCATTTTACCGCGAGGATATAATGCGCTTAAGAGTATATGGTCAGGCTGCACTACAAACAGCATCAGAGATGGTCTCCGAACGCTGCAGAGGGGCCCTGCTCATGCAGGGGCACCCTCTCACATAGGAACCATGCACTCTGCCTTTAGGATTGATAAGGCCTGCCTTAGGAGTGACTTATAGGTTTATATGTGTGTATGTATTTCGTGATATAGGTAACCTATATCACAGTAAGGGGTGCATGCACCACCTTACCCAGGCTGCAGTAGCAGACCTGTGGTGTCAGTTTGGATGGCCTTCCAGGGGTGGCATAATACATGCTGCAGCCCCTGGCAGGCCTCTGAGGTACCTATGCCCTTGGTACATAGTATACCATATACTAGGGACTTATAAGGGCACTCCAGATCCCAATCAGAGATGTGCCTAAGGCACATGGAAACCATTTTAGAGAGGAAGCAGCTAGGCTGGGGTTCTGATTAGCAGGGCCCCAGCCAGACTAATGTCGAAAAACAGTGAAGCATCAGCAAAAAGTGGGGGTACCCATGTGAAGCAGATCCTACTCTCCTACACCACCAACTTCCTCAACTCACACAGCCCCACCAACACTGGCATAGAACCTCAACTAATGACCTGGAGCACCCTCACCACCCAGGAAACTGCCATCCTCATGGACTCCATCCACTCAGGGGTACCAAACGGCCCCTGTCCATACCACATCTCCAACCTCGAGAAAGACAAAATCAGCCAAGAACTCACCTACCTGCTAAACACCTCCATAATCATGGCATCGTACCCAGAAGACCGCCTGTGGTTTGAGTGCTTGGTTAGTTGGTAATTTATTCCTGTCTCCTTCGCAAATTTTAATAATAAAATGCATGGCACAACTGAAAGACCTTTTTAAAAAAAAAAAAATTCTAGTAAATCAGCCACATCAGGGAATGTTTTTTAAAATGAAAAATGCTTAATACACGCATATTCTGGCTGCGTATAGCTGGCCAGTATTCTTTTTGTGGCACATTCTTACAATTAAAAACAAAAATGAAATTAAGCATCTCACCAGCCTGTCAGGGCCAAACCTATTGATGTTGCCAATGCTTATTATTTGATGTTGGTGCAACAATAAAAGCTGTCTCCAGAGTTGTGCCACATTTTATAACTGCAGCACTGGACAATGGATTGGATGAATCGGTGGATGATTCTGTATTGATCTCCATATATGGTGTCTGGAAGGTTGTTATTTAATGTCAAATGAATCAATGCATCAGTGATTGATGCAGGGGCATAACCTAAGCCTCTGCAGACCCTGGGTCAAGGGGTGGGGTCAGTTATCAGGAGGCCTCAATTCTGCCTAGGGCCTATGAATATGTGTAAGATATGGGAGTCTCAGGGGCCCCTCATCACATTCTGCGGGGTGGAGGGAGGCATCATTTAGCCATTAAGCCACTGGATTAACCCCTTCCATGCTTATGACGAGCTGGACTCGTCATGGCACACAGTGCTCGTGTGCTCATGACGAGTCCAGCTCGTCATAGACCACCCACGGGGAAGCGCTGGCGCTCCCCCGTGGGAATCCGATCGTCGGGGTTTTTTTAGGAGGCAGGGGAAGGACTTCCCCTGCCTCCCCCGCCCCCCGCCCCCATCAATGACGTCAGCGCGCGAGGCGCGCTGACATCATTGAGGGTTTCCCTTTCTTCCCCGACGCGCTGGAAGCCATTTGCTTCCAGCGCGTCGGGCAAATAAGGTGAGTTTTGGCTCGGGGAGGGGGGTTTGATTCAAAAGAGACATCGAGGGAAAGGAAAGGGTTTTCCTTTCCCCCGATGCCTCTTTTGTGCATTCCTGCTGCACGATCATGTGATCGTGCAGCAGGAATGCCCACTAGGGCGGGATTGTGAGCGTGGAGATGTGCCTTCTCTCCATTGCCACCCTGTAAAGTTAGCTGTAATCCTTGATGGAGGTCTCTGCACCCTTGATTTTCTTGAGCGCAATCCTTCTCCTCGTCTGCCGCTGCGATCCTGCAATTCTTCTGGTCCTTTACGCAGCTGTAGTGTAGGAAAGGCATTATACATTTACCCAACGAGGTAGCACTTACTGATTAGCCAGTAGAAAGTACTCCAGTTGAGTAGAGGTATTGCACAAAACGGTGGCATCTTCGTGAGCGTGGAGATGTACCTTCTCTCCATTGCCAACCTGTAAAGTTAGCTGTAATCCTTGATGGAGGTCTCTGCACCCTTGATTTTCTCGAGCGCAATCCTCGTGTAGTTCCTGTGACCAGGAGGTTCCTTCTCCTCGTCTGCCGCTGCGATCCTGCTCTGACCCTTTATAAACAAGAGGCATGTGAACGGGCCTAGAAGCCCCGCCACACATACACTAGCGGTATGCAACGTATGCCCGCCCTTTCCCTACTATGACGGACAGCTTACTCAAAGGATCCCGGCGCTTTCGGCGCGGTGGCAAAGTTACAGACACACAGGTCACTGGAGACAATCCTTGATGGAGGTCTCTGCACCCTTGATTTTCTCGAGCGCAATCCTCGTGTAGTTCCTGTGACCAGGAGGTTCCTTCTCCTCGTCTGCCGCTGCGATCCTGCTCTGACCCTTTATAAACAAGAGGCATGTGAACGGGCCTAGAAGCCCCGCTCGTTTGGCCCCGCCACACATACACTAGCGGTATGCAACGTATGCCCGCCCTTTCCCTACTATGATGGACAGCTTACTCAAAGGATCCCGGCGCTTTCGGCGCGGTGGCAAAGTTACAGACACACAGGTCACTGGAGACAATCCTTGATGGAGGTCTCTGCACCCTTGATTTTCTTGAGCGCAATCCTTCTCCTCGTCTGCCGCTGCGATCCTGCAATTCTTCTGGTCCTTTACGCAGCTGTAGTGTAGGAAAGGCATTATACATTTACCCAACGAGGTAGCACTTACTGATTAGCCAGTAGAAAGTACTCCAGTTGAGTAGAGGTATTGCACAAAACGGTGGCATCTTCGTGAGCGTGGAGATGTACCTTCTCTCCATTGCCACCCTGTAAAGTTAGCTGTAATCCTTGATGGAGGTCTCTGCACCCTTGATTTTCTCGAGCGCAATCCTCGTGTAGTTCCTGTGACCAGGAGGTTCCTTCTCCTCGTCTGCCGCTGCGATCCTGCTCTGACCCTTTATAAACAAGAGGCATGTGAACGGGCCTAGAAGCCCCGCCACACATACACTAGCGGTATGCAACGTATGCCCGCCCTTTCCCTACTATGACGGACAGCTTACTCAAAGGATCCCGGCGCTTTCGGCGCGGTGGCAAAGTTACAGACACACAGGTCACTGGAGACAATCCTTGATGGAGGTCTCTGCACCCTTGATTTTCTCGAGCGCAATCCTCGTGTAGTTCCTGTGACCAGGAGGTTCCTTCTCCTCGTCTGCCGCTGCGATCCTGCTCTGACCCTTTATAAACAAGAGGCATGTGAACGGGCCTAGAAGCCCCGCTCGTTTGGCCCCGCCACACATACACTAGCGGTATGCAACGTATGCCCGCCCTTTCCCTACTATGATGGACAGCTTACTCAAAGGATCCCGGCGCTTTCGGCGCGGTGGCAAAGTTACAGACACACAGGTCACTGGAGACAATCCTTGATGGAGGTCTCTGCACCCTTGATTTTCTCGAGCGCAATCCTCGTGTAGTTCCTGTGACCAGGAGGTTCCTTCTCCTCGTCTGCCGCTGCGATCCTGCTCTGACCCTTTATAAACAAGAGGCATGTGAACGGGCCTAGAAGCCCCGCTCGTTTGGCCCCGCCACACATACACTAGCGGTATGCAACGTATGCCCGCCCTTTCCCTACTATGATGGACAGCTTACTCAAAGGATCCCGGCGCTTTCGGCGCGGTGGCAAAGTTACAGACACACAGGTCACTGGAGACAATTCTTCTGGTCCTTTACGCAGCTGTAGTGTAGGAAAGGCACTATACATTTACCCAACGAGGTAGCACTTACTGATTAGCCAGTAGAAAGCACTCCAGTTGAGTAGAGGTATTGCACAAAACGGTGGCATCTTCGTGGATAAATATGCAGGGCAGATGTGCCTTCTCTCCATTTACACCCTGAAAAGTTAGCTGTAATCCTTGATGGAGGTCTTTGCATCCTTGAATTTCTCGAGCGCAATGCTCGTGTAGTTCCTGTGACCAGGAGGTTCCTTCTCCTCGTCTGCCGCTGAGATCCTGCTCTGACCCTTTATCCCCTTCGGTGCTTATGACGAGCTGGACTCGTCATGGCACACAGTGCTCGTGACGAGTCCAGCTCGTCATAAGACCACCCACGGGGAAGCGCTGGCGCTCCCCCGTGAGAATCTGATCGTTAGGTTTTTTTGGGGGGAGGCAGGGGAAGGGCTTCCCCTGCCTCCCCCGCCCCATCAATGACGTCAGCGCGCTGACATCATTGAGGGTTTCCCTTTCTTCCCCGACGCGCTGGAAGCCATTTGCTTCCAGCGCGTCGGGACATCAGGTGAGGTTTGGCTCGGGGAGGGGGGGTTTGTATCAAAAGAGGCATCGAGGGAAAGGAAATGGTTTTCCTTTCCCCCGATGCCTCTTTGTGCATTCCTGCTGCACGATCATGTGATTGTGCAGCAGGAATGCCCACTAGGCACCAGGGTTTTTTTAATTTTTGTGTTGGGGAGTGGCCAAAAGGGCAAGGGTTGCTCCCCTTTTACGGGTGTGAATATTTTATTTATACTGTTAGGCCCAACTACCCCTTAGCTTGGCTGGTGGATTGTGTGTGGACTGGTGCATTATTTGCATATGTGATTGTAATGTTTTTTTCCTCCTTTTTATTCTAGTGTAAAGCTTTTGATTCCTGTTTGCGGTTTCGGCAGTTGTGGTTCTGCAGTTTTGCGTAATTGCATTTATTTGGTAAGAAAAATATTTTTGTTGTGTGTACTCCAAATGAGTATTATTGTCATGCATGAATGAATTTTTTTGTAAGTGGTGCCATAATGGCAGCATATTTGTTAGTGTTCAGAGCATGAAATTCTTTGCGATGTTTTGCATTGTCTTATGTGTAATTTTTTTTCTTCTTCTTTTTTAGTGGGATATTGTTGATCCTTACTGTGTCTGTGCAGAGTAGGTGGTGGTGAGTCTAGCTGCTTCTGTCACGTGAGTGGTATAGTGTTGGAGTATATAGGTCTTTGTGATAAATCTACATTTTGTTTATTTCTTTTTTTTTTTACAAAGGGTTTGTTGTTGTTGACTTGTTTGACAAGTAACCTTTATTAGTAAGCATTATGGCTAGCCGTAGAATTACTGCTCAGCAGGTGGTTGGTTTGCTTCTTGAATCTTCCTCTGAGCAGGATTATGAGACTGACAGTGCGTCTGAGGGAGAGGAGGGAGGGGAAGATTCAGGCAGTGAGTTTTCTCTCCACATGGAATCATCGGATGATGAAGGTACTCTCAGTGCAGATGAAGTGCCTGATTTAGAGGAGGATACTAATGTGCCGATGGTGCAAGAGGCATCTGGATTGCAGCCTGGGGCTGCTAGGCTTCCTACTGGAAGTGCTGGACTCTGGGTTGATCCAAACATGGTGCAGCCGGTGTTGCCTGCCTTTAGTGGTTATGCAGGGTGTAGAGTGGATTGTGAACATTATTTGCCTATACAGTATTTTCAGTTGTTTATGGATGATGTATTTTTGGGTGAGATTGTTGAGCAGACTAATTTGTATGCTGAACAGTTTTTGAGGGACAACAGTGCCAGACTTAGGCCCCATTCTAGAGCTACCCGGTGGAGTCCCACAAATCTGGAAGAGATGAAGAAGTTTTTGGGTTTGACTTTTTTGATGGGTTTGATAAGGAAGCCGTCCATGAGTTCATATTGGTCTACCAGTCCCTTGATGGCAACGGCCATATTTCCTGCAGTTATGACTCGTGATCGGTATTTACTTTTGCTTCGGATGCTGCATTTTGTTGATAATGGTTTGGCGTTGCCACGAGATCACCCTGAATGTGACCGTCTTTTTAAGATTCGGCCTGTTCTTGATCACTTTGTAGATCGATTTTCAGAGATCTATACTCCAGGGAAAGAAATATCTATTGATGAGTCTTTGGTGCTGTTCAAGGGCCGTTTGGTTTTTAGGCAGTACATTCCTAGCAAGAGGGCACGCTATGGAATTAAGCTGTATATGTTGTCTGAGAGTAGGACAGGATATGTTTTTAATTTGCGTGTGTACACTGGTAGGGATTCCACTATTGACCCCCCTGGTTGTCCGTCCACTTTAGTAGGAGTTTCAGAGAAAATTGTGTGGGAACTTGCTAGAGGACTGTTTAACAGAGGCCACCATTTGTACATTGATAACTTCTACACTGCTGTGCAATTGTTTAAGGAATTGTTCAAAGTGGACACTTTTGCTTGTGGCACAATCCGCTCTAACCGTAAAGGTTATCCAAAAGAGCTTGTTTGCAAAAAACTTCAGAGGGGACAGTGCAGTGCCTTGCGTAGTGAGGAACTGCTAGCTGTGAAATTTGTGGACAGGAGGGATGTGTACATGCTGACTACCATCCATGATGAGAGTACTTCACCTGTGGCTGTTTGGGGTCAGATTGCTGAAGTGCGCAAACCTGTGTGCATTTTAGACTACAATAAGCACATGGGTGGTGTTGATAGAGTAGATCAGAGGTTGGAACCTTACACTGCTATTCGTAAGTCTTACATTTGGTATAAGAAGTTGGCCATCCATCTCTTCAATTTAGCAACTTTCAATGCTTTTGTTGTGTTCAAGGAGTGTTCTCCTGCGTCAAAGTTGACTTTTGTTCAGTTTCAGGAGTCTGTCATAGGCAGCCTTGTTGTTGTGGAACAGGCAAGTGTTCCTAGAGTTGGAGTGGTGGAGGATGTGGCTCGATTGAAAGATCGCCACTTTCCTGATCACATTCCTCCTACATCCTCAAAAGACTTTCCCACTAGGAGATGTAGAGTCTGTTGGCGAAGAGGTACGCGGAAGGAGACTCGTATGTACTGCCCTGAGTGTCCTTCTAACCCTGGGCTGTGTGTGCCTGCTTGTTATAGAGCGTACCACAAGCAAAAGAATTATTGGGAGCAACCATGAGTGGTAAAGTGAACTGCCTGGTCTGTAATGTTTAAGAATTGTTGTTCTGTTTCAAGGTTGGCATTAGTGCAATGTTTCTGATTTTGTGTTAGTAGATTTGTATCTATTTGCAATTTGTTTGTGTTTTCTTTTTGTATAAAAAAATCCTAAATGTGATGGTGGTGTGTGTAGGCTGGTGCTTGGCTGGCGGTGTGCGTGGAGTGGCGCTCGGCTGGCAGTGTGTGAGTAGTGACTTGCTGCTGGTCACTACACACACTGCTAGCCGAGCGACACTCCACGCAATCCATCAGGTTGTGTTGTTGCTGTGTTAGGAATGTGGGCGTGTGAAAGTGATGGGCCCTTGAATGGCGCTGTCTGCTGGTGTGAGTGTTGTAATGTGATGGGCCCGCGGCTGGTGGTGTGAATGGTTTTGTATTTGTCACACGTATGAAAGGTGTATGAATGGCCTGTAAAGAGGTTGGTGCCTTGTCGTGGCTTTACAGCTCACGAGCTGTGAGTCAATGGTTCAGTTTCTCGTCCTTTCAATTATTAACAGTGCATTTCATTTTTGTGAAATCACTTGTTAATACAATTGTATATACTGAACCATCACTCACCCTCGTGCCAAATCCAACCAGTATGTGTGTGTGTGCTTGAGGATTAGATGGTTGTGCAGTAATATTTTTTTTTTGTCTTTCTCAAGCAGGGTGTACCTTGTCCCTTTTTGTGAATGTTGTAATGTGTTTGTTTCGTGCCTGGGGGTGTGAATGGTCTTGTGTGTATCACGTATGAAAGGTGTGTGAATGGCCTGTAAAGCGGTTGGGGCCTTGACGTGGCTTTACAGCTCACGAGCTGCGAGTCACTGGTTCCGTTTTTGTCCTTTCAATTATTGACAGTGCATTTCATTTTTGTGAAATCTCTTGTTAATAAAATTGTATATACTGAACCATCACTTGCCCTCGTGCCAAATCCAACCAGTATGTGTGTGTGTGCTTGAGGAATAGATGGCTGTGCAGTAATCTTTGTCTTTTTAGTCTGTCTGCCAAGGTGTACATTCCGTCTAAGAATAACCTACCAACTGTAGATATTGTCGTAAACGAAACACCCATGGGAGTACATGGTGATATCTCTCTTGTGGATCCCAACAAGTTATGGTACCCACAATGTCCTGCAAACCTCAAAATGTCTGTCACATTTTCCTTGCAATATTGTGCCAACATTTTCACGCTGCAGAAATAAACAACACATTATCTCATTATGACTTGGTTTTGCAAGGGGGGTCACCTGGGTTTTGGCCCGGGGCTCGGCGGCCACATAGGGAAACCTACCAAACCCACACATTTCTGAAAAGTAGACACCCGGGGCTTCCAGGGAGGTATGGCTTGCGTGGATCCCCCAACGTTTCCTTACCCAGAATCCCCTGCAAACCTCACTTTTAGCTGAAAAAATCACTTTTTCACACATTTGTGTGTGGGAAAGTGTGGCATCACTGGCCTCACACAAATTTCCTACCACCCAGCGTTCCCCCAGGTCTCCCGATAAAAATGGTGCCTCACTTGTGTGGGAGGCCCAAGTACCCGCGACAGGCAAGGGCCCACAACGTATTGAGGCGACCTCAAAATGGCCTTTCACAAAACCACCTGGTTTTGCAAGGGGAGTCACCTGGGTTTTGGCCCCGTGCTCGGCGGCCATCTAGGGAAACCTACCAAACCCACACATTTCTGAAAAGTAGACACCCGGGGGCTTCCAGGGAGGTATGGCTTGCGTGGATCCCCCAACGTTTCCTTACCCAGAATCCCCTGCAAACCTCACTTTTAGCTGAAAAAATCACTTTTTCACACATTTGTGTGTGGGAAAGTGTGGCATCACTGGCCTCACACAAATTTCCTACCACCCAGCGTTCCCCAGGTCTCCCGATAAAAATGGTGCCTCACTTGTGTGGGAGGCCCAAGTACCCGCGACAGGCAAGGGCCCACAACGTATTGAGGCGACCTCAAAATGGCCTTTCACAAAACCACCTGGTTTTGCAAGGGGAGTCACCTGGGTTTTTGGCCCCGTGCTCGGCGGCCATCTAGGGAAACCTACCAAACCCACACATTTCTGAAAAGTAGACACCCGGGGGCTTCCAGGGAGGTATGGCTTGCGTGGATCCCCCAACGTTTCCTTACCCAGAATCCCCTGCAAACCTCACTTTTAGCTGAAAAAATCACTTTTTTCACACATTTGTGTGTGGGAAAGTGTGGCATCACTGGCCTCACACAAATTTCCTACCACCCAGCGTTCCCCCAGGTCTCCCGATAAAAATGGTGCCTCACTTGTGTGGGAGGCCCAAGTACCCGCGACAGGCAAGGACACAAAACGTTTTGAGGCAACATCAACATTGCCTATCAAAAAATGTTTTGGGCCCTTGCCTGTCGTGGTACTTGGGCCTCCCACACAAGTGAGGCACCATTTTTATCGGGAGACCTGGGGGAACGCTGGGTGGTAGGAAATTTGTGTGAGGCCAGTGATGCCACACTTTCCACACACAAATGTGTGAAAAAGTGATTTTTCAGCTAAAATTGAGGTTTGCAAGGGATTCTGGGTAAGGAAACGTTGGGGGATCCACGCAAGCCATACCTCCTGGAAGCCCCCAGTGTCTACTTTTCAGAAATGTGTGGGTTTGGTAGGTTTCCCTAGATGGCCGCCGAGCACGGCCAAAACCCAGGTGACCCCTTGCAAAACCAGGTGGTTTTGAGATAGGCAATTTTGAGGTCGCCTCACTACGTTGTGGGCCTTGCCTGTCGCGGGTACTTGGGCCTCCCACACAAGTGAGGCACCATTTTTATCGGGAGACCTGGGGGACGCTGGGTGGTAGGAAATTTGTGTGAGGCCAGTGATGCCACACTTTCCACACACAAATGTGTGAAAAAGTGATTTTTTCAGCTAAAATTGAGGTTTGCAAGGGATTCTGGGTGGAAACGTTGGGGGATCCACGCAAGCCATACCTCCTGAAGCCCAGTGTCTACTTTTCAGAAATGTGTGTGTTTGGTAGGTTTCCCTAGATGGCCGCCGAGCACGGGCCAAAACCCAGGTGACTCCTGCAAAACCAGGTGGTTTTGAGATAGGCAATTTTGAGGTCGCCTCACTACGTTGTGGGCCCTTGCCTGTCGCGGTACTGGGCCTCCCACACAAGTGAGGCACCATTTTATCGGGAGACCTGGGGAGCACTGGTGGTAGGAAATTTGTGTGAGGCCAGTGATGCCACACTTTCCCACACACAAATGTGTGAAAAAGTGATTTTTCAGCTAAAAGTGAGGTTTGCAGTGGATTCTGGGTAGGAAACGTTGGGGGATCCATGCAAGCCATACCTCCCTGGAAGCCCCGGTGTCTACTTTTCAGAAATGTGTGGGTTTGGTAGGTTTCCCTAGATAGCCGCCGAGCACGGGCTAAAAACCCAGGTGACCCCTTGCAAAACGAGGTGGTTTTGAGATAGGCAATTTTGAGGTCGCCTCACTTACGTTGTGGGCCCTTGCCTGTCGCGGGTACTTGGGCCTCCCACACAAGTGAGGCACCATTTTTATCGGGAGACCTGGGGGAACGCTGGGTGGTAGGAAATTTGTGTGAGGCCAGTGATGCCACACTTTCCCACACACAAATGTGTGAAAAAGTGATTTTTTCAGCTAAAATTGAGGTTTGCAAGGGATTCTGGGTAAGGAAACGTTGGGGGATCCACGCAAGCCATACCTCCCTGGAAGCCCCTGGGTGTCTACTTTTCAGAAATGTGTGGGTTTGGTAGGTTTCCCTAGATGGCCGCCGAGCACGGGGCCAAAAACCCAGGTGACCCCCTTGCAAAACCAGGTGGTTTTTGAGATAGGCAATTTTGAGGTCGCCTCACTACGTTGTGGGCCCTTGCCTGTCGCGGGTACTTGGGCCTCCCACACAAGTGAGGCACCATTTTTATCGGGAGACCTGGGGGAACGCTGGGTGGTAGGAAATTTGTGTGAGGCCAGTGATGCCACACTTTCCCACACACAAATGTGTGGAAAAAGTGATTTTTCCAGCTAAAAGTGAGGTTTGCAGGGGATTCTGGGTAAGGAAACGTTGGGGGATCCACGCAAGCCATACCTCCCTGGAAGCCCCTGGGTGTCTACTTTTCAGAAATGTGTGTGTTTGGTAGGTTTCCCTAGGTGCCGGCAGAGCTAGGGTTCAAAAACTACAGCTAGGCACTTTGCCAAAAAAGGGTCATTTTTCACTGCGAAATTGAGGTGTGACCACGTTGCGTTTTGCGCCGTTTCCTGTCGCAGGCACTAGGCCGACCCACACAAGTGAGGTACCATTTTTCTCGTAAGACTTTGGGGAACGCGGGGTGGGTGGAAATTTGTGGATCCACGCAGATTCCAGAACTTTCCACCACAGAAATGTGGGGAAAATGTGTTTTTTGGACAATTTTCTATGTTTGCAAGGGATTCTGGGTAACAGAACCTGGTGGGAGGCAGTCAAGTCACCCCATCCTGGATTCCCCTGGGTGTCTAGTTTTCAAAAATGTATAGGTTTGCTAGGTTTCCCTAGGTGCCGGCAGAGGTAGGGTTCAAAAACTACAGCTAGGCACTTTGCCAAAAAAGGGTCATTTTTCACTGCGAAATTGAGATGTGACCACGTTGCGTTTTGCGCCGTTTCCTGTCGCAGGCACTAGGCCGACCCACACAAGTGAGGTACCATTTTTCTCGTAAGACTTTGGGGAACGCGGGGTGGGTGGAAATTTGTGGATCCACGCAGATTCCAGAACTTTCCACCACAGAAATGTGGGGAAAATGTGTTTTTTTGGACAATTTTTTATGTTTGCAAGGGATTCTGGGTAACAGAACCTGGTGGGAGGCAGTCAAGTCACCCCATCCTGGATTCCCCTGGGTGTCTAGTTTTCAAAAATGTATAGGTTTGCTAGGTTTCCCTAGGTGCCGGCAGAGGTAGGGTTCAAAAACTACAGCTAGGCACTTTGCCAAAAAAGGGTCATTTTTCACTGCGAAATTGAGATGTGACCACGTTGCGTTTTGCGCCGTTTCCTGTCGCAGGCACTAGGCCGACCCACACAAGTGAGGTACCATTTTTCTCGTAAGACTTTGGGGAACGCGGGGTGGGTGGAAATTTGTGGATCCACGCAGATTCCAGAACTTTCCACCACAGAAATGTGGGGAAAATGTGTTTTTTTGGACAATTTTTTATGTTTGCAAGGGATTCTGGGTAACAGAACCTGGTGGGAGGCAGTCAAGTCACCCCATCCTGGATTCCCCTGGGTGTCTAGTTTTCAAAAATGTATAGGTTTGCTAGGTTTCCCTAGGTGCCGGCAGAGGTAGGGTTCAAAAACTACAGCTAGGCACTTTGCCAAAAAAGGGTCATTTTTCACTGCGAAATTGAGATGTGACCACGTTGCGTTTTGCGCCGTTTCCTGTCGCAGGCACTAGGCCGACCCACACAAGTGAGGTACCATTTTTCTCGTAAGACTTTGGGGAACGCGGGGTGGGTGGAAATTTGTGGATCCACGCAGATTCCAGAACTTTCCACCACAGAAATGTGGGGAAAATGTGTTTTTTGGACAATTTTTTATGTTTGCAAGGGATTCTGGGTAACAGAACCTGGTGGGAGGCAGTCAAGTCACCCCATCCTGGATTCCCCTGGGTGTCTAGTTTTCAAAAATGTATAGGTTTGCTAGGTTTCCCTAGGTGCCGGCAGAGGTAGGGTTCAAAAACTACAGCTAGGCACTTTGCCAAAAAAGGGTCATTTTTCACTGCGAAATTGAGATGTGACCACGTTGCGTTTTGCGCCGTTTCCTGTCGCAGGCACTAGGCCGACCCACACAAGTGAGGTACCATTTTTCTCGTAAGACTTTGGGGAACGCGGGGTGGGTGGAAATTTGTGGATCCACGCAGATTCCAGAACTTTCCACCACAGAAATGTGGGGAAAATGTGTTTTGTTGGACAATTTTTTATGTTTGCAAGGGATTCTGGGTAACAGAACCTGGTGGGAGGCAGTCAAGTCACCCCATCCTGGATTCCCCTGGGTGTCTAGTTTTCAAAAATGTATAGGTTTGCTAGGTTTCCCTAGGTGCCGGCAGAGGTAGGGTTCAAAAACTACAGCTAGGCACTTTGCCAAAAAAGGGTCATTTTTCACTGCGAAATTGAGGTGTGACCACGTTGCGTTTTGCGCCGTTTCCTGTCGCAGGCACTAGGCCGACCCACACAAGTGAGGTACCATTTTTCTCGTAAGACTTTGGGGAACGCGGGGTGGGTGGAAATTTGTGGATCCACGCAGATTCCAGAACTTTCCACCACAGAAATGTGGGGAAAATGTGTTTTTTGGACAATTTTTTATGTTTGCAAGGGATTCTGGGTAACAGAACCTGGTGGGAGGCAGTCAAGTCACCCCATCCTGGATTCCCCTGGGTGTCTAGTTTTCAAAAATGTATAGGTTTGCTAGGTTTCCCTAGGTGCCGGCAGAGGTAGGGTTCAAAAACTACAGCTAGGCACTTTGCCAAAAAAGGGTCATTTTTCACTGCGAAATTGAGGCGTGACCACGTTGCGTTTTGCGCCGTTTCCTGTCGCAGGCACTAGGCCGACCCACACAAGTGAGGTACCATTTTTCTCGTAAGACTTTGGGGAACGCGGGGTGGGTGGAAATTTGTGGATCCACGCAGATTCCAGAACTTTCCACCACAGAAATGTGGGGAAAATGTGTTTTTTGGACAATTTTTTATGTTTGCAAGGGATTCTGGGTAACAGAACCTGGTGGGAGGCAGTCAAGTCACCCCATCCTGGATTCCCCTGGGTGTCTAGTTTTCAAAAATGTATAGGCTTGCTAGGTTTCCCTAGGTGCCGGCAGAGGTAGGGTTCAAAAACTACAGC
This sequence comes from Calotriton arnoldi, assembly GCA_963921515.1. Lineage (NCBI taxonomy): Eukaryota > Metazoa > Chordata > Amphibia > Caudata > Salamandridae > Calotriton > Calotriton arnoldi. The sequence goes on from CAWUFW010008045.1 coordinate 524,257, forward strand.
TAGGCACTTTGCCAAAAAAGGGTCATTTTTCACTGCGAAATTGAGGTGGGACCGCATTGCGTTTTGCGCCGTTTCCTGTCGCAGGCACTAGGCCGACCCACACAAGTGAGGTACCATTTTTCTCGTAAGACTTTGGGGAACGCGGGGTGGGTGGAAATTTGTGGATCCACGCAGATTCCAGAACTTTCCACCACAGAAATGTGGGGAAAATGTGGTTTTTTTGACAATTTTTTATGTTTGCAAGGGATTCTGGGTAACAGAACCTGGTGGGAGGCAGTCAAGTCACCCCATCCTGGATTCCCCTGGGTGTCTAGTTTTCAAAAATGTATAGGTTTGCTAGGTTTCCCTAGGTGCCGGCAGAGCTAGGGTTCAAAAACTACAGCTAGGCACTTTGCCAAAAAAGGGTCATTTTTCACTGCGAAATTGAGGTGTGACCACGTTGCGTTTTGCGCAGTTTCCTGTCGCAGGCACTAGGCCGACCCACACAAGTGAGGTACCATTTTTCTCGTAAGACTTTGGGGAACGCGGGGTGGGTGGAAATTCGTGGATCCACGCAGATTCCAGAACTTTCCACCACAGAAATGTGGGGAAAATGTGGTTTTTTTGACAATTGTTTATGTTTGCAAGGGATTCTGGGTAACAGAACCTGGTGGGAGGCAGTCAAGTCACCCCATCCTGGATTCCCCTGGGTGTCTAGTTTTCAAAAATGTATAGGTTTGCTAGGTTTCCCTAGGTGCCGGCAGAGCTAGGGTTCAAAAACTACAGCTAGGCACTTTGCCAAAAAAGGGTCATTTTTCACTGCGAAATTGAGGTGTGACCACGTTGCGTTTTGCGCCGTTTCCTGTCGCAGGCACTAGGCCGACCCACACAAGTGAGGTACCATTTTTCTCGTTAGACTTTGGGGAACGCGGGGTGGGTGGAAATTTGTGGATCCACGCAGATTCCAGACCTTTCCACCACAGAAATGTGGGGAAAATGTGATTTTTTGACAATTTTTTATGTTTGCAAGGGATTCTGGGTAACAGAACCTGGTGGGAGGCAGTCAAGTCACCCCATCCTGGATTCCCCTGGGTGTCTAGTTTTCAAAAATGTATAGGTTTGCTAGGTTTCCCTAGGTGCCGGCAGAGCTAGGGTTCAAAAACTACACCTAGGCACTTTGCAAAAAAAGGGTAATTTTTCATTGTGAAAATGTGGTACGTCCACGTTGCATTTTGAGCCATTTCCTGTTGTGGGCACAAGGGCTACCCACACAAGTGAGGTACCATTTTTATCGGGAGACTTAGGGTAACACAGAATTGTAGAGCAACTGTTATTACCTATTGACTTTCGATGCATTTCTGCCTTCCAAATGAAAGACAATGTGTAAAAAATAAGTCGTTTTGAAAAATGACCTATAATTCTCATGCTAGTATGGGTACTCCCAATTTCGGAAATGTGCAAATATCTACTGTTTCTAAAATCTACATTTTGTTCCCATTTCAGAAATACATAGGTGTCTTTCATAACAATTTTTCCATGTATACATTTTCCCAAAATAATTGCTATATACCCGGTACTTAAAAAAAAATCATTGCAAGATGTTGCTCAATTATTGGCTCTGGGTTCGTCGGGTTCTTGGTGAACCTACAAGTCCTATATATCCCCACAACCAGAAAGGTCCAGCGGATATAACGGTATATTGCCTTCAAATAGCTGTCATAATTAGAAGAAGTTACAGGTGAAAACGTTGACACAAATGGCTGTTTTTTTCAACTAATTTTCAATTTTTCCTTTATTTAACTGTTAGTTTCTATAAGGAAAACTTTAAGGATCTACACAAATGACCCCTTGCTGAATTCAGAATTTTGTCTACTTTTCATAAATGTATGGCTTTCCAGGATCCATTATTGGTTTCATACCCATTTCTACCATTAACTGGAAGGAGGTTGAAAGCACAAAAAATAGCAAAAATAGGCTATGTCCCAGAAAAATGCCAAAACTGTGTAAAAAAAGTTGGTTTTCTGACAAAAGTCTGCTTGTCCCTGAAAGCTGGGAAGATGGTGATTTCATCCCCACAACCCCTTTTTTGATGCCATTTGCAGGGAAAAATCAAGACGCTTTCATCTGTAGCCCTTTTTTTGCCTTTTTCCAAAAAAACCAAAATTTAGCTGTATTTTGACTAATTTCTGGGTCCCCTCCAGGGGAACCCACAAACCCTGGGTACCTTTACAATCCCCATGATGTTAGAAAAAAAGGACGCAAATTTGGCATGGATACCTTATGTGGTCAAAAAGTTACAGGGGACTAAGCACGCACTAGCCCAAATAGCCAAAAAAAGGCTTAGCACAGGAGGGGAAAAGGCCTAGCAGCGAAGGGGTTAAGGGGAGCCTTTTTTGTTGCCTGCTCAGTAAACATTGCTGGTAAAAACGAAGGCGAGACTTGCACAAATTGGACAAGAAGGGAGAGTTACTGGGATGCTTATCAGGAACAATATGATCAGCGCCATTATAGGATGAGGATCAACATTGAGTAGTGGAAGGGGTGTGTGTGTGTGTGCTTGCGTGCATGTGTGTGTGTTGTGTACGTGTGTGCTCGTATGTGCGTGATGTGTTTGTGTGTGCATGCATATTTGTGCGTGGGTCTGTGTGTGCATACATGCATGTTTCTGTGCGCGAATGTGCGTGCATGTGTGTGGGTTTTTTTGGGTCTCTGAGATGGATTGATAATGCATTGGTGGGGACTGAGAGAAGGCTGCCTGGTCGTGAAGCTGATTTTACTATAAATTCACCTTTTGCTCCTGAGCAGTGAAATTAATTTATGCAATATTCTTTGGAATATTTCTACTATTATTTGATAATTCAGCAACCCAAATCTACTTGATGATATATTTCTGTGAAATTATTCACTTACTCCAAACGCCAGATCCCACAAAAGCCAGGACTTGCAGGACAATGAGCGAGACAATTATCCACAGGGCAGGTCTCTGGAACCGGGCAGCTTGTGGGGCAGCTGTAAAATTCAAAGAGGAAATATTCCATTAATCATCCACAGGGCTGCACAATTTTAAGCACAGTGGTTAAATGCTCAGACAATTACGATATGGAGAATTCCAGATACAATCAGAGATGTCGGGTCCTTCAACAGTTTTCCACACTTTTATTACCACTTACCCATATCTGCCCATCTGGCAACGAAGGCTAAATTCTGCACTATCTAATGTTTCTTAAAATTAGTCAATGTTCGTGTATTTCATAGGTCTAAATAAACTATTCTCTGAGTAATTGCGTTTCCTAAACACCAACCTCTTTTGTTCAGTGTCATGTTATTTCAGGAGCTGCATATGACAGTTCGTCGGCTGCAGGACCTCTGTATCATTCATTTCATTGTTCTTGGTTCTAATCTAAGAGTGTGTGCATTTTTTTGTTAGAATACATAGGAAAATGAATTTCCTGTGTGTCGATATATCGCAAAGGGTCCATTTAGAGTTTACGGGCCAGATGTACAAAACTCTAGAATTGTGATTTCCTAATGACAATTCTTATTGAATTGCAATTAGGAAATCTCAAAATTAATGATGTAAGAAACTTACGGCCACATGTATACAGGTAAATATTTGCGATTGCCAAATTGCGAACTTTTGCAGTACGCTATTTGGCAATCGCGAAGACTCCAAGACTGTGTTTGACACATTTTGCGATTCCCAATGGGTCGCAAATAGACCTCCTTCATAAATATTAAAGAAGTAGGCCTTGGTTTGCGACCCATTGGAAATCAAAAAAATCACAGGGATGGTGGCCTGCTGGGGTCAGCAGACCACCATGTCTGTGACTGCTTTTCAATAAAGCAATTTTTTTTTAAAACATGCAGGCCGTTTTCCTTAAAGTAAAAAGGGATGCATTTCAAGAAGAAAAATGAAGAGATTTATTTTTATTTTTTAAGAGTAGGCATTGGTCCTTGGGACCACTGCCTGCTCTTCAAAAATATTTTTGTAACTATTCACAAAGGAGAAGGGGTCCCTTGTGGACCCTTCCCATTTGCGAATGGGCTACCACCTCCTTAAAGGAGGCGGTAAAATGCGGATGTTTAGCGACACATACCACTGAGATTCGGTATTAGGAAGGGACACTCTAAACATGCCCCTTCCTAATACCAAATTGGTATGTATGAGCAATCCCAAACTGCGATTCAATAACATGTGAACGAATCGCAATTGTACTTTGTACATAAGAAAAATAATTTTTTCGGTCTGAAACAGCTAGATCGGGCCCTTTCAGACAGCAAAAATGCTTTTTACAAATGGCCCTACATGTCTTGCCCAGTTTTGAGACCTGAAACAATGCTTAGACCTTAATTGTGCGTTGTATGGTAATGTTGACTCATGCACAAATTAGCTTATGAACCCCATATCAGCATTACACGTTGTGCGCCAATTTCACACTGACCTGTGGGGTTTTCACCACACAAAGTTCGCCAAGTAATTCTGGAAACATTTGTATAAAAGAGAAGTCCTGGAGGCCAAAACAGATGCAGGCATGCACTATCACAACCTGGTACCTCCTTCTCACCTGTGGAACCCACAAGTAAGAGGGAGTTAGGCACCAGGGAAAACCACCCCGTGTCATCGGTAATTGCCCGGGTGGTATTACCACACACAAACTATGGCCAACTTCCTTTTCAATCACAGGTTAAGTGAAACATTGATAGGTGATGTTTTGCGCATTTTTGATAGCGAGTGTTTTGACAGTAAACCTTTCCCACTTTAAATTGCCTGGTCTGTGCATCTGTGCGTTCTGACTATCACTTAAATGGATACCAGCCTTCTGTGAACGCAGCAGAGACGAGATCGTAAGCGAGCTTACTGAGGTCAGTTTGTCTAGATTTCCAATGGTCATAAACAGATAGAGGCAGGAGGCAGCGCAGGAAAAGTAAATGTAATTGTGCAAGAAACCACGTGACATTCTCAGCCTTTTATCTGTGGGAGTGGGCAACATGAAGAGCTGCTTTTACTGGTTTGGCAGAAATATTCTATAATGTTTACCAATTATGTATTGCATTTAGTTGCAAACCGTACTTCATTTCTGCAGATTCATGGCACCTATGATTCTCTGGGGCAGGTTTACGGTTTGCTATGTAATGTTCATTTTCATAACACGTTTCTACCATTTGAATGACCCTCATCCACTTCCTGGATGGCCTTCATGCAAGAAAAAGTACAAGAAATAAAAGCACATGCCTCTTTAATGCGCTTTGTGCGGGTGAGAGGTTTCAATGTTACCTGGGGACGCTGCAGCGCCTCCAGCAGCCTCAGCTCTAGCGCTGCAGTCAGTTGTGTCAAGGTAAGATGCCGTCCCCTGTTGCGGCTGGTTATGTGTCCCTTGGCACAAGGCCTATGAGGTGCGTAAGGCGATGCGTGATGAAGAATCAGACACAGGTTTCTGTGCCCCTTCAGACGGCCCTATTATCACATCACATCTGTGGCTCTTGAGGTGTCGTCCTGTAGGTGATAACGCACACATGTGAAGTTCCAGGGGGTAAGAAGATGCTGCCATTAGATTGACCACCTGGCATGGGGGCAAATTCAAGACAGAATTGTAGATATTCAGGACAAAGGTTCAAAAGTCAGGACAAAAATTCAGGGCAAAAGGTCAGTTTTAAGGACACGTCTGAGGACAGGCCATAACCTACTACAGGGCTCTGAAAATCATAAAATTGTTTCCTGAACTGCAGGTCTAGTGAGGCAAATAATGTAGTGGACCTAACTGTAAAGCTTTTGACCCATAAACTGGTCTCAAATTGTGTGATCCAGGGCAAATATTTTATTGGGAGAGAACGGCTTGGGTGCTCGACCTTGGAGCTGGGGAACAGGTTCGAGTCTCGGCAGGGACGCTCAACATTCTGTGATTCTGGGCAAATCACTTAATCGCCCTGTGCCTCACAAAAATGAATGTGTCCGTCTGTAACCTAACTGATGCTCATGTAAAGCTCCCTGATACCTTCGGGTCTAGTTTGCACTATATAAAACTCCACATATAGGGTACATATGATCCCTGACTTAGTTCACTAACAGCATTGTCATGAGGGTGGGGGCAGGAATGTTTCTTAGTTCATATTTAAAAACTCTCACTTTTAATAAATATATTCCTGAAGCATGATGTGGTAGCATATTGTCATTTCCATGCAGCTCATTTTCCATTGAATTGGGCACAAACATTCCCACTGATATGCCGTTTTCTGCTTAAACCGCATAGCTTACAAAAGATAGTATTTGGAAATCATGATCCTGCAAATATTTATCATGTGCACATCAAGTAGTGTTCTGCTTTGTTTTGATCCTATGAAAATCTGTCTTTGCATCACGCTTGTGGATTACAAAAAATGTGCTTTCATAATTGCTGATATATTTTGAAATATATGTACTGTTCATTTACTAGCTATTGAAATGTTGTGTGTTTGAAAACAAACTGACACCCTACAGCTTTTCCTTTCCCAGCATGATTATCAATCAGACAGTTCACCTTACAGAATCCTCCAACTTTTTGCAGTCAGAGAAACACCAATCTTCAAGATAAAATAAGCAGCAATTTGTAAGAAGACTTATGCTGACATTTAACTTCAGTCTTCAAATGCACGGCAAATGGCACAAGGCATCTTTATTGTTCATTTATTTTCTGAATAGACAGGACACTAGTTCTTTGTCAACTCAAGCTGTCTGACCAGAATGGGCCTGTAGACCATAAAAATAGCTTACCCTGATAAATCTGAATTGCCATCGAAAGTGTGGGGGAATAGATGTTTTAAGGCCTAGACTACTTTATAAGTGCATTTATTTGCTATATTTTATATTGCAATATTTATTCTCTATGCTTTGTATGTGATTGAATCTAGGTATGCTGCATTCAGGTAGCACATTGTTGTATGGTCTTCAGATTGTTGAACATGCACATGCCAGTGTTATGGTTTGGTTGGCATTCTGCATTCTGTGGAATGTGCCTTTTATGGAGCCTTTTAAACCCCAAATTGTATGTTATTGCTTTCAACTAATGGTGACGAGGATGGGATCACCGAGAAGTAATCATCTATATGAAGGCCATTGATGGGGAGAGAAGGGGCACAGAATGCAAAGAAAACATACTCTTTCCATGGCAAAAAGTTGCATTTGACATATGTGGTCCGTTTAATTTTCTTCCCATGGATACTCGGTTTGTGTTGGTCCTGATTAACTACCACTCCAAGTGGCCAGAAGTGAAGTTGGTGTTGGAAACCTCGACCATTACTGTGATTGAGTTTTTTAAGGAGGTGTTTGCCATGGAAGGTTGTCCATCGGTTCTAGTGACAGACAATGGTGCTCAACGGAGTTATACTGAGATGGCATTTTTCCTTAAAAACTGTAACATCCAGCATGTGACAGCTGCCCTTTATGAACCTCATGAGAACAGCCAAGTTGAGAGATTCAACCATGATCAGTCATTTTAAGTTGCTTAAATGCAGAGATCTGATTTTGGGCCTATGCCCATGGTGGATCAAAATAAAGCGTGGAAGATAAGTTTGATGTAGGTGACATTGCAGAAAGAGTGAAAAAGAAACAGAATAAAACTAAAGAATGGTACGATGCCAAGTGGAAGGTGAAAACAGCTTCAAGGTGGGAAATTGGGTTAGGATTCTTAAACCCGGGGTAGTGAAAAAAAGGTCTCTCCAGGTTTGGCAGACCATGAAGGTAGTGACAGTATTCACTAATTGTGTGGGCAAACATTCAGGGACATTGTGAGTAGTTAGATAGATGGTGAGGATGTGGATGAGGAGGCAAAAGGATTTTATGGAAAATTTAATGAAAGAATTAATCAAGGCATTCAGAACAGTGTGAGCAATGAGAGCAATGTATGTAGAAGACAACTTGAGAGGCCAAAGGTATGGAGAGAGTTCTGATGAATCCAACTCCGTCAATGAAATAATGAGGGATTCTGTAGCCTCATGAGTCAAAGGGGCAAGCAGGGTCAGAAGGTTTTCTGCCAAATTCCCTGAATAGTGGTTCCTTTATTCTTCTGAGAATTGTAATATTTATATTGTCCCTTATGATAATAGAGTGTGTGTGTGTGTGTGTGCGTGCGTGCGTGTGTGTGTGGGGGTGTGCGTGCGTGTGTGTGTGTGTGTGTGTATATATATATATATATATATATATATATATATATCTCTCTGTCTATACACAGGCTGTAATGGTCCTTTGGTTGGGTTTGTGAAGAACGACCTCTTTGAACGTTGGGACTAGGGCACTTGCCCACTCTCTCTATGCCTTAAAATCAGTGGTGTCTGGTGACATTTGAAAGTAGTGGGGCGTAAAAGTTTGGTATAAGTGTTACGTTGCAAGTGTGCGAAGCGCACAAGTCTGCCCAGCAGAAAGGGTGGGATTCTTCCCCACAGAAAACGCAGAGGAAAACTGTGGCAAATGGTACATTTTAAAGAAAACTTGAGAAAGGAAGAAGATTTATAAAGCAATTGTGAATGTGTAGTGTACAAATATTTAAACATATCAAAAACTGCCCTTTTATCTTACTGCATTAAATATGTTCAGCAGTTACTGTAGTAAGCCACTTATACAAATGGACATAAGTACACTGAAAGTATGGAAATGTCACACCTAAGCAATCTGAAGACTTGACTGTTGACAGTTTTACTGTCAGGTCACCATAGTGCAAAACCTGAGAGTGAGAGCAGATGTGCCCCTGCAAAAAATGATTAACAATTAGATATGACCAGCGTCTAGGCACTGGAGTTCATTATCGTTGTTAAGTCATAAATGTGGAGCTGGAATATAGTCCTGCTGGAGTGTGTAGAGGGAAAGTAAACAAGCTACACAGCCCTGAAAAATGAAAATCTGGTCATGAATATTATATGGTGGCATTCACATTTGAAAACACTGAATTGTGATTTCCTTAGGTTTATAATTGTCAATTAACAATTAAAAGTTCACAAAATGAAAATTCAATTGCTTTGAATGTGAATGTCACCATCTAAAATTCAGACCAGCTTTCCCTTCCTCTTTATTTTTGCTCCACACACTCCAGCAGGCAGCAGTTGCCAGGGAGGAACAATTTATGATTTTCCCATCTGTAAACTCAGTAATTTACAGAGCTTTTCCCATCTGTAAACTCAGTAATTTACAGAGCTTTTGGTTGCGACAATCGAGGGTTCACCGTTTTGGACGAATGCTAGGTGTAGCGTCTTCCCCAGCCCGGAGGCATGCAAATTAACATGCCACACAAGGAGCTCTATAACAGACGTATTTAATCCTCGGTGTACAACCACGCTCCTCACGCATTGCGTCGTAAGTGTATTAACCACACCCTGACACCTCCCAACCGATTATGTAATTCCTGTTTAGAGTCCGCCTAGGGCCACTAGTGTCCAAGTGCACATAATCTCAAGACACTACATCTCTCCTTTGTTAAATAAAAAGCACAAACATTAACATCACATTTCTTCAATGAGTCATTGAGGCGCTCGCATGGGTCTACCATATTGGGTGATATGAGGTGTGTAGGAAAGTGCATCTTTTTGACATGGTCGCCCCCACTTTTTGCCTACTGGTACTGATGCTTTTTATTGGAAGCACACTGGGTCCCTGCTAACCAGGCCCCAGTGTCAGTGCTCATTCCCTAAAACTACATCTATGTTGATTATAACCCAATTGGCAAGGACTTCAGCACCCCTGTAAGACCCTTGTTGTAAGAAACAGGGTTTTTGTTGCAGTTATCCCCCCTCTTTTTGCCCTCTTTTTAGCTACTGGATGCTGATTTTTCGATTCAGATTGTGCACTGAGGCCTGCTAACCAGACCTCAGTGCTAGTGCTCCTTTCTTAAAACAAAGTGCTGTCTCATTGTTTCTCAATTGGCTAAGGACTTTAGCTCCCCTGGAAGTCCCTAGTAAATGGTACCCCAGGTACCTAGGGCAGGGGTACTAAAGAGGGTCCCTAAGGGCTACAGCCTATCTTATGCTACCCTAGGGGACCGACTCACAAATTCCACACAGACTGCCATTGCACACTGCTTGACATATTTATTCATTTATTTATTTAGTGTTTTATATAGCGCGAACAAGCCTCAGAAATGGGTATCAGAGGGCTTCACATATATATAGCATTGTAGTTTTAAACAGTACAATTGAAACCTATAAATGGTTGTAGTTGTCTCAATAAAAGTGTGAAAACGAGGAAAAACATTTGTACAATCACTAATACAATTAGAAAGAGCCTAGGTTATTAGCTTATAATACATTTAAACTTGTTCTGGGTATTCACAATGGTGACAGTAGGAGTAGCAGTCCTCAAGCAGAAATCTCAGTGCGAGTAAGGGCCAGCGGGATGCACCTAGTAATAGAGTGAAGAGCTCCATATAGAGTCTGGTAACGGATGAGCTTACAGAGAGAGTCACTCAGCTGGCTTGAGTGGGTAGAGTGAGTGTCTGAATGGGGATTCTAGAACATGGAGTGAGGGGCTGCTGCGGATTAAGGGAGGAATGTACTCATTAGGAAGGACTTAGCTTCTTTTTTGAATGTAGAAGTAGATGAGATTTTTCTGATGCCTGGTGGGAGCGAGTTCCATATTCTTGGTGCAGCTCCGGAGAAGGCTCTGTCGTATGTTTTTTTCCTACGGAAGAGTGGAGGTTTTAGAAGAAGAGTACCGGTGCTCCGTGAGAGTCTGCTTCCTCCAGAAATCGAAATTTTCTGGGCTAGGTACAGTGGAGTTTTGTGATAGATCGCCTTATGAGGGATGCCGGCCATCTTTAGTTGGATTCTTGCTTCATGAGGCAGCCAGTTGAGAGCTTTCAGATGTGGGGTGATGTGGTCAAATTTGTTTGATCCTGTTAAGAGTCTTGCGGCTGGATTAAGACAGGCTTTAAGCAGGGCTGTTGAGACTTTGGGTAGTCCTGATAAAGTAGTACATCCATGTTCAAGTCTCGAGATGACTAATGACTGAACTGCAGTTTTGAGGTCTAGTGGTTCGATGTAAGGTTTCATTTTTCTAAGATAGCTGAGGTGAAAACGGGCATTTTTAGCCATCAAGTTGATGTGTGATTGCATATTAAGGTTCTTGTCTAGAGTGATTCCTAGCGACTTGGTGGAGTCCACCAGGATCCGAGTGCAGTTTAGTGAGGTGATCAGCTTGGTCCAATCCTTCCTAACCGTGGAGTTTTTTGGGAGGGAGGTTAGAAGGAATTTGGTTTTTTGAGAGTTTAGCTTAAGGTGATTGTTTGTTAGCCATTGGGCGGTCTTTTTTAATGCTTGGTTCACCGTCTTAATCTCTTCTAGGGAAGTGATCTTAATATATAGCTGAGTGTCGTCCGCATACATGTGGAAGGAGATGTTAGTCTGCTGTAATATTTCGGTTAAGAGTTTGATATAGAGATTAAATAGTGATGGGGATAGTGTTGAGCCTTGTGGTACTCCTAATAGGTTAGGGGATGGTGTGGATAAATTTTGATTCACCAGGAATCTTTGCGTTCTGTTTTCTAAGAAGGATTTAAACCATTTAGGGACCGTTCCCGATATACCCATCCTGTTCTTAAGTCTCTCGAGTATTTTGCCATGGTTAACAGTGTTGAAAGCAGACGAGAGGTCAAGCAGCACAAGCAGACATGTTTCATTACGGTCTAATGCTAGTAGGGCGTCATCTACTATATGTAGAATTGCTGTTCCGGTGCTGTGCCCGGGTCTGAAACCTGATTGGCAGGTGTCAAGTAGCTTGAATTCCATACTGTGTTGGTTAAGCTGTTGTTGAACACATTTTTCTATTACTTTGGCTAGCATGGGAATGTTGGTTATCGGTCAGAAATTGTTTGGGTCCAAAGGGTTCTCTGTTGTTTTTTTTAGGATGGGGATGACTTGGCTGGTTTTTAGGCAATCCGGGATGGATCCTTGAGAGAGCAATGTATTGATTATCTTGGTCCAAATGGGTATGACAGTATGGTTGATAGATGACAGGCAATTAGACGGAAGGGTATCGTTGTAGTGGTTGTTCGGTTTTATAGTCGATAAGATTTTGGTGATGTCTCTGTTGTCATAAAGTTTGAAGGAGGACCACTGGGCTTTATTTTTGGATCCGGACAGAGTAGGTTGGGTTGGATGATTAGTTGGAGAATTTTTAGGGGTAGTAGGGTTGTCAGCGGCAGTCTTGAGTTCCTTCTCCCGGGAAGTGGCTTTAGCAGTAAGAAGGAAGAGAATCCTTCGCTGCTTTAATGTGATTTTGATGTCAAGGGTGCGAATTTGGCCATTTTGTTTGATTGCGGTTTTAATATTTCAAATAGTTTCCTCGGTCTGTTTTTGGCGTTGTCAAGTTCCGATCTAAAAAAGTATTTTTTAGATTTTAGGATAGTTTTGTTGTAGGAGTTTCTGGACTTTCTTAGCAGTCTTACGTGGGGGGATGAAGGATGTTGTCTCCATTGCCCTTCAGTTAGTCTCAGTTTACGTCTTTCTTCATTGAGAGAACCATTGAACCAAGGGTTTTTGTCTTTGTCAGGTATCCTTTTTAGTTTTGACGGGGCTAGGGTGTCAATAATGTTTGTCATCGTGGGGTTGTAGTGTTGCGTAAGCGCGTTGACGTCATCCATATTATTAGGGGGAAGAAGTTCTTTCTTGCATTGTGTTGCTAGTATCTCCAACTTTAGGTTTTTAGTGACATGAACCCATTGTCTGGGTTTGATAGATTATGAGGTCGGTTTCTTTCTTGTAGGAGGTATTTGGAAGGTGATAATATGATTGTCTACCAATCGCAGGGGTCAATTTGGATTGTTTTAACCATTTTTTCTTTGGAAATGATCAAGTCTAGTGTTGCACCTTTATTGTGGGTTGGACGGGTACAGGCTTGGACTAGGGATTGATCTGCTAGGAAATCTTTGACAGCATTGACCTGAGGATCATAGGGGTCTTCCAAATGAAGATTGAAGTCCCCTAGGAATATATCATTGGAGTGAGTGGCAGAGTTTGTGGTAATTATTTCTATTAGTTGGTCAATGAACAGGGCGTTTTTGCCTGGGGGTGGTAAAATATGAGTAGTTTGCAGAGTTGGTTATCTGTAGATTTTAAGGAGATCCCAAGGTATTCACAAGAATCGAGGGGGTCGGAGTGAAGTATAGTAATAGAGATTTCAGCTCGATGGATACAGGCAATGCCACCGCCCATTTTGTGTGGTCTGTCTAGACTAACAATGTTTTAGTCGGGCGGCACAAGAAGGTCTAAGCAAGGGGAAGAAGATTTAGTAAGCCACGATTGCGTCAGGATGGTTAAATCAACTTCTCGGCTCAAAATGAGGTCAGCGATGTCAGAGGCTTGTTTCATTGCTGAGCGGCAGTAGAGTAGAAGGCAGGTGATTGGTTTCGGTGAGTTACCCCGATTAGTTTCATGTTTTTCAGGGGTTAATGTTACTTTTTTTAGGTTGTTACGGTTAACCTTTTTGTTAGCTGGCTGTGTTGTTCTGTTTGCATTGACTGGGACTGAACAAATTTTATGTTCATCTACCATGGGGGGGAATGGGAGACGATTCATAAGATAGTAACAGGGACAGCGTTTCCAAGTCTGTCAGGTATCGATGGTGTTTGCAGGTTCGGAATTGGCGATTGGACAGAGACAGGGGAATAGTATTTAGCTTGATGTGGGCTGAGAGAATTGATTTTTGAAAATGGCTGATTTTTTAGAGATAATTTTCTGAGAGGAGTGAAATATTCTTAATTTCTGAAATGGTGTTTTGCAAGTTCAGATAAATCCTATCTGTTTGGGTTCTGAGTGTTTCTAGTTCTACTAGGGATGAAGAGGATGGTTGGAACAGAGTGCCAGGAGGTCTGGAGGTAGGAAAGCTAGACTGTTCGACATCCATTTGAGAGGGTCCGGTAGAAGTTCCATCTGACCTTTTTAGATTCTTTAAAAGGGATTGTGAGAAGTTGGCCTGGTATATGCTGTCCACTAATTATAGTGGGCACCTTGTACCAGTCCACACAACCCTTATTGGAGTTAGGTTTAAAGACAACCTTTATTGAAAGCTATCCTAGTGGTAGCTATGGAGAGCAGCCTTCAGGCTAAGTCTTGAAGGAATGTAAAGCAGCTTGTTTTACCAGTCTATAATCTCTTGAGTGACCAAATGAAAGAGGACCACACCAGGTATATATTCAAAATATATGTATTTATTGCTAAACACACCCCTCTAGTCTCTTTATGAGGCTAGAGTTCGAAGTACACAAGTTATAAGTTAATTAAACACAGTAAAAGCACAAATACACGTTTGAGCCCTAGGGGCGTACCAAACCATATACCAATAAAGTGGTATAAGAACCACGACTGAGCTAGACACTAGGCCTAGAGCCTGTAGAAGTGCTTGGACCCCAAGGAACCACCCAAGGCAGTGACACAGGGGACCCACGGAGGACACGTGCAGTGTGTGAACACAGCCGTGAATCACCGTTAACTTCAATGGCGAAAGTCGCGGTTGGAAATTTAAAGAAAAGGGACACTTAAAGAAGGACTTGGAGCAAACCCCTTGAGAACTAGGTCGTTCTAGAGTCTCTACCCACGGGAGCACCGGAGTACTCTTGTTACCTCACCCAGGGAAGCCGGGTGCATAGGTGCCTTTCGGGGTCGGGTTTCGTCGTCGATTTGAATGGCGATCTGCTGCAAAGTGCTGCTGGCGAACAAGTGGAAAGTGTCCGGGTGGATCCAAGAGTGGATCAGAGATCTGAAGAACCTGAAAGCAGAGGGGACAGAGTCTGGGTCACTAGCCAGTGACCAGGAAGGCGATGGACAGATGCCCACCGATGTCGGCTGCTTCAGGTGAGTTGACGGTCGTCTTGTCTCTTCAGCCACGAGGTCCAGGAGGCGTTGTCGGCAACCAGGAGCAGGATTCGGGCTGGTACATGATGTCTGTCGAGTGCTGAGGCATCGGCGACCGGATTGGACCCAACAAGCCTTGGCAACGGCAAGTCTCGATGAAGAAGAAAGTTGGCGATGGTGCAGACCAGCAAGGTCTGAGGAACTCACCCAGCAAGGGTAAGTGAGGGCAAGCCTGGAGCAACCAGGGAGCCCAAGAAGAAAAGGATTGGCCTTCGTGGAGGGCTACTAGCCAACGGACTAGCAACCGCAAAGGAGCCTCGAGACGGTGCACGTGGAGCTGGCTCACAGGACACTCGTGGAGTGGAGGCCAGTGATCTTCGGTGCAGTCGGTGCTGGAGGCGGGGGCTACTCGGAGCCCAAAGCACAACTTCGTGGGAGTCCAGGAAGAGGATGCACTTGCAAATGTGCTCGGTGTCCAGGGGTCACGGTTCCACGTTACCCACGACAGCTACGGGCCTCAGCTTTGCTGGGGACTCAGGGCAGCCTCGGGGAAGTCTGGAAATCCACCTCTGGTGATGCAAAGACTTCGGCGTCCGACGGGAGCTTCAGAGATGCAGACCGGACAGATGCTTCTTTGGTGCCTGCCAAGCAGGGGAGTCACTCCTTGACCCCAAGGGAGATTCTTCAGTCCTCTAATCTTGAAGTAGAGCGTCGAAGGTCCAGGATTTTGTATCAGAGTTTCGTCCAGGGAATATCTAAAGTCCTAGGGACTGGGGTCCTATACTTATACTAAGTTTAGGGGTTGGACTTACTCTGTGGTCCCACCTATGGGTGGGTCAGGGCAGAGGGGTGGCTACACCCCTTTCCTTTGTCCAGTTCACGCCAAAGCAGGGGCTGGAAGCCCCTGATCCGGTTTGAACTGGGGTATGCACGAGGACACCAAATGTGCCCCCAGTGCAGGACTTCAAAGCACCAGAAAGTGCTCCCGCCCAGCCCCAATACACATTATCCTGTCTGGGGAGGTGGTTACACCTCCCTGCGACAGGAAACCTATTGTCCAGGCCTCCCCTGCCGGAGTTTCGGTCAGCAGCAGGAGGCCAGACTTGTGTCTGTGGCAGCAGCATCCATTTTGTGATGCTGGGGCTTTGGAAAGAAGTTACCGGGCAAGCCAGGGTTAACATGTCTCTCCCTCTAGAAGGGTGGAATGCTACCCCCGCCGCCAGAATTGGCGGGGGGTAGTATTCCAAGATGTTTGACACCAAACACGACATGTTTACGTGCAGCCATCCCAAAGTTAGCATTTAACGCGAGGTTATAATGCACTTAAGAGTATATGGTCAGGCTGCACTACAAACAGCATCAGAGAAGGGTCTCCGAACGCTGCAGAGGGGCCCTGCTCATGCAGGGGCACCCTCTCACATAGGAACCATGCACTCTGCCTTCAGGATTGACAAGGCCTGCCATAGGAGTGACTTATAGGTTTATATGTGTGTATGTATGTAGTGATATAGGTAACCTATATCACAGTAAGGGGTGCATGCACCACCTTACCCAGGCTGCAGTAGCAGACCTGTGGTGTCATTTTGGATGGCCTTCCAGGGGTGGCACAATACATGCTGCAGCCCCTGGTAGGCCTCTGAGGTACCTATGCCCTTGGTACATAGTATACCATATACTAGGGACTTATAAGGGCACTCCAGATTCCAATTAGAGATGTGCCTAAGGCACATGGAAACCATTTTAGAGAGGAAGCAGCTAGGCTGGGGTTCTGATTAGCAGGGCCCCAGCCAGACTAAAGTCGAAAAACAGTGAAGCATCAGCAAAAAGTGGGGGTACCCATGTGAAGCAGATCCTACTCTCCTACACAACCCCCCCAAACGCAGGGACATTAAACTAACCTTGACCAGTTAAGTCTTCATGTTCTAAGTGGAAATACCTAGAGAGTCCATCTGCATTGGCATGGTTACTCCCAGGTCTATGTTCCACTGTAAAGTCCATCCCCTGTAGGGAAATGGACCACCTAAGCAGTTTGGGGTTTTCACCCTTCATTTGTTTTAGCCATAAGAGGGGCTTATGGTCGGTTTGAACAAGGAAGTGAGTACCAAACAAGTATGGCCTCAACTTCTTCAGAGCCCAGACCACAGCAAAGGCCTCCCTCTCAATGGCTGACCAACGTTTCTCTCTAGGGGTCAGCCTTCTGCTAATGAAAGCTACTGGCTGATCCTGACCTTCTTCATTCAATTGTGACAGTACAGCCCCTACCCCCAATTCAGATGCATCAGTTTGAACAATGAACTTCTTGGAGTAATCAGGACTCTGTAGAATGGGAGCAGTGCACATGGCCTGCTTCAGGTCATCAAATGCCTTTTGACAGTTAGCTGTCCACTGAACTTTCTTGGGCATTTTCTTAGAAGTTAAGTCATTCAAAGGTGTCACTATTGATCCATACCCTTTGACAAATCTCCTGTAGTACCCAGTCAGGCCTAAAAAGGCTCTCACCTGAGTCTGGGTAGTTGGAGCAGCCCAGTCCATGATGGTCTGGATCTTGCTCTGCAGTGGTTGAACCTGGCCTCCACCCACAAGGTGGCCCAGGTACACAACCTGACTCTGCCCTATCTGGCACTTGGTGGCCTTGATAGTCAGGCCTGCCTTTTGCAGGGCCTGTAAAACATTTCTGAGGTGGACCAGGTGATCCTCCCAGGTGGAGCTAAAGACAGCAATATCATCTAGATATGCTGCACTATAGGCTTCCAGGCCTGTAAGGACTGTGTTCACCAACCTCTGAAAAGTGGCAGGTGCATTCTTCAGACCAAAGGGCATCACCACAAATTGATAATGCCCACTAGGGGTTGAGAATGCTGTCTTTGGCTTTGCATCATCAGCTAGTCTGATCTGCCAGTAGCCAGCTGTTAGGTCAAATGTGCTGAGATACTTGGCTGAGGCCAAAGTGTCTATAAGCTCATCTGCCCTGGGTATTGGATGGGCATCAGTCCTAGTGACTGCATTGAGACCCCTGTAGTCCACACAAAACCTCATCTCTCTTTTTCCACCACTGGTGTGAGGTTTTGGCACAAGGACCACTGGACTAGCCCAAGGGCTATCTGAGGGTTCAATAACTCCCAAATCCAACATTTTCTGGACTTCTGTCCTGATACAGTCCCTGACATGGTCAGGTTGCCTATAAATCTTATTTTTAATAGGCAGACTGTCCCCAGTGTCCACTTCATGAGTGCACCAGGTGGTCTGACTGGGTGTCAGTGAAAACATATGTCTAAACTGATTGAGCACCTGTCTGCAATCAGTTTGTTGCTGGGTAGTGAGGCTGCCTGCCAAGGCTACACCATCTACTGACCCATCGTCAGGGTTCTGTGAGAGCAGGTCAGGGAGTGGGTCACTCTCTTCCTCCTGCCCTTCATCAGTAGCCATGAGCAAGCCCATGTCTGCCCTGTCCACATATGGTTTTAACCTGTTGACATGGAGAACCCTGTGGGGACTCCTGGGTGTTCCTAGGTCTACTAAGTAGGTAACCTCACCCTTCTGTTCAACAATAGTGTGGGGTCCACTCCATTTGTCTTGGAGAGCTGCTGGGGCCACTGGCTCCAACACCCACACCTTCTGTCCTGGCTGGTAAACAGTCAGCACAGCCTTTTGGTCATGCCAAGCTTTCTGAAGTTCCTGGCTAGCCTCAAGGTTTTTAGTTGCCTTTTTCATATACTCAGCCATCCGGGAGCGGAGACCAAGTACGTAGTCCACTATGTCTTGCTTTGGGGGCTTGAGAGGTAACTCCCATCCTTCCTTCACCAAGCACAGTGGACCCCTGACAGGGTGACCAAACAGAAGTTCAAAAGGGCTGTAGCCAACCCCCTTCTGAGGCACCTCCCTGTATGCAAATAAAAGGCAGGGCAAGAGAATGTCCCATCTTCGCCTAAGCTTTTCTGGGAGCCCTTTTATCATGCCCTTCAAGGTTTTGTTGAATCTCTCAACTAAACCATTGCATTGTGGGTGATAGGGTGTGGTGAACTTGTAAGTCACTCCACACTCCTTCCACATTGCTTTTAAGTAACCAGACATAAAGTTTGCACCTCTGTCTGATACCACCTCCTTAGGAAAGCCCACTCTTGAGAAAACTCCCAGGAGGG
The DNA here is from genome assembly GCA_963921515.1 of Calotriton arnoldi. Lineage (NCBI taxonomy): Eukaryota > Metazoa > Chordata > Amphibia > Caudata > Salamandridae > Calotriton > Calotriton arnoldi. Next base: position 543,183 of record CAWUFW010008045.1, read on the forward strand.
CTCTTGCCACCACAGGTGCTGTAGTGGTCCTAAGGGGTATAGCCTCTGGGTACCTGGTGGCATGATCCACTACCACCAGGATAAACCTGTGCCCAGATGCTGTTTGGGGATCCATGGGACCAACTATATCAATCCCCACTCTTTCAAAGGGAACCCCCACCACAGGTAGTGGTATCAGGGGGCCTTTGTAGTGCCACCTGCCTTGCCACTGGCCTGGCAGGTTACACAGGAGCGACAAAACTCCTTGGTGTCTTCAGACATGTGGGGCCAGTGAAAGTGACGGACAATTCTGTCCCAAGTCTTGTTCTGGCCCAGGTGACCTTCTAAGGGAATATCATGGGCTAGGGTCAATAGGAAGCCCCTGAACTTCAGAGGTATAACCAACCTCCTGGTGGCACCAGGCTTGGGGTCTCTACACTCTGAGTACAAGAGTCCATCATCCCAATACACTGAATGGGGACCACTAGCTTTCCCAGCAGCCTCAGCAGCAGCCTGCTGTCTGAGGGGTTCAAGAGAGGGGCAGCTCTGCTGCTCCTGGCTCAGATCTGCCCTGGAAGGTCCCCCTGTCCCCAAGAACTCAACCTGGTCAGGTTCAAGCTCCTCTGGGACAGTTCCTTCCTCAGGACTGAGATCATCTCCCTCAAGAGACTGATCTTCCTTCTGAGCCAAGGGGGAAGGCACTGCCTTTACCCTACTACTCCTCCTCTTGGAAGGCACTTGGTCCATTATTCCAGAATCCAAGGCCTGTTCAGTTTTAGACATTTTGGCCTGTGACCTAGTCACAGCAAACACATCTGCAGGGATGCCCAGCATTTCTGCATGAGTCCTGAGCTCCACTTCTGCCCAAGCAGAAGTTTCCAAGTCATTGCCAAGCAAGCATTCAACTGGTAGGTCTGCACTTACCACAACCTTCTTAAGGCCAGTTACCCCTCCCCAGGAGAAGTTAACAACTGCCAGAGTATGGTCTGTTCTGACATTGCTAGCATTGGTCACTTGGTACATTTCACCAAGTATAACTTGCCCAGGATCCACAAGGTCTTGTGTCACCATTGTGACACTTGCCCCTGTGTCCCTGAATGCCAAAGCCTCTTTTCCATTGATTAAGGGCTGTTGTCTGTACTTGCCCAGATTACTGGGACTCACAGAGGAGGTCACATCCATGCCTCCATCACAGACTAACACAGCCTGAGTGAGTTCTCTGACTAGGTCAGAGCCCACTTCAGTACCCAGGGTGAACCCTACTATACCCTTGGCTGTATTACTCCCACCACCAACTGTAACTGTACTAGGGGGCACAGGTGCCTTAGGGGCATTGGTGGGGGTTGGAGTTGAGTCTTTGGACTTGGTGCAATCACTAGTCCAGTGGGTCTTTTGCTTACAGACCTTGCACCATGGTTTCTTTTGGCCTTTCCCTTTGTTAGACTGTGAATCCCCACCTGAAGAAGATTTTTGGGGCCCTTGTGAAGACTTCTGGTCTTTACCCTTCTCCCCACCCTTATCAGAGTTCTTAGAATCTTGCTTCTTAGGGTCACCACCTTGGTTCTGTACCTTCTGCCTCACCCTGGTTCTGACCCATTTGTCTGCCTTCTTTCCCAATTCTTGGGGAGAGGTCAGATCAGAGTCCACCAGGTACTGATGCAACAGCTGATTTTGACAGTTATTAAGAATCTGCTCCCTCATTATCAGATTGTACAATCCTGTGAAGTCACACACCTTACTGCCCATCAACCAGCCTTCCAGAGCCTTAGCAGAACAATCCACATAGTCCACCCAGTCTTGAGTCTGTGCTTTTTGGGCATCTCTGAACTTTAACCTGTATTGTTCAGTGGTTAGGCCAAACCCATCAATAAGAGCACTCTTCAAGACCTTGTAATTATCAGCATCCTCTTCTCTTACAGTGAGGAGCTTATCTCTACCTTTGTCTGCAAAGGAGAGCCACAAGAGTGCTGCCCACTGCTCCTGAGGGACCCTCTGTACTTTACAGGCCCTCTCCAGTGCAGTTATCCATTTGTGGATGTCATCCCCACTCTGGTAGGGAGGGACAATCTTGCTCAGGTTCCTATGGTCATAGGACCTTTCCCTATCTCTAGGGGATTTGCTGCCACCATGGGACTCTAGTCCCAATCTTTTTCTCTCTCTACAGAGATCTAGGGACTCCCTATCTAGAGCCAATTGCTGTTTCCTGAGTTCAAGCTGAGCTTCCTCATATTGAATCAGTCTTGTTCTCCTCTCATGAGAGGATTCCCTCCTATGAGAGGAGACAGAGGTCCCTACTGAGGTGCTAGAGTGGTTAGACTCCTGAGAAGGAGATCTAGACCTTCTAGGCACACTCTTAATCCTTCCTGGGGGGACAAAGTGGAGGTCATTCTGATCCTCCTACTCATCTTCCACAGGAGGGATTGGGTTATCCAGGTCAAGGTCATTTTCACCTTCCTGGTCAGCTCCAGAGGGGGGGTTGGTTGCTACCCCTTTCCCCATCCTCTTCTTCTGCCCCACCCTCTGCTCCTACCCCTTCAGTCCCTAAGGGCCTGCTGAGATCATAAGCCACCAACATCTCTCTAAGATGTTGGGTGGTGGGACTTTGGCCTGTCCTCAATTTCCTGAGATTGCATAATGCTCTCAATTCCAAGAATGGGAGTGTATCATACTTGGAGGGAAGAAGCCCAATGGCTTCTGGCAAGGACTCTCTGGGTCCTGGCTTTGAAGACATTACTAGTGTGGTGTGGTGTATGCACTACCTACTCTAGTGTGGCCTACTAAACTCTCTTGAGTTGTAGAAAGGGTTGTGCTATCCCTTAACACACAACTCTAAGTTCAGTAGAACTTACTGTATAGTAAACTTAAATTATATGTACCTTAGGTACCTTTAGTGGTTTTCAGTTGATCAATTCAAATGAGATTATCTGGTAAAACAATAGCAAGCTGGAATCCCACACGCTGCACACCAATGTGAGAAGTTGGCCTGGTATATGCTGTCCACTAATTATAGTGGGCACCTTGTACCAGTCCAAACAACCCTTATTGGAGTTAGGTTTAAAGACAACCTTTATTGAAAGCTATCCTAGTGGTAGCTATGGAGAGCAGCCTTCAGGCTAAGTCTTGAAGGAATGTAAAGCAGCTTGTTTTACCAGTCTATAATCTCTTGAGTGACCAAATGAAAGAGGACCACACCAGGTATATATTCAAAATATATGTATTTATTGCTAAACACACCCCTCTAGTCTCTTTATGAGGCTAGAGTTCGAAGTACACAAGTTATAAGTTAATTAAACACAGTAAAAGCACAAATACACGTTTGAGCCCTAGGGGCGTACCAAACCATATACCAATAAAGTGGTATAAGAACCACGACTGAGCTAGACACTAGGCCTAGAGCCTGTAGAAGTGCTTGGACCCCAAGGAACCACCCAAGGCAGTGACACAGGGGACCCACGGGGGACGCGTGCAGTGTGTGAACACAGCCGCGAATCACCGTTAACTTCAATGGCGAAAGTCGCGGTTGGAAATTTAAAGAAAAGGGACACTTAAAGAAGGACTTGGAGCAAACCCTTTGAGAACTAGGTCTTTCTAGAGTCTCTACCCACGGGAGCACCGGAGTACTCTTGTTACCTCACCCAGGGAAGCCGGGTGCATAGGTGCCTTTATGGGTCGGGTTTCGTCGTCGATTTGAATGGCGATCTGCTGCAAAGTGCTGCTGGCGACCAAGTGGAAAGTGTCCGGGTGGATCCAAGAGTGGATCGGAGATCTGAAGAACCTGAAAGCAGAGGGGACAGAGTCTGGGTCACTAGCCAGTGACCAGGAAGGCGATGGACAGATGCCCACCGATGTTTGCTGCTTCAGGTGAGTTGACGGTCGTCTTGTCTCTGCAGCCACGAGGTCCAGGAGGCGTTGTTGGTGACCAAGAGCAGGATTCGGGCTGGTACACAATGTTTGTCGAGTGCTGAGGCATCAGCGACCGGATTGGACCCAACAAGCCTTGGCAACGGCAAGTCTGAATGAAGAAGAAAGTTGATGCTGGTGCAGACCAGCAAGGTCTGAGGAACTCACCCAGCAAGGGTAAGTGAGGGCAAGCCTGGAGCAATCAGGGAGCCCAAGAAGAAAAGGATTGGCCTTCGTGGAGGGCTACTAGCCAACAGACTAGCAACCGCGAAGGAGCCTCGAGACGGTGCACGTGGAGCTGGCTCACAGGACACTCGTGGAGTGGAGGCCAGTGATCTTCGGTGCAGTCGGTGCTGGAGGCGGGGGCTACTCGGAGCCCAAAGCACAACTTCGTGGGAGTCCAGGAAGAGGATGCACTTGCAAATGTGCTCGGTGTCCAGGGGGCACGGTTCCACGTTACCCACGACAGCTATGGGCCTCAGCTTTGCTGGGGACTCAGGGCAGCCTCGGGAAGTCTGGAAATCCACCTCTGGTGATGCAAAGACTTCGGCGTCTGACGGGAGCTTCAGAGATGCAGACCGGACAGATGCTTCTTTGGTGCCTGCCAAGCAGGGGAGTCACTCCTTGACCCCAAGGGAGATTCTTCAGTCCTCTAATCTTGAAGTAGAGCGTCGAAGGTCCAGGATTTTGTATCAGAGTTTCGTCCAGGGAATATCTAAAGTCCTAGGGACTGGGGTCCTATACTTATACTAAGTTTAGGGGTTGGACTTACTCTGTGGTCCCACCTATGGGTGGGTCAGGGCAGAGGGGTGGCTACACCCCTTTCCCTTTGTCCAGTTCGCGCCAAAGCAGGGGCTGGAAGCCCCTGATCCGGTTTGAACTGGGGTATGCACGAGGACACCAAATGTGCCCCCAGTGCAGGACTTCAAAGCACCAGAAAGTGCTCCCGCCCAGCCCCAATACACATTATCCTGTCTGGGGAGGTGGTTACACCTCCCTGCGACAGGAAACCTATTGTCCAGGCCTCCCCTGCCGGAGTTTCGGTCAGCAGCAGGAGGCCAGACTTGTGTCTGTGGCAGCAGCATCCATTTTGTGATGCTGGGGCTTTGGAAAGAAGTTACCGGGCAAGCCAGGGTTAACATGTCTCTCCCTCTAGAAGGGTGGAATGCTACCCCCGCCGCCAGAATTGGCGGGGGGTAGTATTCCAAGATGTTTGACACCAAACACGACATGTTTACGTGCAGCCATCCCAAAGTTAGCATTTAACGCGAGGTTATAATGCACTTAAGAGTATATGGTCAGGCTGCACTACAAACAGCATCAGAGAAGGGTCTCCGAACGCTGCAGAGGGGCCCTGCTCATGCAGGGGCACCCTCTCACATAGGAACCATGCACTCTGCCTTCAGGATTGACAAGGCCTGCCATAGGAGTGACTTATAGGTTTATATGTGTGTATGTATGTAGTGATATAGGTAACCTATATCACAGTAAGGGGTGCATGCACCACCTTACCCAGGCTGCAGTAGCAGACCTGTGGTGTCATTTTGGATGGCCTTCCAGGGGTGGCACAATACATGCTGCAGCCCCTGGTAGGCCTCTGAGGTACCTATGCCCTTGGTACATAGTATACCATATACTAGGGACTTTTAAGGGCACTCCAGATTCCAATTAGAGATGTGCCTAAGGCACATGGAAACCATTTTAGAGAGGAAGCAGCTAGGCTGGGGTTCTGATTAGCAGGGCCCCAGCCAGACTAAAGTCGAAAAACAGTGAAGCATCAGCAAAAAGTGGGGGTACCCATGTGAAGCAGATCCTACTCTCCTACAGGGATGACTTGGGATTAATATAGGGGTTAGGTTTTAGTCTTTGGTTGTCCTGGGCAGTATTAGATGGAACCGAAAGGAAGGCGTTTTGAGTGATTGAAGTATTAGTGTTCAGTGGTACGTGAGGTAGAGCTAGGTGTATAGGTTTTTTCGTTTTTGCCTTCAGGAACTTGTCACTGTGTGATCCCAGTGGTATCCATGGTGGATTAAGGGGGGTAGAGCGGGTCCTTGAGATGGGGCTGGGAGCAGTGATGGTAATGGAAACGGAAGGTGATTTGGGAGCTAAGAGAAGGGAGTTGCTGTCTCTTGTTTCAGAGGATTCTCGTCGTAGGCGTAGGTTGCTGCAGCTCCTGAGAGATTATACATTCTATTATGTCAAAGTGACATTTGGGTTGAAAGTCAGATTGCGAGGAATCATCTTAATGGTATGTAGGATATGAGTTGTTGTATACAAGGTCTTTTAGCATGGCAAAGTAGTCATTAAATAGTTTGAGATCCTTATTTGCTGCTTAGATAAGAACTATGCCATTTTTGTAGGAAGTTATATTCAGATTTGCTCTAAGATTTTGTGAGGTTGCCGTTAGAATCTTGGAGCGTATGGAATGTTTTTCTTTTCCTGGATGTTAAGCCACTTGGTGAAGGTAGTACGCCATTTTGACATTTTTCTGGTGAAAAATATAAGATCATTGATAATGGTGCCTTTTTATGTTGAAGGGTCTAGGAACAGTATGTCTGGGTTTTTTTCTGAGTAGGGTGTGTTTGAAATTTCTGGTTGCATTTTTAGAGAGGTTAGACTGTGACGTCTTGCATTCCTTTCTGGAAGTTGAGTTTGGCGGTGGTGGGGTCTTTGGCGAGGGAGAGGATGAGCTGGGTGTCGTCGGCGTAGGATACGATGTTGAGGCTGTGTTGTCAGATGATGGCTGCGAGGGGAGCCATGTAGATGTTGAAGAGGGTCAGGCTCAGTGATGACCCCTGTGGGACTCCGCAGGTGATTGTTGTGGGATCGGAGAGGAAGGGTGGTAGTCTGATCTTTTGGCTTCTTCCGGTGAGAAATGATCGGATCCATTCCAGGGCTGTTCCTTGTATGCCAGCGTCGTGTAGTCTGGCGACTAGTGTGCGGTGGGAGACAGTGTCGAAGGCTGCTGATAGGTCGAGTAGGATGAGGGCTGCGGAGTGGCCTTGGTCCAGGAGGGTGCGGATGTCGTCTGTGGCGGCGAGTAGGGTGGTCTCGGTGCTGTGGTTGCTTCAGAATCCGGATTGGGATGGGTCGAGGACAGCGTTCTCTTCGATGAATCGAGTAAGCTCCCTGTTGACTATTTTCTCTGCAACCTTGACTGCGAAGGGGAGGAGCGAGATGGGCTGGTAGTTCTTGAGGTCGGTGGGGTCCGCTGTGGGCTTCTTGAGCAGGGGCCTGACTTCAGCGCGCTTCCAGTTGTCTGAGAAGGTGCCTGTTTTGAGGGTGGTGTTGATGGTGCATTGTAGTTCGTGTGCGATGACGGCCGGGGCTCTGTGGTAGATGTGAGGAGGGCAGGGGTCGGTGGGGGCCCCCGAGTGGATGCCTTTCATGGTCGAGGCAGTGTCTTGGGTCATGATTGGTGTCCAGTTGGAGATGGTGGGTTGGCTGGTGTCTCTGGAGGGCGGGGGCTGGCTATGGCGTCTGGTCGACGAAGTTGGCGTAGAGGTTTTTGATTTTGAGGTGGAAGTAGGTTCCAAGCTTGTCGCAGAGGTCTTGGGACGGGGTGATGTCTGTGGCTGCGCTGCGTGGGTTGGTGAATTCCTGAATGACACTGAAGAGTTCCTTGGAGTTGGTGGAGTTGGCGAGGATTTTGTTGTGGATGAAGTTCCTCTTGGTGGTTCTGATTTGGTTGTGGTAGTCCGTCATGGCATCCTTGTAGGTGGAGTAGTTTTCGGTTGTCTTGGTGTTTCTCCAGTTCTTCTCCAGGCGTCTGCAGGTGCGCCTGGCTTCTTGGAGATCGGTGGTGAACCAGGTGGCTTTCCTGGGGTGTTGTTTGTTGGGGTTACGTAGCGGGGTGAGCTCGTCTGTGCAGTTGGAGGTCCAAGTGTGGAGTCCTCTGGCTGCGGTGTTTGCGTCAGATGCCCAGGTGTGGTTGTTTTGGGTGAGGGTGGAGTTAAGTTGCTTGTCGGTAACCTTGCTTCAGTTCCTTCGTGGAGGGCGTGGGGCTGGTTTGGGTGCCTTGGGTTTGTCGACGGCGAGGTATACGCAGTGGTGGTCGGTCCATGGCGGTTGCGTTGTGTGGCTGAAGTGAACGCTGTTTCCTGCAGCGAAGATGGGGTCGAGGGTGTGTCCTTCTCTGTGGGTCGGCGTGGTGACGAGTTGTTTAAGTCCGATGTTGGCGAGGTTGTTGCGAAGGATGGTGGAGTTGGGGTCGCTGGGGTTGTCGAGGTGGAAGTTCAGGTCTCCAATGAGTATGTAGTTCATTGAGGCGATGGCGTAGGGCGCAATGAAGTCGGTGATGGTGGTGGTGGTGAGGGGTGTCCGGGGGCTGGGGGGTCTGTAGACTAGTGTTCCTCGGAGTGTAGCGTTGGGGCTGGTCTGAATCTGGAAGTGCAGGTGTTCGGCGGAGTGGAAGGTTTCGCTGGAGGTGGTGAGGCGGAGGGTGCTCTTGTGGGCGATGGCGAGGCCCCCTCCCGGGTGGTTGGGGGGTCCTTCCTCTGGATCTTGTATCTGTCCAGGATGGCGGTGTTGATGTCAGGGGCGGAGGAGGCGTTGGTCCAGGTCTCCGTGAAGAAGGCGATGTCGGTTTCTGAACCCCTGCAAGGGAAAGCCAGTCCTCTCAGAGGTCAGGAACAATGCCCGCTCGGCAGAGAGTGTTCTTACCTCCTTCAGCAGGATGGCTAGCAACTTAGCATATCCAGGCCAGAGGCTTCAAAGCCTCTGCTGCCTTTGATTGCAACCCCGGCTTCCCCCCAGACCTGGGGAATACCACCCCCTGGGGCCCATTTGGCCCCAGAGCAGGCAGGAAATTAGTTATTCAGTAGGCGAATTGCACCCACAGGCTAGCCACATCCCTATGGTGGGCTACCTGAAGTGAACAGGCAAGGAAGGGTTTCACCCTCTTGTTTTTGGTGAACTTCTGGGTCAAGGTTATGCCCACTCCCCACAGTAAGTGGTGATATTGGGGGTGTAGTCGCGCTAAAGGTAGGTCGTGCATTGGCTACTACCTCATACTCCCCTAAATGCCACTAAAGTGAGGGTTACCACTGACACCAGGTCCTCAGATTCGACTTCCTGGGAATTGAAGAGGACAAATAAGAGATGACAACACGAGAACCAAGGACCTGCACAGAAACCTGCGCCAAACCCTGCCTTGCAGCTTTCTCCTCAATAATTGCAAAGACCCGACTCGTCCTGCAGTTGTGCATCCACCCCAACACTTGGAGGACTGTCCAGCACTTCAGCAACCAGTGATCAGTTCCCTTTGGGTGGAAGAGCCATCCCCCTGCATCCGCTGGCCCAGACTGCATCTGTCCAGTTCACCATGTTGCTGGCAAATTGGCCCACCGAGGAAGCATCACCTCAGGATTAGGTCTTCATGGCTCTAGGAGGTACGAACCATCTCTCTGCCAAGTTGTGAGATGCTAGATCCTCCTGGAGCTCCCCTGCACCAATACCCTGAGTACATGGGCACTTGCACCAGCCAAGGATTGTTTTTTGTCCTGTTCGGACACCGCATGTACTATATGTAAGTCACCCCTACAGCAGGCCTTTAGAGCCCTAATGCACCTTCCTGCACATTGAGGGTAATCAGGACAGATGATACCCACGACCAGAGTGGTTCTGCCATTTTCTTTTCCTCCCCTCTGCAGGTTGACCGACAACCATGAGAGCCTCGAATTCCAGTGGCCAGCCAGCCAAGACCCTCTGCACCCACACCCCACAGCCCGGGTCCATGACTTCTGACTGTGTCCCCAGGGCCTAAGGGTCCCCACGACCTGAGCCCCCCTTTGGGTTCACCTGTACTTACCCCAAGTCCCCTTTACTTCTCTGGTGTAGCTTTTGAGGCTACCATCCTGACCAGCACCTCTGCACCCAGATATGCCAGGACAGGTAAAAGTAAACTGCTGGTGGTACTTTGGACCATGGCCCCCTAGCACCTCAAGTCCCAAAGGGCACCTCCGAAATCCACTGCCAAGCACATGTTTGCTATCTGTGGTTTTCTCCCATAGGATAGCATTGTAGCATTTGAGGCTCATGCCTCGAAACAGCTATTTGAGCAATTTTTGCCATTTCTTCTAAAATCGATATCTCTGCTTGTACTTAAGTTATTCTAAAGATCTTGGGATCTAAATTTTAATAAAAATCGACTTTATTTTTATAAATTGGTCTCAGATTTCTTATTGAGTGTGTGAACCATTTATTGACTGTGTGTGTACAACAAATGATTAACACTCCTCTCTGATAAGTCTAAGCTTCTCAACCACACTACCACAAATAGAGCACTTGGGATTATTAAGTAAGCACTGTAAACTAATAAGAGGGGTCTGGACTTTTTGCATGGTGTGCTCTTTCTTACATTGGCAACACTACATAAAAAAACTGCTTCCTACGAGGTAGTTGAGAGACACCTTCATTGTGCTCTAATGACATACGCTCAGATGCCTGGACATTCAGGCGGGGTCGCCTCACTCGTGACTTCAGGAGCTGATGAACATCAAGGCAGGTGTTTAGAGTGTGACAAGTCCATGTGATGGACTTTCTGGGATGATGTGCTGTCACCATGTGTCCTTTACATGTCACAAACTTCAACGGGTCAACATCGAACCGAGTATCTGTTTTCCATTTCCATGTCTGTTTGACCAGGACCCAGCCTGCTTTGTCAAAGACTGTTTCCTGGGCATATCTGCGCTTGTCATCATAGGTTTACATTCTGCACTTTGCAGAAGTGTCTGTGATGCGAATATTATCAGCATTCATCAATCGGTTTGAGGTCCATTGAGGTAGTTTGATTCCGATGACCCTCCCAAATGGCAAGGTGCAGGACTTTCACCTATTGTGGAGCGGGGAGTTTCGATAGGCACAAAAGGCTTGACATTGACTGGCTTAAGATCAATTCCCTCCATCGATGCTTGTTGAAGTACCCTCTTAAGGATGCCCATGAATCGTTCAACAACATTATTGGCCTGTGACCAGAGAGGTGACCTCTTCTGATGCTTGACATTCAGTCAAACAAGAAACTCCTTGAATTCTTTGCTATTGAAAGGCGGGCCATTGTCAGATTTGAGAATAGCAAGGATGCCACACACTGCAAAGATGTCATCAAGCTGCTTGATGACTTTGTCAAGGGTTGTCGATTATAGGTCTACCACCAGAGGAAAGCATGAATATTCATCAATGACTACCATGAGATTATGTTAATTTCCTAGTGATCCAAAGAAATCAACTGTAACTCTTTCCAATGCTTGTGTAGGAAGATTGGACAACATTAATAGATACTGCGTTGTCTTAGGAGACAAACAGTTACAAAGTTGGCACACTTTCAGCTCTTTCTCAACTTGTTTGTCTAAGTGAGGGAACCACACTCAGTCTTTCAGGGTTCTTTTGGTGACTACAAAGTCACAATGTCCTCCAGGGGCCAGTTCAATTACTTGTTTTCGTAGGCTCTCTGGTATGACGATTCTCGAGCCACTTAGCATGATACCCTCTTGGGTGACAGATAGTTCCTCCCGTACATTTTTGAACTTTTGGAATTCAACATCGTCTGCAAAAGGTTGAACGCTTTTCTTCCATGATTGCATTATAATGAGAACTTTGAGTGTGAGCATGTGTTTATTTGTGTCTGTAGCAGCAATGGTCTGTTCAATGGATAGAGCTGCAGGTGTGCTAGATTTTACAATGAAATTTAAACACTCTTCAGCCGCTTTTGATGTTGAACTGTGACTATGTAACAGCACTTGTGAAAAGTAATTTGCGGGATTTGATCCTTCCCTGGCGTATGTGCAATCGTGTAGTCATATTCTTGCAGTATCAACCTCCATCTCTCAATGTGAGGGCTTATCTTAGCTTTCAGATTTCCAAAGAAGGTGAGCAGCGCCTGGTGGTCTGTGATGATGGCGAAATGTTTTCAATATACATGAACACATGAAAATGTTTGCAGGCCCACACTACAGCCAGGCTGTCCTTCTCCTGCTGAAAATAGGCACGTTCTGTGTCTTATAGGCTTCTACTAGCACAGGCTATGAGCATTCGGATGACCATTGTATTGAGAAAGTATTGCGCCCAGCCCCACCAGGCTTGCATCTACTGTGATCTTAGTATGTAACTTGGGATCAAAATAGCCATTTCAGTTGCATTTTCAATAGCATGTTTTATTTCTTTGAAACTTTGGTCACATTCAGAAGATCACTGGAAGGGGATATGCCACTTCTTCAAATCTCTTCAGGAGCCACTCACTGTAGCAAAGTTAAGAATATACCTTGAACAATAACTGGCCATGCCTAAGAAGGATCGCAACAAGGTTACATCTTGTGGGGGGCAAGTGGATGACAGTGCCTGCACCTTATCCGGGTCAGAAGTCATCCCCCATCAGAGAAAATATGCCAAATAATTTGAGTTTAGTTTTGTGAAACTCACATTTTGCTGCATTTAAAGTGAGACCTTCATCAGTAAGTAATTGGCACACTTGTATAACAGCGCTGTTATGCTCTTTTTGTGCTGCTCCAAATACCACTATGTCATCACTGTAGTTGAAAGCATGCGTAACAGGTTGAATTACTCGGCAAATTACATCCTGAAATATTTTCGCAGCCGACGACACTCCCAAATTAGCAGCATATTGCCAACGGGGTTATTAATGTTCAACATTGGACTATTCCTGTGGCTTTTGGATGGATGCTAGCATCACACACCTGATGTGTTTTGCCTAACCGTGTTCACCTGCATACCACACTATAAAACACACTCCATTTCAGAACATGATTGTTTGCCATTCCACTGCACCACAACATGTTCAAGAGGAACCTTTGCCAGTTAAGTCAGGTTTATTTTTTTGCTTTCTCTGTTACTTGTCCCTTATTCCTTCTTTCATTTATTTTTTTGTGGGTCATAACATTTATTTAATTTTTGTTTTATTGATAATGGCAAGGAGAAGCAATCCTCATTTACAGAGGAAATATTGGCAATCATGGTGGATGAAAATATAAGAGTAGAGCCACAATTGTTTTGAGCCCAAGTACAAAATACAACCATAGATCAGAAAAGTTAATGTGGACCAGAATAGTTGACACAGTGAATGCAGCAGCACACAACCTGCACACACAGGAGGATATTAGGAAGAGGTGGAATGACCTGCGGGAGAGGGTGAATTCCCTAGCCGCCAAGCGTCACCGAAATGACTGGTGGTGGTTCTCCCAGCCCCCTCTTGCAACTTTTCCCCTGGGTGGAGAAGGACTTGCAGATCCTTCATCGTGAAGGCTTGACAGGAATCCCTGGTGGAGTGGAGACTGGGTAAGTTACACTTTTGAATGTGTCACTAAAAATAAATGTTGTTTTTGATTGTCATCTAGCTGTTGCTAATGTGTTTTGCACCTTTTTCGAAACATATATTTTCTATCAATTCTTGTGTTGTCTTGTTTGTTTGTTGTATATAAGAATACAGGTTTCAATCTCCATAACATTTCACATGAAGTAATGTTGCTTGTAAGTGTTTTAATATGAAATAAAATATTGCATATAATTTTTTTATATTGTAAATGTCTGTTCTTTTTTACAGCATAATTTCACTAGGTATATTTAACTTACAAATTTGCAAGTGTTGTCAATGTTTAATTTAAATGACTACAACTACCATAATGCCTTGTTCTTGTTTTGTGAAAATAAGATTGCAATTTTATCTTGCTCATTTTCTCTTTCCTATCACATTTTTACATATGTCAAAGTGTTGCATAAAAATGTTTTTGTGTTTAATTTTGTACGTTGCCCTATCCCTATTATTTGATAACATTGTTTCACAAACAAAACTTTATTTACTCAAAAATGTTAAGGTCTATAATTTTGTATGCTGAATATAAGTGTCTATTTGTGTGAAAATGTACTCTGAAATGTCCATATGATGACTAATGCTATATATCTTTCTAAGTTGTGTAAATATCAGAATATTAGCCGCTAGGCCTTGGAAGGGTTTTGTTCACATTTTGCCTCTCTAATGTGTTGTGAAATGTTTATTATATTGTATGTATACTTTATAATCATCTTTTTGCATTTCAAGACCTCTTTTCACCTGCTTTATTGAAGTAGTTTTGAGTGTTATTTAAACGGTTTGTGTAACCTATTATGATACCACAGAGAGGCACAATCATAGTCTTTTTCTTTTTACTTTAAGGTTGCTTCATATTTTAGCTTCAAAATATACAGATGTATATAATCTAGACTGTTGCAATTTGTATTTTTCATTAATTCATAATAGTTCCAACAGCCAGAGTACATGGACAGTCATCTACCACTGAGGATACCTCCACTCCAGACCAGGCTCAAGCCTTCAGTGAGAATTACACTCCTGCAAGTCTGGTTGGCGAGGAGCAGCCTTGTCCATCTGGCCTGCCTGGGTAGACAGCTCCAGTGAGTCTCACTCTGCCCACACCTACACCTCCTACCCCAGCTGTTACCACACCTCAGCCTATGGATACCTCCACTTTCTGTGTGCTAACCAACATCACACCAATCTTGTGCCCCCAGTCCTGCCTGCTGCTGATAAACCATCACCACTACCTCCAGTTCAGGCAGCAACCATAGGGATGGGCTACACTGGGTCAAGGCCACAGGGTAGTTGGGGTATGGTTCGTGGGATGGAATCTGTCGACCAGCAAAGTGAGGCCACTGTGTTCACTGTCACCCAGGCCACCATCGACCAAGTCTTGGGATTCATCAGTCCCAAGGCATGATGGGCCAGGTCCTGACAGAGCTCCGGGAGATGAAGCACTTGCAGAGGGAGCACAATGTACCGATGGAGAATCTGAACTCCAATTTTGGCTCCCTGACTGGGGTGCTGCATGCTATTTTCACCCATTTGTGCAGGGATTTTCCAGCAACATCTTCCCTTTTGTGTGGTCCAACTTCTTCTGGCCCGAATACATATGCCTCATCCACAGAAAGTGAGGCCCTGCCAAGAGATGACACACCTGCACCCACCTCACTTCCTGCAACTGTGGATCCACCATCCCCCCTCAGCAGGGGATGTTCAGGCGGACTAGCAGGAGAGGATGACAAGACCTTCACCACCACCACCAAGAGACGCAGTACCTAATTTCCTTCAGTGTGTGACTACCATTCACTCTGTGGACTATTTTCTGGACACATTTATCTTTCTGTTGCCAGTTGTATTTTGGACATTGGACTTCAAACAATTTATGGCTATGCAGTACAGTTTCCTTCACCACGATTGACTTTTTAATTTTTTGTTTGCTTTTTTGATTTCATCTTGTGTTTAGTTATTTTTGGGCTATGTTGAATAAAATCTAAACTAACAAATTCAAATACTGTTGTATTTCATTTTTCAATTGGTTCAGTTTTTGTTTCTTTCCATCATACATTTTAAAATGTAAACATTCAAATGATTTTTTAGTCATACATTATTTACATATCGGTAATGTGTCCCACATTATTAAAAAATTCGCAAATATAACAACAATCACAAATCAATAACTAGTAGTTTATTAAATTGAAAGAAAGACATCTTTGTCATTTTTTTTTTTTAAATGACAACACATGCATAACCCAAATACTTTGTGCCTGCTTCTCATTTACAGTTCCAGACCTTGTCACCATGGAAGAACGGAATATAATCAAAGACAATCGATTAAATAGGCTAACTATTATTGAATAATGTCATCAGCTGGAGCCATATCTCCTGGCCAACAATAGGAATCCCACATGAATAACAACAATAGTCTAAATCATGGCAGTACTCCATGTGTGTGGCCACAGGATAATTCCAATACAGGGTTGCAGTATCTGTTACAATGTCACAAACAGCTTTAATTGTTGTGCTACAAAAAGGTTCTTTTTACAATGATAACACACATCAGCAGCCTCATACACTTACCACTAAATGAGGATTTTGCAAATGTAAACGGAGATTAGTAGGCTTTATGTCAACTACCACATGTTGTTAGAGCAATTTAAGTAGCACTTATTGGCTTGGTGCATAGAAAACAAGTCTAACACAACCCTAAAAACTTCCATTCAATCACTGTGCAAGTTGTCTTTGTACAATATATGTACATCCAAAGTCTGTCTGTGTCTTTCACAGGATCAACCCATGTTCATTTTGCACTTCGCAACAGCAGCATATAACTGCAAATGTCACAACTTGAAACGTCCAAATGAAGATGACATATTGAAAGAACCTAAAACAGATTAAAAATGAAATAAATTAGTTGATTACATTACAACTTTTTTGCATTACAAATTAATAATTTTGAGGACACATTTTCTAAGACCAAACAAAGATAAGCAATGTAAATAAACACACTAGTCAATGTGTCAAAACTTTGATCAACAAACATCTTTGCCCTGGATTTTCCTTAATGTGCTAATTCCAGCACAGACAGTCATCCTCATTAGTTTAAAAGTTAGTTTAACATTTATTTTAATAAACTGTAAATATATACTCACACTCATGTGAAGACATTGTTAATAACATCTCGACGTAAGTCAATTCCTTCCTCTTCACCACTATAATCTTCATTTGGCATTTCAACATCTTCACCTGGTGACTCTTCATGGTCTCCATCCTCTGCGATGTACGGGATGATCCTTCACAGAGCTATGTTGT
Source organism: Calotriton arnoldi (assembly GCA_963921515.1). Lineage (NCBI taxonomy): Eukaryota > Metazoa > Chordata > Amphibia > Caudata > Salamandridae > Calotriton > Calotriton arnoldi. Next base: position 559,675 of record CAWUFW010008045.1, read on the forward strand.
GCAACATGCAGCAGGCCATGGCGATTTGACACAACTTGTCAGGTGAGTAGAGGAAGGCTCCACCAGTCTTATCCAGGCATTAAAATCTGGCATTTAGAAATCAAAAAGCCTGCTGCACTGGCCTCTGTGTTCTTCCATTGTCCTCACTGAAGTGGACTTCCCCTGGCGTGTTTGGATTCCTCAGCGGTGCTAACAACCACAGTCATTTAGGATAAGCTGAGTATCCTACATGGAAAAAAAAAGAGCCAACCTATGTAACACAATTTTAGATAATTACACTTTAAATTAACCATACAATATAATGACAGATTGCACTTACCAACAAGCCAGGCCCTCTCAGGTCCAAATTGTGACATTTACAGGGGTATGCTGCTGTTCCGTAGTGGAACATGGGTTGATCCTGAAAAACACACAGACGCTTGTGATGTACAAGTCTGGTAAGTAGACAACTTGCACATTGATCGAATGGACGTTCTTTTGATTCTGGTAGGCTTGTTCTCTGGCGTGTGGTTGGACTGAGGCAATATGTATGCCATCAATTGCTCCAACCACATGTGGTCGGGAACCCAAAGCATAAAAATCTTCCTTCACATTGACAAAATCCTCATGTCGTGGAAACTGGATGAAGCTCTTGATGTGTCTCATCATTGAAGAAAGAACTTCTTGTAGCACACCACTGAAAGTTGACTGTGACATTCCACCAGATACTGCCACAGTGTATTGGAATGATCCTGTGGCCCCAAAATGAAATCCTGCCATGATTTTGACTATTGGTGTTATTGCTGTGGGATTCCGATTATGAGGCAGAAGATCTGGCTCCAACTGATTACATAAATCAACTATTATTTGCCTATTCAATCTGAATTTTTGGATAATATCCCGTTCTTCCATGGTGGCAATGTCTGAAAATGGTCAAAACACTTGAGGCTGTAGTCTTCTTACTCTCCCTGGGTTCATATTTCTGCATTAACAAATTGAAAGCATTTCATGATATTTGTAAAAATGTATTCAATGATATATAACACAAATACCATGTATTTGTAAACAATATATATGGTTTCTTAGCATATTTGTACACAATATTAATTTGTGTAATTTTTATGTAAAAAGACATGGCTATTATTTGTTCAAGAATTGTGTCTATAATACACGTGAAATGTATTATTTCCACATTCATTTAAAAAAATATATAATTTCCATCAAAACTTCTGTCAACGGAAGTATAAACAAAACTGTGCAACTGTCGCATTTAACCACATTACCCACTACATAATACAGTTGTTGTTTTAAAAAATGGGAAACATTAGCATTTTGTATATGTCAACAAAATATCCACCATTTTGAGTGGTGGAGACACACTTAACATTGAAAAACACACTTTTTCACCATCTAGAATGGTGGACGCCCGACCTCGCCAGCAGGACATTTCAAATTAGACGGCCGTTGCAGAAGCTGACTGGGTAGTGGGTGGGAAACTCCACAATCGACACTGCCATTGGCTAACGTGTGTGAAAGCAATGTACGACAGCCAATGGATGTGCCCGTCAGCGTTGACGATCGCGTACGTCGTGCACATGTACACAGTGTTGCAAAAACGCTCACCTGCCCCCTAACACTGCAGCCAACAATACCTCCTCAACCTTTGCTGCTGTTTCTGACATCTAGGAGTCACGATGCATGAGGAAAGCAGTTGACAGGGTCCCAGCTTTCTCACCAGAGGAGCTGGAGTTGCTGGCTATGAAGGTCCTGTCCCTGTACAGCCAGCTGTATAGCTCACCACAGTAAGAGGAACATGTTTTAAATAAATATTTAATTCTGAATAACTTGTTTCTTTCTTAAAAGCACAGGCTAAAATGTTCCTTTTTTGTTTCTGAGTGAAGTGTAGTGATTGAAGTGAAGCTTCATTTTTAATTACATAGAACAGTGATGGTTTGTATTTTTAAACACAGTATAATCAGACAACACCACAACATTAGTATGTGTTGTGTGTTTGACACCCTATGTTTTATTTGGTGGGTATTCATATATATCTATAGATGTATATAGATATATATATATGAGGCAGTAGATGTTAGAGTCTCAGAGGAGACAAGGGGAGTTATTTGAATCCCTTACTAACTGACATTTCCCTGCTGCCACGCGGAGGCATAACAGAAACATTGTCTAACGTGGAGAGGCATATTTCTTTACAGTGCAAGAGAAATCGAAAATCTAAAAAATATACTTTAATCAAATCAACACCACAATAATAACAATAGAAAATCGATTCCGGAAAGCAGGCACTATCCAGAGTTACGGACCCAACCAGTATTAGAAGTGGCCGAATAATAACCATGCCCCTGGATTGGAAAGTTAAAAATAACATCAACATTACAGCACAATAAGGAATTTCAAAGTGGAACTTTTAATTGAACAGAATAGCCAAAAATCCTTGAGGGAATTGATGATTTAATATAAATGTATACAAGACAATAAAAAATACATTTACATGAATAACATTAGTTTAAGAGTAAACAGAAGGGTTAGGCTTTCTTTGGAGAATCACCGTTCATTGAGAACAAAAGAAAAACGGAATCAGAAAAGAAAAGATTACAGAGCAATGGCAGACAGATATGCCAAACAAGAATTGAAAGCTAAGGTGCTCTTCAGCAAGCAAGCACAGGACCATGTTAATACCACAAGCCACAAGCAAGCATCCCCTGGACCATGTTAATGCCACAAGCTATAGGGGTGGCGTAGATCTAACCACCATCAGGAAACTGATTTATACTAGTGGTAGTGGATCATGCCACTAGGTATCCTGAGGCAATTCCCCTGAGGTCTACCACTGCTCCTGCAGTGGCAAAGGCCCTCCTTGGTAATATTACTAGGGTTGGGTTTCCGAAGGAGGTAGTATCAGACAGAGGTACAAACGTCATGTCTGCATACTTAAAACACATGTGCACTGAGTGTGGATGACTTATAAGTTCACTACTCGATACCATCTGCAGACAAATGGGCTTGTTTTGATTTAACAACGCCCTAAAAGGTATGATTAGTGGACTCCCTGAAAAGCTCAGAAGGAGATGGAATATCTTGCTACCATGCCTGCTTTTTGCTTACGCAGAGGTTCCACAAAAGGGAGTAGGGTTTGCCCCCTTTGAACTTTTGTTTGGACACCCTGTATGGGGACCATTGTGTTTTGTGAAGGAAGGATGGATGGGAGAGACCTCTCAAAGAACCTAAGCAGGATGGCTGAGTACCTGAAAAAAAACCAAGCAAAAACCTTATGGCCAGCCAGGAGCACCAGAAGCTCTGGTATGACCAGAAGGCTGCCATGGTGGTCCAACCAGGGCAGAAGGTGTAGGTTTTGGAGCCTGTGGCTCCTAGGGCACTCCAGGACAAATGGACTAGACCCTAACCTATCCTTGAAAGAAAAGGGAAGGTCACTTACTTGGTGGACCTTGGCACATGCAGGAACCATGAGAGGGTCATACATGTAAACCACCTTAAACCCTATAATGACAGGGCTGACATGACCATGCTCATGGTCACAGATGAGGGTCAGGAAGCAGAGAGTGAACTCCCTGACCTCCTCTCAAACAACCCTAAAGATGGGTCAGTTGAAGGAGTGGTATTGTCAAACACCCTCACTGCCCAACAGCAGACTGATTGCAGGCAAGTCCTAAACAGTTTGCTGAACTCTTCTCTTTATCCCCTGGTCAGACTAACTGGTGTACACATGATGTGGACACTAGCGACAGCCTTCCTGTCAAAAATAAAATCTACAGGCAGTCTGATCATGTCAAAGAGCGCATGAAGGCTAAAGTAAGCAAGATGCTGGAATTGGGTATCATTGAACCCTCAGTGAGTCCCTGGGCCAGCCCAGATGTGTTAGTCCCCAAACCTCACTCCCAGGGTGGAAAAAAAGAAATTAGGTTTTGAGTGGACTACAGGGGCTTCAATGCTGTGGAAAAAACTGATGCACTTCCAATACATAGAGCTGATGAATTGATTGACAGTTTAGGGGCAGCCAAATAGCTCCGTACTTTTGATCTCATATCAGGGTACTGGCAGAAGTGTCTAACCCCTGGAGCCAAAGGAAAATCAGCATTCTCAAACCCACATGGGCACCATCAGTTTACTGTGATGCCCTTTGGACTAAAGAATGCCCCTGCCACCTTTCAAAGGCTGGTGAACAAAGTCCTTGCTGGGCTGGAGTCCTTTAGTGCAGTATGTCTTGATGACATTGCTATCTTTAGCTCAACCTGGCCGGATCACCTGATCCACCCCGGGGAGGGCCTGAAGTCTCTGCAGAGTGCAGGCCTCACTATGAAGGCAAGCAAGTGCCAGATAGGGCAGAGCAAAGTTGTATACTTGGGCCACCTTGTAGGTGGAGGCCAAGTTAAACCCCATATAACCCAACATTCTATTCTGGACTTGCTAGCTCCAACCACCCAGACTTAAGTCAGGGCATTCCTTGACTTGACTGGGTACTATAAGAGGTTTGTGAAGATATATTTGTCCATTGTGGCCCCCTCACAGAAATTACCTCCAAAAGATGCCTGAAAAGATTAACTGGACAGTGGGCTGTTCAAAGGCTTTTGACACCCTGAAGGAAGCAATGTGGTCAGCATCCATTCTAAAAGCTCCAGATTATGCCAAGCAGTTCATAGTGCAGACAGATGACTCTGAACATGGGATAGGAGCGGTCCTATCCCAGACCAGTGATGATAGACATGACCAACCTGTTGCTTTCATTAGCAAAAGGCTTCTCCCCAGAGAGCAGCATTTGAGTGCCATTGAGAGGGAAGCGTTTGCTGTGGTTTGGTCCCTGAGGAAGCTGAGACCATACTTGTTTGGTTCTCACTTCCTAAACTGACCACAGGCCTCTCAGATGGCTAATGCAAATGAAAGGTGAAAATCCGAAAAATGTTAAGGTGGTCCATATCTCTATTGGGAATGAACTTTACAGTGAAATGATGATCTGGGACTGATCATGCCAATGCAGATGGCCTTTCCAGATACTTCCACTTAGAAGATGAAGACTCTCTAGGGAAAGGGTAGTCTCATCCTCTTTCGTTTGGTGGGGAGATATAGGAAAGTGCCTCTTTTGGACATGATTGGCCCTCACTTTGTGCCTGATGTGACTTAGAACTGTAAGTGCACTGAGTGCCTGCCAACCAGGTTCCCAGTGCCAGATCTCCTTCCCAAAACTGTACCATGATTGGCACAACTTCAGCCACCTCTATAAGTCCCTCGTAAACAGTACACATTGTATCACTCCATTACTGTTATCCGTTATGACATGAGTGAGTTATTGTGTAGACAATGGAAATAGAGATAACCATTCTGAGGAAGTATAATTAATGAGTGAATATACATGCTAGAGATAAGCCAAAACCAAGTGTGCTCATGCTCATCAAGAAGCAAGCTTTCCGGAAAATCAAATCTACAACTACGCTTGACGCTCGACATTCCTCTGTGGGTAAAGAAAAAGAAGTGCACTAAAAAATCTGTATTCATGCCTCTATTGCACCCAGTGACTTGTGATTACGTAATCTCACTTTAATTCAAAACTTACTGACTCCTTTGCATATACGTTCGCTCGGTGCTGTCAATAACTACATAATATATGATAAAATCATGCCAATTAGAACTGAACATCATTCTATTATATTACTGATACTGAAATACAATCCATGAAATGCTGACCTACCCCTTTGAATTTAAGCCAACAGTAAATAGACTCCTAATGTCCGCTCAATATGCAGCCCTCTCCGCACCCGCATCAATAGTTTCACTCCACCTAGTTCTAAACAAAGAAACCCATACTTAGAACAACCAACCAACTTAGAAAATAAAATGACGAATTCTCTGTTAATCTCACGGGAGCCGATTAAGGACGCACGGTGTGCATCCGAGAACGCTTCCGTATCATGAAATATGACCGCGTTCTACAGCATCGCTTACTTAGACAAATAAATCATCGACATAGAAATGGGACAAAAAATAACACTGTGAACAATCTATACCCTCTTAACATAAATGAATATGACATAGTTCACTTCATTTTACACTCAATCACAATTAAACCAAATGAAGTCACGTTCCTGTGTGCTCGGATCCATCTAGAGCATCGATAACGAACATTCAACAGCAGAAAGCAACAGCTACACTACAAAATATTTAGACAGCATCTTCTTCGGTTCAACCTTCTTTTTTGTCCTCAGGACACGATTCAGGACAACCACCGAACATGACAACATCAACAAAAACAACAACTACAAAAGTGAAACCTGTAAAGGAAAAAGGAAAAACAAAGAAAAAACCTACAGAGTCAAGACAAAGTTTAGTTGTCAACATTTCATCAGTAACATTAACAGAAGAACAATTGGAAGTACTAGAAAAAGGCACATCATTTGTGAGCACATATAATACTAATGCGCTAGAAAGTGAGGTATCTCTCTTCAGGTTCATGAGAACATTAAGGTTAAGGCGTTTTTTTACTAATATATTACCCCCTCAGGGTACCTTAAACCGGAGTGAGTTCATGGAATTCAAACCCAGAAGCACGTTTCAAGCACCCACATTGCACAAATTGTTGAATACCTTTGAGCTACTGGTGAAAAATTATCTAAATAAACTAGAATTTAGACCTAAGCAAAATCTAACCAACAAAGAGAAGAATACATTGTGCTCATTGGCGATCAACACTGATTCAGTGTTTCAACCTTGGGATAAGGGTGGAGGCCTAGTACTGATGGACCAATCTTTTTACACATTGAGAGTGGATTAACATGTCAGTGAGACATTGACGTACATGCAACTGGATAAAGATCCAACCTTAGAAATATCAGAGGTTTTGAAAGTCATATTACAAAAAGCAGAAGATCTGGGATGGATTTCATCGTCAACGAGATCTTTTCTAACCACATCTTTTCCAAGAAGACCACAGTTATACATGCTCCCCAAAGTCCACAAAAGCATGCTTAATCCACTATTCAGACCCATAGTGTCAGGGTGTAATTCTGTATTTGAACCCATAGGAAAATACTTGGACACTTTTTTACAACCGTTTGTACACACATGGAGCACCTATATCAAAGATACCACACACTTCTTAAACATAGTAGGAGATCTGTCAACAGAGGGTTTGCACGATTGGATACTATGTACAGTTGACTAAATGTCACTGTACACATCAACTCCTCATCGGGAAGGTATAGAGGCAGTGGAATGGGCATTGTTGCAACAATCTAACATAAAGGCCCACAAAGTTTTTCTATTGGAATTATTGAATTTTTGCCTCTACCACAGTTGTTTTCAATGGAATGATAAATTCTATTTACAACTCTATTGTGCCCCAAGATGCAGGATGTCACCACATGACACATCAAGTAAGTCTTAAGAATTTATTAGTGGGAACAACGAGCCACCGCTTCTCTCACGACAGATGAGAGGCAGCAACTGACAATTATAGAACCCCCACACATAACTACTATGGCAACACATAGAGATTCTATACAGAACATTGAACAAGCATATGTAAGTACAACATATTACCTCCTTTTGTTTATAAAAAACAAACATAAAAACAACCATATGAACAACTCCCCCAGATGAAGAGGAGCCAAAAAACTAAAAACTAACAAAAGTGAAAACTATACAAAAGGGTACCAGAATGTAATTTAGAGTAATACAAATCATGCAGATGAAATAAAAAAAACTAGAGAAAATTACCGTAACCTCCAAGGAACACGTCTAACACGATCAGACCTGCTAGGCACTTCACATGGCACATGCGATTCAGAAATTACATTAGAAGGCACATCAGTAGACACATCAATTGAGTCAGAAGGCACAACAACATTTCTCCACGTACCGTTTGAAGTATTGGCTGCAGAATGAACTTTCACAACTTTTCCAGCATTCCACCAATACCCACCATGTACCATAATGGCACCACCACAAACTTTCTCAACACAGACAGGATCACCAAAGGACACCCCCCCTTTTTTAACAAAATTTGTGTTTCTAATGCGAACCATGTCCCCAGGATGCAAATCAACAGACTTCGCCGACTTCTTTAGATTATACCTGTCGGACATCTTCCTCTGCGCGGCTTCAACCCTCGATTCCAAAGTGGCATGATCCACCCAGCATGACACTTTATCACAAACAGTTCTTAAAAGCCAAGCCGGGTATAAAGCAGAAGTGGGTAGCCTACCTCTGATTGATACAAAGGGTGCAACCTTTGTGAGAGAATGAGGCGTTGTGTGGTAAAACGACAACATGGATCTGACCGCACCTTCCACATCGTAACCATTATGTTTCGCCCACTTAATACACTCCACAACCACCCTGTTCATCCTCTCAACCAAACTGTTGGTTTGAGGATGTCCAACCGAGCTTCTTAAATGTTTTACACCAGATTCATTCAAAAACACACTCATTTCCTGATTCACGAACTGCACACCATTATCAAAAACAAGCGCTTCTGGGAATCCTTCCCTCATGAAGATCTCTTTAAGGAAAAGAATCGCATTGCTTGCTGTGGGAGAAGTACAAAATCAGACTTCAGGCCACTTGCTGTGAAAGTCCATCAAAACAAAGGCAAAACGTAGGTTGTAGGGAAGAAAATTGAACGGACCCACCAAATCAATTCCCACCTTAAGCCATGGCTTTTCTGGAAATGGAACAGGCTGTAAAGTAGGTGTGACAACTTTCAAACCCTTTTCAGCTCTAAAACAGACAACACACTCCTTCACTCTTAACTCAATATCCTTGTCCATAGAAGGCCACCAATAGTGCAGTCTGACACGCCTTTTTGTCATAGTTGCCCCCAGATGTCCATCATGTGCACAATCAACCAACTTGGTACGTACATTAAGGGGAGGAACTCACCTACCATCCCTCATGATGACACCATCTTCAATGGACAGTTCTTCTGCAACTTTCCACAAAGGTTGAATTTCAGGAGACACGCAGCTCTCTCTTGGCCAACCCTTCACGATATATTCTCTTACTCTTTCAAGAGCAGAATCCTCATTCAACGCCTCTTTCCATTCAATCTCACTACAAGCCTTATTTTCAACTACATCTACAAAAGCAATAAAGCAATCCTCCTTGTCCTCTTCCACATCAAGTACATCATCCTCACTTAAAGGAAGTCTAGACAACAAATCAGCTCTGACATTTTCCTTGCCTGGAATGTGCTTAACCATAAAATCATACTGTAAAAGTTTAGTAGTGAGCCGTGCAATGCGAGGCGTAGCATATTTGAGACGTTCTCCCCCCAGAATATACACCAGAGGCTTATGATCAGTTTGGATGACAAATTTTCTGCCCCAAATGTAAGTCCTGAACTTTTCACATGCCCAATAACACGCCAAAAGCTCCTTTTCAATCACAGAGTAGTTAAGCTCTGGATCACGCAGTACTCTGGTCGCATAGCTGTTGGTAACCTCAATCTCCACTGAAGATTGAGTAAGAACTGCTCCTAAACCATAGTTACTTGCATCAACTGTAATGGTGCAAGGAACAGGCAGGTCATAGGCTCTAAGAGTCTTTGCATTAAGCATTTCTGACTTGACCAAATCAAATGTCTCTTGACAGTTCACATCCCACTCAAAAGTGACATTTGTCCTTAACATATTGGAAAGAACTTTCATTTTACTGGCATAATCAGGAATGAAACGTGAGTAAAACTTTTAGCAGAAACAAGATGTCCAAGAAATTCTATTTCTCTCTTCCAAAATTCACATTTATTTTTTTTAACCACAATTCCCTTTTTCTCAAAAATACCAAGCACAGTCCTCAAAACCTTATCGTGTTCATCTAAATGTTTGGAAAAGATGAGCACATCATCTTGAAAGATGACAACACCCCTTACATCCTGAAGCACTGTTTGCATTATGCATTGGAACACAGAAGCCGCAGATGCGAGACCAAAGGGCATCCTACAAAACTGGAATGAACCAAACGGGGAATTAAAAGCCGTACAGTGGCGAGACTCATTATCCAACATAACTTGATGGTATGCAGAGGCCAGATCTATCTTGGAAAACCATTCTGCGTCCCTCAATTCTTCTAATAGGTCACCAATTTTAGGAAGAGGATGCGAGTCGACCCAAATTTCTTTGTTAAAACATCTCAAGTCGATGCACAAACGTATTTCACCATTCCGTTTGTGGGCGACGACCAATGGACTTATCCACAAACTAGATTCTACAGGCTCAATGACTCCACAATTCTGCAATCTATCCAATTCGGTCTTAAGATCTCCCCTAAGGCTAAACGGCACAGACCTGACTTTATGCTTCACCGGTATAGCGTCTTTCTTAACTTTGATCTTGTGCTTGAATCCCCCAATTTTTCCAAGAGAGTCAGAAAACACTTTGGGAAACTCCTGTTCTAAGCAGAGGGAATCAGGATTGTCTTTGACAATTAACACTTGCTCACTGGTTCCGGGCCTTAATACCATTCCAAAGAGCCCTTGATGGCACCAACCGAGGATGTTTAATCCACGAACCGCCACATAAATCTTACCCTGTATCTTGCGCCCCCTGAATTCCAACACATCATCTATGAAACTCTCCAAATCAATCTTACGTCCCTCATACGAAACGGGTGCTCTGTCAGGAGGAAAGAGAGATCTGTCCCCCCAAGATTTCTTGAACAAATCATACGTAATCATTGTTATGCGGGCACTTGAGTCTACCAGCAACTTTAAACAAACATCACCCACCAACACATCTAATAGGGGTCTACACAATCAGACGGATCGCCAGAAACTCCCTCTTCATCCGTGACCACAACAATCATGTCTTGAAAATCTTGAACTAGGTCATTTTCGCATAACGGTTCATCTTGTGTAACACAATTAACTTTATCAGTTTTACTTACACTAGACTGACACACTTTAGCCAGATGTCCTACTCTCTCAGACTTATGGCACTTGGCATTTTTACCAGGACAATATCTGTTGTCTTTACCATGTGGAGGATACCCACATCTTTAACAAATGTTGCTTCTTTTGAAAGGTCCTTTCTCATTCGGCTTAGCCTTACGCAAAGTATTACTAGTGGCATTGGCAGCGGCAATAGCATTCACAGATTCCTTTGGAGTAGAATTCACATTAAGCTCTTTGATCGATATTTGTGCCAGTTCAACACTCTTTGCTACCTTAATGACTTCTTCCAGGCTAGGATTTCCCATTGTAAGAAGTTTCTGTTGAATCTGCTTGTCCCAACAATGTGCAATAAACTGGTCTCTGACAAGCTGGTCACGTTATTCCCCAAATTGACATTCAGCACAAAGTTTACGCAAAGCACTCAAATATGAATCAACATTCTCACATTGTAATTGTGCACGCTTAAAAAATTTGTGCCTTAAAACAACTAAACTCGGTTGCACATCAAATTTGATAACTAATTTCTTAACAGCCACTTGATAATCATCAAATACTTCACCCTTCCCCACCACAATATCAGGGAGATGTTTGAAAACCTCTCTTCCCTCAAAACCTAAGGAGTTGAGAAGAAGATACTTCTTTCTTTCAGCCCTGAAATGTGATGCGCTGATAACACCTAAGTACGTTTCAAAAGCATCGAACCACTGCCTCCATTGGATCTGAGGTGAGCCCGGACTTTCCAAAAATGGTGGTGGTGGGTTTACAGATTGCATATTAGAAAGCAAAAATGACTTGCAGACAAATTACAACAAAACCAGCACAGTTAACGTGTTTGCACAATTCCCAAAAAGCACATGAAAGTAATGATGAGAGAAAACAAATGTCACATACAGAGTTGCAGAATTTTTTTTTTGAAAAAGAAATAGATGAATGTAACTGTCAAGAATTTAGCCGGTCCAGACCTTTACTGCAGGCAAATTTTCATGAGGAAAAATAGTACACAAAACCTTGACGAGCAATGAATGAACTACAATTTGCGTTGAAAACGTTTTAGACCATTAAAATACACAGCAAGAGAAAGACAAACACTAGTTACTAGCCGGCACTGAAGCTTGGTGTCTCTCGTTACCAGCTGGCACTGACGCGCGGTGTCCACAAGGCCAGCTGTGAAGATAAAAAAACAGATCCTTCTGTGAACGTAAGCCTTTCAGACTGCTAACGCTCACGACACTGAAGATCCTCCAATTAAACTTCAGCGTGTCCGTGCGTCATCAAACACCACACGCAGGATGAATTCCAAAAACTGATGACGCTGGATAATCACCGAATCCCCTTGCAGGATTCCAATGCGTCATCAGTTGCCACAGACAGCCCAGAAGTAAAGAGCTCCGGTTTCCAACGATCTTTGCTAACGATCACCGGCAAGTTTTAAAGCTGCTTTCAAAGCTGACACACCGGAACATATTCCAGACAGACAAATGCCTTCAGGCTGCCAACATTTTTAAGCTCCTTTGAAAGCAGGCACACCAGGACATATTCCGGACAGAAAAATAGCTTTACGGTGCCAACAACAACAAACCCCTCCCGCTGACCTCCTCACCAAATTCTTCCAATCGCTTGGATAAAGTCATTAACAGCCGCCGGAGTTAAGAATAACCTTCTCTTCAGGAACACATTCAGCCGCTGAAGGAGGTTCGATCAGGGGTGTGAAGATTCAATCGTTGAACACGGAATTTCACGCAGCTGTGCTATAAATAACCAGGTGTTTAACAGCACACTCCTCTGCTGCTAAAATGTTGCGGTGGCTCGCCCGCTCGTCGCCAAAAATAGTGTTGTGCCCCAAGATGCAGGATGTCACCACATGACACATCAAGTAAGTCTTAAGAATTTATTAGTGGGAACAACGAGCCACCGCTCCTCTCACGACAGATGAGAGGCACCAACTGACAATTATAGAACCCCCCACACATAACTACTATGGCAACACATAGAGATTCTATACAGAACATTGAACAAGCATATGTAAGTACAACAAACTCAGAGGGACTTCAATGGGTTTTGCCGGGGCACCGGCCTATGCCAATATTTTTATGGCCAAATTTGAAGCAGACAATATACTTGACAATTCCTTATGGCATGACAATCTGGTGATGTATTGCCGTTTTATAGATGACATCTTTTTAATCAGGAAAGGGAGCTTTGAAACCTTGTCCTTGCAGAGCTTGAAACTAAATCAAATTGACAGTAGAATAAAATTTACAAGCAACATTAGCAACACAGAAATATCGTTCTTGGATGTGAACATTGAGAAAATGGAAACAGGATTACGCACGAGCGTGCACAAGAAATCAACGGATAGGTATAATACACTACTTTATCAGAGCTTCCATCCGGAGAACTTGTTGAACAATTTACCGTTCTCTCAGTTTTTAAGAATAAGAAGAATTTCATCGGACAAAGAAACAGCCCTGAAGACCATAAAAGAACACAAAGAGAAATATTTACAAAGAAAGTATCCATCTAAACTACTGGATGACACTGAACAGAAAGTAATGGCATTAGATAGACAATCACTATTGAGGCAACAACCGAAAAAAGAATTGAAGAGACTAGTATTTGTTTCTAAATATTCTACATAGTCTAAAAACATCAAAAAAATTATCAACCTAAGATGGGAACTAATACAACACGAACCGGATTTCAAGGGACTTTTTAAAGAAAAATTTATATTTGCATATACCAGAACAAAGAATTTGAAGGAAAGGTTAAAATGTTCCAAGGTAACACCCAAAGTAAACACAAAAAGGTATGTGACGATGTCACAATTGCATAGATTGCAACAACATGATAATTGGGGACAGTATCACACACCCTACATCAGGTGAAGTTCTAACATTGCGACACTGTACAACCTGCAATACACATAATGTAATATACAGTATAAAATGTCCATGTGGCCTGTTGCATATTGGAAAGACAGAGCGTAAAGTGAAAATATGCATTACTGAACATAAGCGCATGATACGCAACCAGAATGTTAATTCTAACTTAGTGGTACATTGGATGGATTCTAAACACACGATTTCACAATTGAGGTTCCAAATCATAGAAGCCGTTGATATACACACAGGCTGTAATAATTCCCAGGTGTTATAACAAAGAGAGATTTATTGGATAAAACGTCTTGATTCAATGGTGCCTAAAGGCCTTAATGACAAGATTGACATGAGATGTTTTTTGTAATGTGAAATGACTGGGTCATTAACAGAGATATTCATTCATCTTCAATATGTCTTAATTACTTCTTCACCCAATCACAGATCGGGCAATCATGTTTATTTTTACAATTTATATTATTCTTACACTTACCTTTGCACTTTGGCTAATCAACATCACAATTAATTTCTTCACTAACTTGGTTCTGATTAAACGAGTCAGGAACGTTTTGTTTACAGAAGTTTGTAGAATAGTGTTCTCTACCTATGTCAACATTACTATTGGATGAGGGGTTGATATATTTTAGGCTCATTACTAGGATTTTAAGGATTATGAGTGTATCCATGAGCTGTATACCTCTGTATTAATAATGTCAGAGCAAGTTTTCAAATAGTAAGCTCACCGATATCAGGTCATAGTATCATGTGGGGATTCACCATGAGCACACGGTCACACATAGAATGTCAGTGTAATCTCTCGATTGTTTTGAAAGCTTTTGTTAACAAATGTAACTGGCAGCGGTTTGAATAATTAGGGACATTTGTTCTGATATACTGAGCACACAGGAACGGGACTTCATTTGGTTAAATTATGATTGAGTGTAAAATGGAGTGAACTATTTCATATTAGTTTATTTTAAGATGGCGGACATGGAGGGTATAGATTGTTCACAGTGTTATTTTTAGTCCCATTTCTATAGCGATGATTTATTTTTCTAAGTAAGCGACGCAGTAGAATGCGGTCAGATTTCATGATACAGAAGCGTTCTCGGATGCACACCATGCAAGCAGAGGTATGAACTTAATCGGCTCCTGTGAGATTAACAGAGAATTTGTAGTCTTATTTTCTAAATTAGTTGGTTGTTCTAAGTACAGGTTTCTTTGTTTAGAACTAGGTGGAGTGAAACTATTGATGCGGGCGCGGAGAGGGCTGCATATTGAGCGGACATTAGGAGTCTATTTACAGTTGGCTTAAATTCAAATGGGTAGGTCACAGCATCTCATGGATTGTATTTCAGTATGAGTGATAACATAGAATGATGTTCAGCTCTAATTGGCATGATTTTATCATCTATTATGTAGTTATTGACAGCACCGAGCGAATGCATATGCAAAGGAGTCAGTAAGTTTTGAATTAAAGTGAGATTACATAATCACGAGTCACTGAGTGCAATAGAGGCACGAATACAGACTTTTTAGTCACATCTTTTTCTTTACCCACAGAGGAATGTTGAGCATCAAGCAAAGTTGTAGATTTGATTTTCCGGAAAGCTTTCTTCCTGATGAGCATGAGCACACTTGGTTTTGGTTTTCAGCCCTAACCAAGGCCTTTCAGCCCTAAGGCAGGGTGTACTATACCCCATGTGTGGACCTTACAATATCAAGTCAATTTTGGGATATTTTAAGCACACAGAGAAGCCATAGAGAGTTAAGACAATTGATCTGTGTCTATGGAAATGTAACCATATTAACTTCTCTATGACGATTTACCATCTTATTACTGACTTTAATTGAGATCAAGCTTTTTATTCTATGTACATTCATATATGTTTGTCATACACACATGTATCTTTTATCAGTCCAACTGATACCCTACTCCTCATCATGTACAGCACTGTGATACCCACTAGGGTCTTGTTCCTAGCTCCATGATTGCTTCACTGTACCCTAAGAGGTTTTGTACTAAACTTCTCATCTTAATAAATTCTCACTGAAGCCAGTGTTGGATTTATTAATAAATGCACACAGAAGTCCCTTTAGAGGGTCATCTGAAAATCTGCCAAGCACTGGTGTAGACTTTGACTAGTTTTAGCCAGCCTGCCACCACCACACATGTTTTTGACCTCATAGTGTGAGGGCCAGAACTCTCAGAGGCCAGGAACAAAGCCTACTCTGAGTGGGAAACCTCACCAAGGACAGGCTGGCCTTCTGAGGCAGACATTTTCAAAGGCGAAGCCACCTTTAAAAAATGCAGTCCAGGCATCTCCAGCTAGTGGAGGAAGCCAATCCCTCTTTCCTGCTCCACTTTTGGTAGAAGGAAAGGCAGGAAAATTAGTTAGATGAAGAGGTGTGCCAACATTTAACCAGCACCACCCCTAAGGTGTGCCTAGGGATGTGGACCCCACTTTTGCAAATCCTCCATCTTGAGATGGTAGGAAAACAACCTATCAGGGCTAGGGTAGTGCCCCTTCCCACAGGAAGTGGTCACTTAGAGGGTCTAGACACCTTTAAGATAGGTAGCCCATTGGCTACTACCTGTCTTCCCATTTAATGCCCCTAAAGTCAGTATTTAGGTGACATCCCTGGATCCTGAACTCGGATCCGACTGACACAGAAAAAAAGGACAAAGAAGAGCTGCTGACCCCTGCTGCATAAAATTGGCATCAGACCCTGCCTGCTGCCTTAAGGACTCGACAATTGTGGTGTGCTGTCTTGTCCTGCAACTGTTGCTCCTCCAGCCTTCTATCAATCACCAAAGATCTCCCTTGGAGTTAAGGTATCACTCCCCTGCAGACCATAGGCACCGAACCCGTGAAGTCCGGTTTGTCGACTTGCTGCTTCCTGGCGACCCTGATGAGCCATCCAAACCAAAAGTGGTACACCTGCTTCAAAGGATCAAATCTGTCTCCCGACCAAGTTTGGACACACCAGGATCTACCATAGATGTGCCACACTATACCTGGGGTACCGAACCCTCTCCAGCATACAGCAAGAAGAAAAGTCCATTCCAGACTCTGACTTACCAGGAAGCAAGCACCCACGGAGGAACATCGAGACCCCTGAGATCCACACCATGAGAGGCCCAGCTGTCCTCTCCAAGTAGCTTGCTCCTGACCACGCAAACATCTTCACACACACCACCCGGCTTACATATCCACTCTGCACCAAGCTAGCCTGGCCTGGGTACCCACAAACCAGCTGTGCTCCAGTGGTCATGAGGCCCTTGTTACCTGCTCCCTTGAGTTGGACCCCTCCTCAGACTTACCTTTAAGTCCCCTTGTGCATTGTGTTTTCAGGTGGCCCCCTTCTTCGCAGTGCACCAGCTACCAACGATCTCCGCACCCTGCTCCCGGCCGAATCCGGGACGCTCCCGAGAATCCGCTGGTGGAACATTTGACCTGGCCTCGCTAACTACTGAAATCCAAGAGGTGAACCTTCAAAGTCGACTGTACGATTTTATATGCATTTTTGTCTTTTTCCCTGTTGACTTCAATGATGTGTAATTGCGCACAAAAGTAGTTCATTTTGCAAACTCTAAAAATGTATAAATTTAAAAGTACTTACTATAGAACGAAGTTCTTGGTCTGAAAAATTATATAAAAATCAATATTATTTTTGCAAATTGGTCTCAGATTTATTCTTGAGTGTGTGTCTCATTTATTGCCTCTGATAAGCCTAACTGCTCTCCCACATTACCACAAATAGAGCGTTAGTATTATCTACTATTGCCCCTGTATACCAATCTGGGTATCACTGGACTCTTTACACAGTGAACTTTTAAGTGCACTATATAGAAAGGGATACGAGTTGCTGGCATTTAACTAGGTTTCTTGGCTGGTAAGAAGGGGGATACCCCTGACACCCTGTGAGATGACACTTTCTTTGAAAAGTGGCATATTCTTGTCCCAGAAAGCACTGTTTCACAAAAATCAAAATGAAGAAAATCTCTCCCGGAGCTTCAGGTCTGGGTAAGCCCACCCACAGGTGTGCCTAACGTTTCCTTAAACTCCCCTTCCAGCCCTTCCCCTAATTCAATTACAGGGGCTCTCCCTTCTGACTGGGGGTGCAGGAATTGGGGATGGGCCTGGTTTCTGTCCTATCTTTCTCCCCTTAAAGACCAGTTTGGCTACCCGGCCCCCTTCCTGTCCTGTACTCTGCAGCAGCAGATCTCCTCCCACCAGATGTCTCCTTTGTCTCAGTCCAGGCCACTTCATAGCACACCAGGGCAGTTTGGCTCAGCCTGTCAAAGGCGGCCAGTCAGAGGAGGCCACTACAGGGCTGAGTTTAGGTAGCTTTAAAAAAGCAGTTCTAAAACTACTTTACTGCAATAGTTATCCAACCTTGGCAAGTTGATGGATTTATTGTAGCTATTATTCTAATACTTTGAATTATTATTTTAGCTCACTCCTATCAATAGTAAGATTTTATTAAAGTTAAATAATGCTTTCCCATGTTAGCCTATGGAGCTAATGTACTAAATTGGGGGGAAACTAAATTGCCAGTTTTTCACTCACCAGGGCATATAAAACATCTTTTATAAAATGTATAGAGATTTACAGCACTATCTGCATCATCTCTGGTGAAACACTACAGCTAATATTTAAGTAAGCCCAAACATTGTACTGTATTTACCATAATGCTCAAGGGGAAAACTGTGCTGTGATGTGAGGCGGTGTGCTCCCATACCCCTTTGGTTTAAAAAGGTTCCCTTGAGCCAGCAAGCTGACAAGCTTTTGAAGATGCACCTCTGCGCCAGTGAGAGGTACTGAGACCTCAGAGGATTGTGGCAGCATTCTCAGCAACCCCTGATGTAAATTCATTTTTTTTTACCTCTACTGATGAACGATAAAATCCAGAAACACATGTCTAGAGATTTACAGCACTATCCGCACCAACTCTGGTGAAAACCTACAGCTAATATTCAAGTAAGCGCAAACATACTGCATTTTCCATAATGCTAAGGAGCGAACTGTGCTGTGATTTGAGGCGGTGTGCTGCCATCCCCCTTCTGTTTAAAAAGGCTCCCTTGAGCCAGCAAGCTGACAAGCTTTTGGAGATTCACCTGTGAGCCAGTGAGAGGAACTGAGACCTCAGAGGATTGTGGCAGCATTCTCAGCAATCCTTGATGTAAATTCGTTTTTTGACCTCTACTGATGAATGATAAAATCCGGAAACACATGTCTAGAGATTTACAGCACTATTTGCACCAACTCTGGTGAAAAGCTACAGCTTATATTGAAGTAAGAGCAAACATACTGCATTTACCATAATGCTATGGAGCGAACTGTGCTGTGATATGAGGCAGTGTGCTGCCATCCCCCTGCTGTTTAAAAAGGCTCCCTTGAGCCAGCAAGCTGACAAGTTTCTGGAGATGCACCTGTGCGGCAGTGATGAGTGCTGAGATGACTGGCAGCATTCTCAGCAACCCCTGATGTAAATTTGTTTTTTGATCTCTACTGATGTAGGATAAAATCCAGAAACATGTGCCTAGAGATTTACAGCACCAACTCTGATGAAAAACTACAGCTAATATTCAAGTAAGCGCAAACATTGTACTGCATTTACCACAATGCTTAGGGGCGAAATGTGCTGTGATGTGAGGCAGTGTGATCCCATCCCTTATATATAAAACTGCTCCCTTGAGCCAGCATGCTGACGAGCTTTTGGAGATGCACCTGTGTGCCAATGAGAGGTACTGAGACCTGAGAGGACAGTTGCAACATTCTCAGCAACCCCTGATTTAAATCAGTTTTTTTATCACTACTTATGAAGGATAAAATCCAAAACATGTGTCTAGAGATTTACAGCACTATCTGCAACATCTCTGGTCAAAAACTACAGCTAATATTCAAGTAGAAGTAAACATTGTACTGCATTTACCATAATGCTTAGGGGAAAACTGTGCTGTGATGTGAGACAGTGTGCTCCCATCCCCCTTCTATCTTTTATAATGTTCCTGCTTGTTTTAACAATGACCCCTACCCTTGGGGCACTTAGGGTAGATCTTAGGGGTGACTAATATGTAAACATAAGGTAGGTTCTAAGTATCAATTGTAATTTCACCTAATTAAGATGTACCTTTTAAACAGAGCACTAACCCTGGGCCTGCTTAGCAGAGCCCAGGGCACATTCAGAGTCGGAAAACCAGCATTTAGTAGCCACAATGGGGCCAGAGAGTGGGGGGATACTGCAAAAAGCCCTGGTTTCTCATACAACCCCAACCTCTCCCGCCAACACACCCAGGAAACTCAGCCCAACCCGGGAGAGTTTACCTTGCTTTTCAGGCAAGGAAGAATGTAAAGAAACCAGGCTGTACAATTGTAGGACCTATTTTGCCTCACATCATCCTGCTAATTTACTTCCTCTGGGAATCTGTCCCTTCTCAACAGTTATGGAACCCATTTCAAACTGAAACTTCACTCCAGCTGTTTCATTTGTTTCCTCCCCTTTTACTTTGGGTAGGGAGGTGCCCGCCTCCTCTATTCCTAACTTTGCTAGGGCAACACCTAGCTTACCCACAGAGGTTACACAACACTTGAGTAACCCTACCACGGCCAGCAGGGTCAGGAGGGCCTAGCTTGCTTTTGGCTATGAGGTCGGCCTCCCATGCCAAGTGCAGTGCTGCTAGGAAGGCCAGCACCCAGCAGCGGCTACTGACATCTGTCAGAATCCAGAATCACACCCTAAACTCTCAATTGACATGTGGCTGAGTTGCTTGAGGGGCCACTGTGGGTTCTTAGAAACTCTTCTGCTGTACAGACTGGGGGGGCTACCACATCCTGTGGAGACTTGTTAGACTTGTTCTTGACTGGGAGGTTGTCTCATGTGTCCACATCATTTATTTATTTATTTGTAGAGCGCAACTAATTCCCTAGGGCGTCTAGGCGATTGGCAACAAAACCTCATGATAAAGACAGTGAAGAAACTTAAGACCTAAAATAAGGTAAATAACCAAGTCTTTAGACCTTTCCTAAAAGAGAGCAGATCTGTCGAGTTTTTGAGCTTAACAGGCAAACGATTCCACAATCTGGCTGTGATATTTACAAAGCTTTTGCCACCCCAGTTCGAGAGTCGGGGGTTGAACACCTCTACAAGCTTGTGTGATGAAGACTGAAGATTTCTGGAGGGAACGTACCAGCAGAATCAGTTAATCAGATAGTCTGGGTCATGTTTATGAAGGGCTTTGAAGGCAATGCATAGCGCCTTGAAACTGATACGTTTCTCCACGGGTAGCCAATGCAAGGCCTTAAGGGCCTGCTTAGCTGAAGAATATTTAGGAATGCCAAAAAGCAGACGAGCCACAGAATTTTGAAGAACCTGCAGCTTGATGAGGAGTCCCTTTTTTATACCGACCAGAAGGGCGTTGCAATAGTCCAACCTGGACAACACAAGAGCCGAAACCACTGTTTTTTGCAGTTCTGGATGTATAAAAGAAAAAAAAATTCTCAAACTTTTCAGTGTGAAAAACATAGATTACGTGAGCGCCTTCACGTGATGGGAAAAAGACAGAGTTCTATCAAAAATGACTCCCAAATTTTTAGCCTTAGTGGCTGGGGTGGGAAGGGGGCCTAATTCCTGAGGCCACCAATCGGAGGACCAAATGGACAGATCTCTGCCAAAAAGTAAAACTTCAGTTTTATTTGAGTTTAACTTGAGGCAGTTCTCTAGCATCCACCTACTCATTTGTTGCATGCAGGCTTGAAAGTTATGGGCAGTGTCCTGAATATTATTTGAAATGGAGACAATGATCTGTGTATCATCGGCATATGATACCATAGCAAAGCCGTATGATTTAATCAGTCTGGCCAGCGGGGTAACATACACGTTAAAAAGGGTGGGACTCAATGAAGAGCCTTGGACCGGGGGGCCGATAAACAAGAAGACCATTGAAGGAATAGGTGTGATTAATCGCAATCTTGAAGGAGAGCACTTCACAGTCAAAGCCTGTAGGGATCTCAGTAAAGAATGCTTTCAGATAGTCCCGATAAACTATGGCTAGTCCTCCCCCTTTTTTTCCTATACGATCTTTCCTAACAACGGAAAAACCTGACGTGTACACAGGTGGGAAGTTTCAAGGATGAGGGAAAACAGAGAGGAGTATTGCCCCCCCACACTTGGTAGCAGTCCCTCAGCTGTTCAAGAGTCAGACTGGGGGAAAGGATTACTCCCTCCACAGACCCATCTTTCTCCTTGGTGGCTAAGAGGTCAGGGAGAGTCTCACTCTCCTCTTCTCCATTTGTCACCAGCAGCATGGTGACCTCAGTCCTCTCAAAGTGGGGTTTGAGGCAAAACCTCTGAGGAAAGTCCACCCTAGGGATGACAGGTCTAACAGCAAAGTACAAAGTGGTTGGTTCACGGTATACAGTTAAGTTAATTAGTTGTGCATGCCATATACTTTATGTGTGGGCAGAGACTGTGAAGCAAATGGAAATATCACAATCCTGCATAATTGCAGCTTAAAGGGAAAATAGGTACCTATCAACCTGTATTCTTTTTGGCCTGTGCTGCAACAAACAAGAAGAGAAAGGGCTCAGGCTTAGCTTTTCCTACATAAAGCTTTAAAAACTGAAAGCATATGACACAAGAGGAATGAATAGAGCAGCCAGCTGCACCCCTCCTACAGCCCGGCCCCTCTTGTGATGACTGTTAAATTGTTGCCACCCATACCTCATTCTATCAGCCTGCCCAGCCCCAATGCTATTGAAATGAATTGAGTTCTGAGAACTCCTCCTGCAGTCGAGCCAAGGCTCAACCAGTGATCTGGCTCACCCTTAAGTGCCAAAGAACATGAGAAATCTTCAAAGTATTTAGGATGTCAATTACACAACAAACAAAATGCAAAATAAGGATTTTAAAATATAGGAAGTGTTCCTTTAACATATGGATGTGTTTCAATTTAGTACATTAGATCACAACATTGCTTTGACATGTATTGGAAGTGAAAGTTTCTAAACATGAACTCTAAAACATTTAGTAACCCTCCCTCCTGACAACACCATTAGTGATCAAAGTGAGCCAATTGTCTGGTGTCCTTTACATCATGGCCAATATTGTTATGGATGATGGATAATTACAAGCTATTAAGGCATATACAAGTGAGTTGTTTTGTACAGGATCCATCTTGAACTGAATTACTTGAAACTGCTATCAAATGTCACTACCAAGTAAATTAGACACACAAAGGGCCTGATTTAGATCTTGGCGGGTGGGTAACTCCGTCACAACGGTGACAGATATCTTGTCCGCCAAAATATAAATCCCATTGGATATAATTGGATTTATATTTTGGCAGATGGGATATGCGTCACCGTTGTGACAGAGTAACCTGTCCACCAAGATCTAAATCAGGCCCAAAGTAAATTGATTTTACTTGGATCATACAATTTAGCCATGCTGAGAATCGGGGGCCTGAACCCAGACTTCCTGGTCACATGTTGTGCCCTTAAACCACTTCCTAGAATAACAAATGTTCTCAATCCCCCTAACATTAGAAGACAGTGTTTTTGTACAATTCTCTCAGGTGAATAGTACACTGTGTTAACTAAATATAGATCACAGTTTAATCGACACAATATAATACATGCATTGGCAAAGTGTCATGGATCTTGTGGTCTCAACTATGGCTCGCGCTACTGCGCGCTCATGGTAATCAAAGAATGTCCATATGATAGAAGTGCCACCTTTTCCCATTGAATTGTGTCGTGAATATGTG
Source organism: Calotriton arnoldi (assembly GCA_963921515.1). NCBI lineage: Eukaryota > Metazoa > Chordata > Amphibia > Caudata > Salamandridae > Calotriton > Calotriton arnoldi. Next base: position 583,217 of record CAWUFW010008045.1, read on the forward strand.
GTCCATTGTACTGTATATGCTTCACTGTTCCCTGGTAGTAGTGGTAGGCATTTAGATTGAGAAACTGCAGTTGGAAATGCGTAGAAAGCATTTATTACCTGGTGGCAGTGGTGAACTTGTGCCAAACAATGTGCACACCGTCACATGCAAACTGCTCCAACCGCTCCATGTGCAGGGTGGCTCCCACTTGGAAACCGTTGCTGCTCTGCACATGAGTCTGAACACCTGCGCAGAGTAAATATTTAATCAGCTCACAGTGCAGGCTCTGTGCTTAGCCTTGTTGGATTCACACACTCACCTGGCTCCTGAAGACGTGATTCCCATGGTGGCTGCACTTCTTCTCCTGCATTCCAGGGCTCCTCATTTCCTGTAGGAGAAAAGGAAAATTGACATTATGAGCAATCAGGTATTCTGGTTTCGCGTATTGTGGAATTACCTCCCCGTCTGTCCTCCCGTCCCCTTCCTTAACAGTGAGTAGCTCGTCTGCTCCACAGAAAACCTATACCTAGCAGAGCTTCAACACTTCCCCCAATATGGCGACACCTAGTCGGCGTACATAAAGGAGGAAGTGCGTCTTTGTGTGTCTGTGTGCCTAGCAGAGCGGGAGGTCAGGTAAGTGTTTATGATATTTTTTGTTGTAATTGCTTATGTTTTCTTAGCAGCCTGCTCTAGCGGCTGCTTTTCTACGTTGTTTCCCTTAGTGCCCTGCTTTCAGCAGGCGGTTGGGTATGTCTTTATGGGCTTACTTGCTGGTTTTTTCGGCAGCCTGCTCTAGCGGCCGCTTCTCCTCTGTTGTTGCCTTCACGCCCTGCTGCAGCGGGTACTGGCTCTCGGGCTTACAGGTTGAGGCGTGGAGCGTCCTCTGCATTTTTGCCTTTGTGCCTCCTCTATGGGTGTTCCCAGCCCAGCTGGCTTTTATTTGTGGAGACCAGGCGCTTCCTGCTTGCGGTGTCTCCTGCGAGAGGTCGGGGCCACGGGACTTCCTTTCCTCATAACAAGTCCGTTGCAGGAAGCGCCCGTCTTCTACATTCAGCTGCCATGGAGCAAGGTGCTTCTTGCTCTACTGTCCCTACTGTGGATGCCCTGCGGACCTTATCAATGAAGCTGTTGCGGCTGCTTTCAGGGCAGGTCCTCCTGTTAATGTGCCTCGCCCTGTTCCCTTGCCTGATGTTGTGGACCCCGAGGAGGAGGATTGTGTGCGTGGTCGTGTTGTCCAGGGAGCGGAGCTCTCTGATTTATTTGGCCATGTCAGGGGCAATCTGGGTTTCACTCCTCCTGTGATGGATTGCCTCTGAGGACTCTGCCCTTCTTCCTCATTTTTGCAGCCTCGTTCCATTTTGGCTGGCCTGGGCGATCGAAACTTTCTCTGTTCCGTGGTCCCAGGGGCTCCTGTTTGCCTTCCCGCCCTTTGCCTTCATTCCCAGGGTCCTCCGGAAAATTCAGGTGGATCGGGCGGAGGTTCTTCTGGTTGTGCCAGAGTGGTCCCGGCGGCCTTGGTTTCCCTTTCTTCTGGACTTGTCGGTGTGCCTCCATTGGCGATTTCCCCTCTGTCCCTCTCCGCTGTGTGCTCCTCTACTCAGCGCTTCCTCTCTGCTACGCCTTCGCCTGGGGGTTTGGCACTTGAGAGGTTAGGTTTGTTTGGCCAGGGTTGTTCCCTCGAGGTGGCCCAGAACATCCAATTGTCTCGCAGGCCCTCGACCCTGAAGTCATATGGCCGTCATTGGAAGCACTTTACCTCCTGGTGCCTGGGGAAGGGTCTGTCTTCCTCCTCCTCTGCTGCTGTGCAGGCTTTGGACTTCTTGCGTGATGGCTTTGTAATGGGGCTGGCTGTCTCCACTGTCCGTGCTCAGTGGGCTGCCATTCTTGCCTTCCGGGGGTCTGCTGTGGCTTCTGTCTTCCCCTAGGTGGCTTGCCTTTTGCGGAGCTTTTTGCTTCAGCGTCCTGTTTTGCGCTCTCCTGTTCCGGCCTGGGATCTCCCCTTGGTCCGGCAGGCTTTGACTGGTCCCCCTTTTGAGCCTTTTCTCTCTGTTGACCTTAAGTTTCTTTTGGCAAAGGTTCTTTTTTGGTGGCCATTTCTTCTGGGCGCCGGGTTGGTGAGCTTGGTGCTTTGCTGGCTCCCCCCCCCCCTTTTTTGTGCTTTTGCTCTGACAAGGTGATTTTGCGTCCTAGTCAGTTTTTTCTGCCCAAGGTCTAGTCTTCGTTCCACTGTCAGAAGGATACTGTCCTTCCTTTTTTTTTTCTGACCCCTCCTCCCCTGAGGAAGAGGTTCTGCATTCTTTGGATGTGTTGAGGGCTCTCTGCATCTATCTGGATCGGACCTGTGCTTTTCGGAAGGTGTATACCTTATTTGTTACGTACAGTCTCTCTGGGAAGGGTCTTCGTCCTTCCTTGTCCAGTTTGACATGTTGGGTGAAGACTGCTGTTCTTTTGGCTTATGAGTCTGCTCGCTGTTCTCTCCCTTCTTCCGTCCAGGGTAGGTCCACCCAGGGTGTCTCCTCCTCCTGGGCCATGTTTAAGTGTGCCGCCTTATGTGACATTTGTAATGCTGCAACGTGGGCCTCTCCCCATACCTTTGTTTCCCATTTAGGGATGCAAGTTGGGGATGGCAGTCGCAGCTGCCTTTGGCCTCCATGTTTTGTCTGCTGTACATGGTTTGTGATTTGTACTGCTTTCCTTGTTATTAAATGGACCTGTTGTTTTCTGCATTTCCTGGTCTTTGTCTTTTAATCACCGTGCGCTTGGGTTTGGGCTCACTGTTAAGGAAGGGGACAGGAAGACAGATGAGGAGGTAATGACCGGTTACTCACCGGTAATATTCATTACTCCGAGTCCTGGTCTTCCCGTCCCATTCCTGAGCCCTTCCCTCCCTCCCTGTTTTTGTTTTCAGGTGATTGTTTTGTGTCTCAGGATGTCTTTGTGACGCACTTCCCCATTTATGCACACCGACTAGGTGGCGCCATATTGGGGGAAGTGTTAAAGCTCTGCTAGGTATAGGGTTTCTGTGGATCAGACGAGCTGCTCACTGTTAAGGAATGGGATGGGAAGACCAGGACTCGGAGTAATGAATATTACCAGTGAGTAACCGGTCATTACCTCCTCGTCCGTCTTCCCATCGGTGATTGAAAGTCAAAGACCAGTAAATGAGTAACCGTTCAATCCCTCGCATTCAAACACAATCAAGGCAAGGGAAAATCGCTTCCTTACAGAACTCGAATCGAGAGAGACATTTGCGCAAGTATAATACTCCTAATTGTAGATATTCTTGTCTCGTGCCATTCTAACAGTGAAGACTTTGTTTTCTGTGAATCTTGCCATTAGAACTTTGCTGTAAACACTGTTTGCTACATTTGGGACAAGACTTATGTTTTGTCATTTGAACTCTATGAGAACGCACAATTGTGTAAAAACAGTTTATGGCATTTTGAATGATTATGCTTGAAGCATTCTGATGTATGTGATGCTGAAAATCACATTATACCTTTGAGCAGCATATGATGTACTATGTAATTCAAGACCCAAGAGAGAGAGTTTTCATGTACATTAAAATGTATGGTATGTGCAATTATTCTCGTATTAAATTAATTAACCATTGTATTAATAATGTCTGTCCCCCACAAATACCACCATCCTGAGATCCTTGATTGCCTGACACCTTTGAGTAGTCGAATCCTGCGAGCCACGTCCTTCCAGAATCCTGAAACTCAGTGGCGCTGAGCAGTCCCTAAGAAGCATCTAGTATTTCTCTCTCTCTCTACTGCCAACCACCTTTACCTTTGGGTACTACTACGGGAGCACTGTTGGCACCATTGTTACCTGGGTAAGTCCTCAGGGGGATTTGTGACTTATCGTCTCCTCATTGGAACCACCTGGAGTTCATGTGAGTGGCTCGCAACACAAAGTCAATAGGTCTGGTGTTGACTGCCAGCCTTCTGGCAATTCTTGTTTGTTTTGTCATGGCTTTGCAAGACTTTATTGTTAGAGAACATTCCAGCCCTCACTAATATTAAAAGAAAATAATTTGCTACAGTCAAAAAAAAATGTTGTTTAAAAAAAAACACACAACCATTGTATGAACTGGCACTGAAGGGGACCACCTTGTGTGTGGATGTGTTCCTTGTGAAAACTCATTGTGAAGTCAGCCAAAGGCTTTAGTGCGTTGATGCATTGCCCCTTAATGCACCCTGGAATGGATGGAAGAAAAATGTGAATGCCACCGACTTCCAAGTAATGGATGAAGCCTGGCTGAAATGAAAGAGGCAAGAAAGAAAAAGGCAAGAAGGAAAGAAAGAGCAAGCAGAAAAAAGGCAAGAAAAAAGAGCAAGACGTAGAAAGGCAAGAATGAAAGAAAGAGCAAGATGGAAAAAGGCAAGAAAGAAAGAGCAAGAAAGAAAAAAGAAGGAAAGGGCAAGAAGGAAAAGGCAAGAAAGAAAGAAAAAGCAAAAAGGAAACAGGCAAGCCAGAAGGAAGGAAGGAAAAAGAGAATGAAGAAAGGATGGAAAAAGAAAGCAATAATGAAGGAAAAAGAAGGTAAGAAGTAAAAAGAAGGCAGGAAGGAAAATGAAGACAAGAACGAAAGATAAGGCAAGAAGGAATAAGAAGGCCAGAAGGGAAAAGAACGAAGGAAGAAGGAAAAGGAAGGAAGAAAGGAAGGTAGAAGAAAGGGAAAAGAAATGCTAAAGAAGAAAGAAAGAAAGATAGAAAGAAAGAAAGAAAAAGAAAGAAAGGGAAAGAAGAAAAAGAAAGAAAGAAATATAACAAACAAAAGAAACAAACAAAGAAAGAAAACAAGAAAAAGGACAGGCGGAAAACAAAAGAAGAAAGGAGAAAGATGACAAGAATGAAAGATAAGGCAAGAAGGAAAAAGAAAGAAGGAAAAGGAGGCAAGAAGGAATGAAAGAAAGAAAGCAAGAAGAAAAAAGAATAAAGAGAAAGACCAAAAAAGAAGGAAAAAGAAACGAGAAAGAAAGAAAGGAAAGAAGGAGAAAAATGGAATGAAGGAATTAGGGAACAAAAAAAGACACGAAAGTAGAAAGAAGAACTGAAAGAAAGCATAAGGAAAGAAGGAAAGAGAAAGAAGGAAAAGAATGAAGGAAAAGAAGGCACTAAGGAAATAGAAAGAAAGAAAAAGAAGAAAAATGCAAAAAGAGGATAACCGAATGCACAACAGTTTCAAATGGACACTATCTGGTATGCTGTAAAATAACACAGTAAAAGGAATTTACAACAGCATTGGCAGGAGGTGGGATCTGATAAAGATGGAATGTGGCCTATGTTCACATCGGAAATTTCCTGCTATAGCGTCAGCATCTGAACACAAAGGCAACACAAAAGTAATCATAAAGGAATAACAAAAAAATACTGCCACTTGTGTGCGGGTGTGGACCTTGTGAGAGATCAAAGGGCTGTATGTACAAAAGCATTTTTGCTGTTGGATATGGCCCGATTTGCAGATTCGGGCCGTTATCACCACAAAAATGCCTTTCCATATGTACAGAGCACAAAATGAGATTCAATAGCATGTTACTGAATCGCAATTTATGTCCATCGTTTCGGTATTTGGAAGGGGCATGCTCGAGGCGTGGTAGTGGCATGTATGAATGTTTTGCAACCAAATAACAGTTGCAAAAAAATTCATTTTTTACCAAAACCTCACGGGTGGTCATATCCATTCAAAAATGGGAAGGGGTCCCCAGGGAAGCCCTTCCCTTTTGTGAATGTTGAAACAAATATTTTTCAAGAACAGGTGCCTACTCTTAAAAAATGTAACTTAAAAGTTTCATTTTTTCTTTTTAAATGCATCTCGTTTTTCTTTAAGGAAAATGAGCTGCATTTAAAAAAAAAAAAGATTGCTTTATTGGATAGCAATCACAGACATGGTAGTCTACTGACCCCAGCAGGCCACCATCTCTGTGATGGCCGCAATTCCTAATGGATCGCAAATTGCGACCTACCTCATTAATATTTATGGGGAAGGTCGATTGTGACCCCCATTAGGAATCGTTAAATGAAACTCAATGGGCTTCATACATTAGGAATTGCAATTTCCTAATTGTGATTCACAAAGAATTGCAGTTAGGAAGCTGCAATCCCTAAAATATGTACATATGGCCCAAAATGCAGTCACTCAAAGGGAAGTTAATTAGCGGCTTAGGTAGGCTGACCGACTGCCCCATGCTACATGCTGTAGTGGGTGGAAGCAAAACGTGAATGACATAACAACAGACCAATGGATGAGCTGAAAACCTCTATATGTAGGTACATAATACACATTTTAGTAAAATCAAAAGGTCTTGGCTACGCCAGTCCTACAATAAGGTACAAATTGATGGCAGGGGAAGGCATGACACTATATGCTAATATCACTGTTTTTTCAGACTTTACAGAGCTAATCAATGCAGCCAGTGGTTGAAGTGCAATAAGAAAGTATGGATACTGTGATCCTAGAGCAATGGGGTCTGGGTCTGTGAGCACAGAGGCGGAATCAAAGACATGGCTAAAAAGAACAAAATATTCTGTTATTCTGTGACTATTTTGTTGATCTTTCACAATCAAGTAACTATATATAAATAACACACACCTTAAATGGAAAATAAATGGAAGTTAAACTAATCAGTGTGAAATACACAATTTTATGTTAAGAAACCTCTATTTGTTAATGTGATCACTACAGATGTCTATTGTGCAATCAGAGCCCATAGAATTGAATCCTGATTGGTGCAGCAGGGAAAAGTGACTAGGAGGAAATGCTAAGAGGTCCCTGCATGTTACAAAAAGCATTGTGAATGCTTAGGCCATTATTTTAAACTTGCACTACACACAGTGTAATATATGCTGCCGCTAAATGGGCAAATACATTTAGATTATAGATTAAAAAAAGTGTTTCCAAAGTATAGATTTTAGTAATACACAAATTATGCCTAGTGCATACATTTGTCATAACTGGCTATTAAAAGTATGCACTCCACAGCTCAGCTTGGAACACCCTTACAATATCTCTCAAAAACAAAATATCTTTGTCATCAGGAATCTTGAAGTGACTCCATCAAGTAATCTTTGTCTTTTAGGTGGAAGGCTGAAATTACGCACAAATGCCGTTCAATTAAAACACCAGTCACGGACATCAGACATTAAGGCTAATTTACGGGCAGTCCGTGTAAATCTCAGATGGGTGGTCACCCTAGCTGCCACAATGAATATGGCAAGGGGAGCCGTTCCTCTGATGTGGGTGCAAGTCTTGGCAAATCTCTCATGCGGTAAAAACAAATGAACATTCTTCAATGGAGCAAAACATATAATCATAGCAGCCAAGTTTTCATTTTGTTTGTATGTGACACTTTCATCATTAGGTGTATCATTCCAAAACCTTTTTTGTGACACTTCGTGGGACACTTCATTGCAAGAACAAAGCAGGTATATCCATGTAATGAGATGCAAAACATAAATGCCATGTTCTGAAAATTGTAGGGATTTAAGAAACATTTGAAAGATACCTTCATTGCTTATAAAAAGTCGATAATCTAAATCTATTCCTCAGCCTGGTTGCCCAGAGATTTTCGCTTGCAAATATATCTTTAAAAATAATATATATCCCTCCTGAAACCCAGAAAAGGACCTGCAAAGGCATGGTTCTGAAATTGTGCTTGCCTTTATTCTTTTTTTTGTTCAGTTGGTGGTCACCTTTCTGTTCTCAGTTTAAATGCTATTGTAGTGTTCCAATGCTGGCTGGTTGGTGCCTCAAAGAACAGCAAACTGAGTATTGGGCAAGATTGTCCGGGTTGCTTTTTACCTGTCCTTTTAAATGACAGTTCATACATTTTATTACAACACTGCCAAGTTGACTTTTTTCTCCCATTTTCTCTAAAAGTTTTATTTCTTAATTTACAATTTGTAGTGGGTCGCAGATTGACCTACCTCATGAATATTAATAAAGTAGCTCGCAATTTGCAACACATTAGGATCGCCGCCATCACAGGGAAGGTGGCCAGCTGAGGTCAACAGACCACCATGTCTGTGATTGCTTTTTAATGAAGCAATATATATATTTTTTTTAAATGCCGCTTGTTTTACTTAAATGAAAACGGGATGCGTTTAAATAGAAAAAAATGAAACTTTGAAGTTTCATTTTTTAAGAATAGGCAGTGGTCCCAAGGGAACACGTTCCCATTTGCAAATGAGTTACCACCATTTTTAAAACGGTGGTAAGGTATTACTGTTTTGTGACTGGAATTTGGTCGCTAAACATCAATACATACCATACCGTTTCGGTATTTGGAAGGGGCGCCCAAAATACTCCCCTTCCAAATACCAAATCGTAAATGCAACTTGCGATCTGGTAACATGTTACCAAATCCCATTTTGTACATTTGAAAAAGCATTTTTCCAGTTGCAAACCGCCGATTCTGTGAATCCGCTGGTTTGCGACCGGAAAAATGCATAATACATTTGGTCCAAATTATCTGGGGTAATCGCACACAGGCGGAGACTAGAAACGCCTCGGGGGTGGAGGGGTGAAACTGCCAATTGTGTTGAAGAGCTGAAAGTGTCCCATGATCTTGTACTCTGCAGTGTTTCCCTCTACATGGCCCCAGACCCCACAATTCCCTTCTGAGGATTCCCGCCCATTTCCGCAGCCCTCTGGCTCTACACCAGGTATTCACAATGCCCATGATTAGATTTTTGGATCAAGTTTAACTTACTGTGATGTAAAAGGTGCCGCCACCACCTGTGATGGCTGCACACAGCTGGATCTGGGTGTCATCATCAGGCGTAAAGTGGGCCCAGAGAGGCTGTAAGGCCGGCAGTGGATTTAGAGAAAGAAAAAAAAAACTATGCCTCCCAGCTGGCCCGGCTCACTGTAACTGAGGCTGTGCTGCAGCCTAGTGCCGCAGGGCCCAGCAGTCATCAATCAGTTCAGCACTACAACAAGCTAAGCGCTCCGTGACAGCCAGGCAGCCTTCAGCACCTCGTGCCGGGTGATCCCAGGGGCACTATAATGTGTGACTGATTCATTTTTAGGTCTCGCCTACGCAGCGCGCATGCGCTGCATAGGAGAGACCTTTAGCTATCGGCACAGCTTTGGGGGCAAAAACGTGCACACGTTGCATTGCTTGCAATGGCAATGCGTGCACGTCTGGCGATTCCCTTGCGGGAGCGCGCGGCGCCATATGGTGGCGCCATATGGTCACAATCATCGCGCCTTGCTGCACGCTCCCGCAAGGGAATCGCGCAGGCCCCCTCCCCCTGCTGCCGCGCGAGGCGCACGCTTGTTTTTCCTGTGTTCAATTAAATAGTTTCTGTGGTTTCGAGTGAACATTTTAAAAGTGACCTTTTATATTTTGAGCAGCCTGTTTTTTTATATACTTTCTGTGTACTGATCTCATTTTTTTCTCTGGCAGAATCTGCTTTAACTGCCTGTAAAATTTTGTGAAATTAGTGAATATTAATGCACAGGGGCTGCGACTCAGTCAGTAACCCCCATGCCCCTTGGCCATTGGTTGCTGCAGCTGCAAGTGTTAATCAAGGGTTGGATTGGGCCAGATTACATTCGGGTTGAACCTGTCAATCATGTGGATGGAATTTGTTCTTCTTACCAGGTCAAGAAGTCATTTAATTGGAGCAGTAGTGTGAAAGTTTTCATAAGGAGGGTGGCACACTTTTCAGTACACATTGTCGTGCACACGACGGGTGAGTCACTCCAGCCACACTTTCGAATACTTTCGGGAAGTTCCTTTAGGTGAGTCTGACACTAATATTATAGAAAACATGCTATCCACATGTGAAATAATTGAACATCTACCTGTATGTATAAACCCTGGCTTCGTCTAATATCACTCCTTCCTTCATGCAGATAGATGATAGACAGCAAAGAGGGCAACCATAGAAAACTGACAATCACTAAGCATTGGCGTTCTCTTGCATTTTTAAATTCAAAACACTGCTGCCTTGGAGGTGTATTAGCACATTTTAAACAAGCATTGGCATAGCCAATAGATCTCGCCTTTGGGACCTTATAAGTGTTTAGCCATGCAACAGTTGATGTTGTTGCATCAAGGATATTGTGCTGGATAACTAAACACTTATAAGGTCCCAAAGGCGAGACCTATTGGCTATGCCAATGCTTGTTATTGATGTGGACGCCAGCACTAAAATGCACTAGTCATACCCCTGATACGTTGTACTTGGCAGGACTGTATAGATACGGACACCAACCCTGTGTAGGAAGGAGAGAGGATGTGACATAAAGGCCAGAGCTGCCGACCGTGGAGCTGGAAAACCAGCTTCGTGCCGCAGCATCGGCTCAATATCCTGTGATTCTGGGCAAATCACTTAATCTCCCTGTGCCTACCAAAAATGAATGTGTCCTTGTGTAATGTAACTGTTGCTCATGTAAAGCGCTCCAATACCTTTGGGTCGAGTTTGCGCTATATAAAACTGCAAACAAAAAAGGAGAGGCGAGGAAGGACCTAAGCCCTCTTTTCACCAGTGCACCTCAGACGCATGTGAAGTCTAACTAGAAAGCAGGAGGTGGCGCTGTTCCACCACTTGTGGTCACCACTTCTCTAATAACAGCAGCAGAACTTTAAATCCCTGGCCTGCAAAGAAGAGAGGTCTTTGTGTGGACATTTCTCCACTTTGCACAGGATGTAGCACCTATCAGCGGATGTGGACCTCAAGGGTTGCTGTGGCTTTGGTATGTTGGCGTGAGTTCTATACATGGCATTTTCGTGCATTGGGTGTCAAAGAATCCTCAGCGCTTTCTGCCAGTAAGAGGAACTGCAATAAATCCCATAATTTCTATCAAATTGTACCAGATTTTATGGCTGCTTCTGTCAAAGTACATCTACTCTCTGCCTAGTGCGGAGAGGAATCTTTCTTTACTGTAGCAGTAAATTACACAAATAAAACTGTCAATTGAAAATCCTGCATAGCTGGCAAATTTCTCAGGTTCATGCGTGATGTACTGCTCCAGTCCAGATTTTTTAAATTTTTATTCTGGTACTTGCAGTCCTGTTTTGTAATGGATTAATCAAGAATTCAAGCCCAAAAATTGAATGAAAAAGCTGGTAATATAGCTCTGCGGCTTTTTGTACTCTGCAGATAACAAATCTGAATCCTGGCAAGGCCAGCTCCGCCTTTTATTTTTCAGAGTTGAATGCATTTAGCACCATTACATTTGGTATTTGATACACATATTGTTACAGTGGTTACAAACAGCAAAGCCACAGCATTTACTATCTATAAACAACTTATAATAAATGCCTTAGGGCCTGGTTACAAGTTCGGCGGTCCAATGGTGGAGGTGCAGTGGCGGTAGGGGACTGCCACATCAGTGTTCCGACCGCCATATTACGAGTACGGTGGTCTGAGCGTTTTGGGACCGCCACAACCACCAGGGATCTGCAATCTGTGGCGCAGCGGACTGGGGAAGCTGCCATTCATATCATGAGTTTCCCCACCGCCAGCCTTTTCATGGAGGTGAGCCTGCCATGAAATGGCTGGCAGTGGGGAAACAAAGGGGGCCTTACCTGTTGCCATGGGGATGTATGCAGGGGGGCCCATGTTGTGCCCCCCTGTGTGAATGCACCCCCGTTCCTGCACGGCATGGACTGCTCAGTCAAGGAACATCCATTGGCAGTTCCGTGGCGGTGCAGTTATAAGGCTCACTATGAGCTTGGTGGTCTTGGAGCGGGGCGCTGGCTTGGCGGCCCACTCCAGGACCGACAAACTCGTAATCCCAAAATAAGTAAAAATATACATTATGATAGGGTCGTGTCTGATACATAACCCAACCAATAGCATAATGAAGAAGACCAGGGGCCTCATTTACAAGGACTGGCGCATCTCTGCAAATCAGCAGGGATGCGCCAGTAAACTTGCGACACGCAAAACTACCCTTGCGCCACCACGGATGCGCCGCATTTACAATGCGGCACGCCGTGGCGCAAGGATAGGCAGATGCGTGTCGTATGTGCCGGTGTAAGGTTGGCGCAGTGCTGGAGTCGTGTCGCGGGTGCGACCCAACTCCAGCACTGCTCCAAACCGGCCTATCTCTAACATACTGCGTCACGCCTTATGCCTGCTTCAAGCAGGCGCAAGGTTTTGACGCAACGGCATCGGAAAAGTGACTGAGTGAAATCTTGTAGATTTCACTCAGGCACTTTTCCGAGGCTTTCCTGCGACTGAACGCCCACACTGCGACGGTACGCCCACACTATACCTGACGCAGGTATAATGTGGCGTAGGGGTTTACGGCGTGACGCATCTCCCTAGATGCGTCACGTTGTAAATCCGTCGCAGCGTGGCGCTTGCTTTACGCCGCTGCTGCGTCATATAAGTGACTCAGCGGCGGCGCAAATGCGTCGCAAGGGGCTTGTAAATCTGCCCCCATGAGTCAAAGAAGGGTAATGGGCCATATATACGGAATTTAGGGATTGCAAATTCCTAATTGCAATTCGTTGTGAATCGCAATAAGGAAATCACAATTTCTTATGTACAAAAACGTATAAATTGGGAATTGCAATTCCTAATGGGGTCACCTCATTAATATTAATGAGGTAAGTCACAAATTGCGACCCATTAGGAATTGCAGACATCACATGCATGGTGGCCTGATGAGTTCAGCAAACCCCTAAGTCTGTTATTGTTTTTTGTTAAAGCAAACTTTCTTTTTTTTTTAAATGCTTCCCGTTCTCCTAAAAGGAAAACTGGATGCCTTTCAAAAAATAAAATGAAACATTTAAGTTTCATTTTTTAAGAGCACTGCCTGCTTTTAAAAAAAATGGTTTCAACATTCACAAATCGCAAAAAAGAAATTGCAATCCCTAAACTGTGTACATATGGCCCATTGTTCCATGTACATTCTTATGAAGGTCATTATACCAACGTACAGCACTAATATAGGATATTGTTTTCAAAGTTTGTTCAGTGTTCTTCTTGTTATTGTTTTTATACAGCACGTGTGACGGTTATTTTATCTGCTTTTGCTCCCTTTTTCACAACAACAGCTGTTCTTGTGCAGGTTGTTCAGGTTGCAGCTGGTCAGATATTGTTTCTAATGGGTATATTGAATGGGACAGAGAATTATTAGAACAATTCATCAAGAGGTTATGATTCAGGTATTAACAAGAGCACAGGTTTGAATTATCCTATACGTTATCAAAAATTGAAGATTTAGGAAACAAAATTAGGCCAGTGTGAGTTTAGAGTATTATCAGGAGAGAATTTTGAGTGACTGTACCTCTTATCAAGAACTTTGATGTGGGCTGGGCTTTAACAAGAGCAGAGGGCATAGCCAAGATATGTATTTTTCAAGTAGCAAATTTCTGAGTCTGTAGAAAAGAGCAGCAGATAACTTCTACCCATATTTTCCTACAAATATCACCACTCTTATGTGGAAAGGGCCTTGCATTTCCCACGCTTGCTTGCTCAGTGATACCATATTCGTTCAAATTCCATATGACTTTGGTGCGTGACATCACTGGCCAGCACCCTGACTCTGAAAAGTGTTCCAGTGCCACTCTACATATTTGGTACTTTATTGCCATATTGTTATGCAGTGTACATATTCCACTATTATAATGGACTTTTGATTGTTCTCATTTTTTGTAATCAATTTCTTTTAAATGTACTTTTGTATCACATTGGTACGTGTAAAGTCCTCGGATGCCTCTTTGGCCTTGTTTGCACTATACAAAACTCAACTTAAATATATAGATGTGTAAAATTGAATCATAGGGATTTTTTCACCCAGGGGTTCTGAGTGACATCAAATAGATAACGGGAATGAAGCTTGAGTTGCCTATGATGTCACTCTGAAAGCTCGAGTTGTCTATGATGTCACTCTGAAAGCTCGAGCTGTCTATGATGTCACTCTGAAAGCTCGAGTTGTCTATGATGTCACTCTGAAAGCTCGAGTTGTCTATGATGTCACTCTGAAAGCTTGAGTTGCCTATGATGTCACTCTGAAAGCTCGAGTTGTCTATGATGTCACTCTGAAAGCTCGAGTTGTCTATGATGTCACTCTGAAAGCTCGAGTTGTCTATGATGTCACTCTGAAAGCTCGAGTTGCCTATGATGTCACTCTGAAAGCTCGAGTTGTCTATGATGTCACTCTGAAAGCTCGAGTTGTCTATGATGTCACTCTGAAAGCTCGAGTTGCCTATGATGTCACTCTGAAAGCTCGAGTTGTCTATGATGTCACTCTGAAAGCTCGAGTTGTCTATGATGTCACTCTGAAAGCTTGAGTTGCCTATGATGTCACTCTGAAAGCTTGAGTTGCCTATGATGTCACTCTGAAAGCTCGAGTTGCCTATGTCACTTTTGTTCAGACAGGAGGTAGAGAAGAGGGGACAATATTCCCTTCTGGACCATCAGAGAAAAGACATAAAAAGGAGGAGTGAGCGGACAGAACCAGCTTTATGTGGAGAAAATCCAGAGGACAATGAAACTGGTGTAGTGTGAGTTGCCTCTGTTTCAGGTCTCCATGCATGGGGAGCCGTCTAACTTGTACACTGTTGAATCAACCCTACTGTAACAGCAGGAGAACCCAAGAGTGAAGATCCTGTAGCAGTCAAACCATGTTTGCTTCTTAATCCCGGAGATACTGAGTGAAGTGAAAAGTTGTGGGATATCCAGGAGCAGAAATCCAGCGTGCAAATATTGATGAGAGATCCTATTTTTCTGCTCCTTTGATTTTCTCCATTGTCCCATGTTTTATTATTATAATAAGCTAATTTCAGTCATTTGAGTGTGCACGGACTTTCTTGTATGGCTGCCCTGTTTTCCTAATTCCATAACATTACTCAAAATGGTGGAGGCACAAACTGTGTGAGCATGGACTATTTGGAGAAACAAGGAAGCGTCCTACCTAAGTATTCGACATAGCTAAAAGGGAGGCAAACTAAGAACTCAAAATACATAGCTCTGTCAGTTGTAGGATCTTGCAGAGAGGACTGGCCAGGGAATCACCTGCAGTGTAAAGTGACACATTTACCTTGAGTCTGCCAATAATATAGCCTTATAGCCCGCTGCCGAGGGCTATACCGGCTGTTAAAGGCCCTGATCCCGAGTTTGCGGCTCGGGCCTATAACGAGGGAGAGGGCCTTTAACAACCGGTATAGCCTGAGGCAGAAGGGCTATAAGGCTATTAGAACATTCCACCCACTAAGGGTAGAATGTTCTAAATTAAAAATGGAGAAACAAAAAGACAAACATTGGAATGTTGGAGCGCTGGGCTTATACCAGCCATTATAAGCCCAGAGCAACTCCATTGTCTTCAATGGAGCTCCCAACATTCCAATGTTCTAATGCTGATTATACCCAAGTGCACTGGGGTCCAGAATAAGCCCTGTGTCTTTCTGTTGACTGTTCAGTTAACAAGCCCATATATGCTGACTGGGTATTTCACCACCACAGCACTCGGATGAGCAACACTTTAAAAGCAGAAGAACTACAGAAAATAATTATTTTTATGGTGAATAAAGTTGCAGGTGAATGTCATAACATTCACAAAATGTTGTCCTGGATTGAGGATTCCCGAGGGCTTAATTGGGTTGAGATCCTCACAACTGGGTTCCAGAAGGTTTGAAAGTGTTATCTGGAGATGGAGCCCACTGGAGGCCTAGAATGCTAACATTTGGCTGCAGCCAATCGGATCTTCAATAGGTAGTCAGCAACGTACGAAATAAGGGATGTCCTCAATACGCTCTGTAAAGAAATACTTGATAGCAATCATATGACACCGTTTAACATGACCCTCTCTTGAAGTCCTTGCTGTGAGATGAATCCACTGTTAAGAATATCTATTTAAAGCCCCAGTGCGGAGCACCGATAGGCACGGTGCATAGAAAAGCAAACGTAGCAGAAATAATGGAACCTCTAACCTCTCAGTACATCTTCGCGTCTATCCTCTGGTTTCTGCCTCCGCTTGAACTGCAGAGCTGAGTATCCCTCCTCGTCCTCTGGTTTTCTCTTCTCCTTGAACTGCAGAGCCGTGTATCCATCCTCACCATCCATTGTGGAACTTTTAAAACTGGTCTACTGAACAGAGGGTCTGACTTGTGACTGGAAGCTATGAGAGCTGGAAGGCTGCGTAAGAGCCGTTGGTGCACTGCACAGGAACCAGAAACCCCAAACCGCCAAATAGAAGGCGTCGGATAGTGTACTGCTGCCCACAAGCCTCTGAACAGCTAGCGGTAGATATCAAGCGATGAAAGTTTCAAACCTGAAATATTCATGTTTTATGTTTATATCATATTGTAAGATTGTTCCCAGGCCTTGGTCCAGTCCAACTTAATGTGGGGCACCCAAAGGGTGAGTCGCATTGGTTACATAATTAACAGATAAAACTCTTCTCTTAACTTTCTGTACAATTGTGGTGGTTTTATTTGTTAATTACTTCACTTTACCATTCATTACATGAGGTTTTTAGGGCCAGATGTGCAACCCATAGGAACACCGATTTCCCAATTGCGATTATCTCTGAAACGCGTTTAGAAAATTGGTATTCCTAATGTACGAATTTTTGGATTCCCAAATAGTGATTCCTAGTAAGTCACATTTCGACCTACCTCATGAATATTAATGAGGTACGTCGCAATTTGCGACCCATTAGGAATCATAGCCATCAAAGGGATGGTGGCCCCCTAAGGTTAGCAGACCACCATGTCTGAGATTGCTTTTTAATAAAGTAATCTTTTTTTTTTAAATGTGCAGCCCATTTTCCGTAAGAGATAACGAGATGCGTTTAAAAAGAAATACATGTAACTTTGAAGTTTCATTTTTTA